>JAPVLO010000369.1:0-744902 GCA_027257055.1 Cephalopachus bancanus | reverse complement strand
GGTTTTAAAAGACGCAGTTGTCTGGGCTCAGACACCTGTATGTATTCATTTTAAAATCTCAAGTGAAAAGCACTGTGGCAGTACTATGGGGTGGATATGTGTTCGATTAGTCATTCCCTGTGCTTGCGGTGTTTGGTGCAAAACACGGAGTGCTGAGAGACGAAGCTGAAGACACTAGCCATACCACGTGGGGCTGGCACTCTACAACCCAAGTTGCAATGGTTCCTGGTTTCTTCTCTCATATTCTATGTGTTGTCCATATCTTGGGAAAAGGTTGATGAGAGGGTGACAAGAACCAGCTCACTGTCCTGGAGAAGATGGGATGTGTCTGGATAATAGTAAGAGTCCTAGGTGGCAGCTGGAAGCTGACTGAGATGTAGATTAACTTCTGAACCATCGTGAACCTTGGGGATGTTGCATGCTGGAATCTGTCCTTTCTCGTTCCCTGAGTGTGAAGAGGGGCTGCAGCTGGGGTCTTCAGCTGATGCAAGGAAAGAGCAATGTCTGGTCATTAAGATACCAGGGCATTTGGTCCTCCATCTAACACTAACTTGCTATGAGATGGGTCAAATGACTCCTCCCTGCTCCCCCATCTCTGGGCTCTTCGTGGACCATGAGGCAATGAGTCCAGATGAACTTTTATGTTCCCTCCCTGATTTGGCTGTGATCCTCTAAATTTCAGACATCAAGACACAGTAAAACAGAAGTAAAACAAATCATCATATCCAAGAACATTAGTTATTCTATAAATTTTTAAATTAAGAAGTAGTACTTGCTCATTATAAATATGTATTATAGAAGTATCCAGAATCAAAGGTAAAGTCCTTTCTCTCCTAAACCTTTCCTACAAAGGCAACAACTATTGACAGTTTGGGAATGTCCTTTTCTCAGCTTTTACTGTATCTCTGTTTTTAAAACTGTGATCTTTATCAATGAACACCTACGTAGAAGAGACTGGATTGACTCTGAATTAAGACTTAGAAGTCATGGACTGGTCTCTCCAGTTGTGTACAGATATAGGTCAGTGAGGCAGAGCCAGGAGCCTGTGGGCCTTGTTACAAGGAGCTCAAGTAGCAGGAAATAAGATCTGGAAATGCCTACAACATCCCCTTTCACAAAGGTGCTGATTGTGCGTTACACTTTATTAGGCTGTAAATTACATTTGCATTTTAATTCCTCAAGCTCCAAGTCTTTTCATCCTGTCCTCAGGCTCTCTGCTCAGTTTGCTAAAGAATCCTGTCAATTCACCTCATTTTATCTGACTGTGACTGATGACTAGTTCACTCAGGTTTTCACAGCGTTGGTATGTTTGTGTGTGTGTGTGTGTATGTATGAGCATGTGTGTGTGTATGCATTTGTGTGTATGTGTTTATGTGGAATTGACTGTGAAGTCAATAGGTAGGTTTGTGAAAAAGGACCGCTGCACCCTGCTACAGAGGGCTTTCATCCAAGATGGCACCCAAGGTCCATGTTCATGGCATCTGAATGGCCTTCATGGTGACTGGACCCCTCAACCTGGAGCACAAGAACAGAGCCTGTCCTGCAAGGAGATTTCTGTGCCTGCTTAGGGGTGCTTTTGTGAGGCAGTGAGCTTTAAACTCCATCAGCTAGGATTAGTTCTCCCCCAGATCCAGATCTGCCCTCCTAGAGGCTGAGAGGGGTGAGGGCTACCCTGGACAGATCAGGGCTGAGCACATGGTGGGCCTGCCCACACATAGCAGATAGTGGCTAGTCATCTGTGCATCCCAAACCAGTTGTGGTGTTGATGTGCAGAGGACCCAGTCCTGCCTTACTTGATCCTCCAGGTATGGCCATTTTATGGATTTAGGTGGCTTCATTTATTATTTATATATATTTTTTACAAAACAAAAACATACTATACACGTTATTATCTATATTGTTTTCCCCCAGTCATTACTTTGTATATCTCTTTGCAAGTCAAAAAAAAAAAAAAAAGATCTACTTCATTCTTTACAATAGTTGTGTAGTATTCCATAGAAGATAAGTTTTGCAGGTTCATTTTTCTATTATAAACAATTCTACAATAAACATCCTTGCCCATACATCTTTTGAACTAGTACTTTTATTTCAGTTGGATAGATTCCCAGAAGCAGGATTGCTCTCGGGTCAAAGGGACTCAACATCTTTAACTTTAATAAATCCTGCTAGACTGTTTTCTAAAATGGCTGAAATAATTTACAGTTCCACCATCAGGGTTTGTGAGTGTCTCTTTCTTCATACCTTGCCAGCACTAGATGTGATCAGTCTTCTTAAATTTGGAGGCTGAGAAGCAGAATCACATTTTCGTTTTCATTTGCATTTCTCTGAAAACCAACATGTTTTTGCTTCAGTCCGAAATTGTGTGCTCTCCATTGTCTTTGCAGATGTGTTAGGTTAGGGTTGCATGTGAGAACAGAAGGTGAAGACCTTGCAGAAGGTCAAAGAGCTTGGAGAAGATGGGCTGTGTTCTTTAGATCATTTTCCAGGCCACATGGGGGCATCTGGTAGTGTCTGGCGCTACCAAATGCATACAGACAGAATCATGGGGTTGTAGCACAAAATGAAGAGGTTTAAAACATGAAATTGGGTTACCTTCTCCATAGTCAGAGTTGAGCACAAACAGATGGGATTTTTGAAGAGGTAGTGAGCTCTTTGTTTCCAGAAAGATTTAAGCAGATATCAGAAGACCCTCCTCTTTCTAATCCTGAAGGATAGACTGATTAGTAGGTTGGGCATGGTCTTTGCAGTCATGTATCTCAAAGTCTAGTGAGGAAGTTATACAGTTAAACCTATGGTTTTACAGATACAGTCATCCCTTATCTGTGGGGAGTTGGTTTCATGACTCCTGGTGGATACCATAATCCATAGATGTTCAAGTCCGTTATATGAAATGGTGGAATATTTACATATAACCTATGCACATCCTCCTATATACTTTAAATCATCTCTAAATTGCTTACAATATACAATACAATGTGACGGCTATGTAAGTAGTTGTTATACTGTACTGTTAAGGGAATAATAAAAAAGGAAAAAAGTCTGTATATGTCATAACAGTTGAACTGTTCATTTTTTTTACAGAATATTTTTGATCCACTGTTGGTTGCAACCACAGATGCAGAACCCATGGATATGAAGGGCCGACTGTGTGTGTGTTAACTTACAAACGTGATAAGTGCTGAAAAAGAAAAGTACAGGGAACCTAACTTAGTTTGGGGGAGTCAGGGAAGACATCTCTGAAAGACACTTAAGATGAGACCTGCACTGGGTGCAGTGGCTCAGCCTGTAATCCCAGCACTTTGGGAGGCTGAGATGAGAGGATTGCCTGAGACCAGGGGTCTGAGACCAGCCTGGGCAACTTGGTGAGATCTCGTCTCTACAATAAATCACAAAAGCTAGCCAGGTGTGGTGACATGCATCTGTCGTTCCAGCTACTTGGAAGGCCGAGGCGGAAGGATTACCTGAGCCCAGCAGGTGGAGGCTGCGGTGGTGTGAGCATGCCACTGCACTCAGCCCGGGCAACAAGAGTGAGACTCAAATGCCAAAAAAAAAAAAAAAAAAAGATGAGACCTGAAGGATGAGCCAGAGCTGGCCAAATGAGGGCCGTGGTGCTCCAATCAGAGGCAACAGTATGTGTGTGACTTGGCTGGGGACTTCTGCTTTAACAGCTGGGGACTTCTGCTTTAACAGGAGCTCAGATTAGGCAACCTCTTGGCCTAGGAGAAAGAAAGTCTTTGTCAGTGTGAGTTCCACCAGATGGTCCCAACACTTTTTTCTTTACAGGTGCTGGACTGGCCAGTTGATCACTGACTGAGAGGCACACAAAGGGCAGGGATCCATGGGGGACGCTTTGCTTTTTTTTTTGAGTCAAGGTCTCACTTTGTCTCCCAGTCTGGAGTGCAGTGGCATGGTCAAGGCTCACCTTCTGTTCTCAGGTGATCCTCCTGCTTCAGCCTCCTGAGTAGCTGGGACTAAAGGCGCCACCACGCCTGGCTAATTTTTTTGATTTTTTCTAGAGACAAGGTCTAACTAGGTGGTCCAAGCTGGTTTTGAGCTCTGGCCTCAAGGGATCCTCCCACTTTGGCTTCCCAAAGTGTTGGGATTATAAGCATGAGCCACTGCGCCCAGCTGAAGGGAATCTTAATAAATATAATGGAAACCAGGGAATAGGAGAAGTCCCAAACCACGCTGGAATGATGAGACCCAAACAAAGTACCTCTAAGAGAGTGCTATGGGTTGAATTGTGTCCCTCCAAAAGATGTGGAAATCCTAACTTCAGTATCTGTAAATGACATCATTTTTGGGGGGAAATAGGATCTTTGCACAAGGCACATGATCAAATTAAGATGAGACCATTAGGTGTGCCTTAATCCAATATGACTGGTGTCCATATAGAAAGTAGAAATTTGGACACAGGGAGAAGACTTTTTGAAGATGAAGCCAGAGACCAGGGTGAACCACCTACAAGCCAAGGAAGGCTGAAGAATTCCAGAAAGCCACAAGAAGCTAGGGAGAGGCAAAGAAGGATCCTTTGAAAGAATTTTGGCCCCAGTAATGACTCCACACCCGGCCAGGACCCAAGAGATTTATTAAAGGGGCTGTTACAGAGAGGATCTGTAATGGAGGAGAAAAAAGAGAGAGAGTTGCAGGGAGTGGGCTGTATTTATTAGCCTGCAGGGGCCGGAAGGGGCTGTGCTATGTTTCTATATGAGGAGGTGCATGGGAGTAGGGTGGGGCCGACGCCATGTTACAGTCCTATTGGACGCATAACAAAGCTGGCTAAGGATTGGAGGCTTGCAGGTTTGAACTTCGTGCAGGGGGAATTGTGCACACAGAAGCCGGGACCTAGGGCCTTTGTTGCCTGCTGTGTCCTCACCATGCTCGGCGCCATTTTGGGAGCCGCCCCTCTGGTCGCTTCCTGCACCCTTCATCCTCTACAGGTTACAGAGGGAGAATGACCTTGCCGATACTTTGATCTCAGATTTCTGGCTTCTAGAACTGTGAGACAATAAATTTCTGTTGTTTAGGCCTCAGGAGCGTGGCCCTACTGACACCTTGATTGACCATCCAGTTTGTGGTACTTTATTACATCAACCCTAGAACCATCACAGCCAGGGTTGGGGAGGAGCAAGGATTAAAACTGAGATCCAGAGCTTCACAGACAGAGTGCTAAGAGGACGTGAGAGCAGATCAGGAGTAAAGAGAGGAGATCCTGAGAGGTCACCAAGAAAAACATGCCTTTTGCTCAGTTTGGGTGTCCACCAGGCCTGGGGCCCAATAAGCCATCTCTGCTGAGAGGCCAATGGTGGAGCAGACCCTCATGACTGAGGAGGCTTTGAGTATCCGACTAGATGAACTGTGGAGGCGCTGGCTCCTGAGCTACCTGGGTATAGAATGGCCCATCATCCCAGCTTGTCCAGGACTGAGGGGCATCCCAGGATATGGACTTGCAGGGCTAGCACTAGCAAAGCCTTGGTCAGCCTACCTGGGTGTAATCCCAAGGGAAGTAGCCTCTTTAAAATAGTGTAGCATCCCAGGAATGGTTCCCAGGCTAGCCCACCAAAGGGGATGGTGTCAGCTGCACTCCAGCCACACCATGGTAGATCTGGCTAGGTACCACGAGGGGGTGGAAGTAGTTTCTGTGGGTCACTAGCCCTTTACAAATTTCCAAATAGAGGCCAGCAGAGTCTTCCTTAATGGAGAACCTGCCTGGCATGACATTTCCCTTCCAATTCGCCAGGATATGCCAACAACATCTGTACTGGGTTGAGTGGTGCCCCTCCAAAAGGTATGTCCTTGTCTTTATCCCCAGAATCTGTGAGTATTACCTTATGTGGCAAAAGATGTGATAAAGTTAAAAATCTTGAGAGGAGGAATTCATTCTAGATTATCCCGAGGACCCTAAATGCCATCACAAGTATCCTTACCAGAAGGGATGCAGAGGGAGGTTGTATCTGGACACACAGGGGAGAAGGGGATGTGGTGATGGAGGCGGAGACTGGAGAGATGTGGCTGCATGCCCAGAAATGCCCGGGCAGCCACTAGAAGTCAGAAGAAACAGGAACTGCGTTGTCCTCTAGAGACGCCAGAAGGATTTTTGCCCTGCTGAAACCTCAATTTCAGACTTCTGGCCTCCAGACCTGTGAGAAAATACATTTCTCTTGTTTTAAGCCACCAAGCTTGCAGTAACTTGTTACAGCAGTCACAGGAAATAAAGAAGTACCCCGGGACTGAACTTTCAGGGCATAGGACAAGAGAACCCAAGCCTGGGTCCCCGTCTGGACAGAGCCATGTCTCCATCTGACAAACTGTTGCCTGGAGTCTCCCAGAAATGATGGGGAGCTGGCAGGGTGCCACTGTGCTCAGGGCAAGGGGATGGGTGAGGGGCTGCTCCCCGCCGGATGAGCCCCGGTGTTAATTCACTGGTAAAACCGAGACCAACCTTCTGCTGCACTCGAGAATCCTGGCCACTTCCTCCCCATAGTCAAGCATTAGACTTCACCAGGCAGCTGGTGTTTTGAGGGAGAAAATAGGCACGCAGGGCCCTGGCAATATGATGGGGACAGAAACTGGTAGCAGAGGAGGGAGGCAGGAACGACGGCTTGGCGGCGGAGTTGGTGTGAATTCGTACCAGCAGCCTCTCTCATTGGCTCAGCCTTTTCCAGCTTGCAAGGTGTCTTCACATGCCTTTTCTTGCCTGGCAGGATCCCCAGGAGGAAGGCTGGGGAGGAGTGCTGATGTGGTGGAAAGACAAGGCTCTGGGACCAAATACGGTGTTGAGGCCCAGGCCTCACAGCTGGTGAGCAGAAGAGGCAGGGCCAGCTGCCTCCAATCCTGTGCTCATTCCTCAGCCTCCAGGGTGCTAAAAGTTGAGTTCTGAGGGTCCATCCCATCAGGTGTTTCACCCATTTTGCTTCAGGGAGCAGCCCCTGCAATTCTGCGAAGGGCTGGCTCAGGTGGGTTCCCCGGGAAGCAGACTGCGCATGCAGCGTGTCTCTAAGGCAATGTTTTGGAGAGCCATGCCTGCGGAAGGGGGGGACTGGGCAGATGGAGAGGTTGAGGTGTGACACAGTCTTCAGTGAGGTCCTCAGCCAGCCCCACAGAGAGTTCGGCAGGCAGAGTGACTCCTGGGTCTTTTTGTCCCTGGGTTGATCAGTCATTGCATGTGAACTACTGAAAGAGGGCATGATGTTGGGTGAGGGGCCCTCCTCAGCTGAGCACTCCATGGACGAGGATGTCAGTGAGGGCGCTCTGCCTGCAGCACTTTCAGGAGCCAGGGATGTGTCCTTCATTTCTGCAGGGGGCTCTGGGGATACATCACAGCATCTGTCACAGGGGCCTGTGAGAAGGCTGGGAGTAGGTAGTGGGAGTCAATATCCTCCTGAGGCTGTTCTTGGGGTATCGAGGGGTCTTGGAGGAGGCCCAGGGAATGCAGTTTTCCAATATCACATTGTGGAGAAGGTGGCAAATACTACAAGAGTACTACAAAGAACCACAGGGAAAACTTTTGAACTTACGTACAGCAAAGCTATTTCAAGTAGGTAAGACTTGTTGGTGACATCTCTAGGAGGACATCATCTCAGAGTTCTAGCCCACTTCTTTTTTTTTTAATAATCAATATTTTGTATTATGATATTGTGGGGTACAGTTAAGAGTTAGGTATACAAATACGTTTCATTCGGGCACCCTTGTTGATAAGAGGTGTTTCCCCATCCCCAGACAAATATTTACTACCGTTAATCCCATCTTCCTCCTCCCCCATAGTTTCCCACTACTGTCAGTCATTTTCTTATAGTATTACATCGGATGTTCAAGGTCCACTATATGAGTGAGAACATGTGATACTCGGATCTTTGTTTCTGTGAGAGGTCACTCAGTATTATAGACTCTAGTTCCATCCAGGTTGCTGTAAAATTCATGATTGTGTTCTTTTTTATGGGTGCATAGTATTCCATCGTGTATATGTACCACATTTTTTAAATCCAGCCCTCTTTCAATGGGACAGCATGGTTGCTTCCAGGTTCTTGCTATTGTGAACAATGCTGTGATAAACATACGTATCTTTTTTATAGAGTGATTTGAGTTCTTCGGGATATATTCCCAGTAGGGGGATTGCGGGGTCATATGGGAGGTTGATATTTAGAGCTTTTAGGAATCACCACACTGCTTTCCACAGAGGTCCCACCAACAGCGTAGAAGTGTTCCCTTTTTTCCACACCCTCTCCAGCAGCTGTTATTTTTTGAGTTGTTGATAATTGCCATTCTGACTGGAGTTAGGTGGTATCTCAAGTGTGGTTTTGATTTGCATCTCCCTGATGATTAGTGTGGTTGAACATTTCTTCATGTTCTGTTGGCTGCTTGGATGTCTTCCTTTGTGAAGTGTCTGTTCATATCTTTTGCCCATTTTATAATGGAGTTGTTTGTTTTTTTCTTTTCAGCACATTTGAGTTCCTTGTAGATCCAAGATGTTAAGCCTTTGTCAGACCTGGTGTTGGCAAAAACTTTTTCCCAGTCTGTAGGCTGTCTCCCTGCTCTCTTGATGGTTTCTTTGGCTTTGCAGAAGCTTGTCAGTTTAATAAAGTCCCATTTCTAGCCCACTTCTTATCCAAACCCCACACTGTTCCTAAACTGGGAACAATGTCTGCAGACCTGATCATCATCTGTCAGTGGTTCTGAATTCAGCAGCCTCAGGACACAGGGTTTGGAGAGACACTGGCATAGTGTCACATGTATCTTTCTCAGTAAATGGAAGGTGAATGAACTTTAAGGCCACAGACTCAATCTCAAGTCCTGGATCTGCTGTTTGCCAGCTGTGTAAACTTGAGTAAGTTACTTGACCTCTCTGAGCTCAGTTTCCTCTCCTGTGAAATGGGGCAATAATACTCACTCATAAGGTTGTTAGGAAGGCTATAACAGGGGTAAGGTACAATGTGCTTGTAATGGGAGAGGTGCTCAGGGCATGTTACTTTTTATTCTGTTGTTACTTCTCCTAAAAAATATTGGCTATAGCTATCTGAAAGGAGTATATGTTTGTGTAGTATGTGTGTATGCACATACACACAACACATACACACTCATTTTGTTACTGAGTTAGCTAGGCACCTACTATCGTCCTATTCTAAAAGATCCTGAGGAGGGAAGAGGGAAGAGGGAAATATTAGGGCCTATCCTCAAAAAGCTTTCAATCTAGTGAAGGTGAAATAATACCCTTGTGAAGGAATACTAATCACCTCACATTTATGACTTAATTTAATCTCCCAGCACCCTGTGCAAAAGGCATCTTTAATTCTTTTACAGATGAGAAAACCGAGGCTCCGAGAAGGGAAAGGACTTGCCCGAGGTCATAGGGCAGATCGGTGGGGATGGCACAGGAACCAAAACTCATTTTTCTCCAATCCTGTGACTTTCTCAGGGGCTCCTGGGATGCTGAAGTTCCTGGACTTGTCAATTTCCACTATGTATTCCTGCGGGGTGAAGCTGTCATTACTGAGGAAGAGACCAAATGACTGGCGGAGTTGGGTAAACCCGGTTAATCAGGGGCAGCTGCCTGGAGGAGGAGCAATCCAGACTGGGGACGAGGGAAGGGGTGAGGCTGAGGAATGATCTGTGGGAGGCTGCAGGGGCCCCCAGATCCATAGGAGCTGGACACTCTCAGACTGCGTGGTGTCAACCTGCATGTTTTTCCTGCCTCCAAGCCTAGGTCTTTCCAACTGCCAATGAAAAGATAGGATTAATCAATGTCTGAGGTTCCTTCTGTCTCCACCCGTCTGGGACTCTAAAGTGATCCTGATCTGAGTTGAGGGCTTCACATCCTGGGATGGCAAACTTGGATGACACCTGCCTGCAAAGATATTGGGGCTGGGGTTTAGAGGAGGGGGACATGGGAAATTTTTAAAATTACTTTGTAAAAACCATTTTTAAGTGTACAGCTCAGTGATATAAATTACAGTGTTTTGTAGCCATCACAATTTCAATTATTTCCAAAACATTGTCTTCATGAAATTCTGTACTAAGTCCCATCATCACTGATCTGCCTTGTGACTTCAGGCAAGTTCCTTCCCTTCTCTGAGCTTCAGTTTTCTCATCTGTAAAAGAGGTCCAAAATGCCCTTTGCACAGGATTGCTGTGAGATTAAATTTTGTCATAAATGAGAAAAAGGTTATTATTATTATTACTTGGCAAGGATTATTTCACCTTCACTAGACTGATAGCTCTTTGAGGATAGATCCCAGTCTCCCCTTTCCCCAGCCCTTGGTAACCTCTTATTTATTTTCTGTTTCTATGAATGTCTATTCTAGATAGCTCATATAAGAGGAATAATGTAATATTTGTCCTTTTGTGTCTGGCTTACTTCATTTAGCATGTTTTTGAGGTTTGTCCATGTTGTAACATGTATTGGAACTTCCTTTCTTTTTATGACTAAATACACATTGTGTGTGTCGACCACATTTTGTTTATTCATTCATCTGCTGATGGACACTTGGGTCATTTCTACCTTCTGGCTATCGTGAGTAATGCTGCTCTGAACATTGATGTACAAGCATGTATCTGAGTTCCTGTTTTCCTTCTTTTGGGTATGTACCTAGGAGTGCAACTGCTGGGTCAGATGACAGTTCAGTTTCACCCTTTGAGGAAAAGCTAAGCTGTTTTCCACAGCAACAGCACCGTTTTGCATTCCCAGCAGCAATGTACAAAGGTTCCAATTTCTTCATATCCTTAACACCAGCTATTCCTCCACTTTTAAAAAGAAGTCATCCTATGCCCTAATAGTTTTGAAGTGATAGCTCATCATGGTTTTGATTTGTATTCCTCCAGTGACTAGTGATGTTGAACATCTTTTTATAAGCTTATTGGCCATTCATAAATCTTCTTTGGAGAAATATCTCTTCAAGTCCTTTGCCCATATTCTAATTGAGTGGTTTGCGTCTTTGTTATTGAGATGTAAGGGTTCTTTATGTATTCTCGATATTAAACCCTTATCAGATATATAGTTTGCAAATATTTTCTTCCATTCCTTTCACTTTCTTGATAGTGACTTTTGCAACTTTTAATTTTGATGAAGTCCAGTGTGTCTCTTTTGTGTTTTCTTGCTCATGTTTTGGTGTTATATCTAAGAATCCGTGGTCAAATCCAAGATCGTGCAATTTACTTCTGTGTTTTCTCTTATAAAAATTAATCTTGGCCGGCATAGTAGCTCACCCCTGTGTGAGGTGAGAGGATTGCCTGAGCCCAGGGGTTTGAGATCAACCTGAGCAACTTGGTGAGACCTCAAGAAAAATTAGCTGGGTGTGATAACACACGCCTGTATTTTCAGCTACTTTGAAGGCTGAGGTGAAAGGATCACCTGAGCCCAGCCAGTTGAGGCTGTGGTGGCTGTGGGCATGCCACGGCCTTCCAGCCTGAGTGACAGAGTGAGACTCTGACTCAAAAAAAAAAAAAAAAGGAATCTTGCTTAACCGACACTCAGATTCTACAAATGTGGCTATTTTAGGTGCCTCATATACTTGGAGTCATTCGGTCCAGTTGGCCCTCTGTGTCTGAGGGCTTCATCTCCATATTCAACCAACTGTAGAGTAGAAATACTGTATTTGAAAAAAAAAAGAAAGAAAATAATGCAACAACAAAAGATAACACAAATTTTAAAATGCACAATTTTAGAGTTTTAGCTCTTATATTTAGATCTTTGATACATTTTGGGTTACTTTTTGTATATGCTGTGAGAGGTAAATTACTTTTTAAAAGCTTAAAAAAATTTTAGAGTACATGTGAGGATTTGCTGCATAAGTAAATTGCATGCAGGTAAAGTTTAGACTTCTAGCAAGTCCTCTTTCTTCCTTGATGTGGACATGGTGCCCAATGGGTGATTGTGTGTCCCCATCCTTCCTTTCTCCCCCGCCATTAGCAGTGCTCAGAGTTCATTGTTTCTGCCTTTGTGCTCACATGTCCAGTGTTTAGGGCCAGCTTATGAGTGAGAACATGCAGTATTCAGTTTTTTGTTTCTGTGATAGTTCACCTAGAATGATGGTCTCCAGCTGCATCCACGCAAAGGACATGATTTTGTTCT
This sequence comes from Cephalopachus bancanus, assembly GCA_027257055.1. NCBI lineage: Eukaryota > Metazoa > Chordata > Mammalia > Primates > Tarsiidae > Cephalopachus > Cephalopachus bancanus. The sequence goes on along the minus strand of JAPVLO010000369.1, from coordinate 732,838 downwards.
TCTTTATGGCTGCATAGTGTTCCATTATTTATATGTACCACATTTTCTTTATCCAGTCCACTTTTGATTTGGTTCCATGTTTTTGCTATTGTGAATAGTTCTGCAATGAACATATGTGTGCAGGTGTCTTTTTGGTAGAGTGATTTATGTTCCTCTGGGAATATTCCCAGAAGTGGGGTTGCTAGATTGTATGGTAGCAGAATGTTTAGTTCTTTGAGAAAAGGCCACACTGCTTTCCACAAAGGTTGAACTAGCTTACATTCCCACCAACAGTGTAGAAGCATTCCCTTTTCTTGGAGCCTCATAAACACCTATTGCTTTTTGACTTTTTAGTGATAGTCATCCTGACAGGTGTGAAAACATATTGTTTAATGTGGCTACATCATTTTTTCAATAAAAAAAATCAATATTAAAAGTTAAAATCTAAAAAAAAAGGTAGGGAGAACCGAAGTGAGGCAGATGAATAGGGCCAGTAGCACTGGGACGGTCTTGGACACAAATGCAGAAGTAGGTTTTTGGTACCTGGAGCAAGAGATTGTGTAAGCAGTGTTCCTATCCTAACAGGATGTGGGATAGGATGTTGAACTTTAGAGACCCTTTAAACCAGCGCTTGCCAACTTTAATGTGCACGGGATCATCTGGGCATCTTGTTAAAATGCAGTCTCTGATTCAGTAGGTCTGGGGTAAGGCCTAGTTCACACATTTAAATAAATTATTTTAGATGGGGCTCGGTGGCTCAACCTGTAATTCCAGCACTTTGGTAGGCCTAGGTGAGTAGATTGCCTGAGCCCACGGGTTTGAGACCCACCTGGGCAACTTGGTGAAACCTCATCTCTACAATAAATCAAAAATTAGCTGGGCATGGGAGTGCACGCTTGTACTTCCTGCTCCTTGGAAGGCTGAGGTGGAAGGATTGCCGAAGCCCAGCAGGTCGAGGCTGCGGTGGCCAGGAGTGTGCCACTGCACTCCAGTCTGGGCGACAGAGTGAGACTCCAACTCAAAAAATATATATATATTTTATTGTGGTAAGAACACTTAACATGAGACCTACCCTCTTCAATTTTTAAGCATACAATACAGTATTATTTACTATAGGTGTAATGTGGTACAGCAGATCTCTTGAACTGATTCATCTTGCTTAGCTGATACTTTGATTCTATAAATGTGGCTATTTTAGATGTCTCATATACTTGGAGTCACTCAGTCCAGTTGGCTCTATGTATCTAAGGGCTTCACCTCCAGATACAACCAACTATAGATTGGAAATACTGTATTAAAAAAAAAAAAGAAAACAGTACAATAAAAGATAATACAAATTTTAAAATACAGTATAACAACTATCTGCATTTACATTATATTAGATATTATAGGTAATCTAGAGATGATTTAAAGTATACAGGAGAGTTGGGTGTAGTGGCTCACACCTGTAATCCCAGCATGTTGGGAAGTGGAGGTGAGAGGCTTGCCTGAGCTCCGGGGTTTGAGACCAGCCTGGGCAACTTGGTGAAAACTCGTCTAGACAATAAATCAAAAAATCAGATGGGTGTGATGGCATGTGCTTGTAGTTCTAGATGCTTGGGAGGCTGAGGTGGAAGCATCACCTGAGTCCAGATTCAATGAGCCATGATTGTGTCATTGCATTCACTCTGAGCAACAGAGTAAGACTCTGACTAAAAAAAAAAAAAAAAAAATAGACAGGAGAATGTGTGTAGGTTATATACAAGTACTCCACCATTTTACTTAAGTGACTTGTGCATCATGGATTTTGGTATCTGTGGAGGTCCTGGAACCGAGTCCCTGGCAGATACCGAGGGATGATTGTATTGGCCTTCGGATGACTGGCTTATTCAATTAGCACAATGTCCTCATGGTTCACCCATGTCATCACCTCACACCTATTAGAATGACTATTATCAGAAAAACTCAGAAGACAAGTATTGGTGAGGATATGGAAAAATTGGAATCCTTGCACACATTTGGTGGGAATGCAAAATGGTGCAGCTGCTATGGAAAACAGTGTAGAGGTTCCTCAACAATTAAAAATAGAACTGCCATATGATCCAGCAATTCCACTTGTGGGTATTCATCCAAAAGAATTGAAATCAGGATCTCAGAGATATGAGCACTCCCATGCTTATCACAGATCTGTTCACAATAGCCAGTGCTTGGAGACAACCTAAGTGTTCCTTGACAGATGAATGGATAAACAAAATGCAGTGTATATGTACAATGGAAGATTATTCAGCCTTAAAATAGAAGGAAATTCTGCAACATACAAGATGCTGCCCTTCTAACAAGCTCTTGGGCGATGCAGATGCTTGCAGGCCCCTGGAGAGTCCCAGTTGCAGCAGTGATGGATGGTGAGGTCTCTGACCTGGTCTGTGTGCCCCATCTCCCACCTGCCTCCTTCCCTGGGGAATGGGTGGAATAATGGTCAGGACTGGGCTGCCTGTGAGGGAAGTGGAGAGGGGCCTGGACACCCCACCAGAGGTTGTAATTGAGAGGTCCACCTTGTAGCCTAGAGAAGGTGAGCTGAATAAGGTGCCTGGGTTGTAAAATTTAAGGAGGCACTCACTCTCATGGTCATGCAAGTGCAGGGTCTGCACGCATGTGACTGAGACAGTGAAGGCCTCCTTAAATCTCATGCCCTATGTACCTTGCTTGTCTCATTCAGAGTTTAGCCATTGGCTCAGGGTTCATTTAGGGGTTTCTCCTGGCCCAACTGAGCAGAAGAGCAGATCTGGCCTCTGGGGTTTGGTGGTAATAAGTGCAGAAGTTCATAGAAAGGATTCCCCAGGCCAGCTACATAATTTTTAGGACTGGTTACAACAAGAAAACGAGTGTTGTTAAGAGTTTCAAGAGAATGACAGCAGAGAAGTCAACCAAGTGCAGGTCTTCTGACCGTGGGAATCCCCCGTGCAGCTTCACAGGTTGCAGGTCCCTGGCAGACCTGTCATAAGGGAATGGATATCTTTGTGAGGCAGCGAGCTCCCCGCTGTGGGGTGATGAGCAGGCCTTCCAGCATCAGAAGAGAACTGCATTCAAACACAGGTTGTAAGCTGCCCTGCATGTGGATGACTCCCCTAAGGCCTGAGCTAGAAACCTTCTGACCTTGTCCCTCAGGCTGCCAGGGCCAGCTCTGGGAGGATCCCTTAGCCTGGGTTCTTCAAAGTTGCCACAGGAAGTGGGAGTCAGCCTCATGATCCCGAGCACAGGGGGAGTGCAGCTTTGCCTGGGACCTCCACCTTGACTCAGAGCCTCAGCTGCTGAGAGCCGCTCCAGGTAGGAGGAAGGGCTTGCAAAACTCTCCCAGCAGAGAGAAGCAGAAAGGCATTGCTTGGAAAGCCAAGGAGGATTCCTGAGGGGAAAGAATCTTGCAAAAGCAATCTGCTTGATGGGCAGAGCTTTTGAGGGCAGGGAAAAGTCATAGCTTCTGGTCAGCAGATAGTGGGTAGCAGCCTTCCCAGACCTGCTACCTCTGGCCGGAGGGAGATTTCTACCCAGGTTCTGGCAGCCTGGTCTAGGGCCCTGCTTGACTCCCACCATCCCCACCTTTTACACTCCTGAGGGACTCCAGACACAGGAACGGCACAGTTTAAGAGTCACGGGCCACTCTGGGCCCACCAGGGTTGGGGGGTAGGAGCAGGTGTCATGCTGTAGATGCATTTTACTTAGGATTTGTCTATGTGCTTTCTGTGTATTAGCTCAATTAATCTCTTAAAACCCATGAAGTAGGAATTATTCTTATCCCCATTTCAGAGATGGGAATATTAAGTCTCAGAGATTAGTCTTTTCCAGGGTCACAAGGGAGGCACCATATCCTGATGGTGAAAAACAGGACTGACCAGCGCTCAAATTCCATTGCTGTCCTGATGAACTTGCCTGTTCGAGGTAAGTCACATAGGCAGGGGGTCTGGCTTCTTTAACTTTGCCTATTGTTTCAGGGTTCAATCACATTAAAAAAAATCTATTGCTGACACTTACTAGCTATGTGACCCTAAGCAACTTGCTTAACATCTCTGGTCCTCTGTAAAGTGGGGTTGGTACTGTATAGAGTAGTCAGAGGTAAATTATAATAATATTTAGTAGTTGCCATGAGACACCTTCTCCTATAACACTTGATTCTTTACAATTTTAACCTGTTGCAATAGCCTTATGATTCTATTACTAGTCCCATTTTTATGGATGAGACACAGAGAGGTTATGTAACTTCTCTAAGTTCACACAGCTAGAAAGTAATAGAGCTGGGATGAGATTCCAGGTAGTTCGCTTAGGCAGTCTGGTTTCAGAGTCCATGCTTTTAACTATTGCACTAAACTGATAACATATGTAACTGGTTTATAAATGAGCTGGAAATTGTTAGACTGCAAGCAGAAAGTAATTTAATATTTAACTCTGCCCCATCAATTCAGTTTCTTTAATAATCCTTTCCTGCTCCCAGACGAAATCTTCAGCAAATCCTTAGCTTTTCTGCTCACTCTTGGGAATTAATAAATAGCTCACCCCTCCCCCCACACACAGTCAGTAAAACATCCCTTCTCCTGTATTATCAAAGCTTTACTCTCACATCCAAGTCAAAACAACTTCCTCTTCCCAGCCACCTCCTGACCTGAGCCTCCCTCAGGCTGGGACACCTGCTGTGGGGAAAAGCAGTCCCGATGGGGCTTCTCGATGCCTCCCACCTTGGAGTTGCTATACCTCCTCCTCCTTCTGCCTCTCCAGTGCTGGCTTCCCCAGGGCAGAACTGAGGGATGGAGGAGAGTCAGGGGGTTAAGGCCCATGCCACTGTGTGATGGGCAGAGACGCTACCTGGAGGTGGTGCCTTCTGGGGTTGGTGCATTTCAAACATTGATCCTTTCTCTCATGGGACCCTTTGGAGAGTTTCTTGGGTGCCTCTGATGGCAGTTCCCTGGCATGGGTGGTCCCTGCTAATGAGACCCCCCTCAGCCCTTGGCTTCCTGCTGTCTGTCCCACCTCTGCTGTCTGGTGGGTCTGTGGGAGGAGGTCCTTTCAAGATGACTTCTTCCCAGAAGGGAGGGTCCTTCCCTTCATCTACTCTCATGGTTACAAAACTCTTGCAGCATTTCTTACCGAGTCAGCACTTTAGTCATCATTTGAGCCTTTTTGGTACCAGTCCCTACATCTCTGAGATTCAGATGACTGAGTCCAAGCTTGTCTTGGAGCCCTTCTTTTGGCTTAAGGTGAGGGGGAGTCACCTCCTTTCCCCATGAGAAAAGATAGAGAATAGCATGGGACTCCAGAAACGCTTCTTAAAAGACATCTCACTCCTCATCCCTTCCTCCAAGTCTTCCCTTACACACCTTCAAGGATTGCCAGGTCAGATCTTTTTGGGGTCATCCCTTTGCAGGTCCTTTAGAGATGATGCACCACAACTCTTTAGGGCATGTGGACACTGACCATGCTCTGTTCTCAGTTGTTGTTTGTAGGAGATGGTTTCCAAAGATGGCCAGTAATTCCTTCCCTCAGTATATGCCCAAGCTACTCTTCCCACCAAAACACACCCACCCTTGCCTTTGGGCTTTGATCAATCGAATGCAGTGGAACTGACTCTGTGGCCTGGCCTTACGACGCTGTTTCCCTTGCTGGAAACTTGTCCCCAAGTTGTAAGAAAGCCCAGGCAGTGCTGCTGGAGAAAGAGGCCATGCTAAGGGCCCTGGAGAATAAGATCCCCATGGAGAGAAGGGCCATTAAGAAAGAGAGCCGAGGTGTGGCAGCCCACGGTCAGTCACAACATGAGAGAGGTCTTCCTGGACCTTCCACCCATCGACCAACTGAAGGCAGCTACAACAGATGATCCTGCTGACCAACACAGAGCAGAAGATCTGCCCAGTCAAGCTAGACAGTCAAGAGAAATAATAACTCATTGTGGTTTGAAGTCATTAAGTTTAGGACTGTTTGTTACACAGCGATAGGTAACTGAAACTGGAGCCTCGGGTGAAACAGACACAGGAAATCACCCGCATTAGCAATACTTTTAAGTAGTAGGATGCCCCGGGTGTGGTGACTCACACCTATAATCCCAGCACTTTGGGAGGCTGAGGTGAGAGGATTGCCTGAGCCCACAGGTTTGAGACCAGCCTGGGCAAGTTGGCGAGACCTCATCTCTACAATAAATCAAAAAATTAGCCAGGCATGGTGGCGCATGCCTGTAGTTCCAGCTACTTGGAAGACTGTGGCAGGAGGATCACCTGAACCCAGCAGATTGAGGCTGCAGTGACCGGTAGAATGCCACTGCACTCTAGCCTGGGTGACAAAGTGAGACTCCAACTCAAAAAAATAAAAATAAATAAATAAATAAATAGTAGGTTGCACAGAATAGGGCTAGACATGATAAGAAGGACTCAGGGAACAGTTTCCATTGATATCGGTGTCATTGTTAGTAGTTGCCTTTGTAAAGACCCAGCTTCCAGTTCTAGCTTTGTCTGTTGGTAAATGCATGACTCCTCTTTTTTTTTTGGCCTAATGATTTTCATCTGTACCATGAGAATGTCTTTCATTCTTACACAAGATTGTTGTGAGGATTAGAAAAAGCATACTAAACATGGGTGGGCTTAATTCAAAGTCATTTTTTTTGGTTGTTCACCTTCTCCTCAATGGGGAGCCACAACAGGTTTTAGAGAATGGGAGGGTTGTCATCCAAACCCTTTGTCATTGTTTAGCTTTTAGTGAATGAGCTGACAGGCTCATAGATGTGTACTAACGCAACAAGCAGAGGAAAAGAAGGCGTTGTGAGAGAGGAGAGGGACAAGGGTCCTGGGTCCTCCCTCTGCGGTGGGCACTGGCGAGCATTTGGTTAAATTCTGGTGAGCACTTCTCACTACTAAGTGGGTCTGCAGTCTCATGGTGGGTGAGTCCTAATTCTCCAGCCTCTCCTGGGAGGCAACTTCTGCCTTTGGGCACATGTTTCTGGACCCATTAGAGAAGTAGGGTTTATCCAAGGCTCCCACCACACCCAGGTGTCCAGAAGACCAATGCCCCAATCACCCTACCTCCCAGGCGCCACACCTAATGGCTGCATCTGAGGCCCTGCAGGCACAGATAGCAGCCAGGAGGATGCTCGAGTTTCCACACCAACAATACTGCTAAATGTTAGTGAGGTTGAATGTCTGCTGGGTCAGTGCCTACACCTTGAATGAAGGCGCACCCTTTTCCTTCACAGGGGGCGGCAGCAGTTCCTTTGCTTGCTCAGGAAGTAGCTCTGAGGCCAAATGATTTATCTCTCTGGGTCATTAGGTAGATTCAGGGGACAAGACTGACTCTTTGTTGGAGCAGCTGACAAAGACCCCTTGGATGAGAATCTGAAAACTTTTGTCTTAATCCCGCTTGCTTGTTTGCTCACTTGACCTAGGGAAAGTTACTTCTAGGAGCCTCACTTTTCTCATCTGCAAATTAAGAACGAACATGCTGACTTGACTGTCCAGCAGGGCTACTGGGAGGACCAGTAGGCTTGATTAATCCTCTTCACTTTCTCAGCCGAGGGACTTGAGCTGGCTGCTTCCACTCTTGGTTTCTTAGTTTCAGACAAAAGATACAGCCATCGAAGAGTCTGAAGTCTGGTGGATGGAGACAGACAACAAACAAGTGACTAGTGTTGGGATCTCTCTTGGCTCCTGCCCATTGTGTATCCCACCATGTGAAGGTCTTTTTCCATCTTTCCCTGCCTGCATGTCTGCGGCAGACTTCCTGGCACCACCCACAGTCCCACTTGGTGACTGTGCCCCGAGTTTGGCCTGATGGGTGAACCTCCTACTTCATGCCCCAGTTCTCCTATCAGCCTTGTCAGGCCTGTCCCTGTGTTGCCGCATTACCCTTCCCTGTGTGGGCAGAGGTGTTAGTTGATAAAGCCAACCTAACAATTCAGGGAGAACTAGGCTTTTGGAGGCTAAATTTTCTGGCACCAGGGCCTGGTATGTTCTCCGTGTCTGAATGTGTGACCTTCACGCTCCCAGGGATAACTGCTGTAGTTGTTGCCACAAAATCCAATTTCAAATAATAACATTTGTTTGAATATCACTGTCTCCATCTCTTTCTAATTTTTATCCCTATAGTTTCTTCATGCTTCCGTTGACAACATCTCAGTTCTCCAGGACGGCCATAAAACAGAGTCAAGGTACATCAGATTTCCTTCCCAGGGGTGATAAGTGCAGTAGAACAGAAATCCCCTTAGTAGAGGAAAACATGTTTTCATTTTTATTGTTGAAAAATGTATGCATAATTTCCATGAAACAAGATACTTGTTATTGGCCAGTAACTTTTATTATGAGAGCTTTTTTTTCTTCTTCTTCTTTCTTAGCCAAGTAGAAACCAATGATTGTTTCCCATGGTTGGACAAAGACTGATCAGACAGGGGTCGGGGGAGATTTGTCACTGGAATTTGTCTCTGGCTGAGCAAAAAGAAGGGCTTCCTGGTAGTTCATTTCTTAGTATGGTGATCAGAAACCTGGGATATATGTTCGGAGCCCAAGTCCTAATCTAGGCTCCACTACTGACTTGCTGCAGAACCCTGGTCTAGGTCTCAGTTTCTTCATCTGTAAAACAAGGGCCTCCTGGCAATGGGCACACTCAGACATTGCCAGTGTAGTGAGAATTAGGACAGCCACTTTGCGGAGCAATTTTTGGCAACATACAGCAACACCAGAAATGCAGCTGAACCCAAGACCTAGCAAGTCCAGGTCTAGGTTTCTACAGGTGTGCAAGGAGGTTTACTGCAGCATTGATTGTAATGACAAACAATGGGGAACAACTTAGATTTCAGCCAAGAGAAGGGTGAGTGAGTAAAATGGAGTCTATTCATATAGTGAGATTAAAAGCCATTAAAAGGAATGTGCTAGATTCATGCAGCAACATGGATAAATCTCAAGGCTATCATGTTGAATGAGCAAAGTGAGTTGCAGAAAGCAGCCATGAACGTTCTGTGGAAATTCTACCCGTTATGCAAATCAACACACAAATGATCACGTACAACACACAGATGTCCATGCAAAAGTTTAACAATTGACCCAGAAAGGTGCACGTCCAATTCATGACAGTGGTTGCCTTGTCAGTAGGAAAGGGACTGGAACTGGGAATGAGGAATGAAGGAATTTTTATAAATTTTTAAAAAGGAAGACAAAGCAAATAGGGTTAAAAAATTGTCAGTTCTGGGCAATGGATAAACAGGTATATATGGGTGCTGGTTGTATGTTTTTCTTGTATCTTTAAAATTTCTCAGCAAATTTAAAAGATGGAAACATACACATAAAAGCAAGCTGAAAAAGTTTCAGTTAGAACCTTTTTAGGTAGAAGGTGATTCAGTCTTTAGGTCCCAACTTGCCAGGCCCCTAAGGCTAGAGGGCATGGGCTGAGGGTTCAGTGGCTTCTCTTAGGAGCTTCCTAAGGGGCTTCCCTTAGGGGCTTCATCCCAGCATCCCTGGGAAACTCCACTCCCAGTAACTCTCACTCATCAGCCCAAACCAGGGAAACCAGTTGGCATTGCTAGAAGGTAGCATGTGAACAGGAGAAGGGGGAATATAACAGGAGACAGGCCAGGGCCTACTCACTCCAGAACAAGGTGGCACATGGAGGAGTCAGGTTTGGAGTCTCTACTGGAGTTTTCTGGGTAAAGCAGGAAATGGGGAGAGACACTAAGTTGTGGATACAGAACAGGCAAAGGCATGGAGGTGTGACACGGGTAGGCTTTGGGAGCAAAAAGCTGCTCAGAGCAGTGAAAAGTGGGGTGGATGGGGAAGAAGAAGGAATTGAAGCTGTGTGTTTGGGCCAGGTTATGTTGTAGTGCCATGCCCAGCAGGGTAGGTGAACTCCATGCCAAGGGGCCAAGGAAGCAAAAGGCCTTGGAAACCACCCCCTCTGGCAACTGGAGGGGAGGATAGCATGGGAGAGAGGGTCTGAGGCAGGGGGAGCAGGAAGGTCCTGCTGTCTGGATGAACATCTATAGAGGCCAGTCTGAATTGGGGCAGTGCCAGCCAGGAGGAGAAGTGGAACTTGTAGCAAGCGTGACAACAATACTACCAAACTCTTCCTTTTTGCCAGGCTCAGGGTTTAGTGCTTTACATGTATACATTTGTAAAATCCTCCCAACAACGTTAGGAGGTAGGTATCACTTCTATTATCCCCTTTTTACAGATAAGGAAACTGAGGCCAAGGGAAGTTAAGTAACTTGTCCAGGGCCCCTCCACTGGTAAGTGGCAGAGCCAGGCTTTTCACCTAGGCAGTCTCCATTTGAGGTCAACGCTGACCCATGGCATTATGCTACTTCTGGGATAAATGCTATGTAGAAACTATGAGGCCCCCTTTAAAAAAGTCCTACTGATAAGGATCTAATGGTGATCTGGCACTGTATTCCCAGGGGCTTCATCCCAGCATCATCTCCAAAATCACTCTGTGAGGAGCATGAAAAAGATACCAGAATTCCCATTTTAAAGACAAGACCAGTGAGGCTTAGGTGGATTAAAAGATTTGCCAAGTCCCTAGCCAGTATGACTGAATGAACTCAGACTCAGGGCACTATCTCTTTTGACTCTGTTGAGCGTCCTGTTAACCTTCTGTCCTCCTTGATTATCATCCTGGCCCACTGTAGGCTGACCTTACCTGTTGTCTCTTTCCTTCATCCACTCTGAAGTGTTATGGAAGGCCACATGGTGTTTCCTTGTCTTCACCTGATCCTCCGGCCCTTCACATCCACAGTCTCACAGGAACACCTTCCTGAGCATTGGCAGATTCCCTGGGCCTTCTATTGTCTCCTCACAGATGCCTATTGATTAAAGCACCACTCAGGCCTTTTGTTGGCCTCCGAGGCTGTCTTTCCTCCAGGAGGTCCATTGGAGCAGTGCTTGTGAATATTTTTATGGGTCATGTTTTAAAAATTACATCCAGATTAAATTTGTGCTGATTTAATTAGAATATGGAAGCTGAGGGATTTCTTTATTGCTCCTGCTGCTGGGTCCTGGGCAAATGGCTTCTCTCTGGAAACTGCACTTCTTACCACGAACAGATGTGGGGCAGACTGGGCCATCCCTTGTCTGCCTGTAAGTTAAATACTCTTAGGAGGTAGGAGGTCAAAACTGGAAGTGTCCTTGAGACCATCAAGCCCTTGTTCTTCCCTGCACAGAAGACAGACTAAGGTTCAGGGAGGGGAAATGAACCACTTAAGGTCACATAGACAGGTCTAGATAACTGCAACAATCTCCTGGGAGCCTCTATCTAAAGATGGGTGTGGTCCAGTGAATACGAATCTCTTTTTGGATGCTGTGAGGATCAGTAGAGCAGGAAGTCAGGACCTGAGGCGGCCCTAGTAGCAAAACCCCTAGATATGGCTTTAGGCATGACAGCATTCAGGGCTCTGTTCCTTCCCAGCTCTGCTTTCTCCTGAGTTGCTTTCAGCCTTAGGCTTTTTTGGTAGCAAGACCAGGGTAGCACCATCAGACTTTATTTCCTCTTATCTTGAAATCTTTAGGTAAAAGGACATTTTCCCCCTTCCAGCAGCTTCAGCTGAACTCTCATAGAATCTTAAGAGCTACCATGGGGGCAGGCCCCCAGGCTTGGATCCCTTCTGGGGCTGAGGAAACCACAGGGCTGAAACCTAGGGCACGGTGAATCCCCAGATGAAAATCAAAGACTGTGGCTGGTACGGTGGCTCATGCCTGCAATCCCAGTACTTTGGGAGGCAGAGGCAAAGGTACTGCCTAAGCTCAGTGGTTCGAGACCAGTCTGAGCAACATGGTGAGGCCTCTTCTCTACAGTAAATCACTCTGCGGGCATAGTGGCACATGCCTGTGGTTCCAGCTGCTTGGAAACCTGAGGCAGAAGAATCACTTGAGCCCAGCAGGTTTAGGCTATGATGGCCGTGAGTGTGCCACTGCACTCTAGCCTGGGTGACAGTGTTGGCTCAAAGAAAAAAAAGAAAAAGAAAAAGAAAAATTAAAGACTGTGACCACAAGAAGTCAGAAGGTGGGGTGGGGAGGAATGATAGAACACCCCAAACAAGCATGACCACTGGGAAGCAGGCCAGCATTATCTTCAATGCACATCATATGGAAAGGCAGTTGTTCAAATCCAAGTGTTACTACTTACAAGCTTTGTAACTCTGAGTAAGTCAGTTAATATCCTAAGCCTCAAAATGTTCATCTGAAAAATGGAGAAGCCAATCTTCGCCTTGTTGAAATTCATTATATATATATATATATATATATATATATATATATATATATATATACACTTGTCCAATTCCTGGCCTAGAGAAAGTCCTTAGTGGTGAGTCCTGATGGCAATGATGACAATGATGACCAAGGCCTTGAGTCTTAGGTCTGCAAGTACACACAATAGTTTTCTTGGTGCCCGAAGGACTGGCTCACATACTTTTTGGGTATTAAAATCAATCAATAAGTTAAAGAATAAAAATAGCTAAGGAATAAAAAAATCAAGTGTATCTTTTTGGCACAAAGAGTAATTGGAAAAGACTCCAAGGGAAAGTTTTCATTCAAATGTCTCTGTTTGATCTGAATATTTAAAAATATCTTCCTACTGAGCATATCCAGTTTCTGTTTCTTGGAATGAAAAGGAGATAACAAAAGTCAGCAAACAACTGCCTTCCTTGGGATTTACAACTACCACAGACTCAGTGTCCCGGGAAAATCTGCTGTGGTTTTTTTCCCCTCTTAGACAAAAGTCTTTCTGTGCTCTTTGGAGACAATGCTCTTGGGATCCAGTCAATCCTAGAACCAGTGAATATTCTTCCACTTCCAGAGCCCATGATGATGTGCTGTGGTTCAGGATTTGGGTGTCAGATTTGGGCTATGGAGCTCAGGGTGGAAGAAGCTTCCTACCAGGCCTGACTGTGATTTCATTGCAGTCAATGGGATAGCAGGCTATCCACCTGAACTTCCAATTTGCAAAGTGCTCTTGTTTCTAGCATCTTGCTGATTTCTTCTGTGAACCTTACTCCCTGCCTGGGCCATGAGTTCCCTAAAGGCAAGAGTGCTGTCTTTTGTTCCTTCTCTTTCCTCCTTTTCCTAAGGAGAGGTCTTCTGAACTGACAGGAAGAGCTTGGTTTTTGTCCTTGTTCCTAATTACTCAAGACTGGGCCTGGGGTTTTATTTCCTGCCTTTCCTGTTACAGCTGGCCTTGACATGGGATACACCGTGTATTTCATATTTATGGATGGGTGAGGTCTTGGGGTGATTGATGAACAGGGGTCCTCTCAGCTAAGCCCAGACAACCCTGATTCACCAAATGAGTCACAAGAAGGAGGTTCCCTTAGTCTGGAGCTGACGTTCCGTGCTGAGACTGACAGTGTGTCTGGGGACTGTGAACATGCGTGGGATGGTTGGGACAGATGCCTGGGGTAGCTCCTAACTTCATTTCTTTCTCTGTCTTGAGGTCAGAAACTAAAGCTGGGGCCATGGTTGGGTCCTACCACACAGACAATACATTTTTCAGGTCATTTGAGGCAGAAACACTCAAGTTTAAGTTGCAGAAGTTGATAACCTCTTGGAGACAATAGGGTATTTTTTCTCTAATTTCTATGCTATTTTTCCCAAATCTAATGGAGGTGTATTCAGCACCCTAAGCACGTTCCTGTGCTCCAGGAAGTATACACGGTCCTTGTTACTCCATCTTCGATTTGATGAAATACTAGATTATGGTTGCAGAAAGATTAATCATGCCACAGCCAAGAGAACACTTCTGAGAATATCATTGTTAAAAGGATAATTGTAGAAGGTCTTCAGCCTCCTCAGACCTTTCTCTTCCTTTTTCATAAGACAGGAAGAGCCCAGAGAGACTTCAGGCAGTTGACTGCTGGGGCAACAGGTCAGATTCTGAGAAAATGGCGTCTTTATAACTTGTAGTGCCTTCCTGGACCCTGTGCTTTTAACATTTTGCATGTAGGTACAGGATAAATTCTAGATTTCTTACCCTGGCATTGAAGAATCCTTTTATCAGACACAAATCTGATCTCTGAGTTTATCTCTAGCCATTTCTCCCTTTCCCTACTCTTCTGGAAGTGGCACAAAATATTGGTTATGCCTTTCAAAATGATGTGCACCTTCAAACTTCTAAACTTTTGCACTTTGGGGAGTAGTTTCAGCCTGTTTATTTGATGAAAAACCCCTAGTTATTCTTTAAGACCTGTGCAGATATCTCCCTCTCAGTCAAAGCCATCTCCTTCTCCTCCAGGCAGAATCAATTCATCTTAACTCTATAGGAATAGCATGTGGCCCATCCTGAATTATAACACTTTCACACTGTATTTCAGTAATTTGCATTTCATTATGTCTTTCACTGGTCTGTGAGTTCCTTGAGGGCAAGAAACATATCACATCTTATTCTTGTACTCTGACAAATTCTGGACATAGCACTGTTTCTGGCACAGAGGTGCTTAATAAATTTTCCTGGAACAAATGACTGCACTAATTGGAACCTGTTGGAATTTTTGAAAGAATCTCTGTTAACAGAACCTCTCTCCCTCAGCTGAGTTCAGAACTCAAAGAGAAATGACAGACTTGGCCCAAAGAGCATCAAAATATACAAAGAATAACCAGGTTAGAGGATCATAGCTTGGTAGAGTCAAGATGCCTTGCTAATTTCTACCTCCAGTCTAGATGCTGGGACCACCTAATGAAAAAAAAACTCAAGTCTGCAGACTGGGTTATCATTTTCCATTGGTCTGGATTTGGAAGGAGAAAAGGGACTCAATTTCTCATATTCAAACATTTGATAAGTTATCTACCTAATAGATAAATAATGGAGCATGGATTCATCCACCAAACTGATTGTTTACTCCATGGGGATGGATTTAGGGCTTGTCAAGAGGCCAAGTGCATCTAGTGGAAGTTCCTCTACCTGGGAACCAGAAGACAGGGAAATTATTTCCCCCATAACTTTAAACACCTAGGATGGTTTTCTCTTTAAGTAACTTTTATTTTCTACCTTATCTAGAATCCACTCCCTGTTTCCAGGTCAAACTTTCAGTAAATTTTATTTTTTTCTCATTTCTCCTGCCTTTTCTCAAATACATTATCCTTTTTATACTTTGATGGAGTTCTCTCATTGTTCTTTCCCTCTTTTTTAACCTTTTTGCAAATCATGTATTACATTGACAGAAGTACACCCAGAGGTTCTGTTCCTGTAATCCTAGGGGAAGATGCAGAGTCATCTCACATCTTTCTCAAGTAGTTAAGTACTTTCTATGCAGCAGGCACTGCCCTGGTACTGGGAAGAAAGCTATATCAAGAGGGTTCATGCCCTCAAGAGAATCAGAGTCTAGTAGAGAAGGCAGGTGCAAAAAAAGAAAAATTGCAATTGAGAGTGGAACACAATGATAGAGAGAAACACAGTGTACTGTAGAGATGTAGAGCTGGGGCTAATTTGTTTCATTTTAAGTAGCAGAGGGTAAGTATTCTCCAGGTAAAGAAAGCTCAACTCATGGGTAATCAGGGAAAGCTTCTTAAAGAATTGGTAGTCAGTAGGAGCTATGACGAGTAAAGGGGTGGGGTGTGTGTGTGTGTGTGTGTGTGTGTGTGTGTGTGTGTGTGATTTCAAAAAACAGCATCATGAGGGTTCAGAGCTGTGGAGAAGTTTGATGAGTGGGAGAAATTACAAGCCAGGAAGTGTGGTTGGGGCTTGAGATTCTTGTTGGAGCGTGGCTGGAAAGGGGAAAGTTAGAAGAGGACTGGGTGAATCAGAAGTTCGAGTAAAAACTCTTGGAAACACATACTTTCAGAAAATAAGGGACTTTGTGCAACCTGATGAATTCCTGTGCTGAAGACAACTCTTAGAAATGAGACAGCAGGCAGGGCTGACTCGGAGCCCCGAAGGCCCAGACTTGTTTCAGCACCATGGCCAGCGGCCAGCATACGTCCCCAGGCTCTCAGGCTAGGCTCATTCTCTGATTTTGAGCTACACACTAGGATTCCAAGGCACTGAGCAGGAAGTGGGAAGCAGCTGGAAAATTGCTCAGATCCAGATTATAATGAAGAGTGTGTGTGTGTTCAATTATTCGTGAATTAGTGCAGAGGATACTCTTAAGAAGTTGATGCTGTGATTCAAAGTTGGATAGAGTTAGCAGGCATTTTTCCTGAACATCATTATTTCTGAAGCACAGAAGAGCCAAACCTTGAACCCCCTATAGTAACCTATGATGAAGATCTTCTTTCCACGAATGTGCTTTAATTATCATTTTGGGTATTTTCATCATCTCAGAGACTAGAGTTCTTGGTCTCAGCTTGGAGCTGAGTCCTCCCAAAGGGAATCTGCTCATTATAATCTAAAAGCCAGGATGCACAATTGAAAATTCTCAATTTGTTGAGGTTACAATCTATTTGAAACATTAAAAATTTTTTTAGATCAGTTAGAAGTAAAATCTATTTCTAATACCCTTTGCTTCACACACCTTCCATTTCTGGCAAGTGTAAAGAAGCATTTTTTTTTTCCTTTTTGCTGCCTGAGTTAGGATCAGTCACTTTCCTTTACAGCTGTGAGGATTCACAGGGCTGGGTGTGAAACTGAACCATTAATCAGCAGTCTCTAAACTTTTAAAGTCATCTGTTCTGTGGCCTCTAAGAAAGTGAGACTTGCTGGGCTTGGTGGCTCAGCCTGTAATCCTACCACTTTGGGAGGCTGAGGTGAGTGGATTGCCTGAGTCTGTGGGTTTGAGACAAACCCGGGAAACTTGGCGAGACATTGTCTCTGCAATTAAAAAAATAGCTGGGCGTGGTAGCACATGCCTGTAGTTCCAGCTACTTGGAAGGCTGAGGCAGAAGGATCACCGGAGTTCAGCAGCTTGATGCTGGGGTGGCAGTGAATGTGCTACTGCACTCCAGTCTGGGTGACAGAGTGAGACTCCAACTCAAAAAGAAAGAGAAGAAGAAAGAAAGAAAGAAAGAAAGAAAGAAAGAGAGAGAGAGTGGGTAGAAGGGATAAAAAAGTTTGTCTGGATTAGATAGGACTGGTGGAAAGAAGTAGGTTCTAATCTGGGATCCATAAGAGGGTTTCTTTGGATCATTGATTCCAGAAATTATTTGCAAAATGGTATGTGTGTGTGCACGCATGCACACACGCATAGGAGTGGCTGTACATGCTTATGTTTCAAGGAGAAGAAGTGCATAACTTTCTTCAGATGCTCTAAGAGTAAGAGGTCATCCGGGTGCAGTGGCTCACGCCTATAATCCCGGCACTCTGGGAGGCTGAGATGAGAGGATTGAGCGAGCCCACGGGTTCGAGACCAGCCTGGCCAACTTGGCTAGACCTCATCTCTACAATTAAAAAAATTAGCAGAGTATGGTGACACATGCCTGTAATTCCAGCTGCTTAGAAGGTTGAGGCAAGGGGATCACCTGAGCCCAGTGGGTTGAGGCTGCGGTGCCTGTGAGTGTGCCACTACAGATTGAGTGACAGAGTGAGATTTATTAAAAAAAAAGAACCTCACTCTGTCACTCAATCTGTAGTGGCACACTCACAGGCACTGCAGCCTCAACCCACTGGGCTCAGGTGATCCCCTTGCCTCAGCCTTCTAAGCAGCTGGAGAGACTTATAAAAAAAAAAAAAAAAAGAGTAGCCGGGCTCGGTGGCTCAGCCTGTAATCCTGCGCCTTTGGGAGGCTGAGGTGAGTGGATTGCCTGACCCCTCAGGTTCGAGACTCGCCTGGGCAGCAAGACCTCATCTCTACAATAAATCAAAAAATCAGCTGGGCGTGGTAGCGCATGCCTGTAATTCCGGCTACTTGGAAGGCTGAGGCGGAAGGATCGCCGGAGCCCAGCAGGTCGAGGCGCGGTGGCCGGAAGCGGCCACTGCACTCCAGTTTGGGCGATCGAGTGAGACTCCAACTCAAAAAAAAAAAAAAAAGAGTAAGAGGTCTTTGACTCCCCCAAATGAATTAAGAACTACAATTAGAATAGATTTAAGAAGAATAGATTTAGAGAACTTGACCATCTCTGGCTAAAGTTGCCACCCACATCCCTACCCTACTGCCCACCCTAAAAGTAAGCTCTGAGGTGAGCTAGACTGTGAGCCACATGAGGGTAAAGACTATCCCTGTCTTCTGCTGTTATATGCCCAGAACCTAGCATGACATCTGCCTTGTAGAATATCTTTGGATGAATCACTGGTCTTGATTGATAGGATGGGGATAATTAAGTAGTTTTCAGGGAGTTCCATGCAGAAAAAAGAAAGAAACCCAGATTCCTAAGAACGCTAGAGGCCAGAGCTGCTTTAGTATAGTCCAAAGTGACCAGGTTGGCAGTGCTGCTGTGTAGAATGGGTTTGATCACTTTATAATGGCAATGTGAGACTGATATATCTCAGGACCCCAACAATTCAGAGCACCCTCACATCTAATACTTAATTTGATTTTTTTCCCTCAAATCGTGGGAGATAGGCAAGGCCCTTAGAATAGGATCCGAGAGAAAAAAATGTGGTAGTCATAGTGGTAGTTGTGAGGGGTGTTGATGAGTGATTTATTCATTGGTCTTCTCTTTATATAGGTCAGTTTTTTCCCCTAGAGTTCCAGAAAGAAGGAGCTCTGTTCCTGCTTTCTTTCCTGCTTTCTGAAGAGAAGTTCACATTATTCAAAGCAAGTCACTGAAGAGGGATGACCTGGAAGGATATGAATGTGTGCTCTATGTTTGTATTGGGAGGCGAAGGTGGACATGTTAGGGGAGGGTGAGAACTAAGCATTACTACTGACTACCATCTTCTCTTTTGGGCAAGGAGTCTCAGAAAAGCTGAGGAAGCTCCCTGTCATGGAGACATGGGAATAAGGGAAGAAGAGGAGCAGTAAGTGGTCAGAGGTCTATCTGTGGAAGACACCAGGCTCAGCCCTATATGGGACCCCAGTCTCCTGACAGGGTGAGGAAGGAAGTGGTGAGTGTAAACACAGAATACATTTTTTCTTGCGTTCTAGTCCTGTGAGATATACTTTTCATGAACTGCTTCATTTATTCATTCCAAAGATGCTTCAGAGTACATGCTGCTATTTCCATCTTAGAGATGAGAAAATTCAGGCAGAGAGGTTGTGAAGGGACTTGCCCTTCTGCAAACAGCTCATTTTGGAGCTAGGAAAAAGATACTGGGATCAAGGTTGAACCAGATGACTTCAAACCTTCCTTCCACCCTCAAAGGCTGGTTTAAGGAAAGAATAGTAGGTTGAATAATGGTTTCTCAAAGCTATCCATGTCTGATTCCCCAGAACTTGTACATAGGTTATTTTATATAGTTAAAGGGACTTCACAGAGGTGATTAAGTTAAGGATTTTGAGATGAGGAGATTATCCTGTATTATCTGTTTGGGTCCAGTATACTCAAAGGGTACTGAGAAGCAGAAGAAGGACATAGAAGAATCCATCATAGGAAGATGTGACCACAGAAGAAAGGCACAGAGAAAAGCATTATTGCTGCCTTTGAAGATGGAGAAAGGGGCCATGAGCCAAGGAATGTAGGCAGCCTCCAGAATCTGGAAAGGATTCTCCCATAGAACCTCCAAAAGATCCCCACAGCCCATCCAAGGCTTCAAGTTTAGCCCAGTGAGACTCCTGTCAGACTTCTAACATATTGGAACTGCAAGATTATACATTTGTGTTGTTTTGAGTCACTATATTTGCATTAATTTATTTCAACAGTCATAGAAAACTAACACAGATGGTAAATAAAATGGAACAGGTGTGATAGAAAGGCTGTAGATAGCTGGCGGGGGTGGGGGTCATCAGGGATGGCCCCTCTTAGAACATGACATTAGAGTTGAGACCTGAACAGCATCAAAGGGCTAATTCTAAAAGATCTGAGAGAACAACTTTAAGGTAGAAGGTACAGAGCAAAGAACCTACAATAATGATGAATTAGCAATTCCAGGAAAAGAGAGGTCGGTATGTAGGGACTTATGACTCAAAGTCTGGTCCATGGACCAGCAGCAACAGCATCACTGGGGGAATAGTTGGAAATGCAAATGCCCTGGTCCTATCCTTAACTGTCTTCTGAGAAAACTGGAAAGAAGTAGCACTCCAATAGCAATAAACATGTCTAGCACCTAGATTTAAATATCATTTTTCGCTAAAAAGAAAAAGGCGCAGAATCCAGGAAGATGCTCTTTGTAAACCTTTCTTTTAAAATTGCAATGATCACACTTATGAAAAAGTTGAAAGTACCATACAGAACACTTCTATTTTCTTGAACTATTTGAGAGCAAAGTGCTAACTGATGCCCCGTCACCTGCCAATACTTTAATAAATATTATTTTTACAAATAAGGGCATTCATCTATTCCATCATAATGCAACCATCAAAATCAGGAGATTAATAATGGCACACATGCATGTAATCCTTGGATTCCATTCAAATTTCTCCAGTTGTCCCAGTAATGTCTTTTATAGTAACAAGATCCATTTCAGAAACAGGCATTGCATTTAAGTCTCAAGTCCCATTAGTTTCCTTTAGTCTGGAGAAGTTCCTCAGTTTTTCCTTGACTTTCCCGACCTTGACACTTCTGAAGATTACAGGACAGTTATTTTGGGTCTGTCTGACGCTTCCTCATGATTAGATCCCGTTTATGCATCGTTGGCAGAAATAGCACAGAAATGACACTGCATTCTTCTCTTGGCATCCTACCCAGCAGCACGTGATTTCAATTTTTCCCATTACTGGAGATGTTCACTCTGATCACTTAATTAAGATGATGTCTGCCAGACTTCTTCTCCATGAAGTTACTCTGTTCCTCTTTGTAACAAGTGTTTTGCAGGAACGTACTTTGAAATCACATCATATTTCTTGCTGCATCTTAAACTTATTCACTTATTTCACATATCTTCATCAGTCTGCAGTTTTCAGTCTGCAGTTTTCAGTCTTATCTGATGCATCGTAATCCACCACTCCTATTGTTTTGTTTGGTACCAAAGTGTCTCATAGTTGACAATGGGAGCCCCTGCAATCTAGCCCTTTTGATGTGTCCCCGTCATTCTTGGAATAATTCCTTGCTTTCTGGCACAACAAGATCTTCCAGGTTCATCTTGTCCCTGCCCAAAGCCTGGAATCAGCCATTTCCCCGAGGAACTATTTTTCTTTTTAGTGGAAAACGGTATTTACATCTAGGTGCTAGACATGTTCGTTGTTATTGGAGCATTACTGTTTTCTGGTTCTCGCAGAAGACAGATCTAAGAAATATATGTAGAATATAGACACACACTGCATTTGTATTTATTTATATGTCTACTTCTAAACTTTAGAAACCATGAGTTTACCTTACTACACCTATTTCAAATTCAACATCACAAGATTCATTCTAGATTTCTTCCTTTATAACTCCCTTCCCCAATAATAACAACTCTGGTGTATTCATTTCCTAGGGTTGTTGTAAAAAAAGTACCACAAGCTGGATGGCTTAAACAACAGAAATTTAATTGATTGCCTCACAGTTCTGGAGGCAAGATGTCTAAGATCAAGTGGTTGGCAGGGTTGGTCCCTTCTGCTGGCATGAGAAGGAAGCTGTCCTGGGCCTCTGCCCTAGCCTCTGGTGGTTGCTGACATTTCTTGACTTATAGACACATCACTCCAATCTTTGTCTTCATTTTTACATGAACAATTCTCTGTGTTCATGTCTCTGTGTTTAACTCTGCTCTTTTTATAAGGACATCAGTCAGATTGGATTAGAGGCCCATCCTATTCTGATATATCTTAATCAGTTAAACCTGTAATTACTCCCTCTCCAGGTTTGGGATGTGCCAGTCCACTCACCCCTCACATGGATGTGCTTCTCAGTCAGTCTGGTGCCATCACTCCCTGCTCTGGGCTGGCATCTCCCTTCCCCTGCATGGGGACTGACATTTCATGTGGTAACCCTCCTCACCATGCTGATGCCCTCCTCACCCTGTTGATGCTCTGACACCCTCCGTGGAGGAGTCCCAAGTGTCAGAACTATCCCAGCCCCAGCTTTGGGCCACGGTGGCTGCCTTCGCCTCACTGCTGTCCCTTGCTGTGCTACGCCTAATGGCTTTGGGAGTGTGTGACAGAAAGGAAGAGCATAGGAGAAAACAGAGGAGGAGAAAAAATAAGGAGCAGGAAGAATAGGTATCTTTGTTTTAACAAACTCTCCAGGCAATTCTTACATGTGCTGAAGCCCCAAAGCCTGGTTGTCAGTGGCGTGCGTAGAGAGCACAGACTGGAGCTGGAGAGTGGGCAGGACCAGATTCTAGAGGGCATTGCCAGTCTTAGTAAGGAGGTTCTATTTTATTTTATTTTATTTTTTTAGAGAGTTGACAAAAACAAGCTTATCTTGGGCAGAAATGCTATCGTGAACAATATAAATCAGTTCCAAACCTCTTCTCCTGAGAAGAACAAGAGTCATGAGTTACCCAAACAAATCATCTACCCCCTCCTCTCTGCCAGTTTTTCCCTTCAATTTTTAGAATGCTTAAATCTCTCCCTTCTAATGCGACAAAGCCACTTTCTTGTCAGTCTGCCTACTTTGCAGCTCTGACTCTATCCCTCTTTCCTTGCCCAGTCTTTTTTTTTTTTTTTTTTTGAGTCAGAGTCTCACTCTGTCACCCAGGTTGAAAAGCAGTGACATGCTTGTGGCTACGACAACCTCAACCTGCTGGGCTCAAGTGATCCTTCCACCTTAGTCTTCCAAATAGCTGGGATTACAGGTACAACATCTGGCTTATTTATTTATTTATTTATTTATTTATTGTAGAGACGAGGTCTGGCCATGTTGCCCAGGCTGTTCTCGAACCCTTGGGCTCAGGCAATCCTCTCATCTCCACCTCCCAAAGTGCTGGGATTACAGGTATGAGCTACCGCACCTGGGCACAGTTACATTTCTTGCAAACATTTCTAGCTTTTTGTCTTCATGTCCTAAAATCCTATTCACACTTGACCCCCGTGCAACTTGGCTTACACTCAGTTTTGTTTTTAGTTTACATGCACTGAGAGGGATGGTTTTAAAAAGACAAACGTGACTTAATTTATGTTTTGAAAAGATCCCTCTGACTGCTTTGTAGAGGATGAATTTGAATAAGCCAAGAGTGGAAGCTGGATGCACGATTGGAAGCTGCTGTGTTACTAACTGAGAGAAGGTGCTGGTGTAGATGGAGTGGTGATAGGGGACTTGGAGAAAGGGGAACAGATGGAGATATATTTGGGAGGCAGTGCCGGCAGGGCATTCAGATGGAGTGGATGCAGAGGTGAGGGAAGGAGAGCAGCGGCACAGAGGAAAGCACGGGTCTCAGCCTAAGGAGTTGTGGACAGCAGTTGCAAAGGATTAGAAAGGAACAGATTTGGGGAAAGAAGTATCTGGGATTCCAACTGGGTCATATTTTGTTTGAGACCCTTATTTACATGGCAATATCTAGTAGACGGGTTGAGTACATCTGTTTGGGGCTTAGGGAGGGGGTCAGGGCTGAAGGGGCCATCAGCAAGCTGTGAATAGGTAGCAGGTCACCACTTGTCAACGCTGGCCTGACACTGACTTGCAGAATGGAAGCAGAGCAGATGTCCTAGCATGGACTTGTCCTTAGGACAGTCAGTCATATGTGGGACAGCTGCCAGGCCCATCAGGCCAACCCCTACATTGAAGAACAAAGTTTGCTCCAGCTTGATGGCAAGTTCAAGGCCAGACTCAGAGCCCCAGGCCTCAGAAGATAGCTCCTGTCACTCTCCAATTCAGAGATTCTGCCATACCATGCCATTAGCAGCTGCCCCCTAAGTGAAGGGCTCTTTAGAGTTTACAAATCATGCTGGCATCCATGACCCCATCTAATCCTCACACCAGCTCTCAGAGGGTTGGAGAGATTTTTTTACCCTTATTTTACGGATAAGGAAACGAAGGCTCAGAGGTTAAGCCATTTGTCCACGATCGTACATTCAGGACACGGTCGAGTCAGAACTTCAAACCAGGACTGTCTGCTTCTAAAGCCTCAATCTCACTTTCTACTTCCATCAGGATTCACAGCTGCCTCAGTCACTGCTAAAGTGTGACAGCTCTGTTGCTGGCAGCACTTTCTCGAGAAGCCAACCAGATGCTACTTTATGCTAGGACTGGTGCCACTTTCCCTGTCCCGCAGCCTCAGTTTTTCCCTTGCAGAGAGACTGCACTCTTTCCTAACTACCTGGCTCACTCATGATTTCTTCTGGTCTGTCCTTAACCTTTTTCTGTTGGTCAGAGCCCGATCGTTAGTTCTATACCTTTAGCTCACGGCCATTTGGTCTTACCTCCACAGAGCCTCCTAAATGCTTCAGCCTCTCCACCTGACCTCTTCCAGGAAAGTCTCCCTGGTTGCTTTGACCTCCCTACCCTTCTCCAGGGGCCTCCAGACTGGAATAGCTCTGACATCTTCTCCCTCACCCAGCGTGTCTGTGGCACATGTTACTCTACCAAGCGACACAGCATGGGAGTATTCACACATCATCCTCCATAGAAATGCTTCTGACCATAGTCGCCTCCATCTCAGGGTCTTCAAGGTCAAATTCAACATCTCTCCTAAATTGGGAGACTTAATTCAGCTTTCTCTGAATCAGCAGAAGCAAGTCAATCAAATATGGTCTATGATCATAGATGCTCATGGGACCTTGAGCTGTGTGTTATACTTTTCTATCCAGTATTCCCCCAAAGCCAAACCTCACCTGACACTTGGGCTTATTAAATCTTAGGGCAAGTCATTTCTCCTTTGGACAGATATCTTATGTATTTTTTCCCTTTTCTTCTTAAGACGTATCTACCAGTCATAATCTCCCCTTCCCACAAGCTATCCAGGATAGAGCCAATCCTGCCTTGGGGTGGAATTCAGAGCTGAGAAGGCATGCCCTTGACCCCGAGCCTTATCTTCTTCAGGTAAGACAACTTTTCCACCCTGTGTGTCATCCCCTATCTCCTCCTCTGTCCTGGCCTCCTTCCCAAGACACACTCTTTTCTTTGTCATAGAGACTCTTTTTAACCTTTGACATTTCAGTGCTAATTTAGAAAAAAATGCAGCAAGTATTTAAGGATGTGCTATCTCTTTGCCAGGCACTGGCCCAGTAGCTGAGGATGCAGCAGTGGACAAACAGACAAAAGTTCGAATGGGGTCCACATCCTAGTGGTCAACTGCATCCACTTCTGTTTGACTACTCTCCTCATTTATTGGTGACAATCTGCCTCAAAGCCATGATTGTTCATGAGTGTCAGGCACTGTGCTAGGCACTGACTGTGCAAAGATGACTAGGATATTGTCCCTGCCTTGAAAGCTCACGGCCCAATGGACTTGAACAATCTGGTTGATAGGTCTGCTCTAGATTGACTCTCTCAATCTCCCTTCTTTCCTTCCTTCCTCCTTCCCTCCCTCCCCCCCTCTTTTTCTTCCCTCCCTACCTGTCTCTCTTTCCTAAACACACACACATACACGCACACACACACACACATCCCAGTTGTGGGAAATCTACCAAATTCTGGTCCATACAGACAAATCTCTACAGATTCTAGGCATTAGTGCCAACCTGAGAAACTTGCTCCCATCTCCCCTCACCACCCTGCCCTGCCCTGGAAAATCCTGGGTGCCAGGCTCCTGGCAGAGGCCTCTGAGGGGATATGTGGGACAAAAGGATGGGTCTATTGAACTGCATTGCTCTGGGCTAGATAAATAGTTATCACCAGCCAACGTGGTTAAATAATCATCAAACCACATAATTCAGAAATCATGCTCCTTAAGAGCTCCCCATTTAATACCCGGCAGAAAATGCTAATCTGCCGCACAAGACTGCGTTTTATTTTTCTAGACAGGAAGCATTTTCTTCAGTCCCATAATGACTTTCCTTGACATAATAATGAAGGAATGTGAATTTAAAACAGCCTGAGATGCTGGGGCGTTCGTTGTTATCTGGGGGGCTGGCCGCACGGAAATAGCTTGAGTAACTGCTGACTTGCTGGGCCGCGTTGTCATTGAATTCACTGCTTACAAAGACTGAAATTTACCAAATTAAATTTTAGTGAGTAATTTCTGTTCACATAAACCGCAGAAATTAAACCATTATGGATGTGGTAGATAGGCCATCGCACGGGGCTGGCATTACATTTGGGGAGTGCTGTGGATTTGGGCAGAGCCATGAAGAGATCAAATCCCCACAGCAGAAGAAGTATCCATGGTGTGGGGGAGGGGAGAGCCAGAGTTCTGGAATCAAGCAGGGCAAGGTTCAAATCCCAGGTTTCCCACTCCCTACTGGCGTGACCTAGAGCATCCTTATCTGTAGAATGTGCATGATTAAGGACTATTTTAATGATGCAAAATGGATTATGTCTGTGAGAGCACTTGGCGATTGGTAAAGGTCTGTATAAATATTGGGTGGTTGTGATGTAGTTTCCAGCCTGGGGAAGTTGAGAAGAAATAAATTAGCAATAAGAAAGCAAGCTCCCTGGGGTACCCTACTTTTACAAAGAGACTGGTTGCTGACTTCCGAACCCATCACATGGCACAGACAGGACTCAGGAGACTGAGTATGCCTCTGGAAGCAGGTTCCGTTGAGACACAACCAAATAGCCAATTAATATAGTGGCTTAAAGATCAGTTGGATTGAATAACTACAGCCAAACCAGTTGCTGTGGTGCCAAAGCTGTCATTAATTGTAAAACAGGATATGTGTCTTCTCCGTCCTCAGTGAGGTTGAAAAAAATTATAAGAAACAGTACTTCCTTACATATATACAGAACACCTGTGTGGTAGATCAGATTATTGTTAAGAAAAAAAAATAAGGCTGGGCGTGGTGGCTTAAGCCTGTAATCCCAGCACTTTGGGAGGCAGAGGCGAGAGGACTGCCTGAGGCCAGGGGTTTGAGACCAGCCTGGGCAACTTGGTGAGACTTCGTCTCTACAATAAATCAAAAAATTAGCTGAGCATGGTGGGGCACGTCTATATTTCCAGCTACTTGGAAGTCTGAGGCAGAAGGATCACCTGAGCCCAACAGGTCGAGGCTGCAGTGGCCATTGCACTCCAGCCTGAGCGACATAGTGAGACTTCAACTCAAAAAAACGGAAAACAAAAAACCCATTCCTGCTTCCCCATGTACTTGAAAGTTTGTATGCTTGGCTTGGGGCTTGATCACCTACTTTGGAAGGTGAACAGGCACAAGGCAGACAAGTATTTGAAATGTGCTTGTGCAGCTGGGTTCATCCTCTTGCACCCCTGTCATCACCACGAGGACAGCTTTTTTTAGGAAAAGGCTTCCCCTTTCCCCAGGCTAAGGATAAACATACAAAGAACGGGCCAGAGCCTTAATTTACGGCAAAGAACCAAGGCCAGCCATACTCAGCCTAAAGCAGAACTGCTCGGCCAGCTTAGATTAGATCAGACAACCCTTAGCTGACCTTCAGATATGTAAAGGAAATAAATGCCCACTGACACTGAGATTTTTTTTTGGTTGTATGTTATGCAGCAAGAGTTGACCATGCAAGCGGTTTCCTATCCAATGGATTTTTGTATCTGCAGAAAACTTCCATGATACATATAGGTCAGGCATTTTTGTTTCTCTTTTTTAGGTGAGGAAACTAAGTCTCAGAAGAAATAACTTACGAAGGATATGAAGCTAATCAGAGACAGAATCTAGCCTTTTAGTGCTAAGATGAGTGCTTTTCTCCATGTATGAGGATGGTTTCTCTACCAGGGAGCTGGGAGCTGGGGAGACCCTTGGCTTCCCAAGTGTAGAAAAACAAGCTTCTTCCATTTCATAATTTCACTAGAGGCCAATCTATCAGCAGCGCTGGAAGGGCTGAGTAAATTCCCAGGGACAGTTAGTGATTGGCCTATGGGTCATACCATAGCATTTCCTATTATTTGAGTTGGTGTCAAAGAGTCACTGGGCAGAGATAGAAAGCAGTTTGTCATGTATAAATTTAACAGGCAATAATGCCAGCTGCTAAATAGTATATCATTCCTAATGATGTTATCAACCTCTAATCAGTCTAATTTATATTGTCAACATGATATAATAGTCCCACTCGGTGTAGACCTTCAAAAATATAAGACCCAACCATGTGACAGCCCAAAGTGAATTTTTGCCAGTTATGACTCTGAAAATCAACTTAGGATTGCTGATTCTCTCTTCAGAGAATCTGAGAGAACGTGTATCGAACACCCGGCATAGGGCCTGGCACCTAGTAGGCATGGCATGGGGCAGGTCGCGTTTTGTTTTGTCACACAGCTGAGCTAGCTAATGTTGAAATTCCTGCTCCTAGAGCCACAGACAGGTGGGATGTGCCCCAGAAATGCCCTTATAGTCCTTCCCAGCTCCCCTCTGTGGTCACTGTTTCTTTAAAGAAAAGTGTTGTAAGGTTTACAAGGGTGCCTTCACATGCAGTATTTATACCTTCCCGCAGCCCTGGAATCTGTGGGAGATAAGACAGGAGGGCACTTGGCATGGAGAAAGTGTTTAGTAAAGGAAAACTCTTACTCCTCAGCCCTCCAGGAGTCAGGGAACCTTTCCTTTCCCACCTCAGTAAGTGACAGCACCACCACCCAGAAATCTGGGCTTCATTCCTAAACTCTTCTTCTCCCTTCATACCCACATCTACCGCTATAAAATATTGCAAACCTCTCTGTTTTTCTCCATTCCCTTGCTAGCACCCTTTTGCAAGCCATGGACATGCCAGCCTCCTAACAGAGCTCTGTGCTTCTGTTCAATTTAACCACCACACAGTGGCCAACGTCATGGGTTTAGGTCAGAAACTAAGTCATGACTCTCCTCTGCGGAAAGTTCTTGGCACTTGGGTGCAATCCAAACTCCTGACCTTGGCCTATGTATGAGTAAGGGTTCATCCAGGAAACCAAAATCTTTGCCAGATGCATATTAATAAGGAGACTTAAACACAGACAACTGGCTGCTAAGGTGTACAAGGAGTTGAAAGAGCAATGGGGAAGGTGGGTGACCTAGAGATGGGTCACTCCACCCCCAGAGCTGTGGACAAAGGAGGAAGTGGTGTGACTGGAGTCCCAGGCCACCTGTTGGGAGCAGAGCTCCTGTAGAAGCTGGAGCCACAAAGCAGAAAGAGTCAGCTATTTCTGGAGGTCCCACCAAGGTAGAAGGTGTGAGGGAGTAATACCATGGCTTCTTTTCTTCACTGTCCCATCTCCTCAACCTAGAAACCCCACATCTAGGCATCTGTTCTAGAGAGAAATGTATTTGTACAGGGAGTGGTACACAGCTATGTGTCCCACAACACTCTGAAATAACACAAAGCTACATACGAGTCAAAAATACATCAACAGGAAAATGGATAAACACACTGTAGTCTAGTCATACACTAGGTTACTTCTCAACTGGTAACATGAACAGTGAATGTAAAAACCCAAACTGAAGAAACACAACCGAGCTGTTCATGTGCATGTTTGCTGTCACATCTGTTTTTTTTTCTTCTGTTTTTCCTGAAAAGGAGGCTAACCCTGCCACCTGAATTTCCCAGCTCTGTTGGGACTGGTGTGCAGTGAAGTGGGCCACTGGCAGGAGTCTGGAAGGTGAGAGGAAGACAGAGCCAAGACATTTACAATTTCACTAGATACTGACAGATTGTCCCCCCCAAAAGCCTGTACCCACTAATATTCCACCACTAGTGCACAGAGAAATGCTCACTTCTCCACACACCAGCCAATGCTTTATGTCACAACATTTAAAAACTAATAGGGGCGCCTTTGCTTTGTTAAGCCATGGTCTGACCATGTGGCCATGTTTCCTAGCCTTGGCCCCTCCCCTACTTTGGAGAGATGAACCTTCCCCCTCTCTCTCTAATTTACTTTCTAAGAAAACTATATTTTAAAACAAACAAATAAACAAACCAACCAAACAAACTAGTAGGTGGGTACTGGGCCTTTTTTGTTGCTGTAGGGTGCATCTCTTTGCTTCCCAATGAAATTCAGCAATTTGTTCTGTGCTATTTACCATGTGTGGTTCCTTGAACTCTGTGTTGATTGCCTTTTCCTAACCTCTGCCTATTTTTTCCTTATTGATGTATAGGAGTTCTTTATGTTATAGATTTTAAAATTCTTTCTCTGTTGTAAATGTTGCAAACATTGATTAGAATGCCTTCTCTCTCCTTGAGATATTTTTTTCTTGGAATTCATAGTTCTTTGCTCTATGAACTAGCTGTCTAGATATGTTATAAAATTCCTAATTTTTTTTCTCATTTGGCCCCTGGATTTGTTGTACCTGTTATTTTATTCTATATCTTCCCCTTTTCTCTCCCTCCCTTCCTCCTTCCCTCTCTCCCTCCCTCCTTTCTTCCTTCATTTCTTTTAAAATATTTTTTTTCTGTATTTTACTGACATATATCTTCAAGTAATTTTTTCAGAGCGAATGTTTCCAAGGTCTTGCCTGTCCAAAGTCATTTCATGGCTGGACAAAGTGGTTCACACCTATAATCCCAGCACTTTGGGAGGTCAAGTTGAGAGGATTGCCTGAGCCCACTGGTTCAAGATCAACCTGGGCAACTTGGTGAAACCTCATCTCTACAGTAAATAAAAAAATTAGCCGGGCATGGTGGTGCATGCCTGTAGTTCTTGGAAAAGTGAGGTGGAAGGATTGCCTGAGCCCAGCAGGTTGAGGCTATGGTGGCCAGGAACATGCCATTGCACTCCAGCCTGGGTGACAGAGTGAGACCCTGACTCAAAAACAAAACAAAGCCAAAAAAAACAAACAAACCCAAAGTGGTTTCATTTTCCCTTGGGCTTGATTCTAGTCTGGCCATGGTATGGTTTCTTATTTCTCCATCTCGTAAATTGTGAGTTTGCGGTTTTGTATGTACCTTCCTTCTGGACTCTGAGACGTTGTCTTCCTCTTCTCTGAATCTCTACTGCTCAGGACAAAAATACAGGCAGAAAAAACAAGAGCCATTCTGGAGGGAGCGCACGTGAGGTCATAGGATTGGAGATCAGGGCTAGATTAGGAGCCTAGAGAAGACCAGAAGGAGGGAGGGAGTTGCTTCTTACAGGGCTCTCATGCCTCATACCACGTCATAAAAACCTTCCTTTAAATAAATGGTCATCAGCTGTGTGTATGGGGTGGGGCAGCCTCTTGGGAGCATAATTTTTATGACTCTCCCCCCACCCCCAGCTTAGGCAATGCCCACTCCTGTTAGGGAACTGTAAGGGAAGTTCTTGGGATGGATGAGGGTGAAACTCAAGAGGTCAAAGGACCTGGAAGATGGGATTCATACGATGGCTCTGGGAAGGCAAGCAGGAGGAGGATGACCTATTTCCAGGGAAGAGTGGGAAGAACTAAAAACTGTAACTCATTTCTTCATCTGCATGCATTGAATGAGCACCAGCTGTAACCAGTCACTAAGGGACAATGGGGACAGATAAACAAAATAAACAAGAGGATGGAGCAGCAGACTGAGGGGGAAAAGAGCTTTGAAAGTGGGATCAGAGCCGGGCTCGGTGGCTCAGCCTGTAATCCCATGCCTTTGGGAGGCTGAGGTGAGTGGATTGCCTGAGCCCGCGGGTTCGAGACCCGCCTGGGCAGCGAGACCTTATCTCTACAATAAATCAAAAAAAATCAGCCGGGTGTGGTAGCGCATGCCTGTAATTCCGGCTACTCGGAAGGCTGAGGCGGAAGGATCGCCGGAGCCCAGCAGGTCGAGGCTGCGGTGGCCGGAAGCGGCCACTGCACTCCAGTCTGGGCGACTAAGTGAGACTCCAACTCAAAAAAAAAAAAAAAAAAAAAAAAAAAGAAAGTGGGATCAGGAGCTCTGAATTTGAGTCCCCACTCAACTACTTATTACCTGTGTGTCCTGGGGTAAATCACTGAACTCTAGGTTCTGTTTTCTGATCAAATGGGTTAGTCTGTGTGAAAACAGTGAAAATGAGGCAGGGTAGCTAGCACGGGTTAGGCATAGATAGATATATTTCTTATAGGTAGGTTTTAGGAAGCATTCAGACTTTTTTGTTTGCTTGTTTGTTTGTTCTTTGAGTTGGAGTCTCACTCTGTCACCCAGAATGGAGTGCAGTGGCATGCTCATGGCCACTGCAGCCCGCACCTGCTGGGCTCAGGTGATCT
Source organism: Cephalopachus bancanus (assembly GCA_027257055.1). Lineage (NCBI taxonomy): Eukaryota > Metazoa > Chordata > Mammalia > Primates > Tarsiidae > Cephalopachus > Cephalopachus bancanus. The sequence continues at coordinate 700,830 of JAPVLO010000369.1, read as the reverse complement.
TTCTGCCTCAGCCTTTCAAGTAACTGGAACTACAGGCACGCGCCACCACACCTGTCTAATTTTTTATTTATTGTAGATTTATTGTGTGGATTTATTATATTTTTGCCCAGGCTGTTCTCAAACCGTGGGCTCCAGGAATCCTCTCACCTAGGCCTCCCAAAGTGCTGGAATTGTAGGCATAGGCATGAGCCACCATGCCTGGCCTAGACTTTTTTTTATTACCTTTTTTTTTACTGCAGGCCAAGCTGGAATGTGAACTCAGCAGCCTATCCTACCCATCGGCCAATCAAAGGAAAATCCCATCAGATGTAAGAATAGGACAGTCCAACTTTTCAGTTCACAATCACTAAACCTTCATCTCATAATCACTAAAAATCCTTCAGGTTCCCTGTTGAAGGTAAAAGGCTCAATCCCATCCCTTAACTGATCAAAACCACAGAAATAAGAATAAGACCACCCCTCCTCCCATAAAAGTCAGAGAGGGCAGCAGTTCCCTGTGTTTTGCACTCACTAGCATATCAATAAATTGGTAGCTATATCTAGCTTTTAGCTGAGAGCAGAAACTCAGTTTTTCTTTTTGGAAAAACTCATCCATGGTAGGTCTTTCTGCTATGAATCTTCCTTTTTTCTTCTCTTCATCTCCCTAATAAGCTCTGTTTTAAAACTTTGCAGGACACTCTAAAATTCATTTTTGGGTTGAGTCAAAGAGCCCATGAGTTTTGTACCACATCTCACTCAACATCACAAAGAGTGAATTTCTGGGTAAATGTGAAGATAAGCCAATAATAATATTTTGGAGAATGTTTTCTGTCACACACTATAATAGATATTTGTACCCATCATCTATTTTTGTCCTTCCAATGCTCCCATTCCCACCCCCTTTGAAGGAGAAAAAACTGGGACACAAATAGGGTAACGACTTGACTGAGGCACCCTGGCTAATAACAACAGAGCCTCAAAGGAGCACAGTCTCTGAGTCTACACTCTTCTCACCCCACGGGCCTCCCTCCTGCAGGGTGACAATCAGCATCTGGCCATCTGGAAACTCCTGGATGTTTGGCATTGAATAGACAAGGCAGGGCCTTTGTTTTCCGCTTTTCACTTGGATGTTTTGTTGCTGGGTACATGTGGCCTTCATTTCCAGTGCTAAATTCTGTGCTAAAGGGCACCATCTGGGGAAATAATTTAGCTTGCCTGAGCCTTGGTTGCCTTAATAATTTTCATGGCCTCCTTTCTGTGTGCTTGCTAGAGTAATGACAAGGCCTCTTTGAGACCACAAAGCTCACCTGTGGGGTCACAGGGTCTTTGTGGGGTCATAGAACCTCTGACAGGATAAAGAACTGCTTAAGCTCAAACGTAGGAAATCAGAGCCAATGGAAAGCATAGAGTCACCTACTTTACTTGTTTTTCCTTTCAGGTAGGGAAACTGAGGCTCAGAGAGGGGCAGTTGTTTACCCAAAGTCACCCAGCAACAAAAACCAGATAAGAACCCAGCCAGGACACATTCCCTGACTCCCCACTGGATGGTTATCTGGACATCTTTGGTCAAAATCATTGCTTAAAATCTTTGGGGGTGACTTCTGTTTTGCAACTATGATGGTTTAAAGAAAGACAGCACACCATTTCTACAAAGGACCAGAGAGTTAACAATTTAGGTTTCCGACCTCTGTCATAACTACTCATCTCTGCCCTTGTGTAAAAGAAGCCATTGCAAAAATGCAAATGAATTGGCATGGCTCTGCATCAATAAAACTTTATTTACAAAGATGAGCAGTGAGCTGAATTTGACAGGTAGGCTGTAGTTGATCAATTCCTAGTTTATAAAGATGAGAATTTTTCCAGGACCTGGTCTGCAGCTTATGGAACATCTGAAACATTCATCTTTTGCCAAAAATGGCAGGACCATGACTAGGCAATCAGGGTGACAGAAACTTTGCCAAGAAGACCGAAGTCAATCTGTAAAGGGCCAGGCCATGCTGAGGCTGCCTGTGGCTACATTTGTGCTTCCTCTTTAGGGAGAAACCCTTCATAGCATCAATTCTGCAAACTGTACATGGCAGGAAATCGATGGTGTAAACAGGAGCAAGCAAGGCTTCTTTGCTTGCCCACCAACTGGCCAGGAACTTCCTCTCTCTGTGCCTCACAGCCCCCTGTGCTTCCCCTTCTTAGATCTAATCATGACATCTTGGATGAGTCTATTTTTCTGTGTGTATCCATGGCTAGGCTGGGAGGCCCTTGAAAGCAGAGTTCACATCTTTTTCTCTGCTGTGCCCTTACAACCCCAATGCTGGACCTATCACAGAGTACATGCTCAGTAAATGGTTGTTGAGTGAATGAGTAAGTGAATTAATGAGTTAGTGAATTCCACAGGGAGGGGGATAAGGAGTCTGGAGTCTGGAGGACCCAGGGTGAATCTTCTGGTTGAAAGAGGGAGTGATTGGTGCAGAGATGACACTTGCAGGGAAGAATCAGAAGTTAGGTTGAGTGAAAGCTCCTTCATCCAAAGTACCTTGTTCCTGGGTTGTCTGGAGGGGAGTTAAGGCTTTGACGCCACTTTGATACATTGTGGGCAGGGACCAGGAGGCTTGATTCTTCCCCGATTCTCACCACTTCTACCCAAGTGCTTCTGGAAGGAAGAAACACACACACACACACACACACACACACACACACACACACACACACACAAGAATCCTAACCAGGATGTGACCTTATTTGAAGATAGGGTCTTTATAGATGTAATCAAGTTAAAATGAAGTTATTAGGGTGGGCCTTAATATGGCTGGTGTCCTTATAAAAAAACAAAATTTGAACACAAAGACATGGATACAGAGGGGAGAAAAATGTGAAGAGACATAAAGAGAAGATAGTCATCTACAAGCAAAGGAGAGAGGCCTGGAACAGACCCTTCCCTCACAGTCCTCAGAAGGAACCAACTCTGCTGACACCTTGATTTTGGAATTCTTGTCTCCAGAACTGTGAGACAATAAACATTGTTTAAGCCACCCAGTCTGTGGCACTTTGATATGGAAGTCCTAGCAAACAAACACAAAACTCCTACTTTAAAAGCAGCAGCACAAGCAGCTCACATCCCATGCCCTGGTCTGATGCAGAGTTCTGGTGAAGTTGGAGCACATCACCAGGCTTGTACTGCCCTGCTCTTAAAGGCATTTATTAGAAATGAGTTTTCAAAGTTCTGCCTTAAAGTGAGAACGCCACTCCTCCCTTTCATTCCTTAACCTCCTCAAGAAGCCTCTGTTGCCTTTTTGCTCTGTCCCAGGTCCTGAAACTTCATGGCGGGTGACTGGGTAGGGTGAGCCCAGAGGCTGGGAGCCCAGGGATGGAGAGTGATGCATAGTTCACTGACACAATGTAAACTAGACTGGGGTGGGTTGTGTGGATGGAAAGGGTGGGATGAATGCAGAACTCTTGTGAGAGGAGAAGCCTCTCCCCTCTCTCCCAGAGCCTGGCACTCCCTTTCTAATTAAATGGAGGTGGCACTGGCTTTATGTGTATTTCAGTCCCAGTTATATTAATTTCACTGAGTTCCTAGGCCATGATGACTCTATGAATCCTGCCTTTCCTGAGCTAATGGGATGGCATAAATAACTCTGGGGGAAGCATGCAGGCTGGCAGCTCCTAAGTCAGGCTGGAGTTAATCAATCCTCTGCTCGATGTGCAACTGAAGACTCAGACATTAGGTCAGAAGTTGTGCCTGTCTAGGGCTAATTTCCTCCTAACAGATGCCACTCCAGGGAACCTTGGTGCACTCGGATCTGATGGAGGTAATAGTGGGCAGTTGGGAATCTGCCCTCTGAAGTTCTCCTTGGCCCAGAAACATATGGAAGTGCAGCCAGCTCATATGAGAGTAAGGGCACCTCTCTGACTCTGCATATGGTGGTCCCACCAGTCGCCTGAGAGATGCTGGTTTGTTCTCCCACAGTAGGGGGCAGGGGCCCTGCCACAGGAGTTTCAGCATCTCCCTTTGTTCTGTAGTCTGCATGTGTCCCCCAGCTCATAGCTTACATCCTCTGGCCCTACCTTTCCTGGGAGATGGGATGCACAGGGTTTAGAACATACTCCTGCGGTCAGACTGCCTTGGTTAAAACCTTGGCTCCATCTCTTACATGCTCTGAGACTTTCAGCAAGTTGCCTAATCCCTCTTATTCTCCATTTCCTCATTTATAGGATTGATGGGGAATGGTGGGGGCAATGATTTAGCCTGTCCTTACTCAACCATAGGGCTTATTGTAAGGACTCAGGGAGTAACCTCATGTAAAGTCTTGGGCCAGAGCCTGGCACATCAGAAGTACTCACTAAGTGTTAACTATGATTAGATCTCTATTCTCAGGGACCTCCTCTGACCTTGTTTCTGGAGAAACACCCACAGTAGCTCATGGATGCCTTGGCCTTCCCCACGGCATCCTAGGTGGAAGTGCAGGACTGAGACTTGGGTGCACAGGGACCTCACTGTTGGGGTTCTGAGGCTTCTGCCAGCTTGTGTGGGAATTTTCCAGGTCCCAGCACAGGCAGGGGGGTCAACCTTCACTTCTTCAGACCAGACGCTTTGCCAATGGTGGGCTGCTGCACTGTGGCAACCAGTGAACCAAGCCATCTGGGCTTGGTCATCTCTCAAATACCTGCTGGGGTCCATGCTTAGAGGACTCTGAAGACAGTGCAAGAGGATTCAGGCACCTCCCCACTGGTGCACAACACTTTACAGTCTACAAAGCCTTTGTATCCTTTTTTGAGATCCCTTTGAACCACTCCAGAGCCAGAGAGACGATAGCATTTCACAGATGCAGATACTGAGATTTGCCAGAGGTGTGGGGGGTAGGGGTGGAGGTGGGTGGGTGAGGAGTGTTGGGGGAGTGGCTTGCCCCAGGGCATGTAGCTAGGGCATTGGGACTGCTTGTAGACTTCCAGGCTCTGGAAAGACTTGGGCCTGGGCACTGCCTCTTAACCAACTAGCTTCTCCCAGTGAGTGATGTGCCTCCTCAGCCCCAGAGAGCTGAGCTCAGGTTGTTGCTGGGGTCAGGGAGCAGGATACTCCACACAGGCTACGATGGGGAGTGCTCCCTTCCCCCAGCAGCTCCAAATGAGAGCTGGAGGTCTGGTTCCAAGAGGCTCATCACACACTTATTTTCAGAAGTCATTGGGATAAACCCAACTCCCAGAGATGGAGGCTCAATTCATTAAGCTTAGATGACTAATTACAGGGCAATTAAATATTTGATTAAATTAATGGTAAGGTGTTTAAACATTGTTTTGCAAAGAATGTTTGCTCATTAATTAGAATGGCTAACTGCATGAATGAAGCTGAGATGGAGGCCACAGGAGAAATAAGAAAGCCTGGGGCTTTCCCCACCTGACCCTGGGGCTCTGTACTCTTATTTGTAAATGTGTCCAGGGAGAATGCAGTCTTGGAAGGAGCTCCAGCAAGGCTGGGGTCAGGAAATATGAGTTCTAGTTCTTACTATTGTCACCTTGAGTTCCATTAGGGGAGTCCCTGCCTTCTTGGTTTCAGGGTCTCGGCCTTCCCATAGGTACGATTGGAGAGGGCATTGACTCTGTAGAGTTTCTTCTGAGTCTGACCTTTGAGGATTTTTGCCCAGCTGGGTCAATGTTTCCATTGCTAACCAAGGAGGAGGCACTAGGGCAAAAGAATGTCTACTATGCTACGGGTCCTTGTCCCTGGAGGTTTCATGGCATGCTTCTGCAAGGTCTCTCCCCCCAGTGGATGCCCATTTCTGACCTTCAAGTCTCAAAACTTCAAGCATGTCAGAGTTTGATGTGTGAATCCTCTCTCCCTCTCTTCTCTAAGTGGTCATTCATGTATTCATTTAGTAAACATTTAGGGAACTCCTGCCATGTGCACTCTATCACAGGGATGCAGTGGTGAATAGGATTGACAATGTCTCTACCCTTGTGAGGTTAATGGTCCAGTAGGGGAAATTGACATTAAACAGATAATTCCCCCAAGTTCTTCTGTAATAGTCACACACTTGGATGTGCAACAAAGGAATTTTCTTTATTTCTAGAAATAAATGTCATCTCTGACTCTAAGCAGTCTGCATGGGGCAGATGGCATTTTCTAGTTTATTGTTGAGGAGATCCTTTGAGAGAGAGCAGCACCCTATAAATCAGTGGTCCCCAGTCTTTTTGGCATCAGGAACCAGTTTCGTGGAAGACAATTTTTCCACAGATGCGGGGCGGTGGGGGTGGAGCAGTGATGTGCAGTCACACCTCACAGCTAATCTTAATCTGTATTTGCAGCAACTCCCCAGCGCTAGCATCACCACCTCAGCTCCGCCTCATGCCATCAGGTATTTGATTCTTATAAGGAGCACGCAACCTAGGTCCCTCACATGCACAGTTCACAATAGGGTCTGTGCTCCTATGAGAATCTAATGCCACCACTGATCTGACAGAATATGGAACTCAGGTGGTAATGTGAACAATGGGGAGTGGCTATAAATACAGATGAAGCTTGGCTTGCTTGCTCACTGCTCAACTCCTGCTGTGTGGCCCAGTTTCTATAGGCCATGGACTGGTACCAGTCTGTGGCCCAGGGATTGGGGACCCCTGCTGTAGATGTTCCCTGGCCATGGGCACTGAAAGGCAGCAGAGCTGATAGTGAAAACTCTGTGTGCACCACAAATACCCACGGATGCACCCCATTCTTGAGTCGCATCAGAAAAGTTTCCTCCTATTATTCCTGTAGCCCTTGAGTCAGGTCCCTGAGTTTCAGGAGCTGGGGTATCTGACAGTGAGCATGAGCTTGCCAGCATCTCCATGGCCAGGGACAAAGACATGCTGGACCAGAGATACATGGCATGATGCTGCTTTGCCAAGGGACAGTCATGAGGCTTGGCTACCCAAAGGGGAGTCAGACGTGGCAGCAAGAACTGAGGTAGGGTCTGAGTCAACAGGGGAATTGAGGATCTTCCTCCCTAGGGCAGTCCTGTGCTCTGCCTGGGCCATGACACCAGGTGACAAGTGACAACAACCACTCTGTCAGCAGTGGCTGCCAGCAGAGGGACCCAGGACCAGACCGGGAACCTTCTCTGACCATCAATTACTCTGGTAACAGAAGCAGGCCCTCTCCTTTCCCTCTGAGGTGGGCCAGAAGAGGGTGGGAGCTGTTGCAAGGGGAGGGAAGACGTTCACAAGGACGCAATTGTTAATCCTGAATTGAGTTGTGAAATTGTTGGATGGGACAGCAAGAACGCCCAGGATAGATTTAATGGAGCATGGGGGAGGCAGGTCGGGCGGGAAGAAATCAGGCAAGTGTCAGGTTCCAACTGAAGCCCCATCTTCAGCTGATCCTGTGGGGATCTCTGCAGCACAGATCACATTCAAAATTTACCCTCACTCTTCAGTTGGACTTTCTTACTCTTGCACCAGCTGTTGGCTATGGGCTGCCCTGACAGGGCCATAAACTTCCAGCTGGAGGCTTCAGTAGCCCAAGGGCAGATCTTGGAAGAGTCACAGGTACTGGGCCATTAAAGAAAAAAGCACAGGGGCATGAGCTGGGGAGGACGCACACTGCGGTGAAGGGACCTGATGGGTCTGGGCAGAGCTTTGCCGGTGGCCAGGCCTCAGGTCCACTTCAGTTTTCTGCAGAACCTAACTTCATCTCTCCCCTTCATCCTGAACTCATTTTCTCTCTTCTTGGTGTGAAGAAGAAGCTTTGTAACTTAGTGTCTGGGTCTTTAGTCCCTTAAGGGCAGGGGGTTATTACTATTATTTTGTCTCTGCACTCCCAAATCCCTAGCACAGGATCAGGCACTCTACATAGCTGGTGCTCAGTGAATGCCAACACACCTGTCTGTTAAATTGCACAGCTTGGAAGACCTGGGCCTTCACTGATGTGGTGAGTGCTGCCCTGCATTTTGCTCCCATGACAGTCTAGGGGTTGGATTCCCCAACAGACCCATTCCAGGGCACTGTTCTGAGGGTGGCAGCTGGGATTTGTTCCTTAACCAGAAGGTCTCCAATGCTAACTCCAAGGTACTCCTCTTTTATAAAAGGCTGGCCTGTGGCCCTGAGTCAGCCTCAGCCCATCAGGTCCCAGGTGAGGACTGCTAGCCTGCCTCTGGCTCACACACCCTGTTGGGATGTGCCCAGGGCTTTGTTCCAGGGACTCTGTGCTGGCTGTTCCAGACCTTCCACGTGGTGCCTTGTCTTCCCCCAGCTCTTGGAGAACATCTTCCTAGAGAGGTCCTCTTTGGCCCATGTGAATTGTGTCTCCCCCTCAGTGTGAACTTCATGTCCACAGCCCTCCAGTCTTCTTAATTTTCCCTCTGCAAAATCCTTCCCTTCCCTTCCTCATAGTTCAGCTTGGGTCTACTTCCCCCAAAGCTTCCTGTGGCTTCTGGTGGCCTATGTCTGTGCCTTCCCTGGACTGTGAGTGAGTTCAGCTAGCATTCTCCTCCCCTCTCCAGCCCCTTCTCACCTGGCAAGGCAGGTTGAGCCCTACTTTCCCTCCTAGCAGAGCTTGCTCTTAGGTACCTGGAGCAGAGGGTGGGCCTGGAACCTTTTCCTGGAGCCTGCATACAAACTCCCAGCTTTCCCTGAACATCCTAAAGACAGAGCAAACACACTTCAAAAAACCAAGAGTTTCCACCTGTAGAACTGAAGGCCTCCACAAAGGCAAGCCGAGGCTGCCCTCTCCCCTCTCTTCCTCTGCCCGCCCACCCTCTGCTCTGCTTAGCATCTGGGTCCCTTTGAGACATGTTCAATCCACTTTGAGACAATTAAAACATCTGGGGCAATGAGGGATTCCCCCGTCCCCACCCAACCTGCAGCAGCCCCTGCAAATTCCACATGCCTGGAAGCTTCCAGTTATTTAAAACAACGCACACTTAACTCCCTCAATTGTAAACATTAGAATTCTCTATTTCAAGCTTGAAAGGAGAGCAGATTATCTTGCAGGAAGACAGTGCAGTGTGGTAGAAAGAACTCAGGATTTGGAATCATATTGGCGTTTATATTTTCTAGCTGTGTGAGTTTTAGGGAATTCACTCATCCTCCTTGTGCCTCAGTTTCCATTTGTAAATGGGAATGTTAATAATGATCCCTGCCTACCTGCCTCAGAGGATCGACACTGAAATCAAGTGAGGTGGTTGTGGGACTGTTCTGGAAAATGTGGCCCATGGGATGATGGGAGCAGGAAAGTCACTGTTCTCCCTGGAGCTGCTGCTGGCAGGGAGGTTGAATGGTGCTTTTGCGGGAGCTGGCGTGGTGCTGCACAGCATGGGCTCTGCTTTCAGCCTGGATCCCAGTGAAGTAGTAACTGTTCTGACTAATTGGAGCAGAATAAAAGTCTCCCCCAGCGCAGCAGAAAGAAAGCAGGCAGGAGAGAAAGCGCCAGTAGGGGCAGACTGCTGCGGGGTGCACTGAGGAGGATGGGAGGATGAGCAGGCAGGGATAGTGGACAGCGAGCCCAGAAGGAACTGGAACAGGCCTGTTGGCCTGTTGACCTGTTGGCCGTGGGGAGGAGAACTGGAAGTGGATATCCGAATGGGGTGATTTACTTTGGCACATTTGCTTAGGTCTCAGTGAAATCTTAGTCAAAATCACCTAGTCCCCCCTTTCAAAGTGAGGTTTCAATCATTTTCAATTAATCTTCCAGTCTTTTTATGTTTCTAAAATAAAAGAGTCACTCTCATACATGCTTGGTACAGCCTATTTTGTGAATGCCATTAAAATCCAGGTGCCCTGAAAAGAGTTCAAAACAGGAAATTCTATCTAAAACACACAATTTATCTGCCTGTGTTTGCTGGTTATTATACAATGACATGCGATGCTCAAGCCTTTGGAAACTGAAAATACTTTCCCAAATGTCGACTTCATCAAGTAACGTGGGAATTGGAATTGGAATTGGAAGACCTGGGATGCTACTTGTGTTCTGTCCCTAGAGGAAAGTTTAATTATTCATTCAACATTCAATCTACAAAATATTGTTGACAAAAATGAAGACCAAAATAAAATGTGTTAAAATCAACTTAACAATTACTTCCCAAAATAATTTAATGAAACTCAACCATTTTTTAAAAAGTGTAGTTTAAGAATTAAAGGATTCTTCAATAAGATACAACATACATATTTTAAACAAAAAATTCACACTGGTAAAAGACAAGTAACTTTAAAATTAGAAACAAAAAAAGGAAAGCCTGTTATCACACTGATAATTAATTAAGAAGTGAACTTATGCCCTACCGAGTTCCTAGAAAGATTTAAGGTAGTGCAATTTAATCTTGTTTGGACATCCCAGTCAATTCAGCAAGGCAAGATAAAATAAATTGCAGAAAAAGAGGACAATGCAAGAACATTTGTATGGATAGTGAATACAAAAGGATCAGTAAAAATTCACAAATTAAAGAGTTTAAGGGAGAAGATGAATGTTAGCGACATACATAAAAACCAATGGTTCTCCTGAACGCCAGCAGTAGCAAGAAAATACAATGGAAAAAAATCCATTTTTAACAAAAATGAGTGATCTGACATACTTAGGGATAAACATATTCCTGATCTTTGTAAGGAAAATTGCAAACCTTGGTGGGGTGGGGGCGGAGAGATAAGATGAGCACACTTGGCGTTGTAAAAATGTCTCACTGCCTTCAGTTAATTTATAAACTTAGCTTACCTCAAATCAATCCCAACAATACTTTTCTGAACACAGCAGATTCTGGAAAAACAAACAGACGAGTATTTCAAAGGACAGTCTAAGAGAAAAGAGTAAGTAATAATGCCTAACCTATTAGACATGAGAACGTTTTCTAAAAGAGTAATTAAAAATAAATGACGCTGGGAAACTGGATACCATCGAAGAATTTTAATTGAGAGCTCCCTCTTCCACTAAAGTAGACTACACATGGATTAAAGAGCAAAATTTATTTTAAAAATAGAAAAGCTAGTAGAAAATGAAATATTTATTATCTTTATGAAGAAAGGCCACTGTCAACTTGGAAGCAGCGGAAGAAACCACAAAGGATAAAACTGACAGAAGTCAGGAAAAGCCAAATAAAAACTTCCCTATGTTAAAAAAAATGCAGTGAAATGAGAAAACGCTAGTTGGAAAAAGGTAGTTGCACCAACTTTGATACACAGAGAGTTGATAGCTATGCCACATAAAGGGTTCATTAAAATTTATGAGAGAAAAAGTATTACGACCCAATAGATAAGTAGGCAACACACTTAAGGAGGCTATTCACATGAGGGGCATCCAGCATGTTCACAGACACCTGGGAAAGTGTTTAGCCTTGCTAGCAATCAGAGCAATTAAAATTAAGCAGTCTTGAGGCATTATTTGATACTTATTAAACAAGCAAAACCCACCTCCCTCCAGATACACACTTATGACAAGCCACCATGACCAGGCTGGGGGTGAGGTGTGAAATATGGGTGTGGACACAAAGTGGGTTCCCCTCAGAAGTAACGGAAACAGCACCACTTGAAGTGAGCAGTGTGCAACAAGACGAAAAAAAATAATACTTATGTCCTTTGGCCCTATTAGTTCACTTCTGGAAGGAAAAAAATTATCTCTTTGAAGTTGTTCAATGTGGCATTATTCAATAGCAAAAACCTGAAAGTAGCCTACATGCTCAGCAATAGGGAACTTGTTTAGTCAATTATGAGTTCTCTATACTATTTCATTTTATGCAGATATTTTATGATAAAAGTTGTGTGGCAACAAAAAGATGTTTATTATGTATTCTTTTTTTTTTTGAGTTGGAATCTCACTCTGTCGCCCAGGCTAGAGTGCAGTGACACGCTCACAGCCACCGCAGCCTCAACCGGCTGGGCTCAGGCAATCCTTCTACCTCAGCCTTTCAAGTGGCCAAAACTACAGGCATACGCTACCACACCCAGCTAATTTTTTTGATTTATTATAGAGATGCGGTCTCACCATGTTGCCCAGGCTGGTCTCAAACCCGCAGGCTCAGGCAATCCTCTAGCCTCTACCTCCCTAAGTGCTGGGATTATAGGCTTTGAGCCACCGTGCCCGGCCTGTATTATGTATTGTTAAGTGGACAAAAGCTCCACCTATATGCAAAATCACGCACATATTATCATTGAGATGTAGGAAAATGTGTGTCTCTGTGGAGGAGGTAGGAAGAAGATACTCAAACAGGAAAAGAGCTTTGTTAGGGCTGGGATTTTTGTGTGCCTTGTTGTTTTTCAAAAATTTTTATTCATTTATTTATTATTGTTTTATTTTAAAGATGTAGGGTACAATTCAGGGTTAGGTATGCAAATGCTCATTATACAGGTACCCTTGTTGATTAGGTGTGCCCCTCCCTCCCCTGGCAGTTTCCTTCAACTGCCAATCCTACCCTCCACCCTCCCACCCCTGGCAGTTTCCCACACTGCCAATCCCTTTCTTACAGTATGTCATTGTCATTTTAATTTTGTACATGTGAAGAAAATCTTCCAAGGCTTGTGGGATCCCCATCACAGGCACTCACCAACCACAGGCCCTTCCCTGGCAGGAACCTGTGTCCCCTGGCTCACAGTGGACGCCCAGTTCTCTGGGTCTGGGCTCTGCCTGCGCCTATGAAATAAGGATGTGTCTGTACTCATCTGAATGAGAACAACCAAGAGCCCCAGACACCAGCAGAAACCTCTGCTTTGCACTGGCCAACTCTTCTGCACCAGCCTCTAGGAGGCAGGAGCCGACTATACTCCCAGATAAATTATTATTGCAGTACTCACACAGACCAGCTTTGGTAATTTCCAGGGCTGCCAGGACATCGAGCTGTGGGGACTGAGACTGCAACCCTCCAGCCAAATGGAGATGCTTTCGGAGCCCAACTTAGAGCTTCGGACCAAAACTCAGGCTTCTCTGAGTCCTGGGCGGGGCATAGGTGCTGGGAGCTCATGCAGGAGCCAGGAGCAGATTGCCTGCAGCTGTCCTGGGGAGCCAGGCCACCCTGGGAGCCAAACTACCTAGGCCCTGGGGTCCTGTCTTGAGAAGAACTCCATCTCATCCCACCCCATGCCTGCAGGCACCAGGAGCTCCAGGCTGGGCCCTGAGGCCCCTCCATACTCTTACCTGTCCTGAAAGCTGCTTAAGTGTGTGTGTGTGCGTGTGTGTGTGTGTGTGTGTGTGCACGCAATGTTGTGCATGTGAGTGTGTATTTAGGGCACACTCTCCCTCATTTAGTGATTGTCTCCTCCATTCTGGTTCCCATGGGGACTGTCCTTGGCCTTGATCACTAATCTCAGAGCTTGTGGACCTTTCTATTCCTTCTTCAAGAGTCTGTTTGTAGGACCTGAGTTCTCATTGTTATGAATAATAATTATAAGGATAAAGCAAAAACAGCAGTGGAGGGGGGCAGCACTTTACAGTTTACAGAACACTTCCCCACAAACTTGCTGTTCCGCCCTCCTTCATTCCTGTAGACAGACAATCTCAGCTCCAAGTTGATCTTAATGATGAAATTGGCTTTATCACTGGTTTCCACAAAATCTTTACTCCCCCCAGCAAGTGTGTCATGATTTTTATAGGATTCCTGAAGATGTGCGAGGACATGGGCAAGAGTCACGCAGTTGGTGCATGGTGCTTTGCTGGAAACTTCTCAGTAGATGTGTTTCTTTGGCTGTGGCCCTTCTCTCTTCAGGTCTGAAGGGCCACCTCCAAGCTGGGTGTATGAATCAAAGCATTCGCCTTACCACAGAGGGTCTCTTCCATGCAGGGGTTCTCGTGCCTGCTACCAGGGCAATGTGGTTTGTTATCCCAGAAGCAAAGGGATCTCATTTCATTTATACTGTAATAAAACTCTTATTGATTTTAATAAAATTGAAAAATCTCTTTGTGAATGAAAACCCTGGGGCCCCACCCCATAACTGCTGACTTGCTGTATTTTCTGCACACTATGGACATTATGATTCATGTCTGGGCACCATTGCGGCCGAGGGCTGATTTCCCCGGCAGAATAAATGTGAACTATAAAAAGTTGCACATTTGAGTGCCTCCCAAGGGCCTTTGGTGGGTCCTGTCTGGGAGGGAGAAAAATTGTTCAGTAGGGCGGTCAGAGTCACCAGGACAGCAAGGAAATGACTTGGAGAAGGAGCAGAGGGAGCGGTTATCATTCCACCCAGGACATCTCGGTCCTCAGCCTTTCTCTTGCTAAGCTCCGTGCAGCTTGTTCATCACCATCAACTCCTTGTACAGATTGCAGTCTACAGTTCTCGAGCTGAACTGCCTGTTCCTCAAACCAGAACCCTCTAGCTGGGTGCTCAACTAGAAGCCAGATGTCAACTTTGACTCCTGATTCCTGGTCTTTGAAGGACACACCATGCTTTGTATGTCTCCCTGCACCTTGGGCATCTGTCCAGAACTGGGTGACCCATCCACTGCTCCTCTCTCTACTCAGTTCACCCACCAGCTCCCTCTGCAAACAGAGTTCAACCCTGGTTTTGGCTGCTCCATGCTCTATGCCCTCATGTACCATGTATAGACCTCTTTCTAGTTTTCAAAGTGTCATATCACATTGACTGTGTGTTTTCACACTTTTAAGCACTTTGTGTGTTAACTCACTTAATCTTCCTAACAACCCAGTGGGGTAGATATTCTGATTATGCCTGCTTTTTCAGATGAGGAACGGGCCCAGAGAGGTCAAGGAACGTTCCAGAAGTCAGGCAGGGGGCAAGCAGCAGAGTCAGGCTTTGAACCAGGCTTCTGTGTTCAGACTGGCGACCCCTCTGCCTCCATTATGACATTTATCCTAATTTCCAGATGTGAGGTTGCCAAGGTCATGCCATAGTCATGTCACCAGTGCCTGCCTCAGAGCTGGAATGCTGTCAGCTCTCTGCAGCTGGAATGGGAGTGACACCTTGCTTGGTAACAACCCCTCCTTGAGGAGACTGTTCTTAATGTCCACAGACTTTTCACCCTGTCGCTGTCTGGAGGGTCTGAAGGGGTCATGATGAACCAAGCACTTTGCCTGCTGTATTGGGTTTATCCTACAACATGAGGCCCAGAGAGGTTTAGAGGACTGTGAAGTGCCCTGGCTTCAGCACCGGGCAGCTCATCTCCAAAGCCAGAGGGCTTCCCACAGTGCCTACTGCCTCTCAATCCCATCTTTTCTATCTCTCAGCTCAGGGCTTCTTCTAAACTACAGACTCCACCAGTAGATTTCCTTGAGATAGAATCCAGCTCCAGATGTGTCCACTTAAGGGAAATAAAAAGCTATTCTCATATCCCACTCATTCAACAGGACATAATACATAGGCTGTATAAAAACGGGAGACCAGGATCCAGTGCTATTGTCCAACTCAGAGGCTGGGATGGGCCTGCTGAGTTCTCAGTATTGGGATATAGTGTGGGTGGTCTCTAGCAGAGGCATCCACACAGTGGTGTCAGCTTTTGTTGTGGATGTTTAGCCCATCTCCCTTTTTGGTACACCCCTCCCGCCTGTCTAATATCCACAGGTAAGGGCCCCTGGCCGTTGTGTCCTATGTGGTTGTCTTCTCACCTCCAGTCATAGCTGAGTAGACACCTGACTTAGGCGGGGCCAATCAGACTGTGTCCTAGAAAGTGGTCAGTTGTAACTGGTTCCTTGAATAGGGAATCATATAAAGCCAGTATTGCTAAAGCTGAGAGAGAGTGGTGGGGGAGAGAGAATGAGAACGAATAAGAGAGAGAGAATGAGAGTAGAGGAGGGGAGAGGAAGGGAGAGAAAGGGAGAGAAGGGAAGGGAAGAGAGAGGAGGGAGAAAGAAACATCAGGTGTGCAAAGGAAAGCAGAGACCATGAGGCCCTGGAGAATTGGAAAGAGTGACCTCAATTCCCAGCAGCCTTTGCTTCTTGGTTCCTTTTGAGGACGGTTTCTCCTCATTTTGTATCCCAAGAGACACCCTTGTGTTTTTCTAATCACTCTCCTTTTTACTTGTATAAGCTAACTCCAGTGCATTTTTGTTATCTGCAACCAAAAGAACCTTGACTAAGTCATTCAACCTCTAAATATCTTCCTTATGAATCCAGCCCTGGGGACAGCAGCATGAAGCAGAGACTGGGGACACTGAGAGAAGAACCTGCACACTCCTTTCTCCCTGACAGGAGTTACAGAAGGCACTGGGATGGGCTGCTCTGGAGGGCCAGATCTCCCGGGGCTGGAAGGCTGGCAGAGCAGATGCCAGCATGAAGTGGGTTGGGCAGTGTTTGAGCTCCCTTCCTGCTTGAGGGTCTCCGAACCAGCGAATACTTGCAATGCAACTTGGTCATCGGTGCTCCAATGATAGGCAATTCTACATGCTGGAGGTCGGGGTGTAGAGGGAGCACATGAACAAGAGAAGCCTGGCAGATACTGGGCTGGAATGAGTTCTCTCCCAGGAAATTTAATGATGCAGAGACAATTGTCAGTTTCAGCTGGGACCCCAGGAAGCCCCTCATTCTCATCCTCAGAAACCTTCAGAGGCCCTCCCAAGAGTGAGGAGTCCCTCAGTGCCCCACCCAGTACTCTGGAATCTGCTCACCACCCAAACTGACAAAGATCTGGCTGCTAGGCCAGCACAAACCCCACTGTGGCTTGGGCCCTGCTTCTGGCACACGTCTCCTCTGTTATTCCCTAGCTACCTCTAGGGGACACCAGGCCTCAGGAGTCAACTTCCTGGAATGCTGAGGTGTGAGCCCCTAGTTCTGGCTGGATTAGCATTGGGTTGGATCAGTTCTTTGAGAAATCCTCTTCTTGGACTGTCACCCAGTAGGAAGACTGCTGTCAGGTGAGCCCTGGATTTGTGGTCCAGACAGGGCCATCGTGTCCCTTCTAGATCCTTCCAAGCACTGAGTACAGGTAGGTTAGGGAGGTAAAGTCCCATACCTCCCCCTGTTTGGCAGATGCTTCTAGGAAACTCTAGAAATTTGTCCTCTATACGACTTTTGGAAGGGGGGCCTTCTTCATCCATCCTGCTCATGGTACCCTGGAAGTCTCCCTCCTGCTGTCCTGGCCCAGCATGACTCTGTCCTAACTCCGCCAGTCCCCACAGCCATCTTCCTGCCTGCTGCTCTTACTTTGATAGTGCCCTCACCAGCCCCCTTCCTGCTCCTCCTTCACTCACAGTGCCTGCCCTTCACATCCTTCCATCTTCCCTCACCTGGAATCCTCTCCTCTGTGCCACGCCTCATGCACTTGAAGTTGTTCCTAAGTTGTGTGTAACCTCATGGGCAGGTTACTCCCCATATCTTTAGCTCAGGATAGCACTAGGGCAGTGCGGGGGGTGGGGGATGCTGGGATCTTCTTGAGGGTGCTCACGTCCATGTTCATTGACTGCCATCCCCTGGAAGCTCTGGGAGGGATGGGGTGATTACTGCCCCCTTTCCTGCTGTGATTTATAGGCTGCTATGACTTTGAGCTCAGGGAACATTTTAGAATGTTCTGGCAGCATTTCTCAGGAAGTGCCAATTAACCCAGGAGGCTATGGAAGGGGAATTGAAGGTCCTCGGCTTCAGATCAGATATGGTCTCATATTTAGAAATTCTGTAGGGACCCAAGGCTGTGGCTGGGTCTGAACTTGGGACTTGGGCCAAAAGTGTTCCTGTGAGCCTA
Source organism: Cephalopachus bancanus (assembly GCA_027257055.1). NCBI lineage: Eukaryota > Metazoa > Chordata > Mammalia > Primates > Tarsiidae > Cephalopachus > Cephalopachus bancanus. The sequence goes on along the minus strand of JAPVLO010000369.1, from coordinate 683,276 downwards.
ACTTCTGCAGGACATTCACTATCTAGTATTCATTCCATCTCTCCTTCATTCATCTGTTTATCATTAATCTCTAAGGTATTCATTACACACTCATTTGTCAATTTTCAAATTTATACATCCATTCTTGATTGTGTACTCATTCGTACGCTCATCCATTTATTCTTTTTATTTCTGGCTTTATTGAAGCACAATAAACAATACGCACTAAAGAGCACAATTTGATAAGTTTTGAGATATATGTATATCATCTATATCTATGAGGGAGGACCCCCAAAATGGAATTTATTTATTAAAAATTGTGTATTTATTCTTACATGTTTAAATTTCAGTCACCTTCAACCTTCTTAAAACTTCCAGATAAAAACTTTGGTTGACTGGTGCATCATGATTTGTGGAAGAAACATCCCGAGGTGTGGCAAACAGGTGACTAGTTCTTCCATCATACGAACACTTGCTGACACCATGCTGAGTCTTTAGCAGTTTTTGACCAAAAACTACATGACTCCCGTGTCTCACCCTCCCCATTTGCCTTATCTTGCCCTGAGCAACTTTTTTTTGTTTCCCAGATGAAAAAAAGTCTTCAAAGGGAAACATTTTGTCAGTGTGGAAGAGGTGAAACAAAAAATGGCAGAAGTACTAAAAAGCATCAAGACTGACAAATTCAAAAACTGTTTTAAGCAGTGGAAAAACTGTTTTAAGCATCCTGATAGGTATTGCATTAAAGGGAGAACAGTTTGAAGGTGACTGAAGTTTAAACATGTATGAATAAATATACAAATTTTTATAAATGAATTTTGTTTTGGGGGGTCCCCCTCATATATCTATATCTTTATATCATCTATGTCTATATCTATATATTTATCTCTGTGAAATCATCACCAGAATCAAGACAATAAACACATCTCCACCCTAAAAGTTTCTTCCTTTCCCTTCACATGCTCTCTATCCCCAGGCAACCACTGATCTGCTTTCTTTCATTATAGATTAGTTAGCATTTTCTAGAGTTTCATAGAAATGGAACCAGACACCGGTATCTTTATCCTCCTCTGGCTTCTTTTATTTAAGATAAAACATTCCTCCATTTTGTAGCATGTATCAATACTGCATTCCTTTTTATGGTTGGGTAATATTCCATGAGTATTAGACCTCAATCTGTTTATCCATTCATCGGTTAATGGACATTTCAATTGTTTCCAGGCTGGGGTTATTACAAATAAAGCTGCTATAAATATTTATGCATGAGTTATTGCAAGGACATGGACTTTCATTTCTTATGGATAAACATTGAGAATTGAAAGCGCCAAATTTTAAGATATGTGTATATATTTAATTTTTTAAATTGAAATTTTTATTCAGATAATTGTAGATTCACATTTAGTTTTAAAAATAATACAGAGAGATCCTGCATACTTCTTAAAACCCATTTCCCCCCATAATAGCATTTTATAAAATTGTGGTATAATACTACAACCTAGATATTGCCATTGATACAATCTATCAATCTTATTCAGTTTTCCCAGTCTTACTTTTACTAATTTGTGTGTGTTTAGTCGTATACTATTTTATCACATGTGGAGATTGGTTGCTCACCATTGTAGTCAAGATACTAAACTGTTCCATCAGAACAACAATCTCTGTATTGCCCTTTAAAACCACATGTGCCCCTCTCCTGTTTTTGCCCCTATTCCTAACCCCAGGCAACCACTAATTTTTCTCTATTTCTAAAATCCAGTCATTTAAAAAAATGTTATAAAAATGGAACCATGCAGTGGACCCTTTTGGCATTGGCTTTTTTGTTTTAGCACATTTCCTGGAGATTCTTCCAGGATGTTGCATATATCAATCGTTACTCCTTTCTATTGTTAAGTAACATTCCATGTTGTAAATGGACCAGCTTGTTTAACCACTCATCGTTGAAGGACATCTGAGTTTATTCCAGTTTTAGGCTATTATGAATAAGGCTGCTGTGAACATGTGTGTCAGGCTTTTGTGTGAATACAAGTTTTTATTTTTCTGGAATGAATGTCTAAGAGTGCAATTAGTAGGTTGCATGGTAATTGCATGTTTAGTTTTATAAGAAATTGCTGAGCTGGGCTCAGTGGCTCAGCCTGTAATCGCGCACTTTGGGAGGCTGAGGTGAGTGGATTGTCTGAGCCTGCGGGTTCAAGACCCACCTGGGCAGCTTGGTGAGACCTCATCTCTACAATAAAACCAAAAAAAAAATCATCCGAGCGTGGTAGCGCAGGCCTGTAGTTCCAGCTACTTGGAAGGCTGAGGCGGAAGGATGGCCAGAGACCAGCAGGTCGAGGCTGCGGTGGCCAGGAGCATGCCACACCTCTCCAGTCTGGGTGACAGAGTGAGACTCCAACTCAAAAAAAAAAAAAAGAAAGAAAGAAAGAAAGAAATTGGCTATGTCATTTTACACTCCCACCAGTAACATATAGATGGTCTTGTTTCTCTACCTCCTTGCCAACATTGGTGTTGTCACTATTTTTTACTGTAGAGTTTTGAGAGTTCTTTATATAGTGTAGGTATCAGTCCTTCACTGAATATATGGTTTGCAAATATTTTCTCCCAGTGTGTAATTTGTCTTTTCATCCTTCAAACAAGGTCTTTTACAAGGCAAAAATTTTCAATTTTGATGCAGTCTGACTTATCAATTTCTCCTTTTTTGTATCATGCTTTTGGTATCAACTCTAACAACTTTTTGCCTATCCTTACATTCCAAAGATTTTCTCCTGCATTTTTTTCTAAAAGTCTTATAGTTTTGCATTTTGCACTTAAGTACAGGATCCATATTGAGTTTATTTTTGTATGTGGTATAGATTGGGGCTTAATATTTTGTCAGTAGATATCATTCCTTCACTGAGTCACTTTTGCATCTTTGTCAAAAGTCAGTTAAGGGTTTTTTGTGGATATATTTCTAGGTTTGTTTTGTTTTTGTTTTTGTTTTTGAGTTGGAGTCTCACTCTGTCACCCAGACTGGAGCGCAGTGGCCACTCCCGGCCACTGCAGCCTCCACCTGCTGGGCTCCGGCGATCCTTCTGCCTCAGCCTTCCAAGGAACTGGAACTACAGACACGCGCTACCACGCTCAGCTAATTTTTTGATTTATTGTGGAGATGAGGTCTCGCCAAGTTGCCCAGGCGGGTCTCGAACCCGCAGGCTCAGGCAATCCACTCACCTCAGCCTTCCAAGGGGTGGGATTACAGGCTGAGCCACCGAACCAGGCCTTCTAGGTTTTTTATTCTGTTCCATTTATCTATGTGTCTGTTTCCTCATCTAAACCACTTTGTCTTGATTACTATAACAGTAATATTGAATAGAGTGATTTCTCCTGCTCTATTCTTTAACAAAACTTTTAATTATTCTAGGGTCTGTGCTTTTTGATATGAATTTTAGAATAAGCTTTTCTATGTCCACAAAAACCTTGCTACAATTTTGATGGAAATTGCATAAGCCTGAAGATAAATTTGGAGAGAATTGGTACCTTAAGATGTTGAATCTTCTGATCCATGCACACAGCATGTCTCTCTATTTAGGTCTTCTTTGATATCTTTCATCAGCTTTTTATAATTTTCAACATACAGATCCTGTATATGTTCTGTTAAATATATACCTAAGTATTACATTCTCTTTGAAGCAGTTGCAAATGACTTCATATTTTTAGTTTTAGTTTCTGCATGTTTATCACTAATAATAATGCAATTGGTCATTGTGTGTTGATTTTATATCATATGAAACTTGCTGAACTCTGTTATTAGTTCTGGGAGTATTTTTGTTGATTCCTTTATATTTTATACATATATAATCATGTCATATGCAAACAGAGGCATTTTTATTTCTTTATTTCTTCCTTTCCAATTTGTACGCCTTTTGTATCTTTTTCCTGCCTTACTGCAGTATCTAGAACTTCTACTACTATGTTGAATCAGAGTTGTGTGAACGGATGTTCTTGCCTTGTTCCTGGTCTTAGAGAGAAAGCAGAATGCCTTTATTCATTAAGTATGATGTTAAATGATCTACAGGGGTTTCCTTGTAGATGTTTTGTCAAGTGGAGGTAATTTTCTTTTATTCCTAAATTACTGAGTTTAAAAAAATTATGAATGAGTGTTGGATTTTGTCAAATACTTTTTCTGAATTAAGGGATATGATTTCTTCTTCTTTATCTTATTGATATGGCAGATTATATTGATTGATATTTTGAATGTTGAACTAATCCTGTATATTTGGAATAAATTCCACTTGGTCATGCTATGTAACATCTTTTATACATTATTAGGTTGACGTTGCTAACATTTTGTTGAAAATTTTTACATCTAAATTCACGAGCGATATTAGTCTGTAGTTTTCTTTTTTGTTACTTTCCTTGTCTGGCTTTGGTATGAGGGTAATACTGGCCTCACAGAATGTGTAAAATTGGAGTTAATTGTTTTTAAATGTTTGGTAGCATTCTCCAATAAAACTATCTGAGCCGAAGATTTTATTTATAGTAGTTTTAAATTATGAACTCAATTTCTTTAATGGTTAAAGTCCTATTCAGATTATCTCTTTCATCTTGGTTCTGTTTTGATAGTTTTTTAAAAATAGAAATTAGTCTATTTCATCTATTTTTTTTTTTTTTTTTTTAGTTAGAGTCTCATTCTGTCACCCAGGCTGGAATGCAGTGGCATGCTCACAGCCACCCCAGTGTTGACCTGCTGGGCTCAGGCGAGCCTTCAACCTCAGTTTTCCAAGTAGCTGGAACTACAGGCATGTGCCACCACACCCGACTAATTATTTAATTTATTGTAGAGATGAGATCTTACCAAGTTGCCCAAGCTGGTCTCGAACTGTGGGCTCAGGCAATCCTCTCACCTTCACCTCCCAAAGTGCTGGAATTATAGGCATGAGCCACCACACCCGGCCTATTTCTTTCTTTTCTTTTCTTTTCTTTTTTGAGTTGGAGTCTCACTCTGTTGCCCTGGCTGGAATGCAGTGGCACGCTCACGGCCACCACAGCCTCGCCATGCTGGGCTCAGGCAATCCTTCCGCCTCAGTCTTCCAAGTAGCTGGAAATACAGGCATGCGCCACCACACCCAGCTAATTATTTTATTTATTGTAGAGACGAGGTCTCACCAAGTTGCCCAGACTGGTCTCTATCCATGGACTCAGGCAGTCCTCTCGCCTTCACCTCCCACTACACCTGGCTTATTTCTTCTAAGTTGTATTATGAGTGTAAATTTGTATGTTGTATTACCTTACTATCTTTTTACTGACTGCAATATCTGTAGTTGATGTCTCCTATTTAAAAAAAACATATTATTCTTAAAATGTTGATTTTTATTGATACATAATCATTGTATATATTTATGAGTACATATGATATTTTCATACAGGCATACAATGTATAATAATCAAATAAGGGTAATTAAGATAACCATCACCTTAAATATTTATCATTTCTTTGTGTTGAGAATATATCAAATCTTCTCTTCTGATTATTTGGAAATATACAATATACTGTTGTCAACTATAGTCATCCTATGTGCTATTGAACACTAGAACTTATTCCTTCTATCTAACTCTATTTTTGTACCCATTAACCAGCCTCACTTTATCTTGCCTTCTGCTACTCTTCCCAGCCTCTGATAACCATTATTCTATTCTCTGTCTCTAAGAAATTAACTTTTTATTTTTAGCTCCCACATATGAGTGAAAACATGTGGATATTCCCGAGTTCATTATTGACATTGGTGATTTGTGTCTTTTCTCTTTTTATTTTTGCCAATCTTTTTAAAGTTTTCTAAATTTTATTGATTTTTTTTAAGAATCAGATTTTTGTTTCATTGATTTTCTCTATCATTTTTCTGTTTTCAATTTCACTGATTTCTGTTCTAATCTTTCTTATTTCTTTCCTTTCCCTGCTTTGAGTTTATTTTGTTCTTTTTTTACTAGTTTCTTGAAGTTGTAATTTTTGTTACTGATTTGAGATATTTTCTTATTTTTAATGTAAGCATTTAGTGCTATAACAACTCCTATGCTGCATAGCTACATCCCACATATTTTGATTGTTGTATTTTTTTATTTAGTTCCATTATTTTTCATTTGTTTAAGACTTCTTTGCCTTGTAGATTATTGAGCTGTTTAAACTATTTAATTTTCAACTGTTTCAGGATTTTCCTGTTGTAATTTTATTGTTGATTTCTGATTTAATTCCATTATGGCTTGAGAACAGTATCTATATAACTTCAATATTTTAAAATTTGTTGAGGTTTGTCCTATGGTTTATCTTGGTGACTATTCCATAGGAACTTGAAACAAAATCAGTTGTTGGGTGAAGTGTGATATATATATGTGTATTAACAAGGATATATAAGATCCTTATATACACACACACACACACACACACACATATATATATATATATATATATATATATATATTAGATCCTGTTGGCTGATTGTATTGTTCGGATCTTATATATCCTTGTTAATTTTCTGTCTAGCTGTTCTTTCAGCTGTATAGTGGTAGAGGATGAAGTCCCCCACTATAATTGTGGATTTGTCTATTTCTTCTTTCAGATATATCTGTTTTGGTTTCATGTATTTTAAGGCTCTAAATACATGTTGCATTATGTCTTCCTGGTAGGTTGATTATTTTATCATTATGTAATGTCTTTCTTTGACTCAAGTAATTTTCTTTGCTTTGGGGTCTACTTTATTAGATATTAATAGAGCTACTTCTGCTTCTGCTTTATTGATGTTTAATGGCATATCTTTTTCCATTCTTTTACTTTCAATCTATATGTGTTTTTTAATTTGAAGTGTGTTTCTTGTAAACAGCATGTAGTTAAGTCATTTTTAACCTGCTCTGTCTGTTTACTGATATATTTAGACTATTTATGCAATAGACAATATTTGTGTCCTCTCAAAATTCATATGTTGAAATTCTAACCCTCCAATGTGATGGTATTAGAAAGTGGAGCATTTGGGGTTTGAGGGCATTTGAGAAGAAATTAGATCATGAGGATGGGGGTGAACTAGCAGCACTCCCTTTTGTTTTGTTTTTAGATTTTATGCTTTATTTTGTACTGAATACAATTCAGCGTATTATAATATTGGAAAATCTGAAAGTAAATGCATGTAAAGTCCTTAAAGCATAGTTCTAGTTATTAAAGTACTGTTACACCTTACTAATTTATTTTTTTTTAAAGGCTGAAATGGGGATGTGAACATGGAGATTTACATTCAGGATACAGTCTTTTCTGAAGAAACCACAACAAAACATTTCCAGTTCTTCTTTCCCTTCTATCCTAAAGTCAATACTTAGGAGTGAGAAATAAAAGAAAATATTATGCAGAAACGCTGGCCCTAAGTACAAGTGTGAAATAGGTGAAACCTTTCCAGGCACCTTCTTCCAGATTTTCCTAGTTCTCTTCCATTCCTCAGAGACTCTGGTGACATTCCTTTCTTACCTTCAGCTAGAAGTGCTCAAACTGACTCCCAATTGCCCCAAATTCTCCATGACATTGATTTCATCCTTTGCAACAAATATTCCCCTTGCTTTCTGTCCCAACAAAATGTTTGTAGGGCACCTGCCTAGTCCAAGTGATAAATCAGTGAAAACAAGGTAGAGTTTTGCTGCTGAGTATCTCCTCTAGCCAAACAGCACATGCACTTCAAAAGAGGCCTCAAGTTCCAGAAGGACCAAGTAATGTTAACAATTGTCAGCACTGTATGAGGGTCAGGGGGAAAATGTTTGTGGAAGGGTGTGTTAGGGACTTAATGTGCCCTCCCCAGATTCATATGTGGAAATCTTAATCCCCAAGGAGATGGTATTAGGAGGTGAGGTTTGGGGAGATGATTAGGTCATGAGGGTGGAGCACTCCAGATAGAATTAGTGCTCTTGTAAAGAGACAGGAGAGAGTTTTATGATGTTGTTGTTTTTGTTTTAAAATAGAAAAACAGGTTTATTGAGCACAAATCAAGGAAGAAGCAGGCAGAACAGCAATGACAAGCTGTCTGCCAGGACAGAGCTTACTTTCTCCCTCTCTCTGCCCTCCTCCACATGAGAACACAGAGAAAAGGCTGCTAACCAGAAAACAAGCCCTCATCAGTCACCAAATCTGCCATTGCCTTGATTTTGGATGCCCCTGCCTTCAGAACTGTGACAAATAAATACTTATTGTTTAAGCCACCCAGTCTATGGTGATTTGAATTAGCACCCTTCTAAAAGGGACTCAGTAGAGTTTTTCCATTGAATAAAAATACCCAAGAATTTGACAGTCTGAAATTTAGAAGAGGGCCCTCACCAGAATTTGACCATGTTAGTTGGCACTCTTATCTTGGACTTTCAGCCTCCAGAACTGTGAGATATAAATTTTACGTATAAGCCACTCAGCCTATGGTACTTTGTTGAAACATTCTAAATGAAAACAATTTACATTTACAAGGCCTGACAATTAAGTTTGTGAACTTGCCACCATATTCTTATGTTGGCAGCACTGTACAAATAACTTGATAAAGTTTCATAACCTTTGTATATCAGTATCTCACAACTGTATTCGTGTCAACACGTGGTAGTGTCTTGCTTAGTGGCATTCATTATTGCTGTTGCATGTTTTTGTGTGCCATCCTGAGAATGTCAGAGTTTGAATTAGAGCAATGAACAAACATTAAATTTCTTGTTAAATTTGACAAGAGTGGAAATGAAATCAGGGACTTGTTAGTCCAAGTTCATGGGGATAATGCCATGAAGAAAAAAACAAAGTACAAATGGATCAAATCTTTTTCTGAGGGAAGAGAAAGCATCACTGATTAAGAGAGGTCAGGACAGCTAGTAATGAGCAGAAGTGACAAAAACATTGCAAAAATTCATCAAATTTTGTGTCAAAATCATTGGCTGACTGTGAGAAGCATAGTAGACCAAATAAACCTTGATAGAGAAATAGGAAAATCTTAACTGAAAACCTTGGCATGAGGAAGGTGTGTGCAAAAATGGTCCCAGAGGAACTCTTGCATCATGACAATGCAGCAGCTCACACAGCACTATGAGAAAGTTTTTAGCCAGTAAACAAATAACTGTATTGGATCACCCTCCCTGATCTGATCCCTAATGACTTTTTTCTTTATTCAAAGATAAAGGAAATATTGAAAGGAAGACATTTTGATGACAATCAGGACATCGAGGGTAATATGATGATAGCTGATGGGTATTCCAGAAAAGGTTCCAAAATTGCTTTGGCAGATGGACGAGGTGCTGGCATCAGGGCTTCTCAAGGGGAGAACTTCAAAGGTGACTGTGGTGATATTCAGCAACGAGGTATGTAGTACTTTTTCTAGGATCAGTTTGTGAGCTTAATTGTCAGATCTCATAGAATTTGTAGTTAACAGTTTTTCTCTCAACTCTTGAAAAGTTCTGTGCCATGTTCTCTGGTCTCCGTGGTTTCAGATGAGAAATCTGCTGTCATTTAATTGGTGTTTTCCTGTAAGTAGTACATCATTTCTTTCTGGGTCCTTTCAATATTTTTTTCTTTGTCTTTACATTTCAGAAATGTAATTATGATGTATTTTGACGTCTTTGGATTTGTCTTACTTGAGTTTCACTTAGCTCTTTGAACTAAAAAGTCTGTATCTTTTGCCAAATTTGGAAAGTTTTCAGCCATTATTTCTTCAAATAATCTTCGTGTTTCTTTACTCTTTTCCTCCTCTCCTCCTGGGATTCTAATAATACAAATGTTAATACCTGATAATCTTTTATTATTGTTATATAGGTCCCTGTGACTCTATTTATTTATTTTTAAATCTAGTTTCTATGTACTGTTCAGATTGAGTGAATTCTAATATCTGTCTTCAAGTTCACTGACTATTCTCTGTTGTTCACATTCACTTTTGAGTCTATACAGGAATTAAAAATTTTTTTTTTAGTTTTATAGTTTTCATTTGGTTCTGTTTTATAACTTTTTTAAATTGAGATTTTTCTATTTTCTCATTTGTGTCAAGATAATTTATACTTACTATTGAGCATTTTTGTGGTGGCTACTTTAAAATCCTTGTCAGATAATTCCACCATGTGATTTATCTCATTGTTGACATCAGCTGGTTGTCTTTTCTTGTTCAAATTGTGATTTTTTTTTTTGTGACTCTTGGTAGGATGAGTGATTTTTTCTTGAATACCGAACATTTGAACAGTTATGTTAGGAGATGCTGGGTCCTATTCAAATGCTTTTATTTTTAACAGGCAGTCTGTTTAGGTTTAACATTAAGGCCCTAACTTACTTTTTGTGGGTTACAATTTCAATGACAGTTTAACTTTCAGAGCTTTTGTGGTGTTATTTTGGTCTGCTTGGTTTATCTGATGCTGCTGTCAGTCCTACTCATTCTTCTTAGTGCTGCCTGAGGGTGGAAAAGTGTTTCCCTGGCCCAGGCTGCTGAGTATCTCTGAGTGGAAGAGGGAGTTTCAGGCCCATGGAGACAAAAAGGCTTCCTGGGAAGAAGGTCTGCTAGTTGTGATAGAGACTTCTTTGCTGGTACTGCTGGCTGTTCCAATATCTCTTGGCAAAAGAGTCTCAGGCCCAGTGGGGAAGGAGAGTACTTCTCCTGACCACTTTTTGTTAGCAGGGGTTCCAACTGATCTCCCTTGTGGGTGGTGTCAGACTTGCTACCCACATTGTTGGAAGGACTCTCATTTGATTTAATAGTGGAATGAGCCTACCTGGGCTACCTTCTGTTGTTGGTTTGGGGTTTAGAGAATATCAGATATGGGTTATCTTCTTTGATGGGCAGGGGGATGGTAAGATGTCCTGTTACTGTGTTTTTTTAGGGTTTCCAAATCAGTTTTTTTCTCTCTTATCAGCTTTCAGTGCTCTCCTTCAGTTGCCTGTCACATTATTTCCAGGGTTTATAGATGTGTGTGTGTGTGTGTGTGTGTGTGTGTGTGTGTGTGTGTGTAGTAGAGGGGAAAAGCAGGAAAAATGGGTCTATGCCATATGTCCAGACCAGAAATGTTAGTATTTTTTAAAATGGGATTATTCATTTTTTATTATTGAACTTTGGGAGTTTTAAAAAATATACTCTGAACACAAGTTCTTTATCAGCTATATGACTTGCAATATTTTCTCCCAGTACATAACTGCATTTTTTAACAGCATCTTTTGAAGAGCAGAAGTTCTTAATTTAATGAGTAACAATTTATCAATTCTAAAAAGTGAATTGTGCTTTTTGTGGCATGTCTAAAAAATCTTTGCCTACTAACTCAAAGTTGCAAAGATTTTCTCATATATTTTCTTCTAAATATATGAGTCATACATTTTACCTTGTGGTTCTTGATCTCTTTTTTTTTTTGAATTGGAGTCTCACTCTGTTGCCCAGACTGGAGTGCAGTGGCCGCCTCTGGCCACCGCAGCCTCTACCTGCTGGGCTCCAGTGATCCTTCCGCCTCAGCCTTCCAAGTAGCTGGAACTACAGGCGTGCGCTACCACGCCCGGCTGATTTTTTGATTTATTGTAGAGATGAGGTCTCGCCAAGTTGTCCAGGCTGGTCTCGAATCCGCGGGCTCAGGCAATCCACTCACCTCAGCCTCCCAAAGCATGGGATTACAGGCTGAGCCACCGAGCCCGGTTGGTTCTTGATCTCTTAAGAGCTAAATTTTTGCGGCTGTAGTTCCAGCTACTTGGAAGGCTGAGGCGGAAGGATCGCCAGAGCCCAGCAGGTCGAGGCTGCGGTGGCCGGGAGCGGTCACTGCACTCCAGTCTGGGTGACTGAGTGAGACTCCAACTCAAAAAAAAAAAAGAGCTAATTTTTGTATATTGTGTGTTTTGGTCTGCTTGTATTATAGCAAAATACTGGGTATTAGATATTTAACTAAATGTTAATGTCTAATGAATAGACATTAACCATGTAATGTCTATTACATGTAATTATGTGAACACATTGCAAACATGTGGACTTGTATGTGTACAATATGTACATATAGGCATTTATTCTTCACAGTTCTGGTGGTTAGAAGTCTGAGATCAAAGTGCCAGCATGATCGAGTTCTGGTAAGGGTCTTCTTTCTGATGTACAGACCACAGCCTTATTATATTCTCACATGGCAAAGAGAGAGAAAATGTCAGCTCTAGTCTCTTTCTCTTTTTATAAGGGCACTAGTCTGATCATGGGAGCCCAACCCTCATGAGAATCTAAACCTAATAACATCCTAAAAACCTCTTCTCCAAATACCATCATGTAGGGTATTAGAGTTTCATTCAGCATATGAATTATGGGGGACACAAACATTCACTGCATAATATGGTATAAGATGAAGATCTAAGTTCATGTTTTCACATGTATATCCAACTGTTCTAGCATTATTTGTTGAAAGACTACCTTTGTATCTTTGTCAAAATTAAGTTAACCATATATGTGGTTACCTATTTTTAGACTCTGCATCCTGTTCTATTTATCTATTTGTCCTTGCTGCTAATACTACAGTGTCTTGATGATTGTAGTTTTATAATAAGTTTTGAAATTAGAAAATGTTATCCCTCCAACTATGTTCTTTGTTTTCAAAGTTATTTTGGTCTTACGAGGTCTTTTACATTTTCTTATGATTTCTGAATCATCTTGACAGTTTCTATTTTAAAAAGCATGCCTGGGCTGTGTGCAGTGGCTCATACCTGTAATCCCAGCACTTTGGGAGCCCAAGGTGGGACGCTTGAGCCCAGGAGTTTGAAACCAGCCTAGGCAACATAGCAAGGCCTTGTCTCTAGAAAAATAAAGATAAAAAAATTAGCTGGGCATGATGGCACATTCTTGTAGTCCCAGATACTAGGGAGGCTGAAGAGGAAGGATTGTCTGAGCCCAGGAGGTTGAGGCTGAAGTGAGCTATGATTGTTCCACTGTACTCCAGCCTGGGGGATAGAGTGAGACCCCAACTAAAAAAAAAGTGTGCTTGGATTCTAACTGGGATTGTGCTGACTCTATAGAGCAATTTGGGGAGAATTAACATCTTAACAATACTGAGTCTTATCCATGAACCTATAGTATATTTTTCCTTTTATTTAGGTCATCTTTAATATCTCTCATGAATGTTTTGTAGTTTTCAGTGTTCAGGTCTTGCACATCTTTCGTCAGATTTAACTCTATATGTTCTATTTTTTAATGCTATTGTAAGTGATATTTGTTTCTTTTTTAATACATTTTTTTATTTTAAAATTGGGGTACAGTTAAGGGTTAGGTGTACAAATTTGCATTGTGCAGGTACCTTTGTTGATGAGGTATGCCCCCCGTCCCCAGACAGATATTGACTACTGTTAATCCCACCTCTCTTCCCCTCCCTCCCTCCCCAGTTTCCTGCCACTGTCAATCCTTTTCTTATATTATTACGATAGTTGTTCAAGGTCCACTTATGAGTGAGAACATGTGATACTCAGATCTTTGTTTCTGTGAGAGATCACTCAGTATTATAAACTCTAAGTCCATCCAGGTTGCTGTGAAATTCATGATTTTGTTCTTTTTTAAGGCTGCGTAATAGTCCATTGTGTATATGTACCAAATTTTTAAATCCAGTCCTATTTTGATGGACAGCACGGTTGGTTCCATGATCTTGCTATTGTGAACAATGCTGCGATAAACATACGTGTGCAGGTATCTTTTTTATAGAGTGATTTGAGTTCTTCAGGATATATTTCCAGTAACTTCAACAGAAGAATCCAGATCACCAAAATAAAAGCCCAAATCCGGGACATGGAAGACAAAAAGATAATACAAAAAAATCAACGAAACAAAAAGCTGGTTCTTTGAAAAGATAAACAAGATGGTCCCCTAACTAGACTGACCAAGAAAAAGAGAGAAAAAGCCCAAATAAACACAATCAGAAACACAAAAGATGAAGTCACATCTGACCCTGAAGAAATACAAAAGGTCATTAGAGACTACTATATACATTTGTATGGAAACAAACTTGAAAACCTTAAGGAAATGGAGGACTTTCTGACATCACACAACCTGCCTAGGTTGAAACAAGAAATCGAGACCCTAAATAGACTAATAACAATCAAGGAAATTGATTATGTAATAAGAAAATTACCTACAAAAAAAAAAGCCATGGACCAGATGACATTTCAGCAGAGTTCTATAAGACATTTGAGGAGGAGCTGATACCAATATTTGTTTCTTAATTTCACTTTCTGGTTGTTTGTTACTAGTATATAGAAATACAATTGATTTTTTAAATATATTGGCTCTGTATCCAATAACCTTGCCAAAGTCATTTTTTTAGTTATCTTAGCTTTTTTTGTAGAGGTCATAGAATTTTTTACATAGACAATTATGTCATGTGCAAAAAAAGACATTTTCACTTCTTTCTTTCCAATCTTGATGTCTTTATATCTTTTTCTTGCCTTATTCCACTGGCTTGAACCTTCAGTAGAATATTCAATGAAGGTAGGGAAAGCATTCATCTTTGCCTTGTTCTTGATCTTAGGGAAGAAGCATTCTGTTTTTCACCACAGAGTGCCACATGTGTGGTTAGCATGTTAGCATCATGATTTTTTTCAACAGTTGCATTTTATTGGATTGAAGAAATACTCTTCTATTCCTAAATATTTTATTTTGTCAGGTATGGATGTTAGATTTTGTCAATTACCTTTTCTGACTCTACTGAAATAAACATTTAGTTTTACATTTTTAGTGTTTATATCACAATAATTTATATTGCTTGCTTTTTGAATGTTAAACAATCTTGCATCCCTGAAATACATTTTACTTGGTCATACTATATTATCCTTTTAATATATCATTGGATTAAATTTGCTATAATTTTATAATGCATTTTTGAATCTATGTTCATAAGGGATATTAGGCTTGTAGTTTTCTTTAATGTCTTTAGCTGTTTTGGTATCAGAGTAATGCTGGTCTAATTGAATGAGTTAGGAATATTCTCTCCAATTTTTTGGAAGAGTTTGAGTTGAATTCACATTATTTTTTTTCCTTAGATGTTTGGTAGAATTCACAAGCAAAGTCACTTGGGTCTGAATTTTTTTTTTTGTGAGAAGGTTTTTTTTTTCTTTTTAAACTAAATAATTCAATTTTTAAAAAATATATTTTGGGCTATTCAGATAATCTAATTCTTCTCAACTAAGAGTTTGTACTTTGTATGTTTCCAGGAAGTTATTCATTTCATCTAAGATCTCAAATTTATTTGAGTAAGGTTGTTCATAATATCTTCCTATTATCTTTTAAATATCTGCAGAATTCATGAAAGTTACCTCTCTCATATCTAATATTGGTAATTTTTGTCTTCATGTTTTTTTTCCAGATCAGCCTATCTAGAGGCTTATCAATTTTACTAATCTTCTCAAAGAACTAGCTTTTAGTTTACTGATTTTCTCCGCTGTTGCTCTGTTTTTAACTTCATTGACTTTTGCTCTGATCTTGATTATTACTTTCTTTTGCTTCTTGGAATTTAATTAGTACTTCTTTTTCTAGTTTCTTTTTTTTTTTTTTGAGTTGGAATCTCACTCAGTCGCCCAGACTGGAGTGCAGTGGCCACTCCCGGCCACTGCAGCCTCAACCTGCTGGGCTCCAATGATCCTTCCACCTCAGCCTTCCAAGTAGCTGGAACTACAGGTGCGTGCTACCACGCCCGGCTAATTTTTGATTTATTGTAGAGATGAGTTCTCGCCAAGTTGCCCAAGCGGGTCTCAATCCCATGGGCTCAGGCAATCCACTCACCTCAGCCTCCCAAAGGTGCGGGATTAAGGCTGAGCCACCGAGCCCTGCTTTTTTTCTAGTTTCTTAAGGTGGAGGCTAAGATCGTTGCTTTGGGTGATTTGAAGCTTATCTTTTCTAATATAGCTGCTATAAAGTTACTTCCAAGTATTTCTTTAACAGTATCCAACAAATTTTGATATGTTGTGTTTTTATTTTTATGGAGCTAGAAATACTTTCTAATTCCTTTTTTGTTATTTCTTTAACCCATGATCATTTAGAAGTGTATTATTTAGTTTCCAAACATCTAGGGATTTTCTTAATATTGCTCTATTGATTTTAAATTTTATTTTATTGTGGTTAGAAAACATAGTTTGTATGATTACAATCTTTTACATTTTATTAAGACTTGTTTTATGACCCAGAACATGTCCTTGAAAAGATTGTGTATTCTGTAACTGTTGGGTGGCACATTTCTTGTTAGGTTGGAGCTGTTACCGTAAGCATACATTTTAGCTCAGCCCGGTTTCACTATGCCATGGGGGTTCTGCCTGATGTTTAAGTATGAGCTGCCAGGACCACTCATGGATGCTTTCTTCCTTCCCTATCCACTCTGACAGCCATGCACTCACAATTTCCTTTGCTGGTTTCATCATGGGGTAGAGGGACAAGCTGCATCCCAGTACCTCATCTCTTCATTCTAACTGCTCCCTGAAGAAACAATCATCCTGTCTCCTTCCATGTCTTCTCCCTCTCCTCGCTGTCTCCCCAGGCACCTTGAGACATGGATCAGAGCTTTGCTGGGCTCTTGGCAAAGAGAAACAAGTCCCCTTCATTTTGTTGCAACCCAGAGGAGGGAGCATTCCTGGCCTTGCCTCACCATTAGTGCAGAGGGAGCAGGCAGAGATGCGGGAGGCCAGGAGTTGATTGTTCTCTCAACAATGGTTTGCTGAGCACACACCTGATGCCCCACATTTAAAAAATGTGCCAAATCAAAGAGACTCAGTCCCTGCCTTTACAGAGCCTATCGTCTTGTAAGGGAAACAGGCGTAACTCATATACATAATTATGTAAATATAATTATGATGAGTGTTATGAGAAAAAGGTTTATAATACCTAAGAAAATATTACATGAGAGCCTGGCCTAATCTATGAGGTCATAGGAGCGATGTTTGAACTGAGAGAACAAGGAGGAATAGGATTTAATTGAGGAAGAGATGTGGGATGTAGGAAAAGAGAAAATATAACAAGTAGAAGAAACATCACGTGCAAAAGACTGTGGTCAGAGAAACCAAACACGACAGCATGACTGGTGCACAGAGAATGAGTCTGAGAGTGGATAAGGTGACAGGGCCCATGTAGCACAAGGCCCTGTTGTTTACAAGAAGAATTTTATTCTTCATCTTAATGGTTTTGAGAAGAGGGTGACACAATCACAAGTGTGTCTTGAAGACTGCTACGTGAAACAAGGTTAGAACAGGTGAGAATGAAGCTGAAAAGATGGGCTAATAGGCTAATGCAGAAGCCCTGACCAGAGATAAGGCAGCTTAGGCTAAGGTAGTGAGGGTGGAGAGAGAGAACAGGGGGAGAGAGTTTAGGAGGCAATACTGATAAGATCTCATCCATACTCTTGCCAAGATAGGAACCTGGAGGGTGAAGAGCAGAGTGAAGTCCACGTTTCTGGGCCACTCACTAGGATAGAAAGGAAGTCAAGCTTTGGAGAGAAAGATCATTGGCTCAGTTCTAGATTTGCTGAATGTGTGGTACTTCTGTGATATCACATAGACTGGTGGATATACAAGTCAGGGGCCCAGAGAAAGCAAAACTGGGGGTATACATGAGGGAATTATGAGCCTAATGGTGCTAATTAAAGTCATGGCATGAATATAATCACCTGGGGTGAAGGCGTAGATTCAGAAGAGAAAAGTTCTGAGAAGGCAGAGATTCTGGAGGCTACATGTGAATGAATGTGAGATACAGAAATACAAAAGTATTAAAAGAAAATATTGGAAAAATTTGAAATTATACTCCTGGGGAAGAAAAGCTTTCCCATGTAAGTCACAAAATCCAGAAACTATTTGTGAAAATACAGTACAATCTGAATTCTTTAAAAAATAAAAGTCTCTGGCCATTGCCTTACTAGGTGCTGGGGTGGCTATGTGTTCTTTGAACTATGGCCACCACCATGTTTCCTAAGCTCTGGCCCCCTCTCTTACCTTGGAGAGGTGAATCCTCTCTCTCTCTCTCTCTTTCTCTCTCTTATTTACTTTCTAAATAAACTATATTTTCTAGTCTAAAAATTTTTTAAAGTACCTGAATAACAAAGACATCACAAAGTTAAAAGATAATCAACAAATTGAAATGAAATATTTGTAATACATTCAGTATCTGAAGATTAAAATCCCTAAATTATATAAGAAAAAAGACAAATAATGCAATAGAAAGCTGAACAAAGGAATGACCAGACAATTCACAAGAAAGATACACCTGACCACTGAATGCAGGATTGTCTGTTCCCTGTTCCTAAGAACTAGTTTTGGGTAAGTCAGCAATGAGGGGATAGTGCCCATCAGTTTGGCAAAAATTAAATGAAAGTATTACTAATAATATGAGAAAATAGATACTTATATCCCATTGACAAAGTATGCTTGGAGGACAACTGGATGGAATGTTTCAATACTTTAACCAACAATGTCTCATTTAAAATCTATATTAAAAGAAAACCCATACATATGTGCCAAGATGTTTATTGTGATATTGTTTGCAAAGTTTGAAAAAAACTGAAAGCAGCATAAATCCATAAATAGTATATCTATGTGTATATAATATGTATTCATGCATGCAAAGATGTACGTATATAAAAATACTATATTAAACTACTAAGCATGAAATAAACTATATATATAAACTATGTTTATGTTGAAAAGGTGTATGTGTTTAGGAATATAGAAGGGTGGCCACTGACAGTGGTTTTCCTGGAGAAAGAAGTGGGAATGTTGGTGGTTGGGTGGGAGAAAGGTGTAGAAGAGAGATTCACATTTTCTCTAGAAACTGCTAGGATTGACCAGACAATACACAAGAAAGACACACCCGTTATGCCTCTTCCATGCTCCCTCAGCCCACACCTGTCAGGGAACTTAGAACACAGTTGGTCCCCTGACAGGGGTGGGCTGAGGGAGCATGGAAGAGGCATAACAAGAACGTATTCTTACATTAGCTATAATTTAAAAATCACACAAAAAATTACGAAAAGAGATATCCAGTGATGGCTTCCACAGGATGAAGGCCAGAAGGGACTGGTCACTTACTGGTTGGCTGTCTACCTCTACTCTACTCTGCCCCCGCCCCCCCCAGATAGGGAATGGTCATCTTGGCCCCAGTGTCTGTGTCCCCTTGGTCCTGGTGGCTAGCCACAGACTTCTCCTCCACAGGGAAGGTATGGACGCTGGCAGCCTGCTGCCCTGGAAAGGAAGCGCTGGCCCCATTGTGAGTGCTCTGACCTCCTGTTTAAAAGCACGATGACTCTCCCATTCATTCACATAACCTGGCAGAATATTTTCGAATAAATCATGAGCATGGCAGTTACATTCTCTAAACCACACTGGAAAAAGGATTATGGTATTTACTGTGGGGACAGCAAGATTGATTCTCACCCAGAAAATCTGCCAGGTTCTTGATTTAGGGAGCTGGGGATCAGCACAGGTTAGCTCTGATTTATATTGGCTTGCCTCTCCCACAAGTTCCTTGCTTGCTCTAGGGGACATTTTGGGTGGGACCAATCTGGAGCAGCTATTGTCCTGCTAGCCCCTCCCAAGATGGCCCACAGTGGCCTCAGAAACAGTAGTGCTCACTGTGGCTGGCTTCCATCACACCCTCAATCCTCCTCACTGCTGCCATGGCCCCTATCACATGCAGCATGAAGTCCAGCTCCTTGGCAAGAATTGTAAGACCTCCTTAATGGAGCCTTGCCCTCTACCCCACCATCCCCCATCACTTCCTGCTCATGGTGCGTCTTGTACATGACTTGCAGAGATCCTTAGTCCTGTGTGCTAAGTTCCCTGACAGGGGTGGGCTGAGGGTTCATGGAAGAGGCAATGTTCACGTTGTTCCTTATCTCCACTGGACAGCCTCCTCTGCCCTCTGTGAGCCAGTAATATCCCTGAGTCATCTTTGCCAAAATCCTTCTCTCTACTCTTGTCTTTGTCACCATAGTCATCATTCCCTTATGCTGTTTCTATGTTTCCTCTATGCCTAGCTTGAGGCCCAGAACATACTCAATTGGCCTGAATGAATTACTAGTTGCCCTTGTACCAGACCTAGCTCATTTTTGGGAATAAGCATCTAGCTTGCTGGGGGCCATAAGGTACTTTTTGTAGGGATCACAGACGAGTTGGTGGGTAATGTAATCAAGGACACTCATCCTAAAAGTCAGTGGAGCTGGAACTGGTCAAGAACTTGACTACTCCTGAAAACGCTCAGACCCAGCCTTAGACCTACCCCTCAAACCCCTGGCACAGCCCCATCTTCCCTACTTCCTCTTAGAACTCACATTTCCAAAGTCATCTCCAAGTCTACTTTCCCTGATCAGATTTCATTTGGTTAGGATTTGTTTTCCGACTGTTAGCCATCCTCCTCCCCACCAGTCCTGGGGTTCCTTTCAGCTCTGTCCTGAAACTGCCTTCTGATAGTGGTCTCTCTTCTGTAGTAGATAATGCTGCCTGGTTCCACCATTACCCCAGGTGGCAGCAAAGGCAGCATGGTTCACTGCAAAGACAGTGGAGCTTGAGGACTGCAATACAGACCCATGCATTATCACTACCACTTATTGTCTAGGTGAACTCAGGCAAACCAATTTTCTCCTCTGAGTCTCATTTTTAGATAATAAGCTCACTTCACAGGGTTGTTGGGAAGTGTCAAGGTACCTCATGTGTCCTTGATGACAAGCTTAAATTATATCTTGATTAAATACCCAATTACTACTGACTTCAGACTCCTTCCTCCCAGCCCCCTGTTGTGTCTGGGAGACCTTGTGATGCTGTTTCATGGACCTTCAAAACAGATTCCTTGGGTTCGGTCCAAGCGCCTTGCCCAGCTGACCCTCCACTGCCTTGCCCATGATGCCTCATGGGTGGATTTGGTGCCACCATTGCCTGTGGTTTGCCAACAGGGACTTATGCTGCTGCTACTTGTATTCCACTCCTTTGTTACTTCAAACCCAAGCACAGGGCTGGTGCCCCTGATTCTCTACAGCACAGCCTTTGGAGAAACTTTGACTTCAGACAGTCCTTTCCTAAAGATTTGTAGAAGGGAGAATATGGCAAAGAGGAATGTATACCTGCTGCAGATTTGGCTGCATTCAGATGCCAAGTGCCCAGACCCCTTCCAGGGCACCCTACAGAGCAATTGGCTGCTTTCCTTTCAGTTGCCTCCACATGATCAAAGCTGATGGGGTTCAGAGAGAGGTTGGAATTCTTCTCACCCTCATCTAATGGGGGTCCACATTCCCATTCCCCACATTCCCATTCCCCACATCCTACTCTGGGATAAGCCATTCCCCAACATGATTGGTATCCACTGTCTTCAAGGTGAACCCCACTCCAAGGCATGGGGTAGCATGTAGCAGATTGAGGCTTCCTAGTCCTAAATAACTTCATTCTTAGGATACTGATGATCCCGCCCAGTTCCCCTTTTCCACAAGAGGTGATGCAGGTCATACTAGCATGTTCCCTCTGAGGTTAGTTTTTTCTCTCCCACAAAGAATCCCCCAGGAGAGAATTCCCATTTCCCAGGAACCAGCACCAGCTTGCAGCACAGCACATGTGGATGCGAGAAGTATTTCTCTATGGCTTCCATATATCCCCAAATGGGGGAAGGGGACAAGAAGGTCTCAGAGCTACATGACTGAGTGACACCATCCCCCAACTTGAGCTGTCAAACAGAACCTTTAAATTCTTAATTTAGATTTGTATTCAGGTTAATGGTGATTTCACAGTTTTCACCAAGAACAACTGGTGAGTATTTGTGTTACTAAAAAGCACATCATTGTGATTTCCCTAGAGATGAATGTAAGGTTCTCAGAAGGAAATATAAAGGTGTTGCGACTTTGTCAACAGCAGGGCTCCCCAACTCCCCAGCTCAATGAACTAAGAGTTCGTGACTCTCAGGGCCCAGTGGCAAGAAGCAGGACTCCTCCCTCCACTACATCTCAGTCACCCTAGGAATTATAGATTCCCAGGTGGGAAGAAACCCTGGAATTACCTGGTCTTTTAACATCCCTATCAGCTGACCTCTCAGGTCTGGCTTGCACGCCTTTCATGACAACAAGCTCCCTCTTTCCTATACAGGTTCATTACTAGCCCACTCTGATGGTAGAATGGTCTTTCTCAGTTTCCACAGATGGCTCAGTCCCAGCCATTTGAGCCATACAGAAATCTACTGCTCTTCCCAGGATGTCATCCCATTGATGTAACACTGAGAACATATTCCTTGGTCTGATCTTCTCTGCATTGAACACTCTCATTCCCACTCTCACCCTCCTGTTTCTCAACCCTTGAGCCCAGGTCCACAGTTTTTTGTAATGAGGTCCCCAGTACCTTTTCTAGTCTGGCCTCACCTGGGAATATAGCTCCTTTTCCCATCACCTGCCCCACAGGGGTAGACCAGGCCATCAGAGATGCTGCCCAAATTCTGGAAAATATACTTCTAACACCCTTACATCTCAATATCAACTTTTGACACTTGTGCTATGGACTGGCTCAGATGGACCCAAAAGGGGACCAATGCAGGGCTTACAGCTACAGATATGAGTATCAAGACACATTCTCACCTGTACTTTCGAGTCCACAACAAGTACAATTCACTTGATTTAAAGCAGAAACAAGATGACTCCAGTGGCAGCATAAGAACTCTGGGGAGATGGCGGCCTGAATTTTCGTCTCCCCTTCCTATTTGCTGACTGTCTGTCAACACTTTCTCCAGGGCAAGGCATGGAGGGGCCTTGGCCAGCATCCTGGCAAAACTGGATTGCCAGTGCTTTTGTGAGGAAGCAAACCAATTTACCAAAAATGATGGCAACAATAGTTGATTTGCCACATGATCAGTTTGGCAATGACCAATTTGCAATCTTTTTTAAATTCAAATTTTGCTACAGCCAGTTTTTTCATTTTCTTTTTTGGCATCTGAGGCTGAGTTGCTCGCAGGTGTTGGGTTTCAGAGAGGACTGCCATTGGCACAGTTCCCCTGGGAGCAAAACTGTATCCTCCAGGTTCCCACAGAGGTCAGCCATATCAGTCACTGCCAGCCCAGAGGAGCAGAAGCCCATGTGCCTCTCACTCTGGTTGGACTGTGACAGCTAGAGCTGGCTGCTGAGGTTACAGGGAGTCATGAGCAGGCTAAGAAAATAACCATGGCTGTGGGGGACGGAGCCAGAAAGAAAACAACTTGGTAGAAGACCTGGGACAGGTGTCTCTGTCTGAAATAGATCTGGAAAAAGCCAGGAGACAACTTGAACAAAAAAGGGATAAGAACTTTGAAAGTAATCCAATAGGAGCAGAGTAAAGATTTTCTAAAACTTAAAAAAAATTGTTCTTGAATTTTGAAGTATGGATATGAATTAGAGGATTCTCTCTATTGAGAATTAAAATAGTGGCTTAGAAGATCAAGAGTAGACGTATTTGAAAACATAGAGAGAACCATCAGACAGAGAGATAGAGATAGATAGAGTTGGGAGACAGAAGAAGAGAGACCCAATAGACCTCTGGGTTTAGGTAAGGGTTAGGAGAAGACTTGTGTGCTGGAGTGGGGCTGGGTGGTCACTGATAGATTGTTTTAACACAGCAAGAGAATTACACAGGGTGCTTTGTGCATGTAAAGGTGAAGACAGCTATCGCTCCTAGCATGAAAAGCCAGAGAACATTTTCAAAATCAGGATGGAGAGGATAAGAATACATAGGTATTTGACAAAGCCAGATAAATTAAGGAATAGGAAAAGAAATCCAGCAAAGTAAAATAGGCCAGGCTTGGTGGCTCAGCCTATAATCCCAGCACTTCGGGAAGTCGAGGTGAGTGGATTACCTGAGCCCACAGGTTTGAGAGCAGCCCAGGTAACTTGGCAAGATCTAGTCTCTACAATTAAAACAAAAAGTAAAATAAATAGTAATCATAATGTGAGAGGGAAGAAATAATACAGGTATGTCAATTGTCTCCATGAAAGTAAATTGACTGAATCCTCTGATTAAAGAGAGAGACTCCAGATTGAGTTAAGAAAACTTGACTCTATCCTGTTTACCAGGATCTCACCCAGGATGAAGTGATCAAGAAAGATCAAAAATAAAGGAATGGGCAAAAAAGACACCAGGAAACATGCCCCACCCCTAACAACAACAACAACAAGAGAGGGAGAAATAGTAATATCAAGGTGAAGTTGAGGATAAAATGAGGTCAAGACAATGATAAAATGGAAGCAAAGTGAATAATAGTAATAAGCACCATTTATTGAACTCTTGTTGTATATGCAGTGATGGGAATTTCAAAGAATGATGCCATTTAATCCTCATCACAGCCCTGTAAGCTAGATGCTAGCATGATCCCCATTTTACAGATGCATACATCAAGGCCTAGAGAGCTTGTGCAGCTTGCTCAAGGTGTTTAATTTGAAGCCCACACTCTTGACTAGCATGCTCTTCTTGACTCTTATGTCACGGGAATAAAATGCAACATTCTCCCCAGGGTCAGCACAGATATGGAGTCGATCCCACCTTTATATAAGGCCTTTTGGGAATAAAACCCACTGTAATGCCTTTAACAATTTTCAAAATACACTGAACTGACTTGTTTTCAGTGGAACAATTCCATCTCATTAATCAAGGACATCCTACTGCCTGCATCTTTTACTCCTGTGATGACGTCTCTTCTAAATTTACTCAGGCCCTACCTCCTCTGCCTTCATCGGGACACATTAAGATGATTCAGACTCGTGCCCATCAAACCTTGACAGCCAGAATCAATGGTTTTTTTCTTCATGTGGGACTCACAAGTGCTTCTAGCTCCATCATGATTTCCACTCATCAAAAGCAACAAGAAGTAGAGGTTCGATGTGATTAAAATAATTTGGTTCATATGAGTTGGCATTAACGTAATGATAAAGTAATTCAATTAATTAAAAGTAAAATGTAATTAAGGGGCAAGGATTTTGCAGCAGTCCATCAATAGCTCGGCTTAGCCGAGATGATACATTAGACTAGACTTCCGCTTCTGGTGCCAGTGTATGAGGCTGAAATAAACTCAGCATTCTCTACTTTCAATAGTAGTTCACACTTCAAATTTTATCCCATCTAATACTTGTCACTGTATTTGATATGTTTTCCCAAATAAGCAATAGTTGTTACTTCCAAAGGAGGATGGGGACTTCACAGCAGAGTCTTATTGCAGATTCAAAAACAACCAATGTAAACAATATTTTATGTACTTGATTGATATCTAATTATCTTGATATTGAGTTACTAATAAAACCTGAAAGGCTTGAAATATCTGATATTGATAAGAAAGTCATTATCACTGAGCATTTACTTGCTACTTGCACCAATTTCAGTTAATTACATGACAATGAAATTTATTGTTTAGAAATCCTTAGTCCTTTTCTAACAATTCATTGATATCTAATCGACATAAGTCATCTTGTTAAATTCTTGTTAGGGCATCTGCAAGGAGATGGGGTTAAAGGTCCTCCACCTAGCTGCAATGAATTTTTATATCCTGGGGCTCTTAGGGGGGCATTATCTATCCTAAGACAGGAAGTAAATGATGAATACAGTGGTTCTTCTCAAATTGGGCTGCGTATTAGATAATCACCCAGGAAGCTTTTAAAAACTCATATGCCCAGGTCACACACTCTACATATGATTAAATCAGACTCTCTGGCTCCATATTATTTTAAACTCCCAGAGTGATTCCAATGTGCCTCCAGATTGACAACCAAAAGTGAATTGGACTTGAGGCACAAGCTGGATGGTGGCTGCAGGGAGTGCAAGTCCCCTCTCCTGTCCCATAAAGACTGATGGTCAGCCATGAGCCATGGCCCATACTACCAACAGTGGAGGTCCACTAGGTCCTTCTACACCCCATTGTCTGCACGCAGCATCCTATGACCATCTTTCATTGTCTACCCTTGAAGAAAGATTCCTGGTCTCCCGGCCAGACAAGCTTCTCTGAGCTTGATCTGGGGTCCCTCTGTCTTCCTCTCCTGCCCCTCCTTTCCATGGTGTCTTTTAAAATCTCCTACCTTCTCGACTATGAGTATGTGATTTGGTTCTTTACCCCACTGCTGGCTTGGGAGGGGATTTAGCCCCACAGGGATAGGGACTGTGATTGCTTGGTCATCATTGAATACACAGTGTCAAGGAGAATAGGCATTTCATAAACATTCATTGAATGAGCAAAGCTTTAGAGAATTGAACCAGGGTCTATAGGCTGAGAGCCATGAGTACAAAGTTACCTGTCACATGGACTTTGAAAGGAGAAAGAGCTACATTGCTTTGCTGGGAAACTTTTGGGAGTCCATTGTGCTACTTAATGAGGCAGAGTAATCCCAGAGAAGTGGGATGGATTGAGAGATACAGTGATGACTGGGGAGCACGTGAGCGCCCTTGCGCATGGAAAGTATAAAGGAGCATGGGGGGCATGCAGTATGTGGGGATACATGTTGGTGAGGACTGGTAGCCATTGGGTATTTTGTGTGTCTGCTTCCACATGCATCTGTCTTGTCTTTGTGAAAGGCCCTATAGTGTAGAATTATAAATATTGCTTCTGTGAGTGCAAGAGGGAACACACTGTGTGACTCCATTTATATAAAATTCTGGACAATGAATGTGATCTATAGTGACAGAAAGCAGAAAAACAGGTACTTAAGGATGGGGACAGAAGGGAGAGATTACCAAGAAAACTTTTTGGGGTGATAGATGTGTTCATTATCTTGATTGTAGTGATTCTATTGTTATATATACATATATTCAAACTCATCACACTGTATACCTCAGATATGTGAAGTTTAGGGTACATTTATTATATTTCAATAAAACTGCAAAAAAATAATGAGATGTAGTTTAAATTTTTTTTAAAAGAACAAGTCTTCTGAACGCAATCTGGGTTCTAACTCTGACTTCCCTGCTTCCTAGTTGGGATGGCCTTGGGTAAGTTATTTAAGATATTGGTGACTCAGTTTCTTTCATCTATAAAGTGGGAATAATAATCTGCTTGTCTCAGACACTTGTGCAAGTAAATAAGACAGTAACTCAGACAAAAATGTGCAAAACCCTCGTGACAGTGCCTAGCACATTTTTACTGCTCAATGAATGGTACCAGTTATTGTTAGTATACGTACCTGAGTGTGTACATTACGTTTGTGTGCACATCTGTGCATTTCTGTGTCTGTGAGTCTCTGGGCCTATTTATGCATGCAGGAGAATGGGGTGTGAATTCATTCATGTGTCTGCCTGTGTCTGTAGGGGAGAGGGGACTGGGGATTTGTGCTGGGTGTGAGCAGTGAGTTCAGGCATGAAGCCTCCCTCTTCACCATCAACCATAGCCTCCTCCTCCTCCTCCTCTTCCTCCTCCTCTGCCCTCATGGATGCTGCTTTTTTTTTAAGTTACTAAACTGTTACATTTACTGACTCATTCAGTCTTTTATCATATCCAATAACACAGTGCGTTTTGGAAATCACATCGCCTCGGTTCCTTCACGGCTTCTGCAAATCAAATTTATTTTACCATTGAAAATGTCAAAAGGATTCAGCCAAAGGAAACCTGGAGCTTTCTGGGGTGCAGGACCCTGAAGCTGCCTCTCAGGCTGCAGTGTGGATTCCCTGAAGCTAAGAGGGAGTCAGAGCATGATCCTGGAGAATAGCACCTTCAGACCTCTCTAGAAAAGGTTCATGTGGGAGAGAAGAGTTAGGCGAGGCTTCTGGGGTCAACATGATATCACCAGTTTGCACTGCCTTGAGCTGGGACTGGGGTAAGGGGAGTCCTGGAGTTCTGGCACTTGGGGAGGTCACAGATGAGAGGGACAGAGATCCAGGCCTGTCCTTGAGCTCACAGGATGGCTCTTCTGGCCAAGTTTGCAAGCACAGAGCAATAATAGGAGGGCTTTGGGACCCAACTCCTCTGGGGTTGAGTTACAGCTCTGTGACTCACCAGCTGTGCAACCTTGGTTAGGTCACTAAACTTCTCTGAGGGTCTTGTCTGTAAAAAGGAGATAAGGGTATCTCAATACCTGGTCCTCACTTGCAGGTTTTCCATAATATATGTTGAGTCTGAATTTGACTCTAGACCTAGTCAGGGGATTTGTGCATCTTTTTTGTGTTGCATATTATAGACACATAATAATTTTACATGTTTATGAGGCCCAGTGTGATATTTCAATATAGCTATACATTGTATAATGATTAAATCAGGGTAGTGAAGAAATAAGGGACACTTCACAAATTTGTAGGTCATCCTTGCACAGGAGCCAGGATTGTTCCTGTCTTGTTCCAATTTTAGTATACTTGCTGCTGAAGCAAGTACTTGAACATCTTTATAAAAAGATCATAGATGTATAAGGCCACATGTTTCAGGAGCCAGAGGTGTTGGCTCTCTAGGTTTTCAGAGGAAAGAGGCATCTGTAGAGGAAGGATAAAGCTCAAAATCCCTTTACTGAGAGCCTACTGTGTACTAGGGCCTGGGGATGCAAACATGAATGGGACAAGTCTCTGGCTTACAGGAACTCACCATCTTATCAGGACATGGCTATAATGGAATTTATAGGCCTCCAGGATCTGTGGTAGAGGGACAAGCCACGTGGGACAGAGCATGAGGCAGAAACATCTGGTTTCTGGTAGAAGGGATCCTCCAGGAAGGATTCCTGAAATGGGTACTGGCACATGCATGACAGGTACACTCCATGGTCAGCCACAGATACAGGAGTGTAGTTGGGACATGGGGTGGTATTTGGGGAACGTGACCAATGAGGTTGAGATGTTAATTGGAGGCAATTCACAAGGGTCCTGATGTCAAATGAAGATGAGGACTTTATCCTGGAAGGATACTTTCAAGTGTTTTCAGTAGGGTGCATCTGGAGTCCCCAAGACCACCCTCTTGTGCAGTGATTTGCCATGAAGGAGAACTCATGAGACTCAGAATATACTCATACTCACAGTTACGATTTATCATAGCAAAAGGACACAGAGTAAGACCAGCAAAGGGAAAAGGCTTATGTGTGATGTCTGGAGAAGACCAGGCATGAGCTTCCATGGGTCGTGACAACACATGTGAAATGTTGTCTCTCAGGAAAGTTAATTAGAGAGAGCCAGGGATTTTATTGTGGGGCTGGTTACATAAACACCCTTGGTCTAACACTTACCAAAATTCCAGACTCCCAAAAAGAAAGGTATTTAGCATAAACCATGTTTACACAATCAGTTTAGGCACAGTGAGTCATTCTTGTCAGTTTGGGTGGAGACCCTTCTATCATCTGTGTTCCCAGACACTGGTTGAGGGCTAGCTTTAAAGCGGGATTTATTTATTTATTTATTTGGGGTTTTTTTGAGTCGGAGTCTCACTCTGTTGCCCAGGCTGGAGTGCTGGAGCACAGTGGCATGTTCAAGGCCACTGCAGCCTTGACCTGCTGGGCTCTGGTGATCCTTCCACCTCAACCTTCCTAGTGACTGGAACCACATGCGTGCACCATCACGCTCAGCTAATTTTTGTTGATTTATTATAGAGATGAGGTCTTGCCAAGTTGTCCAGGCTGGTCTCGAACCTGTGGGCTTGGACAATCTTCTCACTATGGTCTCGCAAAGTGCTGGGATTATAGGTATGAGTCACCATGCCTGACCTGCAAGCAGGCCTTTTTAAGAATGGCCATCGCAGGCCTACCATATCAATTCTCTTCTCCGTACAGTAGCACTGACACGATAAGGCTTACCTGCAATTCCATGTGAAAGGTGGATTGGGAATGCAGCCAGGACAAATTGGAGGCAGGGGACCAGTGGGAGCCAAGAGTCTTCTAGAAAGAAGAAAAGACCTGACCTAGAACAGCTGTCTTTGTTGGACTTCTGGTTGTAAGAACCCATGTCAGAGTGGCTCAAGAAAATAAAGTATTTATATAAGAAAAGGATTGGCAGTAGTGGGAAACTGCTCGGGGGGGCGGGAGCTGGGATTGGCAGTAGTGGGGATCTGCGGGGGAGGGGGGACACACCTCATCAACAAGGGTGCCTGCATAATAAATATTTATATACCTAATCCTGAATTCTACTTCACATCTTTAAAATAAAAAAATTTATTTTAAAAAAGAAAAGAAAACATTTAGTACATGGATTCACATGTCTTGCAGAGCTAATTCAAAGGCAAAGAATCCCATTGAACTCAGGAGACCAGAGTTGGCACCAGCACAACCATCAGGAAGGAAGATGGATTTCTCTTGGTTGTTTCTCTCTGGGACCATGGGATTTCTCTTCCTGCTTCTGTCTGTGCATCCTTTTCTGTCCCCTTTCTCCACAGATTGACTTGGCCTCATATCTCTCATATTTGCATATTCTCTATTCCTGTGAATATTTGGGACTGACACAAGCATCTCTCAGTTGTAATTGCAATTTCCCAGGAGAGGGAGTCTGACTGGTGTATCTTGGGTCAGGCGTCCTCTTGCTCCAGTTACCTGTGACTAGAGACTGAACATTGTGTAGTGTTAGTCTCATGAGTTGGGGCTGGAGACGAAAAAGAAAATGGTGTCCTGGTTTCTGAATCCCAGCTGGTGATCAATCAGTTGAGACAAATCTGATGAACTTGAATAAAATACTGTAACAAGAAACATGGGAGGGTGTGAATTGTACAGTGCATTAGTAGATACACTTTAGAAAACTTCTGTCTGCAAAGATCATGGCAACAATGGTTTATATCCTTGATAGTATGTTCTTTCCAGTGAAACTCATTCAGCTTCTCCTTCTCTGGTAGTTCAGAGGGTGAAATGAGAGTTCAGGAATACATGGGCCATGTTCCTCACATCACTGCATAATACTTAACCCCCTTCCACTGAGGATAATGAGGCAAAGAAGTCAGGTGGCTTTCACCAGTTCACATAGCTGTTCTTAGAACCACCTAGAATCTTCACTCATTTATTCCACAAATATATACAGAGTTCCTAATAGGCGCATTTGATCTTTGGAGCAGGAACACAGAGATGAGTGAATGTGTCCTAGACTTTGAAGAGTTTGATCTAGCTAGACACACAGAAGTATGTGATAAAAGAACAAAAGAATATAAGTTAGGATTTTTTAGTTGCAAGCAACAGAAATGAACTTTGGATAACTTAAGCCAGGAAAAAAAGGAATTAATTCAAAGGATATGGGTCAACTCACAGAATTAAAGGGTAAACTAGCACCAGGCTTTGGAAAGCCCAGGAAAGTGAGTAACTCTAATGATCCAACAAGCAGAAGAAAAATGGACAGTTTCTTCAGAACTCCAGTATCAGGAGCAAAGCCATTAAGTCATTTCCCATCTTGGATCACTTGCTGACAATGTAAGACCCTGAGAGATCATGTGATTGGCTTAATTTGGGCTATCCCCTGGTTTTGTCAGGGCCTCTTACCTGATGATATTACCAAGGCTATATTTATAGAAAAAGAGATATCTTTCACAACAATCTGCATTCTGTAGCCAGAACAGGAGGGAGACAGATATTGGGAGGGACTGGCCATGACCCAGTATCTGTGGTTTTCAACCTTACTAGTTGAGTTTTTTAGGTGGGCATATGACCACCTAGAGTAGATTCCACTTCCCCACATTTCTTGCAGGCAGGCAAGCCCAAGCAACTAGTTCTGGTCAATACAATCTAAGTAAAGTGTCATGTGGGAGTTCCCAGACATTTTTCTTAAAAGAGAGCAGCATTCTTTGCTGTCTCCTCCCTCGTCCCTGTCCCCTTCATCCTGTGGCATTGGCTATGACACAATGGCTGAAGTTCCAACCACGATCTTATGTGAGAACCACATCCTAGGGATAGTAGAAGAAAAAACCTGGAGTATCTTGGATTCCAGAAAGTTGTAGAGCTGCCTTCCAACCCTGGACTTTTCTGTAGCGAGACAAATACATTTCTGTTCTGTTTAGGCTATGGTTATTTAGGGGGACTCTGTTACTTGCAACTGAACCAAATCCTAAGTGATCCAGCAGGCAAATCAATGAACATCTACAAGAGGGCTTCCAATTTGTTGTTGGAACCCAGAATAGGATGTGAAAGAACCTACCTGGAAAGTTCAGGGAAGGCTTCATAGAGGAGGTGACATTTGAGCAAGGTCTTCTGGAAGGAACTGAGCATTCCAGGCTGAGAGAACAGGATGGCAGATCCCACTCATCTTTCCTCCCTCTGTTGAGACCTGGTGCAGGAATTTGGGGATCACTTGCTCTGGCTCTGTGATGTGTCCTCTCAGTGTGCATGAATGGAGACCATACTACAGGTCCTGGATAAATCAGGCAATTTACCAAAATGGAAGGCAGTTTTGCTTAGGTGATATTTCAGCTCTTTTGAGAAGAAGCCAGTTTTCAACTGCATTTTCACAAGTCTGAGAGAATAGGAGATGTCCCCATGGAATTGCATATGTACTTGGTTTATGCATGTATCCCTGAGTGTGCATGTGTTTGTGTATAAACAAAGCACACTCTGGAAGTGTATCTTCAGTCTCATCTGTATTTGGCAAAACTCAGATCAATATTTTTGCTGTCAGTTAATTTAAATTTTTTCTAGGTGAGAAGACATTATACTCAATACCCCTTTGACAGTTTCTGGCAGTAAGGAGGCTGTGCCAGGGCTAGTCCCCAGGGCTAGCAGCACTGTTTCCCTTGTCTCACTGCTCACAAGAGAGTCACAGAGTGTGTGAAATTGGGCAAGGCAGTTGGTACAGGTCTGTCCAGAGACCGCAGCAGAGACTGCAGGGGAGTCATCTGGTTGTAAATCAATTTGGTGCTTGTCCTCTGCTCTGCAATCCTTGGCTTGGTCTCCATCGGCCTCCTCCAGGACTGTGAACAGGCAGGACAGTAGTTACTGAGAACCTCTGAACCCCAGGTGTACAAACCAAGCCACTTGCAGATTGTTATGAACATATTTTCTAACTCTAGATTCAACCTTTCATCTCCTGGATGAAGCACATAGCTGAAGCTAGGCCTGCCTGGGTGAGACTCCTTTCATTAGGCTAAACTGAGAGGTGTGTGAGACTTCCCTGTAATAAAAAGATCCTCTCTAACCAGTCCACTTTTATGGGCAGTACGGTTGGAAAAATGCAGTACACATACATGATAAAATATTACACAACCATAAAGGAGGACAAAATTATGGACTTTGTAGCAACTTGAATGGATTTAGAGTCTATCATACTCAGTGATCTATCACAAAAACAAAGAACTGAGTACCACGTGTTCACACTCATAAGAGCATATATTAGAGTACTACAAGAAAGGGATTGGCAGTAGTGGGAAACTGCCATGGGAGGGAAGGAAGAGAGGGGAACATAACATCAATAAGGGTACCTGACTCTAAACCAAGTGAACTGAGAACCAATGGGAGGCCTAGACTACAACTGTATGTATTGTGTACTTAATTCTGACCTGTAGCCCACATCTTTCAAAACAACAAAAAAAGAAACTCTCAGGTATCTGCTCAGATTATGTGACAGGCAGGCCTGGCTGGATCTGGGCTCCTCAGAAGGAGACACACATGGAGCTGCATGCATGATCTCTGCCTTTGCCAGGCACTCCAAGGACTCATTTGTGAATTCAACTCAGTTCAACCAGCGTTCGATAACTCTGACTCTAAGACTGCTGTCATACTATAGTCATATCCCACTTCTCCCATGTCCATGTCCACCAGCCAGACACCACCAGAAACACACAAGTAGTTTAATAAAGGTAGGTTTCAACAAAGGAGAGTTGACTGGTTGCAACAAAGGAGAGTACCCACTACAGGAAATAAGGCATCCCTGCAGGAGTTAGAGAGGGCTTACAGGATTTGGGCTTGTGTTAGGTGATTTGGGGCAAGGTTCAAGGAAGTGGAGCTTTGTTTTGAATTGGATGCTGGTGAAGGTAATTCTGTGACTTGATCTTTTTTTTTATTTCTTTTTTTGAGTAGGAGTTTCACTCCGTTACCCAGGCTGGAGGGCAGTGGCCCTCTCCTGGCCACCATAGCCTCGACCCGCTGGGCTCTGGTGATCCTTCTGCCTCAGCCTTCCAAGTAGCTGGAACTACAGACATATGCCACCATGCCTGGCTAATATTTTGATTTATTGTAGAGATGGGATCTCGCCAAGTTGCCCAGGCTGGTCTCGAACACGTGGGTTCAGACAATCCTCTCACCTTGGCCTCCCAAAATGCTGGGATTATAGGTGTGAGCCACAGCACCCAACCTGATTTGATCACTTAATAATTCTTTTTTACAAGGTGAGAGCAGAGAGAGGCAAAGCCTGTGATTGATAAAGAAGCAGCAATCACTTCTGGCAGCCTGGATTGAGACACATTGGTGATTTTCATGGTTTGGACAAGATTCATGTTCTCTGTGTGCTCAAACATGATTATGAGGAGTATGATTTTTGTCTTGAGGCATTACAGTCTCCGGGTATTCTGTCCGATGTTGATGCTGCTCATGTTCAGCTGGAGAGTGCCACGGCCTAGCTCCCAGCTGCTGAGGCTGCTTTCCTCTTTCCCATTAGGGATAGCTTTCCCTCAAGTTTCATTTCTCTGTGCCGTGCCCTGTGCATAGGGATCCCAGCGGAGAAGAGGCCACAGTCCCACTCTAGGGAAGCTCTCAGTCTAAGAATGGGGATAGACATCAACTAGTTGTGGTAATATTCTCAGTTCACAAGCTCAGCTGCACAAGAAAACAAAACTTTGTTTCTTTTATAATTCAACCTAATTTCTATTTCAAGCTTCCCATTCAGCTGGGTGGTAGAAACTTATTATCAGTTGCTATGGTGTGAGTGTTTGTGTCCCTCAAAAATTCATATGTTGAAATCTTGACCCCCATCCCCCAAGATGATGTACTGGAAAGCGGGAACTTTGGGAAGTGGTTAGGTCATGAGGGTGAAGCCCCCCACAAATGGGATTAGTGTCTTATAAAAGAGACCACAGAGAGCTGCCTTACCTCTTCCACCAGATGAAATACAGCAAGAAAGTGCCATCTATCAACCGGGAAGCAGGCACTCATCAGATGCAGAACCTGCTAGTGTCTTGGTCTTGGACTTTCCAGCCTTTAGAGATGCGAGAAATAAATTCCTTGTTGCTCATAAGCTACCTGGTTTATGGTATTTTGTTATAGAAGCCTGGAGGAACTAAGAAATCAGTCATTGCCTTCCTGGCTTTCTCCATGGCTATGTCTCTATGATCAGGAGGGCTGATACAGTGGTCAGGGCAGGGTCAACAATTTGAAATACAAATTCTAAGTGATATTATAAAGGTGGGGTGAGGGAAAAGAAGGTGGACTGTTGGAGTAAATAAAATTATGCTAAGGTCTTGTCTTAGTTAAGCAGAGGGACATAGTATGGAGTAAATAAAATTAGGCTAAGGTCTTGTCTTAGTTAAGCAGAGGGACATAGTACAGATTTAAACTGGGAGTTGTTTTTTAAAAAGTGTATTTGGTAACAATTTAAAGACATAGAAGTTAAAAATTAAAAATATGACTTCTAATCCAGGACAGAAAAAAAATACCACTTCTTGCAGTAACAACAAAAAACTTGATCAAATCAATGGAAAACAAGTAAGGGGAAATAAAGAAAAAAATAGGGAGTTGAAAAACAAAATAAAATAGAAAAAATAAATGTAAATATGCTATCAGTTACAATAATGCATGCATGTTAGACTTACTAATAAAAAGACATTCTTAAATTTGATTTTTTTAACATATTTTTTATTTTAAAATTGTGGGGTACAGTTAAGGGTTAGGTATACAAATATGCATTGTGCAGATACCCTTATTGATGAGGTGTGCCCCCCATCCCCAGACAGATATCGACTACCGTTAATCCTACCTCCCTTCCCCTCCCTGCCCCCCCATAGTTTCCCACCACTGTCAATCCTTTTCTTATAGTATTATGATAGTTGTTCAAGGTCCACTTATGAGTGAGAACATGTGATACTCAGATCTTTGTTTCTGTGAGAGATCACTCAGTATTATAAACTCCAATTCCATCCAGGTTGCTGCAAAATTCATGATTTTGTTCTTTTTTATGACTGCGTAATATTCCATTGTGTATATGTACCACACTTTTTAAATCCAGTCCTCTTTTGATGGACAACATGGTTGGTTCCATGATCTTGCTATTGTGAAAAATGCTGCAATAAACATATGTGTGCAGGTATCTTTTTTATAGAGTGATTTGAGTTCTTCAGGGTATATTTCCAGTAGGGGGATTGTGGGGTCATATGGAAGGTCGATTTTTAGAGCTTTTAGGAATCGCCACACTGATTTCCACAGAGGCTATGCTAGTTTACACTTCCCACCAACAGTGTAGAAGTGTTCTCTTTTGATCACATCCTCTCCAGCATCTGTTATTTTTTGAGTTACTGATAATGGCATTCTGACTGGAGTTAGGTGGTATCTCAGTGTAGTTTTAATTTTCATCTCCTTAATGACTAGTGAGGTTGAACATTTCTTCATGTGTCTGTTGGTTGCTGGTATGTCTTCTTTTGAGAAGTGTCTGTTCATATCTTTTGCCCATTTTTAATGGGGTTGTTTGTTTTTTTCTTTTCAGCACGTTTGAGTTCCTTGTAGATCCAAGATGTTAGGCCTTGGTCAGACATGGAATTGGCAAATATTTTTTCCCAGTCTGTGGGCTGTCTCCCTGCTCTCTTGATGGTTTCTTTGGCTTTGCAGAAGCTTGTCAGTTTAATAAGGTCCCATTTGTCTTTCTTATCTCTTATGGCCCATGCATTTTGGGTTTTGTTCAGAAATTGGATGCCAGTTTCAATTTCCATAAGGGTATGTCTTGCATTTTCTAAGGTTCTTATGGTTTGAAGTTTTACATTTAGGTCTCTGATCCATTTAGAGTTAATTTTTGTGTATGGGGATAGATAGGGGTCTTGTTTGAATCTTCTGCATGTGGTCAGCCAGTTTTCCCAGCACCATTTACTGAGTAGGTTCTCCTCTCCCCAGTGATGGGTGGTGGAGGCTTTGTCGAAGA
This sequence comes from Cephalopachus bancanus, assembly GCA_027257055.1. Classification (NCBI taxonomy): domain Eukaryota; kingdom Metazoa; phylum Chordata; class Mammalia; order Primates; family Tarsiidae; genus Cephalopachus; species Cephalopachus bancanus. The sequence continues at coordinate 646,417 of JAPVLO010000369.1, read as the reverse complement.
TGAGTTGGTTGAGAAATTGAGATTTTGCTTCTGGAATCACAATTCTATTCCATTGGTCTATATGCATGTTCCTGTCCCCATACCAAGCTGTTTTGATTATTGTAGCTTTATAGTAAAGTTTGAAGTCTGATAATGTGATACCTCCTGCTTTTTGTGTGTGTGTGTGTGTGAAGATTGTTCAAATAGCAATATGCTGTTTAATAGAAAAAGAGATAAAAACTAAATGACCGTAGGGCATGGTGGCTCACACATATAATCCCAGCACTTTAGGAGGCTTAGATGAGAGGATTGCCTGAACCCATCGGTTTGAGACCAGCCTGGGTAACTTGGCGAGACCTCATCTCTACAATAAATAAAAAAATTAGCTGGGTGTGGTGACGTGTACCTGTAATTCCAGTTATTTGGAAGGCTGAGGCGGAAGGATCACCTGAGCTCAGCAGGTCAACCCTGGGGTGGCCACTGCACTCCAGCCTGGGTGACGGTGAGACTGTACCCCCCCAAAAAAGAAAAATGAAATGCAGTTTTGAGTGGCTTAATGACAGGAATACATTCTGAGAAATGTGTCATTAGGCAATTTTGTTTTTGTGCAAACAACATGGAGTGTACTGACACTAAACCCAGATGGTCTAGCCTATTACATACCTAGGCTCTGTGGTGTAGCCTATTGCTTCTAAGCTACAACCCTGTGCAGCATGTGACTATACTAAATATTACAGATAATTCTTTAGCATGAGTGTATCTAAAAATGCCAAAACATAGAAAGGTACAGTAAAAACACTGTATAAAAGATTTTAAAATGGTATACTTGTAGGGGGCACTTACTGTGAATGGAGTTTGCAGGACTGGAAGTTGCTGTGGTTGAGTCAGCAGTTGAATGGTGAGTGAATGTGAAGGCCTGGGGCATGATTGTACACCGCTGCAGAATTTATAAACACTGTATATCAAGTCTACACTAAATTTATAAAAAATATTTTTTATTCTTCAATAATAAATTAACTGTAGCTTACTCTAACTTTTTTACTCTATGAACTTTAATTGTTAAACTTTTCACTCTTTTGTGTTAACACTTAGCTTGAAACACAAATACATAGTTCAGCTATATAAAAATATTTTCTTTCTTTATATCCTTTTGCTATAAGCTTTTTTCTATTTAATTGTTTTAACTTTTAAAACTTTTTGGTTAAAAACTAAGACACACACACACACGAGCACGTGCACACACACACACACACACACACACACACACACACACACACACTAACCCAGGCCTACACAGGATCAGGATCATCAATGTCATTGTCTTCCACCTCCACATCTTATCCCACTGGAAGGTCTTTGGGAACAATAACATGCATGGAGCTGTCATCTCCTATTGTAACAATGCTTTCTTCAAGAATACCTCCTGAAGGACCTGCCTGAGACTGTTTTACAGTTAACTTTTTAAAATATATATATAACTAGCAAGAGTACATTCTGAAATCAAAATAATAAGCATAACATAGTAAGTATATAAGCCAGTAATATAGTCCTTTATTATCACTACAAGCATTACATACTGTACATAATTGTCTGTGCTATACTTCTATTTTTTTTTTTATAGGAGTCTCACTTTGTCACCCAGGGTGGAGTGCAGTGGAATGATCTCAGCCACTGCAGCCTCGACCTGCTGGGCTCCGGCAATCCTTCCGCCTCAGCCTTCCAAGTAGCTGGAACTACAGTTGTGCATCACCATGCCTGGCTAGTTTTTTGATTTGTTGTAGAGATGAGGTCTCGCCAAGTTACCCAGGCTGGTCTCGAACCCGTGGGCTCGGGCAATCCTCTCACCTCGGCTTCCCTAAGTGCTGGGATTATAGGCGCAAGCCACTATGGCTGGTCTGTATGCTATACTTATATATAACTGGCAGAGCAGTAGGTTTATTTCCACCATCATCACCACAAGCACAAGAGTAATGCATTGAATGTACTCTGACATTCTAATGGGTATGACATCACTAGGCAATTGGGACTTTTCAGCTCCATTATAATGTTATGAGACCACTGTCAGATACATGATCTGCTGTTGACCAAAATGCCATTATGTGGTGCATAGCTATACTAGTGTCAGATAAAAGTGAATTTCATATAAAAGGTATTAAAAGTATTAGTGACTGGCATTGCATTGTATGAATTCAATAACATATGCCCTGAAATATATAAAGCAAAAACCTAAATAATTAGAAAGAAAAGTTAGCTGGGCTCGGTGGCTCAGCCTGTAATCCTGTGCTTTGGGAGGCTGAGGTAAGTGGATTGCCTGAGACCGCGGGTTCGAGACCCGCCTGGGCAACTTGGCAAGACCTCATCTCTACAATAAATTAAAAAATTACCCTGGCGTGGTAGCACGCACCTGTAGTTCCAGCTACTTGGAAGGCTGAGACGGAAGGATCGCCGGAACCCAGCCCAGCAGGACGAGGCTGCGGTGGCCGGGAGTGGCCACTGCACTCCAGGGGTGACAGAGTGAGACTCCAACTCAAAAAAAAAGAAAAAAAAAAAAGAAAGAAAAGTTGATGAATCAACAAACACAGTGAATGATATTAACACATCTTTCTCAGAAACTGACAGATTTCAAATAATGTATGATTTTGTATGTACAAATGTACATGTAAATTTGAACTTGACAAATAGAAAAACAAGCTACGTATAGAACACAAAAGAAGTCTCAATAAATTTCAAAGAATCTTCATTACTGACAGTTTCTCTATCCAGCATGCAATAAAATTAGTAATTAACAGAGATGTTCTAAGTATATGTTTGGATATTAAAAAGCACACTTCTAAATTATCCAGGGATTAAAAAAAGAAAATCATAAGAGAAATTAACAAGTATTTTGAATTGAAAATAATGAAAGCACTACATAGCCAAACTTGTCTGATGTAATTTCACTGGCTCTTAGAGGAGTAATTTATAGCCTTGAATGCATTTATTAGGAAATTAGAACAGCTGTACATAACCCACAACTCAAGTAATCAACTCAAGAATCTAAAAAAAGAATAAGAGAAACTAGCGAGAAGGGAATAATAAAGGTAATGATAGAAATGTATAAACAATAAAACAAATAATACAACATCCACATAGAATAAAGACATAAAAAAAACTAAACGTGAGTTGCTTGGAAAGGCCAATATTTTCACAAACCTTGATAATACTGATTTAGAAAGAAAGAGAAGGCATAAATATTCAGAATAAAAGGAGAAAACGTTCATAGATAGACTAGAGATGTTTTGCCACATACAAATACCACGAACAATCATGTGCCTGGGTGGCTGAAATCCTGGAAAGCACTTCTTTCATCCCGTTTAGGCTCCCATGGCACGTGGCCCAGAGCTTGGGAGAGCGCAGGCTCCCAGCAGAGATCTGTTGACAGGCAGAGCTGAATTAAAACTCTGGAGAAGAGCAGGCGTTCGTTATGTTAAGACTCCTCTTCCTCCATTTTGAAAAATAAAATTCAACCAAGTGGTATTTGTTCTGATGTGATTCATGGAACCAGGGAATTTGATGGGAGAAAGTGTTGGAAATCAGAAAAATGGAAACCAGGGCTCCAAAGCAGGAGATCATCAGACGAGGAAGGTGGAGAAAATAATTCACTATAGTGGGAACGAACAGTGGGAATGAACAGCATTTGCCAAGGCAAAGAGGCCAGGATGGAGACTGTTGGCCACTTATTACTTGCGTAACTTGGATTGCCCTTGACCAATCTGAACCCAAATAACCTCATCGTCAAGCTGTGGATAATCCGAGTGCCTACTTGGTAGAATTATGCAGGTGGAATAAGATAAGAATACGAAGTTCCTGGTTCACAGCCTGCTGAGAGTCAGCACTCAATGAATGCAAGTGATGCTGGTGACAACAATGACAATGACTGATTTTAGCAGTAGAGCAGCACAGGATGTATGTGGGTGGAAGAGGAATGTGAGAAGACAAAGAAGAAAGACAGGTTCAAGACAGACTGTGAAAGAGTTATAAGTGCCACCCCCCAAAAAGGTAGACTTTATTCCAGGCATGCCAAGGAGTTATCAAAGGCTTTCGAGCTGGAACTTGCTTAAAGTAGCCCAGTGAACGGGAGGCGGCAATGAGAGTCAACCATGCAGGAGGAAAGAGCCCTGAGAAGGAAACATTTTGGGGTTCCTGGCCTCCTAATATGTCACAGGTCTTACCACGATCTAAATCACCACTTTTGAACATATTTGTATCTCTTTTCAGTTTCTCAAGCTGTGTGCCCTCAGAGCTATGTGTGTTTAAATACTGGAAACCACTAAAAGCAGAAGAGTAGCTCTACACAAACTCACTCCATGGCCATATTTATTAGCATCCATCCATTTGTTAAACAAGAGTATGGTGGAAGAATGCTTATCTACCTTGGCTAATTAGAAAAGATCTTTCCTTGCTTGGCTAGAAGGCTAGGAAGGGAGCATATGTAGTATTCTCCAGCATGTATGCTGTGGAGCTGACTGACCTTGGCTGCTTTAAAAAGCTTCAAAGGATGCAGCTGCTGCATTTAATTTCCCTATCACTCTGCCTCCTGAACACACCGGCCCCTCAGAGAATGCAGAGACCTACAGTCCTGATGAGTCTTAATAAAATGTGCTACAGAAAGTCAATACCCTGCCGAGTGAGACCTGCCTGCTTCCTTCTGTTAAAATAACTTTTTTAAAAAACAAGTAATTTGTAGAAAAATATTGGGGCTGGTTGGTGAGTCTGTGCTGCTATATCCACTGATCCACACCTTTAGTCCACAATCTAGACCCTGCCAGCCTCCATATTTATACTTGGAGCCTCTCCTGTCCTTCCCCCTTCCTTTATCTATGCTCCCATCCATGCTTGATAAGATAGGGGCTGAATTAACTTATTTAACAAACTCTTTGGAGCACTCACTATGATCCGGGTTCAAAGCTAGGCATGACTCATCCATTGATGGATAAGATATATTCTTAGCCCTCAAGGGTGTGGTGAGGAAGGCAGATAAACCAGAATGTAGGTAGAGTGTGATGTGTGTTAATTGGAGGGTGTATGAAGGAGGGCAAGAGCACTGGGAAAGGAGAACCTAAATCTGTCAAGTAGAATCTGGGGAGACTCCACTGAAAAGTCAGCATTCGAACTGAGTCTGGAAGAATGAATGGCAGTTTTCTAAATGGGGGGAGATGGAAGAGACTTTCATCCAGAAGGGATGGCCTGATCCAAGGTAGAGGTGCAAGTGTTCCTGGTGCTATTGGGTAACTCCAAGGAGGCTGAGACATTAATAGAAAAGCCCCATTGCTCAGCCAGTAGTCTGCATGGGACTAGCCAGCCTGTCAAGACACCAGGAGGATTATTGGTGGAGCCTGCTGATGGGAAGCATCCTTGTCATCACCATTACTCACATCCTTGGGACCATTACTGTCATCACCATCACCACCATCTCCGTAAGGACTACTCTACCAGGAACCATTTTCCCTCTTTCCCCATGTTTCTTCCAATGCCCACTACAAATGAAACAAGGATGTCAGCCCTCCTGGATGTGTGGGCACATGACTTCGGCCCTTGTCTCTCGCTCCTTGCTTACTCCTTTCTGGGGGAGAAACATCTTGTCTGACATGAGGTTGGGTTAAAAGACTAAATATGAGTCACTGGTTTCTCTGGATCATTCTCTCTTTCTTGACCAGCTTGACTATGGCTGCAGGTTGCTTTCTTCCTCCTCTCCATGTGATCATCTCACCTGGGCAGTCATGGGTGGGTGCATTCGATCTGGGTAGAAAGCCAGGTCTGTTTGCAAGATTCAAGTAACATTTTCCAAATGAGTCTCATTAGGGGAAAAAAAATAGTGTTTTGTTACCTGTTTCTTGCCTATACTAGTCAATTGCTTCTCAACCCAGAGGATTATATCTATGATTTATTGCCATGCAATGCTGCATAAGATTCCTACAAGTCCTCAGTGACCTACAACTGTTGCATTTATTGCTCATGGTCTGGAGTCAGCAGTAGGAAACCTGGTGACTCTGCTGATCTTGGCTGGGCTCACTCACATGTCTGGCAGCTGGTGGACTGTTGGCCTGTCTAGAATGGTGTTGGCTCTCCTTCGTGTGAACCTCATTCTCTGTAGGCAAGCCCAGGCATGTTCTCAGGGTCATGGCAGAGGAGCACAAGAGGAGGCAGAAGCATGCGAGATCTGCTGAGTCCTGAGTTTGAAACCAGTTCATCATCACTTCTGCTTTCTATTGAACATGATAAGTTGCAAAGGCTGTTCAAATTCAGCAGGGGAAACAGACTCATGCTCTTGAGGGAGAGAAAGTTTAAAGGGCATGGATACAGGATGGATAAAGAACCTGGAGAATGGGAATGAACGTTACCTCAGAATCACAGTCACTCTCACCACCATCATGAACTTGACCTTATTGTCACCACGATGGCATCCCCACCTCAGCTGTGAACTTTCTGACCGTGAGATGTTCCTCTTTCGATGTGCTCATTTCTTCCTCTCAGATGGATGTGAGCATGGCTCACAAATCCAAACCCAGAATCAAATGTCAGAGATGAGTCATCTCTTTGAGAGGAGAAGGGATGGCATCACTTTCATTTTCTACATGAGGAAACAAAAATCCAGAGAGGTCAGCTGCTCTGGCCAGGATGGCACAGCTGGACTGGAGGGAAGCCAAGGCTCTTGTCCCCACTCTGTTATTGAGTGACAGATGTGTTCCTCTACCAGCATCAGCAAAATGGTGGTTTTGTTTTTTGCTTTCTCCTCGTCCACAAAACCAGAGCCTTCCTAAGGCAGAGCGTCTTCCAGGATCCGGGCGGCTCAGCTCCTTTGGACCTGGAGACTGCCTGTCTCACCCCTAAAGTTTAATTAAAATGAAGATGAAGTGCTCTCCATGACGGGTCACACTCAGTGGCAGTCACTGTGCCAGGGACCCAGTGGGCTCCTGATGTTGAGAATTCCTCTCCAGTTTCGCTCTGGCAGCAGCTTCCTCCGGGAGCCATATTATAATTCCTTTGGTAATTAAAACAACAGATGTTATAATTAAAAGGCTCCTCATTAAATCACAAATAACTGAAGCTTGAGGTGGGTCCTCACTGAACAGTATCATCAAGTCACCTTTGGAAGGGAATTAAAAGCACACGAAAGGGGAGGGGAGGTCTCAGCCCGGCTCAGTGCTGCAAAAGGCAGCCAAGTTGAGGGGGATGTTTGTAAGGAGCTGATGGAAACATCAGAAAAAACCACAGAGGGTTCATGGAGCCGAGTGAAGGAATGTGTGGTGGGGGAGTGGAGTGACCCTTGCAGGGCTCCATCGGGCTGGGGTGGAGGAAACAGCCCAGTGGGAAGAGCCCTGGGGATGCCTCCTCTCACTCATTCTTTCGTACTCAGGGACCAGGTCCACAGGGAGCTACCAAGACAACCGAAACCGTGAAAACTTGGCACAAGGAAAGGGAAGGTGTCAGATAAGAGCTCAGGATACTTGGTTCTCATCCTTGCTGGACCACTAGCCCCCTCACTGTCCTTGAGCAAGCCCCGTCATGAGTTGCAACACTTTTGTCTAGGAAATAAACAAAAGAACACCCAACCCCAAGCTCCGGCAGGAGATGTTTCAATCCTCTAGCTCAGTGTTTGAGATGGAGGGTAGCACCGCTGTCTTCAGCCCCACCCCGGCCATGCTGCAGAGCTGAAGTGAGCTATAAACAGCGCAGGGCGGTAAGAGCGTGTTTTTATTGAAAGAACCTGACCTCAGCCCTTCACTGCAGTACAGAAGAGGATCTGGTTCAGTCAGCCAGTCCGACTTGGCTTGCGACACTTCTTGTCTCTTCTAAGACTTTATCCTTAGGCGACACTCATTTTTTTCTCTCATCCTGTTTCCTCGATTGTAAACTGAGGGTGATGACGCTCCGGCACAAGTCGCCCTAAGCATTTAATGATGTAAGAGTGAAAGTCAGTGCTCCTTCAGTGCTGAGTGCATGCCAGGAACATTCTAAAACTTTACCTACATCAATTCATTTGATCATCAGCAAGACTGGATGGAGGAGTGAGCAGATCAGCCTACTGGAGGTGTAGAGTTGGGGAGCAAGGTGGAATATGGTCAGGTAAGTGGGGGCCACCCATGGTGGGGCCATGCTGGATGCTGCAAGAGAGGCTTTTTGTGACTCAGGCCCTGCCTGGCATCACCCTGAGCCTTCTTTGCAGAGCAGCCTACATCCAGGTGGGCAGGTGCAGAGGGAAACAAAGCTCCTCCTCCAGATGACCTGAGCCAAACCAGGTGTCCATCCCACTAGCCCAGAGAAACTCCAGGTCAGTGGCACTTGGGGAGGTGAGAAGCAAAGCAAGGTCACAACTTCCAGTATCAGAGCAGAAGTAGAGCTATCTTGTCCCAAGTACTCAGTACTGCATCTCCAGTCTAGTACTGCCCATCGCGTGGAAAACACTCAACAAGTATTGGCTAGACGAATGAAAGGAAGGGAGGGAGGGAGGGAATGAGGGAGGAAAGAAAGCTGGATGGACAGATGGATGGATGGATGAATGGGTAGATGGAAGAATGGATGGAAGGAAGGATGGAAGGACGGATGAACAGGCAGAGCAATAAGTAGGCCCTATAACTACCATTTATTGAATATCTACCGTATGCAGGACACTACATAATTCTCCTATTTATTCCTAACAGCCAACTTGCAAGGTAAGCTTACTAATTCCCATTTTACAGATAGAGAATGCAGATGAGTAGTTTTCTTAAGTGTGTACTGTCAGAGAGTAACAGCATCAGCATTTGGACCCTGATACAAGCATCTCCAAAACTGCTTTCTCCTCAGAATGTCACTTAGCTCTTGTGGAGCCAGAGTTCATCGGCTCTGTTTAGATGAGTTCTGGCCCTCCCTGTGTGCCCCCATGATGCAGCCAACCGGCATTCACATGCTTCATGCCAGGTCCCATGCTAAGCCCAGTGGGGAGTGCTGGGTTTGGGCTGTGCCAGGGGCCAAGAGCACTCAGTGAAGGGGCAGACTGATTTCACTTGAGACTTTGTTGTTTGAACTAGGTTTTAAAGGCAAAGTAGGAGTCAGACAGGCAAAGGAAAGAGCGGGGAAAGGAACTCCAGGTAGCAATAACAACATTTGCTCAATCAGAGAGGCATAAAGAAAGCCCAATGTATAGGCTTCTTGATGGCAGTGATGGAGTAGGGTGATAGGGATAAGAGATGTGGCAGGAAGAGGAGGCTGAAGCCAAGCTATGAAGGGCTTTAAATGTCAGGCTAGGAAGTGAGAAGCCATATTTTATTTTATTTTATTTTATTTTTTTGTTTTAAAGTTGTGGCTTTCAATTCAGGGTTAGGCATACAAATGTTCATTGTACAGATACCCTTGTTGATGAGGTGTGCTCCCTCCCCACCCCTGGCAGTTTTCCACTACTGCCAATCCTTTTCTTATAGTATTACAATAATTGTTCAAGGTCCACTTATGAGTGAAAACGTGATACTTAGTTCTTTGTTTCTGTGTTAGATCACTCAGTATTATAGACTCTAAGTCCATCCAAATTGCTGTGAAGTTCATAATTTTGTCCTTATTTATGGCTGCTTAATATTCCATTGTGTATATGTTCCACATTTTTTTTTTATCCAGTCCTTTTTTAATGGGTAGCATGGTTGGTTTCATGTTTTGGCTATTGTGAACAATGCTGCAATAAACATGCAAGTATAGTATCTTTTTCATAGAGTGATTTGAGTTCCTCTGTGTATATTCCCAATAGGGGGGTTGTGGGGTCATATGGAAGGTCGATTTTTCGATCTTTTAGGAATCACCAAAGTGTTTTCCACAGAGGTTGTACTAGTTTACACTCCCACAAAGTGTAGAAGTGCCCCCTTTTCCCCACATCCTCTTCAGCATCTGTTGCTTTTTGAGCTGACTGGAGTTAGGTGGTCCCTCAGTGTGGTTTTAATTTGCAATTCTTTGATGACTAGTGAGGCTGAGCATTTTTCACATGTCTGTTGACTGCTTGTATGTCTTCTTTTGAGAAGTGTCTTTTCATGTCTTTTTCTCGCTTTGTAATGGGGCTTTTTTTTGGCACATTTGAGTTCCTTGTCGATCCTAGATGTTAGACCTTTGTCAGATATACAGTGAGAAACCATAGTTTAAAGCTGGGAAATGTAGTACTCAGATACACAGTAAGAGAGTTAGGAATCAGCATTAGAAATGACAGCAACCAGAGACTGAGAGACCTGAGGTATGCATCTGGGTGATTCCACTTACACTTATGAATCACAAAACTATGGTCAATTGGGAGCAAATGACCCATGGAGACCACCTCTACCTTGCCCCCTGGTTACATGGATAGTAACCTAATGCCCAGAGAGGGATCGCAACTGGCTCAAAATCACACAGCAAGTCGACAGCTGACCAGGACTAGAAGTAGCAGCTCAAGGAGGTGTGGACAATCTTTCCCTTTGTCTTTTGTGACTCCTGGTATTAAGTAGAAACCAAGTCAGTGGCTTCCTGAATTGTGGAATCCCAGCACGTCTGGGAGGTTTGTGTAAAATGATGCTAGTAATAAATTTTTTCCCCTTGAGGACAATGAAGTACAAAAGGAGGGGGCGAGCGCTTGACAGGGGCTCTGATTAAAGCCAAATACAGACGTTTTCAACAATAAAGGCTGCTGGCACCACCGAGAAATGAATGATGCAAAATACAACAGCTCAAGGCCAGGCTGGGAGAGAAGGGGGGCTCCCAGCTGACTGAGTCAGAGGTTGAACTGGAGACAGGGAAGACACCTGTGGCTGCTGGGCTCTTGTCTCCCCTCTGAAGGGGAAATTCTGCCTGTTGCACCCAAACAGGCTCCCCACACTGATGCCTACCCCTCGAGTTCCTCTTGCCAGGAATCTTGTGACTTCCTGCATAGCAGACACGGTGACTTCCTGCTACAGATTGTGATCAAGGAATTTGTTGCTGTACAAATTTCTTTTTAAAAAGAAACTCATGGGCTGGACGCCGTGGCTCATACCTATAATCCCAGCACTTTGGGAGGCTGAGGTGAGAAGATCACCTGAGCCCACGGGCTCGAGACCAACCTGGGCAACGGTGAGACCTCATCTGTACTACAAATCAAAAAATTAGCTGGGCACGGAGGCACCTGCCTGTAGTTCCAGCTACTTGGAAGGCTGAGGCAGAAGGATCACCTGAACCCCGCAGGTCAAGGATGTGGTAGCTGTGAGCATGCCACTGCACTCCAACCTGGGAGACAGTGTGACACTCCAACTCAAAAAAAAAAGTAACTCATTGAATCGCCTTGCAGTGGTGTGTTTATTATTACTATTATTTTTTAGACTGGGTTGTGCCATTTGAAAATAAATTAAGAAATAGATGTGACCCCATAGCCCAGACTCCCATGGATTCAGTTCCACCCTGTAAATGCAGTTTGTGGTATGGATAAGCTTAGGCCCTGACAGCCCTCAAGGAGGGGCGGGAGGTCCAACCCCAGATTACCTGTTGTTCACTTCTCCAGCAGCTCCTGGCCTACTGTGTATGGTTCGTGCCTTACTGATGCATGTCTTGTGCTACAGGTAGAGCGTGAGCTCTGGGAGGGAAGGCCTGCAGCACCTCGTCAAGACATGACCATATACAGCGTGCTCTGGAGGGGCCAGGCTCTGGTGACTCAGAGCAGGGTGACTAGGCCCTTTCTCCCATGTGCCTCTGTTTCCTTGTCTGTAAAATAAAGGATTGGTTCTCATCACCTTTAAGTTTGCCTGAAGTATTCATGGGATAAGGGATGTGTTCTTTCGACCGGTCTAACAGTGACATCTGCCAGTGACTCTGATGGGGTCTGACCCAGGTTATATGTAAAGAGCCTGGTACCTCTTGGCGGGGGTTTAGGGAGGCACCATGGTCTATTTGGGCTGCTATGATAAAAATATAATAGACTGGGTGGCTTAACAGACATTTATTTCTCTCAGTTCTAGAGACTAGAAATCCAAGATCAAAGTGCCAGTCAATTTGATTCCTGGCGAGGGTGAGCTTCCTTTTGTTCGTGTCCTCTCATATGGAGGAGGGAAAATCATCTCTCTTGTGTCTCTTCTTATAAGGGCACTATTCCAATCATGGTCGTTCTACCTTCATGACCTAATTACCTCCCAAAGTCCCACCTCCAAATGCCATCACATCAGGGCTTAGGGTTTTAACATATAAACTTTGGGGGGACATAAACATTCAGTCCACAGCAAGTGTAGGGAGCCATGAGCTTGCACACATGTGGTCTTAGCACTAACATGGAAGGACCCTTACAAGGGCCAGGTCCATCCTCACCTGACAGGCACTGTGAGTGATATGGGCTGGTAGAAAGAACACCGTGCATGCAGGCCCAGGAACACAGTGGTTGTGAGCCCAGACATGACCCTGACAAGCAGTTGAGCCATGCACAAACCAGCCCTTCTTTCTGGGTCTCAGTTTCTTTGCCTGCGATGTGGAAATACACAATGCCTTCCATGCTATTGTGAACAGAGAAGGACATCATCTGTGAGTAAATGATCTTTTTGGTCTTTTATTATTATTGTTAGTATTCTAATTATACAAGTAATATATGAATATATTGTTCTGTAAACATTTAAACAATGACATAAAATCTTAAGTAGAGCCTTACCCTCCTACCCCAACCCCAGACCCTTCCTTAGAAGTAATTATCATTTAATGTCTATTTGTCTATGTCTTTCTAGTTACATGTTTTTGCATACACATACATAGGCAATTATAGAAATAAATAATTTTCTTTTTCTTTTTTTCTTTTTGCATAATGACTGCACTAGTTGGGTCTTCTGCTCAGAATCTCACCAAGTATTCAGCCATCAAAGTGTCCAATAGGTGGTGTTCTCATCTGGAGACTTTAATGGGGAAGAGCCCAAGTGCATTCCAAGTTCATGCAGGTTGTTGGCAGAATACATTTCCTTGGAACTGTATGACTGAGGCCCCAGCATCTTACTGGCTGTTGGCTAGAGACTGCCCTTGGAGCTAAAGGCCACACAAAGTTCCCTGCCAAATGGTTCTCTCTTTCCCCCTAGGCAGTTAAGACATGACAGTTTGCATTTTTCAAGGCCAACAAGAGACATCCTGTTTTCCAAGACAGAGACTTATATAAGGTAAAGTGGTCATGAGAATGACACCATATCACCTATTCAATATTCTGTTGTTTAAAAACAAGCCATAGGTCCCATCTACACTTACGGGGAAAAGACTCATCAAGGGTTATCTTAGGGTATGTCTACCACAGGGAGGTAATATCCCTCTTCGCAGCCTAGGGCCTGCACTCTCCTCCTATAACTTCTGCTCGGAATATTTTGGTTTTGTACCTGAACTGTCAGAGACTAGTAGCCAGGGTATAGTCTTGTGAACTAAATCCATTAAGGGCAAAATACAAGCAGATGGATGAAGGTGAAGGGAACAAAAAGGGGGGTTGTGAATTCTTCCTAAGTTCAACCAGCATGCACACAGACAGAAAGTCCAACTTCATTAGTACATGATAAGGGCTAAACATACCTTCCTTTTACCTCTAAGTTCCATGAGGAAAGGTTGCCTTTAAAATGACCCAGTAATCCCCCTATTAGAAATATACCTAGAGTAACTCAAGTCATTCTACCAAAAAGATACCTGCACATGTATGTTTGTTGCAACTCTATTCATAATAGCAAAAGCATGGAACCAACCATGTTGCCCATCGAAGCTGGACTGGGTAAAAAAAATGTGGTACATATACACAATGGAATATTATGCAGCCATAAAGAAGGACAAATATATGGACTTCACAGCAACTTGGATGAATTTAGAGTCTGTTATACTCAGTGACCTATCACAGAAGCAAAGAAGAGAGTACCATATAATTCTTACTCATAAGCGAACCTTGAATGATTATCATAATACTTTAAGAAAGGGATTGGCAGAAGGGGAAACTACCAGGAGAGGGGGGTGAGATTGGCAGTTAAGGGAAACTGCCAGGGGAGGGAGGGGACACTTCATTAACAAGGGTACCTGCATAATGAACACTTATATACCTAACGCTGAATTGTACCCCACCTCTTTAAAATTAAAAAAACCCAAACTATTACCTGTGACCTCTCTCCTCACCTTCACTTCCCCATTTACTTCCACCAGAAGAGGAAGGACTTATTTGACCGGTACATTTATTTGTACATTTGTACTGGTACATTTATTTGACTGGTACATTTGGAATGAGGACCTGGGCCACCTAACTTAATTTCTCTTTCCACCTCCTCTTTGACCTCCACCTGGGGCAGAGAGCATATATTCTAGGCTGCTGCGTTGTGAGTTTTCATGAGACAGTCCCACATGAGGAGGTCTGGCAGCGTTCAGCCCTGCCTGTGACTATTTCTAGTTCTGGGGTTAAGAACATAGAAGCTCATGGCTACAGCACATCCAAGCCATATCCTCTACACCAACTTTTTTAAGTACTGTAGCTGCAGAAGAAATGGGTTCATTCTTTTGTATGGCTGATTAGAATTCCATTATCTCTATATACCACATGTTCTCATTTATAAGTGGGAGCTAAATAATGTGCACACATGGACATAGAGTGTGGAATAATAGACACTGGAGACTCAGAAGGGTGGGAGGGTGGGAGGGAGTGCTGGGTGAGAAATTACTTAATGAGTACAATGTACATTATTCAGTTGATGGATACATGAAAAGCCCGAACTTCCTCACTATGCAAATATCCATGTAACAAATCTGCACTTGTACCCTTTAAATTTATATAAATGACAGCTAAAAAAAAATACTGTAGCTGATATTTTGACCTTCATCAACAAGACTTTCTAATGTCTCTCCATTGGTTCATCACGCACCAATAATAATCATAATAGTTCAAATTAAGTAGGATTTGCCATTTTATTTGTCACAACAGCAAAAATATTAAAGTGAAAATACTCGGTGCTGGTGATGTTGCAGTGAGATGAGCATCTCATTTATTATTGTTAGGAGTGTAAATTGGTATAAGCATTTTGGAGTACTCAGAAATATGAGTTGTTCATAACCAGTAATTTTGTTTTAAGATTTAGATAAGAAAATAATCTGAAGTACAGAGAAAAACTTACACACAAAGATTAATCTCAACATTTTGAATAAGAGCAAATATTGAAGGAAGCCTAAATACTTATCAACAGGAAAAAGATAAAGTCAACCATGGTATAGCCATTCCATGAATGAGTAAGTAGCTTTTAAAATGATACTCTCAATGAACATTTAATAATGGCAGAAAATGACTACGATATTACATGAAGTGAAACAGGCAAATGAGAAAATTCTTGAGCACATGCCAGCTATGAAAATGTGGAGGAAGAAAGACTGGTCTAATTTAGTGTGATAGTTGCAAGCCCTTCTTTATTGTTTTCTGTGTTTTCCATGGACAACATATTCCTATTGTAAACATGCATAGTGCACTTACCCCCACTCCCCACCCCCCGCCAATTACATAGGAAAAAACAGACCCACATGCCATCCTCTTTCTGGGGAACTTTGATGTCTTTGACCAAAGAGTCTTTGATTTCTAGAGCATAGCGTGAGCTGCAAGAAGCTTCTGCAAGAATATCATTCCTCAGTCTTTCAAAACAGGATGCTTACTTCCTGATGCTCTCTGGCTGTGTCCAAAGGGGCAGCCCAGCTGAGGGAATGCCCTCCTAAATGTGCTTTCTCTGACCTCTCATCCTGTGGCTTCCCCCAAGAACTCTTGCCAGGTCTTTCTGAAGCAGCAATTCTCTTGGTTCCCCAAGAGAACGTTTGGAGAGCCTTGTCCTCTTGCATGGATATTGCACTCTTGACACCTATTGTCACAGCACAGGCTTCCTTTAGTGCTTAACCAGGACATATACCCACATGCAGGGGCACACAGGCCCTTGGCCTTGCCCTTCATGAATATGCAGAATTGCGTAGCTACCCTGCCTTTTGGTCTGATCGTAGGCCCTTGTCACTGAGGAAATAAACCTGGTTTTTTACTTTAGAAGAAGCTGCCTCAGAAGAAGAGATGAAGCGGGCCATTCGGAGCAGCACCACCAATGTCAGCAGAAATTAGAAGGCTGATACCCAAGGAGAAGCTGGGTGGAGTCACCAGAGAGAGAGGAAACCTAAGCCCTGGTCATTTTATCAGTGAGTGCCAGCTCCTGGATCCCTTCCTGTTTGCTGCTGGGACTGGACACTGGACCCAGGAGTTCTGGGCAGCCATGGTAAAGGGGAATGCTTTGGGAGAGAGGAACACGGCCAGGCCTTACCAAGGGTGCTGTTCACGGTGAACTTGATCTTGTGCAGCCTTTCAGAGAAAGGAAGCACAGCTTCTTTTGTCTGAGAACAAGATGACTTTAGCTTTCCACTTATCCCAAGTAGAAGAGCTCGCTCATGTGGTATGTGAGGGCAGGGAGTTGCCTGGACACTAGATAGGATCTGAATTTGTTAGCAGCTAGGTGAATGGAAATGAGGGCTTGGGGGCGGGGTGTGGACCCCTGGCTGTCTCAACAGTGAGAAGGGATGTGCCAAGCTCCTGTTGTGACACAGGTCAGGGATTCGAGTCCAGGCTGTGGACTATGCTAGAAGCTCAGTCTAGGGCTGACATCAGCTTTAGCCTTCTGCCAAGTTGGGCCTGTGTTCATGGCTGGAGTAGTGGCTTAATCTAAGGTCATTTTCACCCTCTAGTCAGTGACTCTGGTCGTGGCTGACACCAGGTCAGGGCCAATGTCCCTCCCTTACTTTAAGAGAGTCAACTGGCTCAGTAGGAGAGGCACAGGATTGGTTGTTGGACTCTAGCCTGCTGTGCCTTGGTATCACCCTAGAGCATGTGACTAAAAAAAAGGAATGATTCTGAGAGACGAGGACTCGAAAACCAAGCCTCCCATGGGTCAGTGTCCTGGTTGCCACTGTCCTTCCTGCTGCCTCATCTCCCAGTCCAGCCTTTCTTGCATGGCCTTGTCTCCTGACAGGTACCTTGTGCGCTGAGGCTGGTGCGTCATGGCAGAGGAGGGTGTCTGATGCCTGCCCTGGGGCAGCTCACACTCTGACTAGGAAATAATTGTGACCCATGGGTACAAGAGCAGTGTATAACCCTGATTAGAAGGCCCCTGTGCTCTGAGGAGGGTCAGCTCCAGATAGCTGGGGCAGCCAGGGGAGACTTCCTGGAGGTGGTGGTGTTTCTGGCAAGCAGTAAGACCAGAACTCAATTCTGTCAAGAGACACAGAAAAATCTGGCAAAACCACCGAAAGCCTTTTCTAGATGTTACTTTACTTCAGACACAATATTTTGATAGTTTCCACATAAGATGAATCAGAAACATATGCATTAATTTCTTCTTAAAAATGTGCACTTGTTTTAGTTGGCAAAATTCAGTATGGGATTTGACGAATGTGAGGCAACTGAAGAATTGTGTGGGATCCAAGATGGGACGTCTCAGAAGTTGGAGCATCTTGCAGTCTGTACCTGGAGGCCACTTCAGCAATTCACACGTGGCAGGGGCTGGAGACAGCATCATCCACTCCGGTTGCTCTGCTGAAGACATTCTATCACTCAAAAGCTCAAATCCAAAGTCAGGCTAGATTTCAATGCTTTCCTGCTACAGAGAATCCAGCCATAACCTGGACTCCTTCTAGTTAAGAAGCTCATGCCTTGGGAAAGAGAGTGAAGTCCTGATCTTCTGAATTTGTTTGGTAATGTGTAGTCTAATCAATCCCCCTTCCCCTCAGGTGTTTCTAATACAGGTCCTCACATCCCACACTGAGAAACACTGTCTACACTTTTATTGATTTACATACAAACAGGTTTTTATCATAATTAAAATTTGGTGTTTCTTAACCCTAGACCCAATGCAAATTCAAAAACCCCTTTCACAACTGGTACATCACCTGTCTTACTTTGGCATGAAAATGGTCATTTGAGGTAGTGGCCTTAGCTCTCGGTCATTGAATGAGGGTTCTTCCTTTTGGACAGGAAGATGCAGAAGGAAATGGTCTTTCCTGCATTCATCATGATTGGATGAGAAATTCTTCAAAATACAGACACCACTAAAATGTATTGATTATGTGAATATGGGGGTGCGGGATGAAGGATATTCCACAACATGAGCTGCCTACTGTGTATAACAAATTATCCCAATGTCAACAGCTTAAAATAATAGACAACATTTATGATCTGCCACAGTTTCTATGGGTTGAGGTTTGGGAGTAGCTTGACTGGGTGGTTCTGGCTCAGAGTCCCCACAGGGCTGCCATCACCTGAAGCTTCCACTGGAGCCGGAGGTTCTGCTTCTGATATGACTCAGTCACATGGCTGAGAAGTTAGTACTTGTTATGGTCTGAATGCTTGTAAACCCCCAAAGTTCATTTGTTGAAATCCTAACCCCCAAGTTGATAGTACTGGGAGGTAGGGCCTTTGGGAAGTGATTCAGGAGGGCTCTACCCTCATGAATGAGATTGGTGCCCTTATAAAAGAGGCCCGAAAGAGAATCCTTGTCCTGTCTGCTATGTGAGATGACAGTGAAAACATAAACATCTACAAACCAGGAAATGGGCCCTCACCAGACACCATATCTGCTGCTACCTTGATCTTGAACATACAGCCTTCAGAAACATGAGGAATAAATTTCTGTTGTTTATAAGTCACCCAGTTTATGTTATCTTGTTATAGCAGCCTGAATGGGTCAAGACTGTGCTGGAGGTTGGCAAGAGCCTTATGTTGCTCTCCATGTGGCCTTGCCATGGGGCTGCTTGGGTGTCCTCATGACATGGTGACTGATATCCCCCAGAGAGTGATTCAAGAGAGTGAAGTGGAAGCAACAGTCTCTTTTATGACCAGGGTTTCAGAGTCACATGCCACTACTTCTGCCATCTTCTATTGGTCACATGGGCTAGCCTGATGTGATGTGAGTGGGGACCACACAGACCATGAAACCAGGTAACAAGGATCATTGGAAACCATCTTCCATGCTAGCCATTCCATTTCTAGCTAACTCATTGCCATCTAGCTGGATGTCCCATGGAGGTAGTACATTATCCAGATGCCCTCTGTTATCCCTGTTCAAATCACCAGCAGAGGCTTCTCTGCACATGGAATGGTCCACTGGGATGAGTCTTCGGTCTTAGTGCCAGCCCATGATTTATAATATGTCACATTGCAATCATTAGTCTGAGCCATAGTCACTAAGGGTATGCCTGAACGCTTGGTGTCAGGTGTTAATGATACTTGAATATTCAGGAAAGAAAAAGGCAGAGAAGGATGACAGGCTAATAGGGGCAAGAGTGATGGATTAGGATCCAGAACACCTGGGTACTAGTCAGTAAACATGGGCACTGCCAGTGGATCAGCAAGAAAGGCACTCTCAGTTAGCAGGGTGGGTAAGTGGGTGCTTCTAGAGTTAGATAACTGGTCACCTCCTCACCAGCTGACTCACCATCTCTGAGCTTTGTGTTCTCATATGGACACATTGCCTGGTGCACAGGAGTGCCAGTGAATGCCAGCTACTTTGGGATGGTATTATGACTATGCTAACCTAGCTCCCGTGTGTATTTCAGAAATTGCCTTGCTAACTCTCCCAAGTAAGTACCTCTCAGGATCCAATTTCCATTCCCACCATCATGACCCACAGCCACGCCAGAGTTGACAGAGCCACAGCTATAGGGATGTGATCCAATTTACATTTTTCCAGAGTGTGGGTATAGTTGCAGATGGGTTGGAGATTTGGTGAGGGGTGGGAGATGATGCCATCTTGTCTGACTGCTTCTACTTTCTCTATGAATTACAAAGCAAGTTCGTCAGCTGTGAGAAGGCTGTCCTCTGGACCTGATCATGGGCTGGCACTAAGACCGAAGACTCATCCCAGTGGACCATTCCATGTGCAGAGAAGCCTCTGCTGGTGATTTGAACAGGGATAACAGAGGGCATCTGGATAATGTACTACCTCCATGGGACATCCAGCTAGATGGCAATGAGTTAGCTAGAAATGGAATGGCTAAAGGAAGTCAGGAGTCCCTCTGTCTGGAGTGTTATTTCTGTACAAAGACCTAAGGCAAGACCTAGGCCAACAACTTCACAGAGACCACATTGGAGGAGTCCTCCTGGCATCCTATCTTTTGGAACTGAACCTGTGGAGTGCTTAGATGAGCGCCTGGTGTCTAGGAAGTGCCACTGAATGATTTACTATGGTTGCTGTGGCTATTGCTGCTGCTGCTGTTGCCCCAGCTACTTCTCTGGGCATTCTTCAGCCAGGAGATGGAGACGTCATGGGGTGTGGTGAACAGACCATGCCCAGCAGTTTTGCAGCAGTAGCGGTGAGGCTGTGCTGGGTGTCACTGACCACACTTGGCTCCAGAGTTGGCTTGGGAAGCCTGGTCAGAGTCTTGTCTACAGGCTGATGGTTTCAGGAGGGTCCAGAAGTCATCCATTCATCCCAGGGTTTAGAATGGAGAACTGAGACCCAGAAGCGACTTCTCCTACATATGGTAACAAGCCTGGAAAAACTGGGACTAAAACCCAGGGCTCCTGACTCTCCTGACTGGAGAATCTTTCTACCACTCTGCATGTATTGAATGCTCTCTCTCTCTCTCTCTCCATCTCCATCTCCATCTCCATCTCCATCTCTATCTCTATCTCTATCTCCAGGTTGTCTTTGTGGAGCTCCCCTGACATTTAGCTTCTCTTTGATTGATTTCTTAGCTATAGGCATGCTAGGCTGGGCTACAGCAGCCTCCATAGGAGTCTGAATCATGTCATTCCTTGAAGATACAACAAACAGCCAGGCTCTGTGCTAAGTGCAGGGTATACCAAAATGAATGAGGCACAGTCGGTGTGTACCTGGAGGAACTCCAAGAGTGCTACGTGGGGCAGACAATGTTAGACACGTCGGTAAACAAGTAAATTGCGATACCCAGGCATGAGGGCAGCAGCAGGAGCACATATGAGGTGTGGCAGAGCCCAGTGGGACAGGTGAGCATGTGGTCTGGGGAAAGCCTGTGAAGGAGATGACACTTGAATCTTCAAGGAGTAATAGACCAACCTTTTTGGATCTGTGACCTCACTTTGAGCAAGCTACCTAAGTCCTCAGTGCCTCAGTTTCCCTGGCTATCAAACAGGGAACAACAACAACAGCATCTTCCACACATAAGGATTGAAAAACACATATAGGCCATTGCTTTGCTAAGCTATGGTCTGGCCGTGTGGTTCCTTGAGCTATGGTCGCCATGTTTTCTAGCTTTGTTCCCTCCCCTACCTTGGGGAGGTAAAGCTCCTGTCTGTCTGTTTGTCTACCTGTCTTTCTGTCTTTCTCTCTCTTTCTTTCACTCTCACTCTCACACTCTCACTCACTTTCTCACCATTGCTTTGCTAAGCTATCCTGGCCACGTGGCTTCGAGAGCTATGGTTGCCAAGTTTCCAAGCTTTGCCCTCCTCCTCTACCTTGGGGAGGTGAAATTATCTATCTATCTATCTCTATATCTATCTATCTATCTATCTATCTATCTATCTATCTATCTATCTATCTATCATCTATCTATATATCCAAACAAACAAACAAACAAACAAAAAACACATGTAAAATACTAAACATGGCTGACTCAGTAAACACTTAACAAACCATGCTCATTGAAGTTACAAATAATACCATGGAGGCCCTTGAATGTCACCCACTATGGGATCTTTACATAGGCCAAGGGAGCCATTGGAAGCACTGGGACAGGGGCCTCTGAGGCATATTTGAAGAGAGAGAAAGCCCAATGGGCTCTGAAGTACAAAGCCAGGACCAGTGCAGGCAGAATCCATCTCAGAAAGCACCAACTCAAAATCGCAGCTGGCTAGAGAGATAACCAGTCTCACACAGGGCAGTGAGTTCCCCGTCATTGAAGGTGTGCAAGTACATGATGAGCAGTCACATGGCAGAGATGCAGAATGTGAGTGTGAATGTGTGTTTATGTGTGTGGGGGGGGAGCAGTTTTCTTCCCCTGAAATTGTGCCTTTTCTTCCTCTGAATTGCTTCCTTGAGGTATTGGGCAAGGTTCTGTTCCCAAGGGTCTGTTGTTATGTTTCTAAGCCCCTGTCTGAAGGGCTAGGTTAAGCTGTGCTACCGACTTTATTGCAGTCTCACACAACAGCCATGCTCCTGCCAGCTTCACTGGGGAGGGGGCTGAAAACCTCCCAGTGGGTAATCCACAGCTCCAGCTAACCAAGGGGCAGGTATTAATTAAAGTGCAGATTAACTGTCGGTCATGGGTATCAGCACCAGGGCTTAGAATTGCTTAATAAGAGGGTTTGTTACACCATTTTGCCTTGAGAAGGCAATATTGATCAGGAATCCCTGGCCTGGAACTAATTGAATATTCACCCCAAAATTGTAGCTGCTGATTACATATAAGGTCATCTCTCTCATTGTTACTTGGGAAATTGCAGATGGGGTTGGGCACAGTGAAAAAGGAATAGGAAGTAGAAGAGGGAGGCAGAGAGGAGGAGAGGAAGGAGGTGGGGGGAAGAAAAAGAGACCGAGAATGAGACAAGGAGATGAATTTTTTTTTTGGCATGAAAAATTAGATATGACAAACCAGATAACACCTTCATCCTGAAACAACTTCTTATCCCTTGGAGAGGAGCCTCCTTGTTGTCCAAGTTTACCAGGAAGTGTTTGCAGCACTGCAATTTTAATGAAGGAAGCTTTCAGTATGTTAATCTTGGGAATAAACGAATATGAATGCATTCCTCTCCGAGCTGTCTCCCTCCCCATGGCAGCATGAGGCACTATGATAACATGCTTATAATGGTGTTTGGGGAATCCTGCAGCTTCCGAGGGAGAGAGTGGGATCTTGGGAATGTCTGCAGGAGCTGAGGCAGGAGGAAATGAGGTGTGTGTGGGGGATCTCGGGACTCTGTCATCCTCAGTTCTCACGATGTGACCACAGGCAGGACCCCGGGTGTCTAGAAGGGCAGTGTTCTCCTTCTCTGCATGTGATCTTTCTGACTGTAGGCTGATGGACTGCCTGCCTTCACACTCCAACACAAATGGACTGCAATGCACACATTGCATCCTGGCTCATAAAAGTGATAGAGAACACACAAGCCAGGACGACTCAGGTGGAAGAACTGTGCCAAGCGCCCCAAGGCGAGGGCCACAAGTGCCATCTCATTTGAGCGTAGATTCCAAGGATGAGCGTCAAGTCAACTGGCAAGAAGGGTGAAGCTATCCCAAAGAAAAGGTACAAAGTCAAGGGCACAAGAAACAATGTGTTTTATTCCAGAGATGGCAAAGATCCTGATGGAGGGCAGGTGGATGTGAATTGGCATGGAACTGGGGACTGTACCACAATGAGTTTCAATGTTCAGATTTAGCCCTGAGCGCCATAGCACCTGAAGTCTTGCTGCAGGGGAGTGATGGGGGCAGGCCAGTGTTATAGGAAGAGTGTTGATTTGGAAGTTGGGGGAAGGGTTGAAGGAGACTTCAACCAGGGAGGCCACTGAGGAGGTAGTTAGATAACCCAGAAGCGATAAAGATCGGAACCAGGGGAGTGACTTGGGGTGAAGAGATTCAGCGGGCTCTGGATGGAAGATGGAGTAACTCTGATTGGGTGAGGGGATAAGAGGAAAGGAGAAGCCCAGAATGACATCATTGAATTGGGTATCTGAGTGGATGATGATCCTGGCGAGACGGGAACACAGGATCAGATGCGAGGTTGGGGAGGAAATGGTAAGTGGAGTCTTGGCCATGTTGATTCTGAGATCTTGGGATCTTGGGAAGTGTCCAGGGTAGCTAACTCTACTGTTTTGATGCTCAGGGGACAGGCACAGACATGGGGGTCATTTAGATCGATTTAAAAGTTGAGTCCACCTGAGGGGAAGTTATTTGATGGCCCTGGGGAGTGCGGAGAGTGGGAAGGGGGCAGAAGATGAACCCCAAAGGAACAGCAGGGAGAGAACCTCAGGGACCTAGAGGCTGCCACCCACAGTATAGGCCACACCCACAGGACTGAGCTTAATGAAAGGCAACTCACTATTTTAACAAATTCTTGGTTCTACAGACTTAACAGGAGAGGAGAAGCCTGGATTTTAATAGTAATTTATCTCAATGTAGGCTTTTAAACCTCAATTTATCATTGTCGCTGACAACACTTGGATTAATCTGTTGCTCGGTGTCTTTCTCACTGCTGTGAATCCCAGAAGGATAAAAGGGAATTGATATACATAAAGAACTGAATTTCAATTAATGCAAACCCGTGCTAATTTTCCAACACATAACCCAGAAACATTCTCATTCATTACAATTTTGTCGTGGCCGATCCTCAAGGGGCAACACGCCCACAGATTTATTTATTTTTTCTGGCATCGAATTCATCACCCAAGGCATGGGGGGGTGGGTGACCTAGCTGGACTCCCTGCCTCTCCCCAGCAGTCCACATTTTGCTGAGGGATGGAGAGTAGTTCCTGGAATTTGCTTGACGTTTCTTGTGTGCTTTCAACGATTCTTCAACAGCTGGAAGTTTGGGTCCTGTGTGGTTACCCACGGAAAGGGAGGGAGGGACTGGAGAAGGAGACGGATTCTGTCATTTTGGAACTGACTCAATGCCTGCCTAGCCATTGGGCCGGGCTACTTCCTGACTCCTTGGGGTGGGGAACCTTTGGGGAGCTCAAGCAAGCTATCCTCCAGTGCCCACTCTGTTCAACAAGCTGTGCTGCCCGTCTGCTGAAGGAGGGGATGCAGTTTTTTGCCCTAAAGCAACCTGGCAAATATCACACCCAAGAGGCTGTGTCTGCTCAGAGGGGCAGTTTTTTCCAATCTATCCTTCCAGAGGGAGTCCTCATTCCAGATGACACAAGGGCAGGCTACCCCTGCCTGCCCTAGGCTGCCCCAGGTAGTTACACTTATTCATCATGACCTGGGGGTGTTTCTGGGTTCAGGAGGCAATCTCTGGGAACAAGGCCTCCCTGCCAAACCCAGACAGACACAGCCGTCTCCCAAATAAGCTCGTTAGAATTCCGTGTTCTGTCTGGGCCTCCCTCAGCTCTATATGACTGGCAGGAGCAAAGCCCCATTTGAGTTGCCTTGGCCCAAACACAGGGAAGAATCAGAAAGTGGTTGAGTTGCCTTGGCCTTCAACTTGGCCTCCTCCCTGCGTGCCCCTCCTTAGTTCAGTCACAGCCCTGGATCCAGCTCTGGGATGCCAGCCTTGGAACATCCCTGCCCAGCATTCATGGCTACATCTATACTGTGCTTCCTGTAAGGTCCTCGTCCCCACCCTTGACCAGAGGCCACTGCTCACCCTTTTTTCTCTTGGGACTACTGGCCCCTTTACAGAAGAGCAATCCCTGGTGTTTTTCTTCAAGACAATTAGAGGGGCTATACTCTGTGCCTGAGTCTTAATTTACAAAGATGACTGAGGAACACACGGAGAGGTCAATGCCACTGGGAGGAAAGTTTTGTGTTACAGGAAAGTGAGAGGAAAAGCACTGGAGCTGGTCAGGAGGAAGGAGCAGGAGCAAGCAGATAGCAAGGCCACAACTCTTGTTGGTGTTTCCCTGGGACAAGAAAGGAAGGGCCAGATATAGTTTAGGGCTGGCTAGTTTGAATAATCCTGGTAGCTCTGGGCTCAGGGGGACTCCCTAGTTGCCTGGGACCTGGCTATGGTATGACTTGGGAAGTACTGGCTTGGTGTGTGAGGTTAGGTAAGGGGACAGCTGGGACCTCAGACTCTGGGTTAGCTGGTTTCTACGGGAAAGGCGAGTTCCCAGCCAAGCCTTTTGCTCTAAGAATTGGGTACTCCTGAGAGGCGTAATCTCTTCCTGAGTCTGTAAGATCCCCAAATGCCAGTACATCAAGACACAGAAAATAAGAAAATATAGTTAATATAATTGACCCTGTGAGGATTGGATGCCATATAGACAAATCCAGAATCTAGGAAAACACAGCTGGAATAGGCAGTTTCGGTTATCTATGGCTGTGCTATAGTCTACCCCATATTGTAGCAGCTTACATGGCAACCATCTTCTCTGCAAATTGGGCAGGGTTTGGCAGGGACAGCTTATCCCCTTTTGTTCCACAGGGTGCAGACTGGGTCTGATGCAGCTGGGCCTCAAGATCCGAGATAGCTCTCACAGGCACTGCTGATACCTCGGCCATGTTGGCTAGAGCCGTCAGGGCTGCCTGGGCCCCTCCAAGTGACCTCTGTAGCAGGGAAACCAGACTCCTTTCCATGGTGGCACAGGGCTCCACTAGGGTGAAAGTGGAAGCATCCAGGTCTCTTGAGGCCTAGGCCTTGCACGGGGTCACTTCTCCTGCATTGACTGAAGTGAGTCACAAGGCCAGCCCAAGGGGAAGTGGACTCTGACCCTTGGCAAGAAGAGCAGCATTTGCAGGTGGGAGTCGGGGGGAGGGGGGAAGGTGGTGGGAAGAGCTGCTGGTGGCCACCTTTGCCAACAATATACCAGGAATGTTGGTCCTGGGTAGGGTGGCAGCAGGAGCATTGAGGAAAACATGGAGGTGAAAGGACCAAGATGGAGTTGATATACACAGTGAACAGCCATTTTAACACAGCCTAGTTCTGTCATATTCTCTTAACATTACCTAACTTGCCTGCTAATCAAGGACAGAACGGGTTTCTCAGAGGTAGATCTTGATAATTGTTTTAAAACGGCTCCCCAACTTGTTTTGTATTAATTAGCTTTTCTAGTCCAAGTATTTGCATAATAAATAAGTTAACCTAATCACGCCCTTCTGTGACCTTCATGACACAGACCCCATCAACCCACCCATCTGCCTGCTGTCTATTACCTGATGTCAGTACCCTCCTGTTGATGTGGAACAGATCACCATCCAGTCACCTTAATGACTTGCCTCCCATCAAAGGGAAGGTTTAAAAGCATTCAACCTCAAGCAGTCATTTGCCATTGCTTCACTAAACTCTGGTTGGACCACATCGCTCTTTGAGCTATGGCTGCCATGTTTCCTAAGCTTTGATCTCCTTCCTTACCTTGGGGAGGTGAATCTCCTCTTTCTCTCTATCTAATTTACTTTCTTTCTTTCTTTTTTTCTGAATTGGAGTTTCACTGTCACCTAGGCTGGAGTGCAGTGGCACACTCACACTACTCAAAAGGCTGAGGTGGAAGGATCGCCTGAGCCCAGCAGGTCGAGACTGAGGTGACCTCGACCTGCTGGGCTCAGGCGATCTTTCCACCTCAGCCCTCTGAGTAGCTAGAACTACAGGCATGCACCACCATGTCTGGCTAAATTTTTTTTTATCTGTTGTAGAGACGAGGTCTTGCCAAGTTTCTCAGGTTGATCTTGAACCCCTGGGCTCAGGCAATCCTTTCACCTCTGCTTCCCAAAGTGCTGGGATTACAGGCGTGAGCTGCTGCACCCGGCTCTAATTTACTTCCTAAATAAACTATATTTTCCAATCTAACTTCTGTGCAATTCTTTGCATCTTATGTGCGGTGCTAGATTGCAGGCATTCCCCCTCTCCCCCTGGTCTAGCCTGATCTAACATTTTTTGGAGACCCTGCTGGGATTCTGACCTAACAGAGGAACACAGTCCTACAGGGCTACATACTTTGAAATGTGAACTAATTTCTGTGTTTCCAGCGACTCAGTGGCCAGCCCTGGGGGCAAGCAGCATGGTCTGCCAGCAGGGGACCAGATAGACTTTGAATACACACAACCCTGGGCTCATGTTCTTCTCTGCTTCTTACTGGCTATATCACCTTGGACAGGACCCTCCGAGGATGTTGCATCAGGTTTACAAAAAGCTCCAAAGCCCTTAGGAAGACCTCTGGGCAAGATGATGTGGCTCCGGCTTGGTTCCCTCTCTGCCCTTCTCCTCCTACCTCCTCCCTGCTTCTTACTGGCACCTGCTTTCCCCAAATGGTCCCAGGGCTTGCTTGCTCTGTTTTCAGGTTTCTGCTCAAACTTCCCTCCTCAGTCCTTTTGATGGTGATGCTATGTAAAGCACCCCCTATGCGATCACTCCTCCTCCTTGCTTTTGTCTTTGTGGCTTTTATTCCAACCAGACTCTATGTATTCATTGTCTGTCTCCACAAGGAGAAGGGTGAGCTGGGGCTGGCTGGGGTGTTCACTGCTGTGCTACTAGGGCCTTCAAGCTACTAGGGCCTTCAAGAGTAACTGATGGCCGGGCTCAGCGGCTCAGCCTGTAATCCCAGTGCTTTGGGAGGCCGAGGTGAGTGGATTGCCTGAGCCTGCGGGTTCGAGACCCACCTGGGCAACTTGGCGAGACCTCATCTCTACAATAAATCAAAAAAAAACTAGCTGGGCATGGTAGCGCTCACCTATAGTTCCAGTTACTTGGAAGGCTGAGGCGGAAGGATCGCCGGAGCCCAGCAGGTCGAGGCTGCGGTGGCTGGGAGCAGCCACTGCACTCCAGTCTGGGTGACAGAGTGAGACTCCAACTCAAAAAAAAAAAAAAAAAGAGTAACTGGTACACAGCAAGGGCTCAGTATATATATGTTGAGTGGATAAAAAATGTTGCTCAGTCTCAGATTTCTTGCCTGAGAAGTGGACACAGCAATACCCACACCTCAGGATAGCTGGGAGGAGTAAATGGGGTGCTAGTGGGAAGGCAACTAGAACAGAAGCTATTCCCCAGAGGCCACTCCCTCGTTGACCCCTTTAAAGAACTAAAGTTGTGGTGTCTGGGTTCTGTCGACTGTGGCTGTGGCTGTGTCACTGTGAGCCCTCGCTGGTTGCTCAAGTTGTGCCACCTCCAGCAATGACATTCCACGGGTGCCGCCTTGTTTGCCTAAAACACTTCAGGGTGTAGCAGCAACACTCTACGAAGCAGGAGTGCGTTGTCTGCTGTGTGAAGCCATGCGTGAGCTGGGGCTTCTGAACATCCGTACATAGAGAGTGCAGTAATTAATATAATTATTAGGGGGTTAATGAAGCTGGGAACGGCACATTGAGCACACATTTAAACAGAACCTTTTTAAAAAGGTGGGTGTAGAAGTTTGCCTGCTCAACTCTCTCCTTTTTTTTAAGAACTGGGATTTCAGGGTTTGAAATCAACATGTTGGAAAATGAACTCTTTACCTTCCCCCCAACCCAGTCGATTTGACTCGTAATCTCCAGATGATCGTGGCATCACCGTTTGGGGCTGAAATCCAGAATATCTGAGACTCTCTTGCTATCCATATCCAGTTAATGACCAAGACTGCTAATTCCACTTCCTTAGCATTTCTAGAGTTGATCTCCTGTCCACCACCACTATCCAAGGCAAAGTCATCTGTGTTCTCCCTGGATGACAGCATCACCTCCTAACTAGCTCCCAGCCCACATCTTCCTGGTCACCTTTTTCTTAGGTTGGGTTATCCGGAAGCAGGTACTAAGATGAGGAATCCTGTGATCCAGATGTGAAAGGACAGAGCCTCCAAAAGAATTTATTTGATCTCCTTGAGCTCCTACATGATAATAATCCTTGCCCAATAATCTTTTCCTGGAACCCTGGCCAAGTCACAGGACATTAAGGTTAACATCTTTGTCCTAAGAATTTGTCTTTCAGAGATCCACCCTGCCCTTCTTATCTATGTGGCTTGCCCACCCATTCATCTGGTCATCAGGGAGGTGAGAGACCCCATTGCAGGGCAACAGTTCCTGTGCTTACCTGCCTCTTCATGATGACATAAAACAAATCACCACCCAATCACCTTAATGTCTTACCCCGCCAAAGAAAAGCCTTAAAAGCATTTAACCTCAAGCAGTCATGGCTATGTTTTTTTTTAAGATCTGGTCACCATGCTTTCTTTAAGCTCTGGTGGCCATGCTTTGTTTAAGCTTTGGCCCCCTCCCAATCATGGGGAGGTGAATTCACCCTCTTTCTTT
The DNA here is from genome assembly GCA_027257055.1 of Cephalopachus bancanus. Lineage (NCBI taxonomy): Eukaryota > Metazoa > Chordata > Mammalia > Primates > Tarsiidae > Cephalopachus > Cephalopachus bancanus. The sequence goes on along the minus strand of JAPVLO010000369.1, from coordinate 616,598 downwards.
CTCCAGTCTACTTTCTAAATACACTACTTTTTCTAATCTAATTTCTGTGTAGCTTTTTGCTTTATTCCCTCGGCACTGGCCTGCTCACCACCCCCCCACCCTACCCCCGCCATGCACCCTAACAAGATGTATTAGGAAATCTTCCTGGGACAAACCAGGAAGTGAGTGGAGAAGTGAGACTGGGAAGACAACGGAAAGAGAGGAAGGATGGCCAAGGAATAGAAACACACCCAGCCAGAGCCCACAGAGGGGAGATTTGGTTCAGTCTAACATAGGTCAGAACTGTCCCCAAAAGGGTGAGGGAGCTGGAGTATTTATACCCAATCATGGGTTAGACCATTGTTCTCAAACTGTATGACAATGTGCCCCAAGTGCTATGAGATAATTTAATTTTTTCAAGGAAAACACAGCAACAGTTGGCAGACACTGCTCCTGAGATAGTTCACAGTTTCAGCATTAGTTTGTTCTACATTCCCTGATTGATGTCACATCTTTGTGGAACTGAGTGTTAGGTGGAAGCTGTGATTTTTTTTAAAGCAAGTACTTAATGGAAATCAACATGGAACAGGAAATGAGGGTGGTGGCTTCCAATCTGATTTCAAGAACTGAAAAATTGTGCGGTGCCCAAGAGGCATACACATCCCATTAGTAAGTAATTGTGGTTATTTATGAGTGAAATCAACATGTTGTCTCCTGTTTTCATTTTTAGGTATCATTGTAAACAGCTGCTAAGTTGTTAGGCTATAAATACAAGTTACTCTGTGTGGACTTTACTACTAAATAAACAGAACCGTTAGGCATTTCTTTTGGCCTAGGAGTGGATGCTCAAAAAAAATTACCAAGATACCAAAGGTCCCAAAAACTCTGAAAGTTCTGGAACCTCTGGATTAAAGGATGTCCGTGGGTGAATGTAAATTTCCAGGTCCTCTGGCTTTCTGTGCTACAGGTAAGGGGGCCTCCAGCAGCCCCAGGGCTGCCTTCCAGTAAAGAATTGCAGGCTTGGGCTACAGAGAGTGAAAGTCCCCTGGGGCCAGCGTGTAGGGGTGGCAAAAGTGAGGGGAGAAAGGTGGATGTGGGTGTCGGCTGCACAGGCGTTTCTCAAACCATAATGTATTCACAAATCACCTGAGGATCTTGTTCCGTGCTGATTCTAACTCAGGGTCCTGGGAGGGACTTGAGAATCTGCGTTCTTAACATGTTCCCAGGGGAAGCTCCTGTTGCTGGTTTTGGAGTAGCCAGAGCCACACCCCTTTTTGTTCTGCCATTCCTTGCTCCACCTTCCGTGCCCACATATCCTCTGCTTTGGGTTCCCTCATGGACTTTCCAATGTAAGCCTGATGCAGTCTTCTTAGGGAAGCCCAGACACGAACAGCTCCCAGCCCCATTCAGACTGAGCAATGCAGGCTCAACCTGGTTTACAGTCTGGATGATGGGAGTGGCAGGTCCTGCCCCACTAATCACCCTGTTTTCTAGAATAGAAGCCTGATGACATAGGATGTTTAATGACAAGGATAGAGGAATCTCCAGGCATGGTGGCTCATGCCTGTAATCCCAGCACTTTGGGAGGCAGAGGCAAAAGGATTGCCTGAGCTCACAGGTTCGAGACCAGCCTGGGCAACATGGTGAGAACTTGTCTCTACAACAAATAAATAAAAAGTCAGGTATGGTGGCATGTGCCTGTAGTTCTAGCTACTTGGAAGGCTGAGGTGGAAGGATCTCCTGAGCCCACAGGCTGAGGCTACAGTGGCCATGTTGGTACCACTGCATTCCAGCCTAGGCAACAGAATGAGACTCTGACTCAAAAAAAAAATAGGATAGATGAAGTCAAAGAGTGACAAAAGGCACCACACAGCCAAACACTGAGTCTAGAATACCCCACTGGCAAGCTGGCCTCCTGGGACTGGAAGTTGCCAAATTGGGAAGGTTCTTGTACATATGCCGTAGCCCAATTCCATTTTATCCTAGGAAATTTGAGACCCAGAAATGAGCATCAGAGTTGAGATTGGCATATAGGGCCTCCGATCTCACACTCAGGACACTGGCTCTTTCCTGTTATCAAAGTATCCAGTTTAGGGTATCTTGAACTCCTAATGTTAGAAGTAAACTGGCCCAGATATTAGTAGTGCTGTCACCCACAAATGATCCAGATATTGAAGTTCAGGGATGAGGTGCTGGGGGTACACAGCCTGAAATAGTAGGGGAGAATGCTGCCCCCAAATATAGAAGTCACCCTGTCCCAGATGTTGGGGCATGCTCATGCCACTAGCTGGAGTTGAGTGAATAGTGTCAATGGCCCTGGGTGGGAGGGGACAAGTATTGCTGCTGAATCTGGCTGTGATTCAGGGGTAGCATTTCCCTCCTTGGCTTCCCATCCCATCTTCTGAGGTCTACAACAGACTTCCCCCAGAGTAACTGCTGGCACAGCAAGATGCACCAGGCACCCTAGGCCATGTTTCTCCCGAGATCAGCTAAGTAAGACTTCTCTATCCCTGCCACTAACATTGGGAGTCTTCAGCTTGGTCTGCACATTCATAGAGGGTACTGAGGAAGAGAAGTGGGGTGACGGTGTGTTTAGCATCAGAAGGATCTGAGTTTGATCCTGGTTTCACTTCTCCACTAGCTATGTGTGTACATTGCATCCTTGTTCCCATTTTTTTACTCCTGGTATTAAAATGATGCATCCACACCCTTAATAATGTGACCTTACAAGATCTTTCAATAGAAGAGGTGAAATATACTTCCCTTTTCCATTCAAGTGGATCTCAGCCAACAGACTGTTAAGTGTTAGCATGTCTTGGCTTGGAATCTTGCTCTTCCACCATCTGCCACGAGAGATATATGTTGGGTAACCACCGGTCCCAGGAGAAGGAAGTGACTCTTGAAACAGACCGACTCACAGCCTGGAGCCAAACCCGCAAGAGCCAAAGCTGTCAGTGAGAAGTAAATGCTTGTTGTCATCTCCTGAGTTTGCAGACTATTTGTTATGTAGCATTATTGCCACAATAGCTGACTAATGGACTGTGGGACTTTTGGCTAGTTACTTATGTTGATGTCTGCAAGATGCAGTTTCCTCACCTATAAAAAAAAATGGGCAATAATACTTACCTTGCAGCCCTAGTGTGATAGTTTAATGAGCTATGACATAAGCGAAGCCCATGGCATGGCGCCTGATTCACAGAGGGCTCTCCATAAGCGGTGGTTTTAGAAAGAAGGAACAGTCATTCTACAAGAGCTTGATTTGAAAAAAGGGTGCTGAGTGCCCACAATGGATGGCTCAATGCCAGGTCCCGTAAGGAATGGATATAAAATCCTATCCTTGTTACATGAATCATATTGGCCTCAGACAGGTCTTTGGGCAGAAATCTGGGCCAGATTGGGGATGGGGCAGAGGAGGACTCTAAAACTTCCTCTCCTGCATCTCAAGCCCCACTACTGATCACTGAACCTGTGTCCTCCCTTCTTGACTCTCATGAGTTTCTTGGCAACTAAAGCAATTTTACTGATTTCCTGCCACTTCAGCAAGAAAGTAGTGATGGTTGGGCACAGAGTAGCTCAAGCCTATAATCCTAGCATTTTGGGAGGCCAAGGTGAACAGATTGCCTAAGTCCATGGGTTCGAGAACAGCCTGGCAACTTGGCGAGACCTCATCTCTACAATAAATAAAAAAATTAGCTGGACATGGTATCGCATGCCTATAATTCTGGCTACTCGGAAACCTGAGGCAGAAGGATCACCTGGGCCCAGGAGGTCGATGCTGGAGTGGCCGTGAGCGTGCCACTGCACTCTAGCCTGGGCGATGAAACTCAAAACAAATAAACAAAAAAGAAAGCAGTGATGACGTATCATCTAAAGGATGCTGTCACAGTAGCAATATGCTGTGCATCTATGAAGGGTATGGCGTTGGGAGCGTGGAATGCTCCTCAGGCCTCCCAGATGCTCCTCCTCCTTTCCCACTGGGATGTCCCTCCAGATCCACACCTCTTCCCCAGAGGTCAAGGCTCTGTTCACGAGAGGACATGTGATGTTGAGCCCTGCTCCTGGTACAGTCTGTCATACTGTGTATGACTCAGCTCAATTGTTTCTGCAAAAGTGGGTGGGTGACGCCAGGCATGATGGCTCACACCTGTAATCCCAGCACTTTGGGAGGCCAAAGCCAGAGGATTGCCTGAAACCAGGAGTTTGAGACCAGCTTTGGCAACATAGCAAGACTTATCTCTACAAAAAAAAAATCAAAAAATTATCTAGGTGTGATGGCACATGCCTGTAGTCCCATCTACTTGGAAGGCTCAGGAGGAAGGATCACCTGAGTCAATGAGGCCAAGGCCGCAATAGCTGTGATAGTGCCACTGTACTCCAGCCTGGGAGACAGAGTGAGACACCCAAGTCAAAAACAAAAAACCAAAAATTGGATGGGTGAGAATGGCCCAACCCTCACCTTCCAACATTGGTCTCTGGGTCCTTGCTATGTCTCTCTCTTTTTTTTTTTTTTTTTTTTTGAGTTGGAGTCTCACTCTGTTGCCCAGACTGGAGTGCAGTGGCCGCTCTCGGCCACCGCAGTCTCGACCCACTGGGCTCCAGAGATCCTTCCGCCTCAGCCTTCCGAGTAGCCGGAACTACAGGCGTGCGCTACCACGCCCGGCTGATTTTTTATTTATTGTAGAGATGAGGTCTCGCCAAGTTGCCCAGGCGGGTCTCGAACCCACGGGCTCAGGCAATCTGCTCACCTCAGCCTCCCAAAGGCGTGGGGTTACAGGCTGAGCCACCGAGCCTGGCTGCTTGGTGGCTCAACCTGTAATCCCAGCGCTTTGGGAGGCCGAGGTGAGCGGACTGCTTGAGCCCGTGGGTTCGAGACCCGCCTGGGTAACTTGGCGAGACCTCATCTCTACAATAAATAAAAAAATCAGCCGGGCGTGTTAACACATGCCTGTAATTCCGGCTACTCGGAAGGTTGAGGCGGAAAGATCGCCGGAGCCCAGCGGGTCGAGGCTGCGGTGGCCGGGAGCGGCCACTGCACTCCAGTCTGAGCGACAGAGTGAGACTCCAACTAAAAATAAACCACCACCACCACCACCAACAACAACAAAAACGCTATGTCTCTCTTCTAATGCCTGTGAACAGAGGGGTTGGGAAGTCAGTTTTGGCTGGACTACTGGCAGGTCTTGGTTGCCTGCCAGCCTCTGTATCACCACAGGCCTGTACTGGTAGGAGGGTGCTGAGATGAGTCAGAGCAGGAGTCTGGAAAGAGGTCTGGGCCTGATGCATGGATGTTAAAAGAATATTGGGTGGACTGGGAGTGAGGAGGCAGTGGGGTGGGGTGGGGCGGAAACTGAATGGGGTTTGCATCACAAAGGATATTGCCTTCCCCAAAATGAAAATTGCTTCCTCTGCTCCCTGCTTAGACTCATTTTAGCACATTTAATATGTGCTCATTTTAGAAAATTCAAGTAATATAAAAACAAATAAAGAAGAAAATGCAAAAAAAAATTACCCAAAATATTACTGAGAAATAACCACTGCTAACATGTTGGTGAATATAATTTCAGACTAACTTTTCTTCGTGTGCCTGCACACACACAAGTGTGTATAATACTTGCTATTTGCAACCCCAACTGCTGTGTAAGGAGGGCAGGTTCTGTTTCTGTTTCACAAAAGGGCTATTGGGAGCTGACCCTGAGCCCCTCCATGGGTTTGGATGTGTGCAAGAATGGCCTAGATCTGCATCTGGGGGTGGGGTGGACAAGGAACTGAATTGCTCTGCTTCATAAAGTGAGAAGAGCTTGGAGCTCCCAGGGCCAATCAAGAGCTAGAGGGAGAGCAATAGAGCTGAAAATAGAAAGAAAATTAAAGGTGCAAAGCACAACCCAGCAGGAGTCGGGAGCCCTGGGTGTGGGAGTGGCCATGGTACCTGTGAAAAGCAGGGACACCTAATTGCTGAATTCCAAGTTGCTGATTTTGTTGCCAAGAGAAAGCTTCAACAGGCTTCTGCAAGCCTTCACCAATGTTCAGGACACATACAGACTTAGTGCAAGTACACCAGGGGTGGGTGGGGAGACATTAAGGAAAAGGCTGAGTTCATAGCCAGGTGGTCCTGGTGTGGAACCCAAATAGAAGCGTGAGGCAGTTAGAACAATCCTGACTTTGAACTAATTCAGCAGAAGGGAAGATGGCAGGGGGTAGTGGGATGATGGAGACTCCAGATGTGACCCTGCCCACAAAAGTCCTTTGGGAATTCACGAGGTTCCCCCATTTGTGGGTGGGGGAATGCAAGCCAACTTTTCTAGCTCTGAAGCTACTGGCTGCCGCTAAGACATCTGGGATATATATTTTGTTTATAGGTTTTACTTAAATGGAATTTTATAGTTCTTGCTGTTTTATCTCTCTCTTTACTCAGTCCTGGGTCTTCTGCATCTTGGCTTGTCAGAAAGCGTATATCTAGCCCACTCTTCTTCGTGTCTAGATGGTCAATTATCGGAAAGGAACTAGCAGCGTATACAGTCACTCTCCTGCTGGTGAGCATGCGGGTGATTTCCAGGACTTCCATGATAACATTCCTCTCTTTGTACACATTCATTGAGATGGTCACTTTAAAAACTGATTTTAGCTTAGATTACCAAAAAAAAATCTTTTTTTTTCATTCTACGGAAAATCTGTTATTTGAAGGCACTGTCAGCATGCCCCAATAATCCCTTCAGGTTGCAGACGGTGGTGATGATTTTAATACAAAGTACCTGATCCATCAGGCTGTTGGTGCAACATTACCTCCCCTCCCTCAGCCTGGGAGAGTCAAAGGAATACAGAAGTCATCTTTTCCCTGACTTGGAAACTGGAATTTGGGTCTACTTGAGTCTTTAACACATACTCACCTTACAACCATGACCTGTGACCCCCTCTGGGAAGAGGGCAAGGTCTACTGAAAAAAAAAAAAGTGGATTTTGTGTCTCTGAGAAACTTATGAGTTCAGGCAAGAAGATGCCATTTGCCTTCCTTGTCAATGGCAGGGCATATCAGAGCTGGAAGCTTCCTTAGAGAGTGTTTGGTCCATTGTCTTCATTTTATAGACGGGGAAAACTGAGATCCATAATCACACAATTTATTTTCAAAAATAATAAAAGCCAAAGTTGTTATTAGTGTTTTGTATATTTTTGAGTTAAAATGTAATAATAACTTGGGGGATGGGCACCTTTCTATTCCCTCTTTTCCGTGGAGAAAATAGGAGAAGGAGAGAGGAGTCTCAAACTCTGGCAGTCTGGAACCAGAGTATGCACACTAAATCATAATACAGTTGCTGTCTCCTGCAACAGAGATGGGCAAGGGATCCAGGACCTCAGACCCAAAGTTCTCTGCTTTTCCCCTGTCATGAGGCAGCTCTTGGCCACACGCTTTCCCTCTGTCCAAGTGTCTGTCACAGCTGTGAGCCTGGGGGGACGTTCTAGGTGGACGCTGCAAATGAATAATTCAATAAAAGTGAATAATTTCCATGGCAACCTTGCCAGCACGTGACCCGCTCTGCTGCCTCCAAGGGCTGGGTTCACCCTAATAAAGAAACACATTTGTCAGACTACACAGAGCAAACTGGGATAACATTTTCTTTTAAGGAAACTGAAATAAAACTAGGTCGGCTGATGGCACCAAGGCCAAGGTTTGTAGGAGCCTTGTTCAAACATCCTGTTGGCAATTCGGGGGTTTGTGGAAGACCCGGCATCCCTGCAGTGTTGGGAAAAGAGCTGCCCTATCTGGCAGAGGAGAGGCATGTAACTCAGTCCCCAAGCACCCCAAATGTGAAACCCTACATTGATCCACAATGTACCAAGGACACCAGGCACCAGGTTGCAGAGCCCTTATAAAACACTTTTGTGGAAAGAAAAGAAACTGAGGCCCAGAAAAGGGCTCCTTAGAACTTAGCCTAGAGTGGCTTAGCCAGTAAGTGACAAAGCTTAGACTCAGGCCCAAGCACAGTTGGCGATCCTGATGGTCTGATAAACGGACCCTTCCAGGCCAATGGTGTGGAAGTTGAGCTCCCACAGCGGGAGAGCTGAGCAATACCATTCCCTTTCTCTGTCACTTTTCCTATTTAAACTAAAAATTCATATTTCTGGTCTGGATTAGATTGGGGGGCAATCTGGGATCATTTGGGGCTCAGCCTGGGACAGGTGTTGGAACTTAATCTGGGATAAATGCACCTTTGGAGTAGAGTTGAGGGATGAACCTGGGATGAGCATTGGGCCAAGTCTTGGACCGGACTGAGACACAGACGAAGATCAAGGTCAAGGCCAGGGTCATGATTGGGACTGGACTGGTAAGGTCAAAGCCCGTCTTGGAGGAAGCAGAAACTTCTCTAAGTAGAACTTGCTGGATGTACCTGAAATCTCCTTGCTGGGGAGGAATGAGACACAGACCGAAGATCTGAAGGGCTGCCCGGGGAGACACGCTACCAGGTGGGAGTGGGTAGAACAAGGTTGTGCTGGAATCTTCAGGAGAGTTTCTGAGAGTTGGGGCTGAGGTGGGGACAAAAACATACTCCACACCCAGAACTGCAAGATGGAGGCAGTCAGAGCTAAGACAGAGTCAGAAATATAAGGGGCAGGGGCAGGATCAGAATGAGGGTGGATGTTCCAATGAAGGTATTCAAGTGGCTTCGGGGGGCAGGTAAGGGACATCAGAAATTCCTGGTCTGGAGCCCTCTTTAGGGCTGAGCTTTGCCCTGGTCTCACAGGGTCAGAGGGGAAGAATTTAAGAAGCAGCTGCCCTGGGCTTTCCACCTCTGAGGCTAGGAGCATGGTTCTCTCCTAAAAATGCCCTCACTGGGCTCAATTCCTTTCAGAGTTCCCCACACCTTCCCCATTCACTCAAACCCACACACCAGCACTACCCAGCTCACAACACTGTTACAACACCACAACAACTGGTGTTGCTCACAACACCAGTACTAGAAATGGACACTCCCCCACAGATGCCAGAGCATGTGAGACTTTGCTGATACCTTGATTTCAACCCAGTGAAACTAATTTGGAGCATCTGACTGCCGGTAAACTGAGACAACAAATGTGTGCTGTTCTAAGCCACGGAGTTTCTAAGAATTTGTTCCAGCAGCCACAGGAAAGTAATCTGACTCCCCATCCCTCACTTCTGCTCCCTGGGATCACACTCCTCAGTGAGACACCGCACATAAGCCTCTTCTTTGTCTCTGCTTTTTGGGGAACTCAGGGTAAGACACCACACAACTAGGAATCAGGTGCCAGCCCTGCTCTCTTGGGCTCACGATTCCACAAACACCGGTGTACACCTGCCCTACCCGCCAGACAAGGCAATAATGGCAGACTCCAAGTCTGGTATGGGATGAAAAACAGGCCAAGAGCCAGAGCAAAGAAAGAAGCAACCTCAGGGGATGACGAGGGCACAGTCAGAATCTGGAGCAGCCACATTCCTGTGTGTACCAGGGAATATGTGAGTTCCTGTGCTCCTGAGTGCGTGCCGGGTCATGGGTATTTCCATGGGTTTATGAAGGACTGGTCACTCCAGGACTTGCCTAGAAGGCCTAGAAGTTCTGTGCTCACTGCATGCCGCCTTGTAAGTTAGTATTTGTCTATAATAATGTCAATGTCATCTTCTTAGGTGGAGCTTCCTAGTGCAGTACACGACCTGTACAACCACACAGAATGGCCCCAATGAGCTTCCTGGGCTTGAGCAAATTTTCTTACTTCTCCAAGCTTCGATTCTTCTATAAAATGGGAATAATCAGAGCACCTCCTTCAGAGTGTTATCCTGAGAAACTGATAAGATAATTCACGTAGGCCCTGGAATAAGTAGCTAGCTAATGGAAATGGTGTCTGTTGTTGTTATTACTATTATTTTCATAAATGTGGTAGAGACACCTTTTCACCATTACTGCCAAGTTCCTAAGCTCTCTGATGAGATACACTCCCTTAATATCAACTGACAAAGGATACTGCTTCCTTCTCCCAATATGAAGATATGGACTTGGAACCTTACTGTGATGACCACAATGTGTGACCCATCCTGGGGACAGGGGGCAGCTGGAAGCCCTTGGAGAACGAGGTTGGAAGCACAAGGCAGATGAAAGAATACCATGAGGCTCACCGCCAGGTACAAGCACTGTGTCTTTGCTGTTCCTCCCAAAACTTGAGTGATAGCCTCAGAGGGGTGGGTGCCTGGCCCAGGGTCATGTAGCCAGCAGGCTGCAGAACTAGGATTCAAACAGAGATGTCCTGACTCCATGGCCTTAGCCCTTTCCTTAGCACCTTTAGTGGCTCAGGGAATTAAAGCAGAAGAGGAGGAAGAGGAGAAGGGAATGATCCTGGGAGCCGCCTCCTGTGTGGAGGGGTCTTTGGACAACAGCCACCAAAGAATAAAATGAAGTGACAATCTGCAAGTGCGGTCTCTCTTTTTCCAATTCAGCCGCGTCTGCCAACAGCAAATATCATCATTTCAGGCCGTGGGAGAACTGCAGCTTTCGGGAACCTTTGTCACATTAATGTAAATCTTTCACAATTCCCTTCTGCCCTGGCCAAGACATTCCTTTAAATTACATTACATACACCCTGGCTCCCACCCTCGCCTGGCATGTATGTTTTACTTGCCGGTGACCGTCAAACACACCCTGATTTGATCCAGGGCCTTGGCAGCTATGAAGAATAGATGCTTTCCTTCTGCATGCTTTTACGGGTCAGCTCACCAGGCTGGGGAAATAACAATGGTGAACATGGTAATAACCGACCTTGACCTCTTGCTGATTCTTTGGCCAACACTCTTGTTAATCTCTTTACATCTGATGTTTCATTCAGTGCCTAGACTCACTAGATGAGGTTGATATGACTATTGTTCCTGCTTAACAGGTATGAAAATGGAGGCTCAGAAAAGTCAAATAAGAGAGCCAGGACTCTACCCATGTGTCCCCAGCACCAATGTCCATTCTCTTAGCATGCTGCCTCCCTTCCTCCAGGGATTGGGGGTGATGGGACTCCAAGACCTTTGAGAAGGGCCATCTGCTTGACAGCTCCACAGTTTCAGATGTGAAAACCAGACCTGCATCCAAAACCCAACTGCCAGCCAAGACATTCAGTCAAGAGGCCCAAGTCCTAAAGGCCTGGCCTTTCTAGGTCTAGGGCAGGGGTTCTCAACTGAGGGTCATTTGCCCCCCAGGGGATATTTGACAATGTCTAGAGACTTTGATTGTCATGACTGGGGAGGGGGGTTGGCTACTGGCATTAAATGAGTAGAGGCTGGAAATGCTAAAATCCTACAGAGCACAGGACAGCCCCTAAAACCAAGCATGAGTTGTTCTAAAATGTCAGTCGTGTTGAAGTTGAGAAGCCCTGGCCTAGTGAAAGGGATGGGGCATAGTGTGTGACTAGGAGAATGGGAGCAACTGAATATTCTGCAGTCATGTAGTTATTTTATTTTATTTTTTTAAAAAGCTTTTCTAATGCTTATTATGTTAAAGGTACTGCTCTGAGTACTTTTTATACCTTTATTCATCCACTTCCAAAACAACTCTGGGTGGAAAGCATTCTTTCTAGCATCCCCATTTAACAAAGGAAGCAACTGAGGGTTGAGAGATTAAGCAATTTGTCCCAAATCACACAGCTCATGAGTGGCAGGACTGGGATTAGAACCCAGGAAGCCAGACTCCAAGGCCATAGTTCTCCGCTACTTCCCTATGCCTTCTGAGAGCCCAGACTTTGGAGTCACCCAGACCTCGTTCAAGTCTTAGTTCTGACACTTATTATTTGTGTGATTTTGACAAATTGTCCAACTGCTCTGAGACTCAATTTCTGCAACTGTTTATTAGGGAGTTTGTATCGCTTTCCTAGAGCTGTCATTCAAATTACCCCAACCCTAGCAAATTTCCATTGGGCCCCAGGCTATGAATCCTTCATGCATCACCAAGGCCCCAGAGAGGAGCATCATTATTTACTCTGAGGTGATAAAGCTTCTCAAAAGTTGCAGTTCTCCCACAGCTTACGTAGCAGTTTATTCTCTCACAGTTCTGGAGGCCAGAAACTCAAAATCAAGGTGTCCTCAGAGTCACACTCCCTCTGAAGTCTCTAGAGAAGCTTGTTTCTTGCTTCCTCCCATTTCTGGTGCTTGGAATTACTTGGCTTATGACTGTATAACTCCAATTTCTACCATTGTCTTCACACAGACGTCTCCTCTGTGTGTCTACGTCTTCTCCTCCTCTGTTTACTAAGTCGTCAGATTTAGGGATAATCCAAGATGATCTCATGTTGAGATTCTTAATTTAATTGCATATGCTAAGATTCTCCCCCCCCCAACTAAGATCACATTCACATATTCTGGGTGTTGGGATGTGGACATATCTTCCTGGGAACCTCTGTTCAACCCACTATAGACACTAATGCCTCCAACTCTGAATGGGATTATAAACGCAAGCGTTCCAAGCACTGTAGATCTTTAGAACTTTTTAGATGATTCTAACAAGACATAGGTCCTAGTATGTGGTAGGGGCTTGGTAATTATCCACAGAAGAAATTGCACGGGGCCAGGTGTGGTGGCTCAAGCCTATAATTCCAGCACCTTGGGAGGCCGAGGCAAGAGGATTGCCTGAGCCTGTGGGTTCGAGACCAACTTGAGCAACATGGTGAGACCTCGTCTTTACAATAAATAAAAAAATTAGCTGGGCTCGGTGGCTCAGCCTGTAATCCCACGCCTTTGGGAGGCTGAGGTGAGTGGATTGCCTGAGCCCGCGGGTTCGAGACCCGCCTGGGCAGCGAGACCTCATCTCTACAATAAATAAAAAAAATCAGCTGGGCATAGTAGCGCATGCCTGTAATTCCGGCTGCTTGGAAGGCTGAGGCAGAAGGATCGCCGGAGCCCAGCAGGTCGAGGCTGCGGTGGCCGGGAGCGGCCACTGCACTCCAGTCTGGGCGACAGACTGAGACTCCAACTCAAAAAAAAAAAAAAAAAAAAAAATTAGCTGGGCATGGTAGTGCACGCCTATAGTTCCAGCTACTTGGAAGGCTGAGGTGGAAGGATCGCCTGAGCCCAGTGGGTCAAGGCTGCAGTGACCGAGAGCATGCCACTGCACTCCAGCGTGGGCAACAGAGTAAGACTACAACTCAAAAAACAAACAAACAAAAAAGAAGAAATTGCATGAATGGCATAGCTGCAGTTGTTCTGGTAACATGGTAGGATGCCTCACAGTTTTTCTCATTGCTTTGGGCCCTGATTATTCAGTTCTGTTTGTGATTCCTTGTTTCGGGCTGGACATCTGAGGTTAAGGGCTGGTGTGGTTTCTTCATCTTTGCCCTGGCCCTGCCTTTTCCCTCCTGCCTACCCATGTCTACTCTAGAATCCCAAGTGGGCACACAAGTAAACTTGTATCCAAGACTCAAGGCTTTGGGGTCATGTAGGGCATCTGCTGGAAACATCACCAGGTTCTAATTGGCAGCTGGACATATTAGAGTAAAAAGAATGGGGAGAGTAGAGTTTGCTAAATTAGGCCCTGTGCTGAATACTTCATGTAAGTCATCACATGTAATCCTCATAAAATCTTTGCAAGGGAGATAAGTAAAAGGGATATTAATGAGATAAAATGACTGAGCTGGGATTCACACCCAAGGAAGTCAGAACACAAAGCTCATGCTCATGCCCCAAGCATGCCATCTCCAGACCTAAGAGAACTCCAGCTAAAAGAGTACTTCAGCAATGCCTGGTCACTTGGGCATCTGATAGGACGAAGCTGAATGAAGGTGAATTCTCTGAGACTGGACAGGACTGACTTCCCATTCAGATTATCAGAAGTGAAAGGACAGGCCGAGAGCAGAAAATGCATTTTTCTTTACTCTTCTTCCTAAACCTTAATACAATGATGAGAAAGTAGAAGCTATGATTTTGGAGAAATGCACGCTTTAAGTAAAATTAACTTTGCCGACTTTGTCTTTTTTAGGAACAGACTTCCTGGTGTCAGGTATCTCATAGTGTCAATCAAACTTACCTAGAGTAAAGGGAATTTGCAAGGCCTAAGATATCATACATTGATCAAGGACTGTAAAAGTCATGAAACTTGTAATTACAAAAGTAATGACCCGCCCAGAAGGGGAGCGGGTGGGGACTTAATCTTCCAGTAGAAGGGGCCCTATCCACAGGGAAGTCAAAGATTCCCCTCCCCCCAACCTACCCATTGGGAATGCCTAGGAGATAAGGAGGAAGTGCACACTCCATTAACTCCAAGGAATGTCATTCGGGAAGATACAGGAGAATTAGAATCCTTGTCATGCCCTTCTCTAGGGGCTATGATAATGTGGGTGGACATTAATGAGTCTCTGTGTCACAGGATCTCCAAGACATCCACAGGTGGTCGATAAGGAAGTCACGGGCAGTCACGTGCAGTCACGAGCAACATCTCCAAGAAGAGGATTTAAGCCAAGACTCTGGGGGGCTACGACGCCACACTCCTAGAGTGTAGGCCACTCCCTATCTGTGGGGGGTGAGCTTTTCTTAAATAAATCTTTTCTTCTCTCACCTCTGTGTGTTGCAATTCTTTGCATTTACTCGGATCTCTGGGTTGCCAGCGTGCACCTCTGGCTTGCCAGCCCCGGCAGTGCTGCGCGCCTCCCTGCGCCTCTACACCCTCACCCTGTCCTTCCGTACCCTAACAAGAAGGATAACTTAGGTCATCTCATTTTTGCTGTTCTGCCTTTGGATCCCAAAGATCAAGCATCTTGGGGGAATCTGAGATAGTATAACCCTTGGTCCTTCAATCACAGTGCAAACTTCTTGAAACATACTCAAGCAGGGCCTGCTGGCCAGATGGTGATCCCCATCTCTCCTTAGTTGAGTGCCTGATGGACCCAGGAAGAAGAGGATGAAGCCTGACTTCAAGGCCAGTCTGCAAAAAGGAGTCAGTCCCTTTCCAATGAATGGCATTAAACAATGAGAGCCTCATCTTCTAATCACATTACCTCACCCCAGGGGGTATTTCCTGGCCCATTATCACATGGTGTGGTTGGCTGGATCTCCATTTGTCACAGCAAACATCAGGCATATGGTAATGGTCCCGTAAAACATGCCCTGTTGGGTCTTAATGTCTATTTAATGACACCTGCTATGAAGGCTCCCATAACTGAACTCGTAATGGGAGATGAGGGGATATTAGATTTCGGGGAAGGAGAGCTCTCTGAATGACAGGCTGCCTCTCCCCAAGAGGCTGAGGCTGCATTAGGTTGGGTGGGGGTGGCTGGGATGAAATCACAGAGTTGATCTGCCAGAGCCACACTGAGGGATGAGCTGATCAAAAGCTCTCTTTGTCCTAATGGGGAGGAAGAGGATGAGGTCCTGAGGAAGGAGGGAATAATGGCACCAGTGGGGAAATGTGGAACACCAAGCCAGTTTTGCATTTCTTTTACTGACCACTCTTCTACATTCAAAAGGAATCCCAACCACTCCATTTCCTACTGGGGGTGGGAAAGAGAAACAGAAGTTTGGTGGGAGTAGAAAACACCACATTCAAGGAATTTATTTCTCACCTTCCCCAGAGTTGGAAACCTTCCGACCCCCTCTTCCCTCCCTCCTTTTGTTGTTCTTTATGCATCTCTTGGCCTCAGCTATCATCCTCATATAGGGAGAGGCAGAGTGTGTCCTAGAGGAAAGAAGGTTTGCAAGAGAGAGAGATTTCATTTCTCTTCCATGAGAAAAATCTTATCCGGGGTATGGTGGCAGTCCTCAGAACACTTAGATTCCATTCATTGGCCATATGCTGGGTTAAAGGTTGAGCTGCTTATCATGGCAGACAGGATTTTCCAAAGAGAATTATAGCAATAGCTTCCATCCCATGCTCTTCATCCCATCAAGAGGTGGAGCTTGATCCCCAACTCCTTGCATCTGTGTTGACCTTAATCCCCAACTCCTTGTATCTGACTTGCTACCATAGGATGTGGTTGAATGTGACACTGCATGACACCTGAGGCTGGGTCAAAAAAGGCCATGCAACTTTTACATGGCTCTCCTGGGACACTTGCTCTAGGGGATACCAGTCACCCTAGGAAATCTGACTCGAGAGGCTGCATTTAGACACTCTGGTGGACAGCACCTTCTGAGCCTCCAGCTGACTGCCAGCATTCCCTGCCAGCCATCTGCAGGAGCCATCCTGGACTTTCCAGCCCAGTCAAGCCCTCAGATAACTGCAGCCCCAGCTGATGTGTGACTGCAAATTACATGAGAGACTCCTCAGTTCAGCCCTTCCTAGATTCTTGATCTACACAACTGTAAACAAGATAAAATTCTTATTTTTTTAAGACTCCAGGTTTGGGGGTAACATTACACAATAGTAAATGGAAAACTTTTAGTCATGAATCAAATGCAGCCCTTGCCCTCAAAAGATTCACGATTTAATTTGAGATTCTTTAACCACTGCTTAAATTAGTACATGGTGGGTACTGTAACACGAGAGCATGCATAGGAGTTAACCAGACAGCCAGGGAAGGAGGATGTTCAGTGAGGAAGGGTTGGCATATGGGAAGGCAAAGAAATATCACGAGAGGCTGAGTAGATGCCATCTTGGTGCCAGTACAGGGAATTCTGGCATGCCCTTTGAGGTATAGAACAGTATGCAAGGAGGTGCTCAGAACCACTGCTTAAAAAGATGATGCATCTTCCTAGAACATTACATCCATTAATAATTAAGCCCATCAAAATATGCATTAAAACATTTTTATATGAAAACCAACATGAATATATTACAAAGTAAAACACAAAAGTTACATGATTTTTCAGAAATGAATTAGAAAAGTTTAACTAAATGTTGTAACTTTTCAGGTCTTGCTGCAGCCTCCTTGGAGTTCCAGTCTTGTTGCTTAGGGGCCCTTTGACAGGAACTTTGGGTGTAATATGACCAGGCCTGTTTTAGGAAGATTTCCCTGAAAACAAGAATCAAAGATGGTCTGGGCAAGCCTGAAAGTAGGAGTCCTGTTCAGAGCCTGTTGGAACATCAAGGTAGAGGTTCCATGAAATGGAGAGATTGTGGGAAAGAGAAGAGGGAAAAATTTGAAAAGTTAGAATAGGCAGCACCTCTACTCAGCATTCCAGGTGTCTTTCTCCAAGAAGTTTCTATCTGATGTGGATTAGAACCTCTTCTAAGTGGCCTGACAGTTCCCTCATCATATCTCTTATTGCACTGCCCATTCATATCCTCCACATCATCCACTGATGGTGTTTATTTGAATGCTTTCTGCATATCAGGCACCTTGTTTTTGGTTAGAAATTTGTTCCACTGTATAGTACAGAATTGTTCCCCCAAAGAGTGGCTTAAGAAAGAAAGTTGCTAAAGCAAGATCTAGTCCTCCCATGATAAAGAGTCTGGAAGTCAGTGTAGTAGAATTTGTGCTGGTGCCCAAGGATATCATTTGGAAGTCTAGTTTCTTCCAGGCTTCTTCTCAATTATCCCAAGTATGTGGTTTCACTCTCATGGCCTCAGGTTGGCTGACTCTTCCATAAATGTGTTTCTGACAAGTATATAAAAGAATTATCTCTCAGGAAGCATTGTCCTTTTATTTAGGAAGGAATACCCTCACCAAGAGTTCCATCAGTGGCCTGACCTGAGACGTGTGGCCACCCATCTTGCAGGGGAGTCTGGGAGGGTATTTGGTCAGGGTACATTGCCAGCCCAGTGAAATCTGTGGATATTGGGTAGGTAATGCACTTTGTCTACCATTTTTCTCATAACTTTCTTATACTGTAATTATTATTATTAATGCAATGTTATGGATGAGGGACAAGGAAGTTATTTTTTAAGATTACATAGTAGATGGAGGAGCTAGAGATGACATGTTTATCTCCTATGAAACTGTAAGCAACCTGAGGGCAGAATCACATATTTATTTTTTTACTTCTATTCCTGAATCCCCATTACCTGGCATAGTATGGTTAATTGGCTTGCTGATTAACTGGATACTGCTTTATTTGATAGCCTAATAAAAATCTGTACCTATCCCATAGCTGGCTTCCCTGTCCTATATCTCACTACAATGGAAAAAGATTAGAAAGAGTCTCCAACCTGGCATGCCATTCCTCTTGGCCAAAACCAGCCTGTGCTTGTTCAACTTGGACTAAGTTTTGCCGACCGCCGGCCCAGCCATGCTTGGCTGAGCACACCAGGACTTAACAAGGTCTGAATTGTTTCAAGGAGTGTTTTTAACAAGTTGTAAATGTATTTCACCAAGTCCCATTGCTGTATATAATTGATGCAGCTGATGAAAAGCAATCATGATCCTGTGAATCATTTCTGCCTGTTTACAAGTGCATTTCATTCCCCATCTTCCAGAAAGATGCACAAAGCACACTTTAAAAGAAAATGTATTTGATATTGACATATGGTAAGATCGTCTTGCATTCTGCTTCTTTACTGGCTCATGTGATATGTGAAATAAAAAAAGGCAAGCTCGTAATTACTATAGATTTTATTTTTTAATACCCACAGATAATTGCTTTTAAGTATAAACAAAACCATTTGCATGAATGATTCTTTTACCTCAACTTGGTTTGCTTTAGGGTAAGAAATATGGCAGCTACCTTGAGGTGTATTTGTGCACACTTTTTTTCACTCTTCTGTAAAGAGAGGGAATGTGTCTCATTCCAATATGCAGCCACCCCTTAACTTTCCCCCAGTGCCCTTGCTAAGACTTGATGCAGTCGTCATTTACTGAATGTATAAGCAAATGAATGAAGGAAGGAATAAACCTCCTGGAAGAAATATTGAAAAATCCTGAAAGGGAAGCCTTCTTTGTTGATAATGATGGATGGATGTTGTCTAACAGTCAGTATGGCAGTTGGACTTAAAAGGAGTGAAAGTAGAGGATTTGAACTAGCAAGGTTGTATCAGTCAGCACTGGTTCCCATTGGTTCCCATACTGCAGTAATGCTGCATAGCAATCCAACCCCAAACTGAGTGACTCAACATAAGAAGTATTCATTCTCATAATCGTGGGTCTCCAGGTTGATTTCAAATGTTTATATGTATGGCTGATCTAGGCTGGTCCCAGCTGGGTGGCTCTGCATTAGGCTACAGGTTGACTGGGCATGGCTTCAGGCTACAAGATAGACTCAGGTCTATTTCACATGTTGCTTCTGGGGTCCAATCTGAAGTGGCAAATAAGCTTCACATGGTGGGTCACTGTGGAGTGCAGAAAGAATACATTTAGTTGCACAAGGACTTTTCAAACATCTGATTGCATCATATCCACTAACATCTCCTGAGTCCAAACAAGTCATATGGCCAACCTAAAAGTCAAGGAGCGGAGAATGTGTACTCTGTAGACCATAAGGCCATGGAAAGTGTATGCAAGTAAAATTCTATCACAAAACAGTAAAGAATTGGAACCCCATATTCAGTCTATCACAAAAGAAGCCATGAGGTAAAGAGATGGGAACAGATAGGCAGAGAGAATAAACAGACTTTGGGGTGGAGAGAGAAGGGGAAGAATCTCTGCTACATCTAGGTTACTGACTTGAAGTTTTAGTCCATGAAAGGGAGGGAACCAGCACCGTAGGCTCATTCCAAGGCATCACAAAGATGTCAAAGTAGCACATACTGTACTCTGTAATACAGCAGAAAGATATAATTTCCTGAGAGCACTTAGGTCTTTTGATGAGAGTAGAGAACACAAAAACTAAGTGGAGGTGTGGACGGCAGGCATTGGTTAGATTCCTGCATCAGCTGTGCAACTCCGGTCACCCCAGGCCAACTCACTCCTCATTCTACTGCCCTCTGACCTCTACTCCCTGGCTCTCACCTGGTTATCCGCGATTTTTCTCTAGGCTAAATCCAATGGATGCTTTCCAGACCCTCTTTTATTTTAATTATCTATAGCAGGCGACACTGTTAACCTCTTTCCTCCTGAAATTCCCATCTGTTGGATTTTGCCTTGTGGTTCTGATTTGCATTTCTCCCCTCTCTCCCTGAACATTTCTTCTCAGTCTTTTTCAGGCTCATTCAAATTTTCAAGAAAGAAAACTTTGGCAACTGAGCTAGAGAAAAGAAGCGTTTGGCAGGAAATGGCCCCCAAATCTTTTTGCCTTGGAAGCTACAAGAGCCTCATGCTAATAATACCTGCTGTGATATGGAATATGGATAGTGAGCTCATCTGGGACAAACTGCCATATTTTAGCAGTGTGCCCCACCACCCACTCCCAGCGTCTCCCAATAATAAATGCAGACCGACAGGTTCAAGCTGGTATTGGCCACATCACCGTTTCTACCTCCCTTCTGAGTTGCTGGGTATAGGCTTTGTGCTAAATCGTCTGAGTCTCCTACACAGCTCCAGCACAGGGCCTGGCAAGTAGTGAGTGTGCTGTATTGATTGCATTCAGTTAATATTTGTTACATATGAAGAGGGGAGGGAGGCACAGCCTTGGCTGGAAATTTTAAAATATGCTTCCTCTACTTTATGACAGCCTTCAACCTATCTTTCTGCTCCATCTCTCACCACACTTTGCCTGCCTGCACTCCACTAAAATCGCTCCCCTGTTAGTCTGAAGAAACCTCTGTGTTGTAGCTCCTCAAAATAGCTATTTATCTGCCCACCTTCCCCCACCATCCCTTTATCGTTCAAATGCCACTTCTTCCATGAAGCCTTTCCTGATTCCCAGCTGATTGCCAGTTCCTTGCAGTGGGGAGTTTGTTCCAAGTTCTGACCTAACCCAGTATTTAGCCAATGATTTGAATAGAACAACTGCTCAAGAAATCAGTAAATAGTAGGGTAACAAACAAATTGGGTGTGGCAATCTGTGAAAAAAAAAAAAAACACCCGTTCTTAAAAACTCCTGTCCCGAGTTTGTCATTTTGAAAAAGAGAAGAGTAAAATCAGTTTTTATGGAATCCATCTCTACTTTGCAGAATTATTCTGTGGTCTCTTTCATTGGACCAATTACATTTATGAAGATGAATTATGACAGGCAAGAACTCACTTGCATGGATTACCGTGTGCTAACTATGTAATTAGCGGCCGGTGACTGAGAGGGGAATTTGTTGGATATTCCATAAGAGAAAAACACATTATGCTCCATAAAAAACAATGAGCAATGATAATTTCATTTTTATTGGTCATTTAAAAACATTCACTGATAATTCTCCCCATGCTTAATAGGCATATGTTTGCTTCCTTCAAAATATACCCATAAACTTGTCGCAAAAAGCACTCTTACATAATCGTTCGGCCTCGCTTCCATTAGGACGCCTAAATGAAAGACTTTCAAAGAAAAGTGTGGAGCTCATCAAGGGCGTTGAAACAGGTGGCAGTTGTTCTCCTGAATCAGCGTCTTTCCTGGGAACCAGCATGGGATAGACCCGGGGCAAACTACCGCATTGCCCTCAAGCCAAGAGAGTTTCACACCTGAGAGGATTTAATCCCTGTTATGCACTTGAATTAGAAAAGAATGAGTCCCTGTAACACCAGTATCCCAGTCTTGCCATGATAATTAAGAAGATGCTTGAAGTCCTTTCCAGGGACCTCGACCCCAAGACCAGACCAAAGGCAGGCATGTTGCTGGTGAGAAGAAACGTTAACTACACAAATGAATGAATGAATGAAGACTGGATGGGTGAATGAATTAATAAATGACTACTTAGATGGATGAATGGATTCAGCTGAATTCGATGGGACTTCTCACATCTTATCCTCTGAGCTTCTGGCAGAGACTGCAGCCCTTCTGCTACTGGTTCTCAGCTCTTCTGGAAAGAGGACTACATTCTTGGACACCCGGGAAGGTAGTTATAGCCTCCAGAGCCACCGCTCACATTCAGAAAGAAAACTCTTTCATGTGTTTCCAAAACCACTTCAGCAAATTATTTGAATCTACCTAACTGGAAATTAAATCCTCCACATGAAACGTGTTTTCTTTTCCTTCTTGTTCCCTCTGGCCATGCTGCTCTGTTCTCTGGCCCCTGACTGACCCCAGCCATGAGGTCCACTTTCCTATTGTGTACCAAGCCAGAAAAGCATCAAGGATAAAAATAGGGATGAAGGAGCTAATGAAGGCCCCTCAGAGAAAAGAACCTAGCTTGCGGGCCTTAAGGACGTGCTGGCTTCTGTCCAGAAACAAGATCCATCAGTTGACTTGTGCTTTGAAGTGCTTGGCAGCCCGACAAACTTTCTGAGTCTTTGTGTGTGTGTGTGTGTGTGTGTATGTGTGAGACCAAAAGTATGAATATGCATGTGTATATATGTGCACACCTATATATGTGTATGTATATGCATATATGTGTATGTGTGAATGTATACGGATGTGTATAAGTGTGTGTATGGGTTTGTGGGTATGAGAAAGTGTGTGTTATCCCATGTATATATGTGTTTATGTGTGAGACCAAAAGCACATGCATGCAAGTCTGTATGTACACATATGTAGATAGTTGTGTATATGCATGTATCAGTGCGTGTCTGTGTAAATGTATGTCTGTGAGTGTGTGAGAAAGTATATTTACACATGTGTTTGCACTTGCATATGTATGTATGGAGTGTAGGTGTTTGTTGTCACTGAGTGTCTATGTGTTCTCACGTCTCCAGAATTCTCCCAGTGTGAGACAAACGGGGAGAAAGGAGGGCAGAGAATGCCCCAGGATTTGACACCTCCTTCAAGCCCCTGCCAATGTGACTGCCCCTGGCTGAGCCACAGGTGATGCGGCCTCTCCCTCCTACACCAGTGGCCATGGTTCTGTGGCCCCTATGGTTCCGGCAGCTGCAGTCTGGCCTCCAAACTGCCGTGGCCTGCTCGCTATCTGCCCTTTCTCTTGTTGCCCACATCCATCTGGCGTTCTTTTGCTCTCCAAACACTTTCTAGCCTGATGCTGGGTAGCAGCAGTATTTATCCCTGGAGGATCATGGTGGGAATGTGATGATTCCAAGTCACTCACCTTTGTTGGCCTGAGTATAGCTCCACAGTCCTATCCTCCTGGACACAGAGAGAGCATTGTCCTGGGCCCAAAGGACGAGCCATTCTTCTCCATACCCCTCTGGAGTATGTTTGGAATGACACCACTGTGTGGCTTCCATAATACATGTGTTGATGAGATTTTCTCCAACAGGAGAAGAGCGGTGATTGGATGACAGAAAGGAAGGCTCACTGTCATTGCTTGGGTTCTAGGAAATGCCTTTCTTTAGTCAATGGGGTGGATGATTTTTCTCTGTTTTCATGACTTTTGTCCTTATTACTCATTTGTTCATTAATGTTTTTACGTGTTAATTCAACAAACATTTACCAAGCACCTAATGAAAGTCAGTGGGTCAAAGCGGTTAGCTGAGGAACTGAGCACCCTAGGTTCAAATCTCAGCTTCACCATTTCTACATGACCCCTCTGAACCCCATTTCCTTACCTGTGAAATAGGAGTAAATATAATATCCATCTCATGAGATTGTTCTGAGGATTAAACAAAATCACACTCTAAATCCTCCGTCAATGTAGCTTTTGTTACCATTGTTGATATTGTCATTGTTACCATTACCATTAGATAACCAGTGGGATGCTGTAGAAACAGAGGTGAGTAACATGGCACCTGCCTCACAGGAGTTCTAGGTCAAGTTGCAAAGGCGGTTATGAAAAAGCACCAATGATGTTTAGAAGCTGAAGGATGGAAATGGAACTGTGGGGATTCCAGAGGAGAGACCTGTTAATTCTGCCTGAGAGAACAGAGAAGTCTCCCGGGAGGAGCAAGTTCATTCAAGGCAGACCTTGAAGGATATTTAAGACTGAATAGTCAGTGAGGGGGAAGAAAGACCTTCCAGGCAGATGGAAGAACTACCAGCTAGAGTGGCTGAAGCAGCAGTGAAAGATTACAGCTATGCAAAGGATGATTATGTGAACAGGTTGCAGAGAGCCTTGAACACTAAGCCAAGGGAGGTCTTTGGATCTTATTCTCCTGCCACAGGGAGTGGTTCCAACATTTTAGACAAGGACACGATTGGATCTGATCATTACTGAGGGTAAAACTTGCCATTATAAAAATAAATAGGTTGATCCAAGACTGAGATATATTGGCAGGAATAAGTGGCCAGATTTTCCATTCTTTGCCTATGTGGGTTTGTTTCCTGCCATAGGCAAAGGGGCCACGAAGAATGATGTCACAGGGGCCATGGGATGCCTCATGTCCTGAGCAGGCAGCCAACTTGTGCTTAGTGGGGACCATGAGGCAGGGGAGATGAAGAAGTCACCTGCATCAAGCTTCCCAGTGGGCTTCTAGAGATCTGGGGAAATCCCAAGTGGGAAACTGAGTCACAGAGAGATTATTAACAAAGCAAGTTGAAGCCAGGGAGACCTGAATCTGAATCCTCTTTCTGTCACTTAACTAGCTGTGTGACCATGGGGACAGATTGCTAAATGTTTCTGAGGCTCCATTTCCTCACCTATAACACAGAGTCACAATGGTGATAATTCCACAGGGCCATAGTCAGATACAGGGAGAACATATATAGAAAGCTTTTGGCTGGGATGCAGTAAATGCCTGCCCCGAGGTAGCTGTCAGGAGAGCTCCAGAAACTTGAGACATTCCTCACCTCTTATCTCCTCTTCCTCCCTTAGTCCTTCTCGCAGGTTATGCTCTGACAGGCTGTGATCTACCCCAGGATCAGCGAGAGAAAAGCAGGAATGAAAAGTGCAGACACTTGCCTAGGAGGGTTTATAGTCAGAGAGAACCAAAGCATATCGCATATTTTTCACCACTTCTCCGAAGAGGGCACGATACGCATCATACTTCCTTTTTTCCAAGACCTTTGAAATTTTTAGCTATAAATGGTAAAACACATCAATGAATTTCCCCATGAATATTTATTGAAATGGCACTTTTAATACAAAACCACTTGAAAAGTGAACCTCCAGGGAAAATGCATTTTGTGCAGCCATTGATCTTAAAATATTTACTATGAATATGCTCATCCTAGAAGTATTACACACTGCTTTTTATTATTTGTTCTGGGTGAAATCACAGGGATTTGGCTTAGATGGTTTTTACAAGCAAAACAGTATTGGCAAGATGATCTTCTGGATTATATTCAACTTTCTTTCTTTTCAGCCCTTGATTTGTTGATTTCTGGCAACTATTTCAAAGATGTGACTGGGATTCAGTCAGTTAGTGAATGGGGACTAAACACATACCTGCTGGCAGGTGAGCTCTGGGCACAGATCACTAAAGATCTCAGAGGTCATCTTGTCCAGTACCCTGACTTACACAAGAAGGTGTCCTTACGGATACCCCCAAGCTGGGTGCCGTTTCTCAACCTCCAATTGTTTTGGCAAAAGTTGAAAAGAGTAATAAGTCCTAAAAAAAATCTGTAAAGATGTAGGAAAATAATCGCTTCATGCATTGCTGGTGGGAATACGAATTGCTACAGAAATTTTGGAAAGCAAATCACCAATACAGTTAATATTAAAGCTATACATACTCTTTGAATCAGCAGTTTTACTTTTGGGAACCTGCCCTATAAAACTAAAAGCACTAGTATATAAATATCTAGGCTGGGTGAGGTGGCTCATGCCTGTAATCCCAGCACTTTGAGAAATGGAGGCAGGAGAATTGCTTGAATCCAGGAAGTTGCGACCAGACTGGCCAACATAGCGAGACCTCGTCACTGCAAAATGTAAGCCAGTCATGGTGGTGTGCATCTGTAGACCCAAGCTACCCAGGAGGCTGTGGGGGGAGGATTGCCTGAGCCCAGGAGGTCGAGGCTGCAGTGAGCCATGATCATGCCACTGTGCTCCAGCCTGGTCAACAGAGTGAGCCTCTGACTCAAAATGAATGAATGAATGAATGAATAAATGCCTGTGTAAAGTGATGCTTGTTGTGGCATAGTTTGTAGTGGTTCTTGTTGCGGCATCCAAAAATGACTTGGATGTTCATAAAAAGAGAAATGTGTGAATAGATTGTTCCCTGATTCCATAGACCAGTAGTCTCTAAGCGTTTTTGATTGTTCCTTTAATGACAACACATATCTCCAAAATATGGATATTTATTTACATACATGAATATCTGAGGTATAGAATAAACAATGAGAAAATAGAAATTTGAAAGAGATGAGATCAGAATAAATAGAGATAAAATTTAAATGTTTTTTTCCCTTGTACCAGGGAAGTGTATGCTCCCTGTTTTGGAGATCCCTAGGAGAGAATATTAGGTTGTCTTCTAAAGGAATGAATATAATGCATCATTTGTGGAAAATTAAAAGCCTAAGAAAATAAATATGATTACATTTTTGCAAAAAAAAGATGGCCCCCCCAATTTTTTTTTTGACCATTATAAAAGTTTTTTAAAAAAGTTTAATATGAAAATGTGCATTACCCAATTTTTACATCAAAGTAAAACAGGCCCTTGGGAGAAAGGACATGAATTTCTCTGCTGAAAAACCATTTATACTCATTTCAAGGCTTCTAACATTATGATACTATTTCCTCATATTACCATCATGCCATTATTGTTCTGTTGTCCACTAGTTGCCATCTCCACACATTCATCTATCACAAGATTCATAAAGGGGTCAAATCCCCATAATATTCCTTAGACATGTCTGCCACCATTTAGTTTCAATGATGACTTCTTGTCCATAAATTTTTTCAACTCGAGAGGATGAGCTTTGCTCAGGGTGTCGGCTCCGCAGGATCAGAGATGCCTCCAAACCGAATTTGTGGCCTCCTCATGCTTGTGCTGCAGGCCCAGCATTTTGCATCTCCCCCCACATTTTTTACAGCTATAACTACAGATAATTGACATAGATATAAATGATTGTGCTTTGATATATTTGTATGGGAATAGAGAATGGTGTGAATGGGCATTACAAGTTGTCACTACTGGTTATTATATCAAGGGTTGAACAGGAACGTGGGAAAAGGAGAGAAATTGGGGAAAATTAAGATATAAAAAACAATAGAAATGGAAAAATATGCACAATGTGATGTTAAAAATAAAAGTCTGTATATTACATTAGCTCATGTAGCTAAAAAGTAAATATCAGGAAAAGGGACTAAAAACAATACAGACAAATAAAAGAAAGGACTGATTTGATCAGGTGCACAATTTTAGTTTGGGGTTCGGTTGTCATTTTAATATTAGCAGATATCTCAACCTCTCTGTGAGTTATTTACTTCTTGGTTCTCCTTTTCTCAGCACAATGATGCCATTCACTGGCCTGTTTGCAGAGACCACCCGTGTTCTGTGGGTCCCACATTTACATGTCCTCATTTCTCACACCCAGCAGACAGGTTAGAGTCTCTCAGGCCCAAGTCCAATTGACCAAAAAACAGAATCCAGTTGCTCAACACATGTCAGAGAGTCTCAATGGTCAAATGAGCTCTTGCCAGGAAGACAGGGTCATGGAGATCATTTCCCTGTTGGAGTGATAGTTCTCAACTCCATTTCCCTGTTGGCGTGATCGTTCTCAGGAAAGGTAGCAGTCTTCCAAAGCACTGTCAGGTAGAGGTAGGGTTAATTCTAGAGCCTGAGTCTCTCACACCCCAGGTCCGGTGATCTTTCTATTCTTTGGAGTGGGTTCATTCTTTTTTTTTTTTTTTGAGTAGGAGTCTCACTCTGTTGCCCAGGCTGGAGTGCAGTGGCACACTCCTGGTCACCGCAGCTTTGACTTGCTGGGCTAAGGTGATCCTTCTGCCTCAGCCTTCCAAGTAGCTGGAACCACAGGAGCTCGCCACCACACCTGGCTAATTTTTTGACTTACTGTGGAGACAAGGTCTAGCCAAGTTGTCCAGGCTGGTCTCAAACTCCTGGACTCAGGCAGTCCTCTTGCCTCCGCCTCCCAAAGTGCTGGAATTGCAGGTGTGAACCACTGCACCCATCCAGCATGGAGTGCCTTCATTCTTTCTATCCAAGGACAGGTGACCCTAAGACAGACTTGCTCAATGATTTATGGGATTCAGAGAAGCAAGATGTCAAAATGGGGCACTTCTGTTGGAAAATGGCAGAGTGATTCACAAAGCAGAATGTGACTTTTTAAAGAAGTGAGAATATCTGAAATGAGGGTGTCTCTAGCTGACTTATTTCCATCTATTGTTCTTCCACAATTGAAAATCTGCATAACACCATATACTTGTGGTATGTAGTCACCAGTGCAGTTCTCAGACCTGAGAGCTTACTGACTTTCTGTGCATAAAACAGTCTCTTCCTGGCTCCATGCCTTGGTCTGATCCTGGGCAGAGTTATAGGGTTTATCCCACTGAGAGAGAGAGAGAGAGAGAGAGAGAGAGAGAGAGAGAGAGAGAGAGCGAGCAAAGAGAAAGGTCCTGGCTGGCACAGGGCCCTGTTGTTACCTGGGAAACTGAGGTTAGGATAAACCCTGCTCACTGTTCAGAGGGGAAGGAAACTGTGCCAGGTCCAGGCTACTTCCTTGATTAGAACTCGATGGTGCCAGAGATGGCCCCACTGCCCTTGGTTACTGGGCCATTTGAGGGGAAAATTGAATTATAATCCTAACATCCTTTGTACATCTGGAAATTTGTCATAGTAATTAAATGCTAATAAGGCAAGGGAGATTAAATGGATAGTTTCCTTAAAGATTACATTCCACTACCCAAGGTCAGGTAGAAATTATAAGTAATATAGTGGTGTAGTCAGATCACTCCAGCTGAATAAATGTCACAACGAAGGCAAGGAGTCTTTCAGTTTTCTATATTTGAACATCTCATTAGAGTCTGTGTCATTCAAAGACGTATTGGATGGCAGAAAGGTGACATTTAAGGTCTCTCATGGAAAGCCGAGCCCTTAATTATCTGATAGAGGTTAATGTGGCCATGCAACAGGGGAAGGCTGGGCATAACAGGGAACAATGGATAATGCTAAGAGCAGGTTTCTTGGGTGGAGTAGAGCATTGCATTAGGATGTCTGGTCAGTGTTTTTCTGCCTTGTTGGCTACCTACCTGGCTGAATGTGGGGACCAGGAGAGTTCCTCTCAGTTTAACGAAGTGATGGCCATGGTTGTAAGGAGAGAGACTGCAGGAGATAAACTCTCAGTCTCAACCATGATGTAAGCAGGAGCCCAGGCAGCTCATGGGCCTAAAGAAGCTTTGCTGAGGATGTTAAAGGGTGTGGTGTGGCTGTGTGCAGGGGAAGGGCAAAAAAGAAAAGTACCCATCTGCTGACAAGACTTTGATTTGGAGCAAAGATATTCACTGAGCTATTAGACTACCTTTTTAATATCCATGAACATGAATTTTAATAGATATCCAGCCAATTTGTTTCCTGTTCTCCAAGAGTTGGGAACTACTGGTTGACCAAGCACTGGTGTGGTCACTCAGAACAATTCTCCAACCAGATTTGGGGGCTGCCATTGTTCTCAACCTTGTATACCTGCAGCACTAAATAATTATAGCTCAACTCAGTCCCCAAGCTTCTTAATAAACAGGTGGTGGAAAACTTCAGCCATGTATCTTTAGTAACTCCCCTCAACTAATGAATAGAAAAAGCAAGGCATTATTTTTCAGAAAGATGCAAAATTATCTTGGAAAACTTTGGAATCCAAATGATTTAGCATTTTCATCCATCCTTCTTTCCATTCCACTAATATTTCTTATGCCTCCTGCATCCCAGGTCTTGTGCTAGTGGCTGAGATTACAAAGATAAATACAAAATACAATACTGTCTCTGCCTTCACTGGCTTAAAAATATAATGAAGGAAATATATAAATGTAGCCTTTCAAGTGAATAAAAAATGTTGGAGAATTGTCTGTTGAATACAACAAAAACAAAGAATGGAAAGAATAAATAAAAAATATTTTAGGGTATTTTATTTTTTTCCCAGGGCACTATCCATTTTTTGAGGGGAGACGGGACAAAGCTTGCCCAATCCTTGTGAAGTGAAGAACTGTTTGTTATGATATCATTGGTAAGGCCTACATTTTGAGCCAGTAGAAAAATAATTCCTTTTCACAATCGTATCTCACTGCAGCCTTAAATTACTGGGCTCAAGCCATCTTCCTGTCTCAGTTTCCTGAGTTGTTGAGACCACAGGTGCATTCCTCCGTGCCTGGCTAATTAAAAAATTTTTTTAATAGGAATAGGCCTTGCTATGTTCCCCAGCTGGTCTCAAACTCCTGGCCTCAAGTGATCCCCCTGCCTTGGCCTCACAAAGTGCTGGGATTACAAGCATGGGCACCATGCCCAGCCTAGACAATTCTTATTTCAAACTTCTAATTTTTAAATGAATACATTGGGGTTCAGAGAGAAGAAGGTACTTCCCCAAGTTCACACAGCCAATTAATTAGACTTCTAGATTAGAACCCTAGTCTTCTCCAACTCAGCATTTTTTAAATGATGCTAAGTGGTCTGAGAGCATCAAAGATATGGTTTTCATTATCAAGACCTGTTTTTCCTGGTAATAGATAAAGTATCTAGGATCTGGATTTTATAATGGTAGGTTCAGCAAGTACTTGCTTTGTTCTCTCAATCAGACTCTACAATAACATAGCCATGCTTGAAAATGAGAAGAGGAACTAGAATGAACCAAAAACTGACCCAATTCTGAAAGATAGACAATAGATGTGAAGCTTAGAAGAAAGCCAGGGTCCGGAACACAGCTGGGAATTCTGCCTCAGAAATACTGGTGCTTCCATCTGATCACTGGTGGCAGCAGGAGGTGCCCTAGGGGTAATTCACAGGGTCATTAGTTAAGGTGTCACACCCAGGACAGCCAGGACGGTTGACACCTGCACAACTCTTTTCTTCTTTCATGAACACACGGTCACCAAAACATTTTGATAAAAAAAATCAAACTATGAAAGAGATAGCACAATCAACAAAGGAAAAAACTTTCACCCAAGAAAATAAAGGAAATAGTGCAAACAGTACAGAATCTTTACATAAGAATATTTAATATCCTCAGAGAGGGGTGGAAGGGGTATCATATCCATGAAACAAGTTCAGAGTGCTATAAAAATCAATGAGAAATCTTGGGAATAAAAAACAACTATAGAATTCAACAGGTGGGTTGAAGAGCAGAATGTACACAGTGAAGAGCAAATTCTAATTTTGGATGATCAAATAATTCTTCTAGAACTCAGCACAGTGGGATTAAGAGACAGAAAGTATGGAAAAAGAGTTGAGAGTGGAAACTGGATTCTTTTGTTCCAACATCAGTGCCAGGAAGAGAAATTAGAGAAAAAAAGAGATGGTAGTATTCTAATAAATTATAATTAATATTGTCCTAAAATTTAAAGGAAGAAATCTAGACACTGAAAAATATACTCTGTGATGAGCAGAATAACTTTTAAAAAAAATATAGGCCTGGCCAATATGAATTAGGCATGTGCCTTTAGCTTCAAAAATAGATGTTTTTGTTCATGTCGATGTGGTAGACTGGGGACATTAACCCTGAACTTATTATTATGACTTGGATAGCACCTGATCTTCTTAACTGATGCATCAAAATATCCACTAAGTTCAGTACAATCCAAGGTCTATGATGCCCTAAGACCATAGAGAATGCTCTTTCTGCTGGACTTTTTCCTTACTGGTGTTGTGGTAGACAGACTCAAAGGTGATCCCCACCTTCTGGTGTTCATGCCTTCGTGTAATCCCCTTCCTTTGGGTGTGGCTAGACCCATGACTCACTTCTAACTAGCAGAACATGGCAAAGATAAAGAGGTGTCTCTCTGTGACTATGTTATGAATGTAAGACTCTGTCTTACTCTCTGGCTGGCAAAGAGCCATGTGGTGAGCTGCCTATGGAGACACCCACAAGTCAAGGATTCCCAGTCCTGCAACCACAAGCAATTTAATTCTCCCAACAATCTGAGTGAGCTTGGAAGTGAACTCTTCCCTAGTCAAATCTTCATAAAAAAGCACAGTCTGACTGAGAACCTGAAGCAGAAAACCCAGCAAAGCCATGCCCAGATACCTGACCCACAGAAGCTGTGGAATGATAAATATGTATTGTTTTAAGCTCTTGTGTGTTGTCTAAGTTGTTGTGTGTGTTTAAGCTATGTGTGTTGTCCAAGCTGTTCAGTTTGTGATCATTTGTTACACAGCAATAGGAAACGAATACTAGTATTTCTGGTGACGGATGATTTCAGCATTTGGCGAATCCTGTGGTGCAATTGGATGGCTGAGAGCTGGGGAAGTATCTGTGTTAGCACCACTACTCTGCTCTGTGGGGCTTCCTCCCAGACATGTACTGATGTGCGCCCTACCTTCCAAACTGGGGGCATTTGTTCTGCCATCTGAGTATGATAGCTCAGACTGTAGGAGGGAGAGTTATCCAAGTGAGTTGATGCCAAAGCCCAATGACCAGGCTCCTGTCATTTGTAATGTTCAGGATGGCTGGCATGGGATTCAAAGGGCAGCTGTCTATCAGCAACTGGAACTCACATCTACACACACACGTGCTCACAAACATACACACCACTGGGCTCAGTCTTACCAAAGACGGTTGCCTATGGATTAATACCTTGGAGTAGCAGGGCCTTTCTGCTGCCTGGGATGTTTGTGACTTAGGATGAAGACTCGGGGCTCCTATCTTATGGCAAATTGTGGTCCATCTCTCTGACCTCCCTTCTTTGGAAAGGGATGCTTCCTCTGCAAGTTTTCAAATACCAAGGACGCTTGATAAGTGGCTCTTAAAAGTGAACTCAGGTGTCCACCAAAAGGTATTCTGGCGAAGAATTAGCAGTGAAATTAATGAACTCGCTTCCAAATGTATGTGCACACTTGTCTCCTTTCCAGCAATTTCTTGAAGAATTATAGGGATGCACTGTGGGGGCAATCAGGTGGTTTAGTGGAAAGAGCCCACATTCCGGTCCCAGCTCCACCACTCCTTCCCACAGCGTGACCTCGCATGAGACCCTTCCCCATTCCGAGTCTCATTTTTCTCATCTGTAAAATAAAGAGGTTAAATTTCAGCTAACACAATCTCAGAAACTAAATTTTCTCTTCCCTCCACATGGAAATAATGTCCACCCCACTGAGGCATGTGTGGGATGATGTCTGTGGGAAGTTGTGACCCATTAAGAATGCTGTTCACTGTTAATTAATCATCATTGGCCATAGCTTCAAGCCATGGATCTGTCACGACTGATGTCTGATGGGGGCAGAGGGGGTGAAGAAGTACTAAAGATGCCTTGAAAAGTTAATTCATTCAGCTCATGCTTATGCTTATAACAGCCACTAGAATTATTTTTGTTTTTGTTTGGCATCAAGTTTCCTAGTTTATATAAGCAATTATGCTCGTAATATAGGCTGGATCTGCTCATATTTCCATGACAGGGACCTGGATTTCTGCAGTGTTTCTGCCGCATGGAAATTCTCAGGAGGGTCCCAAATCTGTCCTCAGTTTCAAAAGGGAGCATTATGGACAAATATACTCATATTGATTGCCTGGGATTGTGGCCTTTTTCTACTTATTATACAGACCTCCATTCTGGCATACTGTATGATAGTCAGACATTCCAAGGACAGTTTTAAGAGAGTCCTTCTAAATTATGGCACACAGAAAGGTTAAAAAGGGAGACAGAGGAGGAACTCTCAGTGGCATCACCTATCCCTCCTTCAATAGCAACGCTTCTGCACTGTCCCAAGCTTGTGTGTACCACATAGCAAAATCAAAGCTGTATGGTTAACCATACCTACCTTCCTTAGAAGTGAGTTTACTGTCCACCTTCTGTTACTCAAACATGTCCCTTGAAGGGACCCCCAATCCAAGTAGCTTATCAAAGACTTCCTTTCAACACCCCATCATACACTCCATGAAAGGAGTCATAATAAATACAAAAGGGTCATAATTTTATAATCATTACTGATTGGAATTGCAGTCCTATCCCTTTTCAACCAGAGATAGTAATCAAATAATAACCATACTAAAGGGTTGATTAAGGATTAAATAAGACAACTGATAGTTTGGGTTGGGCACCTAAAATAAATTATTTTCTCAGACTACCTGGGTGACCTCACCATGGCACCTAAAAATGCTACTTGTCTTGCCTGACTGGGCACAGCTTTCTATTGAGCATTTCACATCCAGCCCCATTCCTGTGAAAAGTAACCTTCCAATACTGCCAGCTTGTGCTGGTCTGAATTTCAGGCTTTATCTACATCAGCCATAGAGACAGAGAATGTCAGAGTCCCAGGGTCTTTCAATCCAAGCTTTTTGCAGCATGCCCTGAGTTATACGTAACAAAATTCAAATCAACTCAACTTAATAAAGATCATTTATTGGCTGTAACAAAAAAGTCTAGAGTTAGGGCCAAGCTCACACAAGGCTTGATCCCATACATAAACGATGCCACCAAGGACCTGCTTTTCTTCCTGCCTCTTGACTTCCCCTTCTGTGGTGTTGGCTTCATGCTGAGTGATCCTGGTCATGACCCCAAGGTAGCTACCACCAAGACCCAGGATTACTTACTTCCTCCTTCACGTTCATCAGGGGAATTAAAAAAGTTTCTACCCAACATTTCTGAAAAGTCTTGAAATTCTCTCTGGCCGCATTGCCTTCACTCAAACAATCATACCTGAACCAGTCACTGGTGCTAGAGAGATGGAATGTGTTGTTGGCTTTGTCCAAGACTATATTCCACCCCTTGAGGTGAGGATAGACTCAGCTCTGGCAGATCTTGAATCCTCTAACAGAAATGATGGGCTGCTGGGAAAGGAAATTAGGGAATGAATGTCTGCAATGCAACCACCAACAACTAGCATATCCCTCATTTTATGGATGGCAGACTGAGACCAGATAGGGAAAGCTCTTGTCTAAGATGACAGCAGAATAGGACTGGGATCACAACTAGCGCTTTTGTCTGAAGACTGGGATCACAACTAGCGCTTTTGTCTGAAGACTCTACGTTATTTCCACTCCACTTTGCTCCTAGCTCATTTGGGCCAACTCACCCAATATTGAGTGGTGATCAGTATGAGATCAGACTGACCAATTTATCCCTAAACTTGAATGAACCCCTTTGGAGTTACTGCATTTCAAAAACCTCCAAGTGAGTGAAAAGAAAATAAACCTGTGCCCCAAGTATTCTTTGCAGTCACAAGATCATCCTCAGAATTTCTCCTCCCCTCTTGGGAGTCCCCTAAGAAACAAGTGGTAGCTCTTGCTACTTTTAAGGGGAAAAATGCATTCTGATGTGCAAACATTATCACATATTCATGCACTCAAAACCTAATTTTAGTTGCAAGAGACTTCATTATAAGATGTTCATATAATTAAGCAGCTTCCTTCCCAGGGTTTGGAAGCCTGTCTATTCTTCTCTCTCATTTACACATCAGTGGGATTATCAGAATATTTCAGTTTTAAAAAATTATATATTTGGTTTTTCCAAATTGATCTACAACAGGAGATGATATCCATAAAAATTACGTGTTTTAACACAGGATTGTGTAACTCCGTAGCCTTGCTATTAGAGTTGGAAGCTGTAGATAGTCAGGGTTTTGCTGTTCTGTTCTAATTGGTTCCTGATGCATTTGACACACTTCTGCCCTACATACAGATCAGCTTTTACTCATCAGCTGATTGAGACAGTGTCCTCTTTACTGAGAAGCTGAGAGTTGCAGATAAGACCTAACTTAGAGACAAATGTACTTTCCCCAAAGGACAAGCAGATCCCCCTTCCTGATTCTGCTGAGATATCCTGTGTAGGCACACCTGGGATGATGGCTACTGAAGACAGGGCCCTTTGTACCTCCTTGCTCATCCAACATCTGGGGGAACCTGTCAAGCATCAGATGCCTTGCCATATGGAGTGACTCAATATAACCTGGATGGATCTGACCCCATGATTCCTGAACTACTAGCCAAGGTGCACAGTAATGTACAAGGCCATGTAAGCAGGTGATACTCCACCTGGGGAGAAAGTGAGGTCTCTGAGCACCTGGCAGCAATGAACTACCCAACCCACTACCAGGAGGAAGTCTAGTCTATGGCTCTCCCTAGACACCTGGGTTTGTAGGGGAAGCCCAAGGAGTCATGCCCTGGCTCCAGTCCTAGTCTGTCCTCTCTCCACACTTTGCCCTTCCCAACCTCCATGGTTTCTAAGTCTTCTCCCCTGAAGATTTCTCTGTTCTCCATCAGTCTGGTGCCATGCCTGGAATGTAGGTCTCCCTTGGCTTCCCCTTCCAGGGCAGCGTGGGAACTTCTGGTAGGTCTCAACTGTTCTTACAACTCGGGAGAACTAGTACCATCAGAGGCTGTCACAGATTGAACCCTGTAGTCATCCTGCACCAACAAACATTTACAAAGAGCTTGATGTTTCTAGCTGTGAGCTGAACTGAGTGATGCTGTGGGAGTGTCAAGACCAGCTTTGCATCTGTGTGAGTTTGGAGGAATCCCAAGAAGGACATGGAGGCCACCAGGGGCGCAGGTGCCCAAACCCACCCACAGGCCAAACTGAAGGTTGGACGAGGCTTCTCTTGGAAGGAAAGCAGCTCCACTGGGCATTCCACCTGCTGCCTGTGCTCATGGGTGGGGGGTGGCTCTCAGTCCCCCATCTCCAGGTCAGGGAGCAGAGGGTTGGGGCATTCCAATGCCCAGCTCTCCCAAACCCCTTACCCTGTTTTTCCCTCCCAGTGCAGCTTGGCTCAGGCTGAGGGAAGGACGCTGTGATGGCCATCCCAGGGTATGGCCAAGGGGCCCAGCCAGGGTTACCACAGGCCTGGAGAAGCCACAAGGGGGCTGCCTGAGTTCAGGCCCATCCATCTTGCAGGTATCAGCATGTAACCTAATCTCAACAATCCTCCCGGCAGCATCTTGGCCACCCTGAGATTTGCTCCTGGGTTGCACCCTCACCCTCCATGCTGAGCCTCCCAGTTTCCACAGCCTCATTGTTGAGCCCAAGTTATACAGCAGAGTATGACTGAAGAAGGACATTGCTATCAGCACCTCTCCTTGTCCCAGGCTGACTGGGCCTGGGGGTCCAGCTGAGCACTAAGTAGCTCTCATGACCACAGCACAGGACACTCCCTCCCAGAGAGTAGGGACCTATTAATATGGGTGGGGCAGTGGCCCCCAACTCCCTTGCTGCTGGTGCATAGACCTCCTAGATCTGGGCCCCTCTGGCCCTCACACCCTGCTTTTGGGGCATAGTATGAACTGCTGGCTTCCCCAGGGTCAGTTGGAGAAAGAAGCCAGGAGAGGAGACCCCACTCTGAGGAGCACTGATGTAAGGTGAGTTGAAGGGGTGGCTAGTCCTGAGTTCAGTGTGTGTATTGGGGGGGGTTCACACTGCCCACAGTGATGCCAGCCCAGTGACAGAGAAGACAGAGGCAGATCTGCAGTTTGCGGTGACTGGTAGTCACACCACACACATTTATGGGATGTCAGACACACGGTCAGGGCTGTAAAGCCCCCAGCAGCAGTCCCTGCGCCCACCTCCATCCCGATGGTCCTCACTGCTCAGAGCACGAATGCCTGCCCAGTCCAGCATCCCAGAGTCAAACATCCTGACGAGCAAGTCCATGCCAGGGCAGGACACAGGACACCCAGGACCTCTGAGAGCCTAGGGCACACACGCGAGCCTGTGTGAGGAGGGACAGCCAACCTCCAGAATCATGTAGCCTGGCATCCGTGTGTCTGCATCTGTGCGTGGCTGTTTGCATCTGCAACGTCTGGCACCCCCTGCATGGGTGGCCTAGCTGTGTCAATATGGGCACTGTGAGCATGGAGTGGTGTCTAGGTGTGTCTGAGAAGGTGTGGGTGTCTGGATAGGCATGTGTGTCCACCTGTGTTCAGGTCTCCCTGTGTGTAAGCAGCATGGGGCAGGCCTTCCTGCCAATGGTCCCAGCAAGGCCACGAGCCCGGGCAGGATGGTGGGTGTGCAGTCCTCTGGTGAGACTGCATCTCTCACGCAGCCCAGAGCCTATCATCTGGGCACATACTCCCTGGGCAGCCCGGTCCAGTTGTGGTCACGCAGGGCCTTGTCCACAGTCCGGATGTAGCCATTGATCAAGTCCTTCATTTCTGGGGTGAAGGGCTCAGGGTCATGGGGGTGCCGGCCACGCCGCCGGAAGCTGCCCTCCTTGTTGTTCTCCACGCAGAGCAGCCGCTCCTCGCTCACGGACACGTTGAGGAAGGCCACCATCTCCCTCAATGTGGGCACCAGGCTGTGCCGCAGCTCCTCGTAGTGCACCACCAGCAGCCGCTTTCCATATTTAAGCCAGTCCAGGACATGCGAGGACCACCACGAGGCATAGCTGTTGACGAAGTCTGGCCACTCTGGGGTGAGGAGAGAAGAGATATGGAGTCAGGGGCAGCCCTGCCTGGGCTTCTGTTCCCCCTTGCGCCTGCTCAGGAGAGGGAAGCGGCCAGGACTGCCCACTGCCCATTGCCTAGGGCCAACCTGCCTGGAGTGACCCATGGAGAAAGACACTTTTGGTGACTGAGCCGTGTGTGTGTTGTGGGCAGGAGCAGCTGCCAGGCCTCCTGGTGAGATGAAGATGCTATAAAGGCCTGATTTCCCAGCCCAGGCCCTATGTATCTAAGTCAACATGGTGCTTGACGGATGCATATGGTGCTTTGTGGGTTTGATTGCCAGGTTGAACCTATGAAACTGCTGGGTGGTAGGAAGTACCAGGAAGCCACAGACAGGGGTGGCCTTGGCCTCAGATTTCTGCAGGTGACCTACTCTGTAAGATTTCTTTTCCAGAAGATTAAGTTATTATTTTTTGGGGTGGGGGAGTGGAGTACAAATGTCATAAATCATCTCCCCCAAACTGGGCTATTCATTGGGCTATTAATACACCTCAAATGTTGTGTGAAGGGTTTGCTTTCTTCAGTCTTCTTAAGATGAGAAAATTGAAGCTCAAAATTCAAGGTAAGTAGCTAGCCAGGGGTCGTTCAGTTCACAAGAGGCAGACAAGGGCTCAGAGTTCAGCCTGCCTGACTGTGGGGGCCTAGCCTGGGTGGAGGGTGACAGGGAAAGGGAAAGACTAGAAGCCAGCCAACACCATCCATCAGCTTCTGCGGATCCAAGCATGAGTGGACAGAAGCCTAAGCCTGCCTGGCCACAAGGCCCCACAGTATCCACAAGCACCCACACTGCTTGGACACTGCTTTATTTCTGATTTAACTTCACATCACTTACCACTCAGACTTGCTTCTTTGTTATTCATCAGAGCAAAGCCTAGATTATGCATGCCTGGAGGGCAGAGACCCTGACCCCTTCTCCTGGGACCCTGGGGCCTTGTCTGTGCCTAGCACGGTAGGACTCTGGTAAGTGTGGGTCAGCAGACTGACTCCATGAATAAAGACGAAACGGGGAATAAGCTAATCTGACCCAGAATCAGAGAGTTTGGGTGTTATGGGGTGAATGTTTGTATTCCTCCCAAATTCACTAAGAACCCTAACCCTCAATATGGTGATATTTAAGATGAGACCTTTGGGAGGTACTTAGATGAGTCATGAGGGTGGGGCACTTGTGATGGGATTAGTGCCTTTTGAAGAAGAGAGCCCAGAGAGCTTTTGATCTCTCTCTGTCATGTGAGGACACAGTGAGGAGGCAGGAAGTGGGCCCCACCAGAAACCAAATTCAGCCAGCATTTTCATCTTGGACTTCCCTAGCTTCCAGAACTGTGAGGAATAAACATCTGTTGTTTAGATCACCCAGTCTGTAGTATTTTGTTACAGCAGCCTGAACCAACAAAGACAGTCTGAATGAGGCTGAGTCCTACCATCTAGCCCACCTCAACAAGTCACACAGCCGTGTTCTCTGGGCTCATCTGGAAAGTAGGGCTGATGTGACTACCCTATGGAACACTGTGAGAAGTTGAGGAGAGGCAGCTTAGGTGGGAACTGACATGCTGAGCTCTGACCATAGATTATGTACACACACATCATCCCACTGATCCCAGAATGCTCCATGAGATATGGAGGAACCTGGTCCCAGAGGCAAAAGAGGATGCAAATCAGGTCCATGTGCATTTAAAGTGTTCTTCTCCTGCATAAGCTCCTGGATATAAGCAGGGGTAGAAAAGGGGTATAGATCACCTCACTGTTCCACTAAGGCAAGCAGAGGAGAATCTTGGCAACCAAGCTGGTATCTACATAAAACACTGTGACACATGGACCTGAGCAGGCATGATAGGGAAGGGGAGGAGGCGACCCCAAGCCCAGGCACAGCAGCGGCAAGTCCCTGAGAAGATGGGGTTTGAGTGCCTACCTGTGTGTACTGATCCTGCATCCTGATAAGCATCCTGCCTGCACTGACAACCTGCCCTCCTAGTCCCCATTTACCTTTGCTCTTCCAGTTGCGTTCAGCTGCATAACCCAGGTGCCCAGCACATTTCCTGTTGAATTCAGCCACCAGTGACCTGTATGGGTTCCGGATCAGCAGGATGGCCGAATCGAACATCTCGATCTCCCTCCTGCCACTCTCATGGGTTTTTACACAGATGGTGCGCCGGCTCCGCCAATGGTCCTTCTCGCCCTTGAACCCTGCCGAGAGAAATGAGAGGGGCCTCTTTGGAGGAAAGTGTGTGTGGGACCCCTTCCCATAGCAGCAGACAGGTCTGAACCTAACCTGCTACTCTGAGGGAAAGCCAGTATCAGGGGCATAAGAGAGGCCTATGAAAGGCACAGCAGAGGGCTCTGGGAGGACCTATGGATGGTGACAGGAGCAGCCTCCACAGGAGTAACCCCTGGCCAAGGGAAAGTGGGAGCAGGAGGTGTCTAAGAGTAGGGAAAGACAGCACCTGCAAGAGAAATGAGATAAGGCATCTCACCTCCTACACACCCTCAGGAGTCAGGAGGCAGAGGGCCTGACCATGCCCTCTTTGAGACACTGGAGATGTATATAGATGTTTTGGACATTTTCACGGAGATAATTTCACACAGCATCACAAATAACCTTGTGATAGAAATACAGC
Source organism: Cephalopachus bancanus (assembly GCA_027257055.1). NCBI lineage: Eukaryota > Metazoa > Chordata > Mammalia > Primates > Tarsiidae > Cephalopachus > Cephalopachus bancanus. The sequence continues at coordinate 575,790 of JAPVLO010000369.1, read as the reverse complement.
TGTAAGCATAGCCAAATGAAGAGTCTGCGGTTTAGAGTGAGTGTGTGACTTGTCCAAGATCACACAGTACCGTGGAAACAGCACCAGGGTTCTCTCTACATGACTTTATGTGTCCATATGAGGTACCTCAGCTTCCTCCCACCTCCCCATTGTGGGGGTAGGATCCCCACCATCAGGCTCAATGGCCATAAACAGGTGTAACCCTACCCTTGAGCTTATGCCATAGTCCCACAACTGGGGTCCAGCCTTGCACGTATGGAGATTCTCCACCTTGGACCCCAGAGCAGTTCTGGTCAAGGTACAATGTTTGGGTCTGGTACAGTGTTTGAGTCCAGCCCTGAGAAACCCAGGGTCTGGTTTCTATGAATGGAGACTTGCTCCCAGGACCACCTCTTTGGGGCATGTCTCCTACTTTGGCCCCTTGGTACAATGCTGGACACTCAGAACCTGGCAGACAAGGCCAGACTCCACCCATTCACCATAGAGTCACATATTTATCAACAAAGGTTCCTGTGTGCCCACTGTGTTGAACTTTATGTTGGGGACAAAGGGAAAGGCTCAGACCCTGTCTTTAAACTTATATTCTAGTAGAGGAAATAGCCCAAGTACAGAGGATAGGGACTTATGGTGACAAAGAGTAGCGGGAACCAAATAGGTTAATAATCATGGGGGATGTGATAGCAGGCTTCCTGGAAAGAGGTCTTTTGAACCTAGCTTCCTGGCCACATCCCAATGTAGCTCCTGCCTTCCAGCTCTGGGATATGCTCTGTAAATACTCATGAGCTTATCTTGGACTCTTGGAAACAAAATGAGCCCTACCACATGCCGCTGTTTGTGAATGGCTGGAAGCATTTGTATCTACAGTGAGCAAGTGAGGGATTCTTTGATGTCTGGAAAATGTAAGTCTCTTTTGAACCTGGAAGTCTGGGTTTACCCACTGGAACTCAACAAGCTTCAAACTCATCTCTGCCATGGGCCAATCACCAAAAGCCCTTGCTTTGATGCATTCTGTCAAATAGCTAGGAAATGTGAAGCGTCGAACCGTGGAATGAATAAACTTGAGATCTGATCTACAACAACTCTGAGAACCAGGGTGCTTTTTATATGGCCTTAGCCTGTTCCAGCCATAGCAACTCTGCCTTGCAGCTCAGACTACATTCATATTTCCCTTACCACAATAGGTATGTCATTTAGGCAAGGAGATACCTTGTGAATTTGAATTTTACATGTGTGCGTGTGTGTGTGTGTGTGTGTGTGTGTGTGTGTGTGTGTGTGTGTGTGATCATGCCGTCATTGTTCTTAAGCTAGTAGCTACATCTAACAGTCCTGTAAGGCTCAAAGTTGCACTGGGTATCTCTAAAGCATTTTTGAGGCAGTGCCATCCCAATCCTTATAGCTGGTTCTTCCAGTTCTTGAGCCATGCATCATATGCAGTCCAAAATAGCCAGCTGCACGAACAAGTTAAGGCATTCTAGATGAACAAGTAGCTGTAGCCTGGATATAGTGGTGATTCACAGGGGATTAGGCCAGAGTGGCAGGACCACATGTTTATCTGATGGCTACTTCCTCCCTCACCTGAAGGTATCCCTAGCACTCAAGACTCCCAAGGAAGATGGTACTGGCTTATATGGACAGCCTTGGCTTTTTCCCAACCAGACCAATGTTGTTGAGAGTGATTCCAGAGCCCACTGCCAAATTCAAGAAGTTTCTGTTTCTCTGGGATGCTACTGATAGTATCCAATTTTCCTAAATTAAACTCTGGTTAAGAAACCCAAAGAAAATGTTGTAACGCTTGACAATGGAGAAATACATTTTGCCAAATTTAGATGCCACTTGACTTGTCTGAGCTTCTTCATTCTTAAACAGTACATTTAAGCCATTAAAGCCAACTTACTTGGCATAATGAGGCCGTCTCTTACTTCTATAAGTGAAATATTAGAAATCATAAAACTCCCGAAGATTTTTGGTCATTTTAAAAATTGCATTTAGATGAGCTACTCCTTGCCTTAAAAAAAAGGAATGAACAGATTAAGTCAGCTTCACCCCTAATTACTGAGGGTTCTAAAATGAAGAAAAATTCAAGAAATGGTGATAGAGGGGAAATTCAAATTGCTAACCTTCCCCTCTGAATCCAGAACAGTCACCATCTCGTGAAGTTCCACCCAAAGTGTGGTCCTAGAGTTGCCTACATCAGCAGTATCACCTGGGAAGGTGTTAGAAACGAACATGTCCAGGTTCCACCTCAGACCAATGAAATCAGACTGTCTGGGGGGTGTGGGCCAGGAATCCAAGTTTTAACAAGCCTTCCAGGTGATTATTTGTTTTAACTTAAATATAAGTTGGTCACTATTTTTAACTGACATGTGATAATTGTACATTTACATGGGGTACACTGTGATTTTTTTTTGAATTGGAGTCTCACTCTGTCACCCAGACTGAAGTGCAGTGGCTGCTCCCGGCCACCGCAGCCTCGACCTGCTGGGCTCCGGAGATCCTTCTGCCTCAGTTTCCAAGTAGCTGGAACTACAGGCGTGCACTACCACACCCAGCTAATTCTTTGATTTATTGTAGAGATGAGGTCTCATCAAGTTTCCCAGGCAGGTCTCGAACCCACGGGCTCAGGCAATCCACTCACCTCAGCCCCCCAAGGCATGGGATTACAGGCTGAGCCACCGAGCCCAGCTACACTGAAATTTTGATGCATGTATACAATGTGAAATGATCAAATCAGGGTAGTTAGCATAACTGTCACCTCAAATATTTGCCATTTCTTTGTGTTAGCAACATTTAAAATCCTCTCTTCTAGCTATTTGAAAATGTATGATCAATTATTGTTAACTAGAGTCATCCTACAATACTAAAAAGCACTAGCACTTATTCCTTCTATCTAGCTGTAATTTTATATCCATTAACCAACCTCTTCCCATGCCTCCCTCTCTCCTACCTTTCCCAGCCTCTACTGATCACTACTCTACTCTACTTTTATGAGATCAACTTTTTTGGCTTCCACATATGTGTGGAGATGATATTTGTCTTTCTATGCCTGGCTTATTTCACTTAATATAATGTCCTCCAGGATCATCCGTGTTGCCATGAATGGTATGATTTAATTATTATTTTTATGGCTGAATAATATTACATTGTGTATTATCTATATGCCACATTTTCTTTATCCATTCATCTGTTGATGAACATTTAGGTTGATTCCATATCTTGGCTATCGTGAATAGTGCTGTGAAAAACATGGGAGTGCAGATATCTCTTCAACATACTGATTCTTTTTTTCCTCTTTGGAAATATACCCAGCAGTAGGATTGTTGGATCAGATGACCGCTTTATTTTTTGAGGAACCTCTATATTGTTTTCCATAATAGCTGTACTAATCTGCATCCCCCAACAGTGTATAAAAGTTCCCTTTTCTTCACATCCTTGCCGTTATTTTTAAAAATCTTTTTGATTTTTTACAGCCATTTTAACTGGGGTGTAGGTGACATCTCACTGTGGTTTTTTTAAGTTTGCATTTTCCTGATGATTAATGATGCTGAGCATTTTTTCATATGCTTGTTGGCCATTTGTATGTCTTCTTTTTAGAAATGTCTGTTCAGATCATTTGCCCATTTTAATCAGATTATTTAGGGTTTCTTTTTTGTGCTGTTGATTGAGTTCCTTGTCTATTCTGGATATTAATCCTTTTTCAGATGAATAGTTTAAAAATATTCTTTCCCATTCTGCAGGCTGTCTTTTCACTCTGATTTTTTTTTTTTGATGTGCACAAGTTTTCTAATTTGTCATAATCTCATTTGTCTATTTTTGCTTTTGTTGCCTCTGCTTTTTAGGTCTTATTTAAAAAAAATCCTTGCCCAGACCAATGTCAGTAAGGGTTTCCCCTATGTTTTCTTCTGGTAGTTTCATAGATTTAGGTCTTGCATTTAAATTTTTCATCCATTTTGAGTTGATTTTTGTATGAGGTTAAGGATAGGAGTGCAGCGTCATTCTTTTGCATATGGATATTCAGTTTTCCAAGCACCATTTATCGAAGAGACTGTTCTTTCCCCAATGTATATTCTTGGCACCTTGGTAAAAAATCAGTTGGCGGTAAATGCATGGATTTATTTCTGGGTTCTCTATTTTGTTCCATTGGTCTGTGTGTCTGCTTTTATGGCAGTACCATGCTGCTTTGGTTACTATAGCTTTGTAATATATTTTGGAGTCAGTAGTAGATGCTTCCAGCTTTGTCCTCTTTGTTCAAGATTTCTTTGGCTATTCAAGATCTTTTGTGCTTCCAGACAAATTGTAGAATTTTTTTTTCTATTTCTGTGAAGAAAGTCATTGGTATTTTGACAAGATTGCATCGAACTTGTAAACTGTTTTTGGGAGTATGGCCATTTTCATAATATTAGTTCTTCCGATCCAAAATTTGGAATGTCTTTCCATTATTTTGTATCCTCTTCAATTTTATCAGTGTTTTATAGTTTTCCTTATAGAGAGCTTTCATCTCCTTGATTTCATTTATCTTAAGCATTTCGTTTTTTGAAGCTATTGTAAATGGGATTGCTTTCTTGATTTCTTTTTCATTCAGTTCACTAGCATATAAAAATGTTACTGATTTTTGTATGTTGATTTTATATTCTGTGACTTTACTGAATTCACTCATCAGTTCTAAGAGTTTCTTGGTGAAGTCTTTAGGTATTTCTATATACAAGATCTTATCATCTGCAAATAGGAACAATTTTATTTGCTCCTTTCCAAACAGGATGCCCTTTATTTCTTTCTTTTACCTAGAACTTGCTTTGGCCAGAACTTCCAGTACTGTGTTGAATAAGAGTGGTGAAAGTGGGCATCTTGTTTTGTTTTGGTTTTTAATCAGTAAAGTTTTCAATGTTTCTCCATGTTAGCTGTGGGTTTATCATACAGTAAGTCCCCTACATACGAACAAGTTGTGTTCGAAGAGTGTGTTCGTAAGTCCAATTTGTTCATAAGTCCAACAGTTAGTCTAGGTACCCAACTAACACAATCAGTTATATAGTACTGTACTGTTAAAGGTTTATAAAACTTTTACACAAATTATACATAGAAAACAAACAAAAAATAATGAAAACAGTTTTAATTTTACAGTACAGTACCTTGAAAAGGATGCACGCATGTGACAATGTACACCAGACATGTGAACTAACTTATGTGACTGGACATACAAACACATGGTCACATCTTTGAAAGTTCGCAACTTGAAGGTTCATATGTGGGGACTTACTGTGTATGGCCTTCATTATGTTGAAGTACACTCCTTCTATATCTAACTTGTTGAGAGTATTTATCATGAAGGGATGATAAATTTTGTGAAATGATTTTTCTGCAACTATTGAGATAATCATATGGCTTTTATCTTTCATGATGTTGATGTGATGTGTCACATTTATTAATTTGCATATGTTGAACCATCCTTACATACCTGGGATGCATTCCACTTGATCATGTATGTTATCTTTTTGATGGGCTATTGAACTTGGTTTGCTAGTTTTTGATTGAGAATTTCTGCATCAGTGTTCATCATGAATATTGGCCTGTAATTTTCATTTTATTGTATTCTTGTCTGGTTTTGGTATCAGAGCACTGCTGGTCTCGTAGAATAAGTATGGAAGAATTCCCTCTCTTTTAGTTTTTTGTAATAGTTTTAAAAAAATTGATGTTATTTTTTCTTTAAAAAGTTGGTATAATTCAACCGTGAAGCCATTTGGTCCTAGGGTTTTCTTTGTTGTAAGTTTTTTTTTTTATTGCTGAGTCAATAACATTACTTATTGGTCTGCTCAGGTTTTTTATTTCTTCCTGGTTTAATCTTTGTAGATTGTATGTGTCCAGGAATGTATCAATTTCCCCTGGGTTTTCTAATTTGTTGGTGCATAATGGCTCATAATAATAGTCTCTAAGGACCCTTTGTATTTCTGTGGTATCTATTATAATGTTTCCTTTTTCATTTCTGATATTCTTTATTTGGGTCTTTTTCTTTTCTTAGTCTAGCTAATGATTTGTCAATTTTGTTTATATTTTCAAAAAACCAACTTTTTATTTCACTGATCTGTTGTACTTTTTTTAGTCTCTATTTCTGCTCTGAGCTTTATTACTTTTTTCCTTCTACTGATTTTTGGGATTGGCTTGTTCTTCCTTTTCTAGTTCTGTCAGGTACATTATTACATTGTTTATTTCAAATCTCTACTTTTTATATAGGCATTTGTTGTTATAAACTTTCCTCTTAATACTTCTTTTGCTGTATCCCACAAGTTTTGATATGTTGTGTTTTTATTTTCATTTGTTTCAATAAATTTCTAAATTTCCTTCTTAATATCTCTCTTGACTCATTGGGCATTCAGGAACATGCTGTTTAATTTTATTTATTTTTATTTAAAAAATTTTTTTTAGAGATGAGGTCTTGCTATGTTGTCCAGGCTGGATTCTAACTCCTGGGTTCAAACAATCTTCCCACCTCAACCTTCCAAGTGGTGGAACTACAGGCGTATGCCACGCCCAGCTATTTAATTTTGATGTATTTATACAGTTTCCAAAGTTCCTCTTGTTATTGATTTCTAGTTTTATTCCATACTGGTCAGAAAACATATTTTATACAATTTTCATTTAAAAAATATGTTGAGATTTATTTTGTGGCCTAACATATGGTGTATCCTGGAAAATGTTCTATGTGTTGTATTCTACAGCTGTTGAATAAAATGTTCTGTAAATGTCTCTTAGGCCCTCTTGATCTCCAGCGCAGTTTAAGTCTGATGTTTCTTTGTTGATCTTTATCTGAATGATCTGTCCAATGCGGAGTTGAGTGTTAAAGTTCCCAAATATTATTGTATTGGAGTCTATCTTTTCCTTCAGATATAATATTTGTTTTATATATCTTGGTGCTTTGGTGTTGGGTGCATTTATATTTATAATTGTTATGTCCTCTTGCTGAATTGACCACTTTATCACTATGCAATAATCTTTCTTTGCCTCTTTTACAGTTTTTGACTTAAATTCTGTTTTATCTGATATAAGTATAGCTACTCATGCTCAATTTTGGTTTCCATTAGCATAGAATATATATTTTTTGATTCCTTCACTTTTAATCTATGTGTGTCTTTACAGATAAGGTAAGTTCCTTGTAGGTAACATATGATTGGTCTTGTTTTGTTACTCATTCAGCCAGTCTATATATTCTAACTGGGTAATTTAATTCATTTACCTTCAAGGTTGTCATTTAGTTAATTGTTTTATGTCATTTAATTAATTGTTTTGTGGTTGTTTTGTATATCCTTTGATCTTTTCTTCCTCTCTTATTGTTTATCTTTGAGGTTTGATCATTTTCTGTAGTGAAATAGTTTTTATTCCTTTCTCTTTCTCATGTGTGTATCTGTTCTACCAGAGAATTCTATACTTTCATGTGTTTTCATGATGGCAGTTATTATTCTTTTGCTTCCAAATCTAGGACTCCCTTCAGCATTTCTTGGTAAGGCCAGTCTAGTGCTGAAAAAGTCCCCCATTTTTGGCCTGTCTGGGAAATATTTTATTTCTCCTCCATTTCTGAAGGATATCTTTGCTAGGAATAATATTCCTGCCTGGCAAGTTTCTTCTGTCATTTCTTTTACTATATCATTCCATTCTTGCCTGGCCTATAAGGTGTCTGCTGAGAAATCTGATGCTAGTCTAATGGAGATTCCCTTATATGTGACTTGACGCTTTTCTCTTACTCTTTTAAGAATTTTCTCTTTGTCTTTGACTTTGGCAGTTTGCCTATATATCGTGCCTCTGAGAGAACCTTTTTGGGTTGAATTTATTTGGGAACCTTTGAGCTTCCTGGATCTGGATATTTATATCTCTCCTGAAACTGGAAGGTTTTCAGCTTTATATCATTACATAGATTTTTTTTATGCCTCTTCCCATTTTATTCTCCTTCTGAAAATCCCATAATGTGAATGTTTCTTCACTTATTGCAGTCCCATAATTCTTCTAGGTTTTCTTCATTCTTTTAAATTCTGTTTTGCTGTTGTTTTGTCTCACTGGGTTATTCCAAAAGACCTTCCTTCAAGTTCAGAAATTCCTTCCTCTGCTTGATTAAGTTATTGAATATCTCAGTTGTGTTTTTTATTCATTCATTGAATTCTTCTGCTTCCAGATTGGTCTGGTTCTTTTTATGATATCTATCTCTATAGAATTTATCATTCAGATTATGAATTACATTCCTGATTTCATTGAATTGTCTATCTTCTATCTGTATTCTTTTGTACCTTGCTGAATTTCCTTAATACATTATTTTACATTCTTTCCTCGTATTTCATACATTTCCTTTTCTTTTGAGTCTGTTACTGGAGAATTGTTTTGTTCCTTTGAAGATTCATGTTTTCTTGCTCTTTCATGGTTCTTCCCTACATTAATATATGTACATCTGGTAGAACAGTTACCTCTTCCAATTTTATGGAGTGGCTTCCACAGAGAAAAACTTTTCCCTAAAGATGTGTCTCATTGTGTTGTTTGGGTAGGGTTCTTTGGCTTTTGGTTCTAGATGAGTGCAGTAGGGTAGTTGCCATGTAATTTCTCTGGCTATGATCAACATTAGCAGTATTTGCAAGTAACTCAGGTGGCCTAGACTGTGGGTGTTGGTGGAGGCAGTGGTCTAGCTTTGCTGTGAATGGAGACTGCTAGGTAGGCTGGTCTTCAGTCCATGGGGGGGGCTAGCATGGCATGCAGCAGCTTCACCTACAGGTGATTCTTAAGCACGCTCAAGTTTGAGACGCACTGCTCTAGCGCTCTGAGAGGCTTAGCTAGCAAGGTGACTCAAGTTTGAGATGCACTGCTCTAGTGCTCTAAGAGGCTTAGTTAGCAAGGTGACAGTTTGGCTACTGGGTGCCACCTTCCTCCTCTCCTGTAGTTTTGACTTACCTTTGTTGTAGAGGGTTCCATCAAAGTAGTAGCTCCCTGTATAGAAGCCGGTGGCGTGTTCAATGAGGTGCCGTGCCCATGTGTTCCCGGCTCCTGGGAAGCTTGACAAAGCCACAAACACTTTGGATTTGTTGGGCAGAAACCTCCTGTCTGTGCATCGAGTGTCTGAAAGTCCAGAAGTCATCACAGGGTTACTTATTTCCATTGTGATTGACAGATTCACCACTGGACTCCCTTAGATAGGCACTCATGATCCAAGACTTTGAGGGGAAGAGATTTTCCATCTGTACCTTGGCTACATGGGTCTGTGACTAGTCATAGAAAGCCCCGCTATGAGGTCTTTCATACTTCAGCACAGGAGTGGGATGGGAATTAGACACGCCACATGCCCTCAATACCTGCTATGCCTCTATGATCACAGCCAAATCCTTGCAGCTGGCATAGCCCAGATAACTCCAGATTCTGCTAGTAGAGGTTGTGGCTGGGCTGAGCAATGCTATACCCAGCTACAGCCAGCAACAAATCATGGCTGGACTAATTTTAGGCAAGTAACTCCTTGTATTTCATCCCTAGGGTGGATGCAAGAAGACTTGGAGTCACCAGGGGAAAGCCCCAAAGCCTCCAGTGAAATTTTGGGTTACGGTAGGCACTTGACAAAAGTGATAACACCCTTCTTCACCTTCTCTTCTTCTCATCAGTTCCTAAGATCAGCTGGGAAAGACCTGATGCTCACACCGAGGAGAAGGTCCAGGGCCTGGAGGCATCGGAAGCCCTGTGGCTCCTGGGATCCCATTCTTCCCATGTCTCCCAAACCCACCACCTTGCCTTTCTATCCCTCTGGGGCCTGCCCCTCACTGCCCTTCTTCTCTTCCTCTTACCATTGTCATCCCCAGAGAAACTCAGACAAAGGGCCTGATGTTCTTCAAACCAAGTCCAGGATGCAGCCTTCTTGAAGGGTAGCGGCCTTACCCCTCCCATTATCTCCGCCATCCACCAAGATGCCGGAGTCTTTTCACATACAACTTCCTCACCCTAGTACTGCACACTCAGCCATGACTGGCATCTCCAAACCCTGGAGGCTCTTTCCAGGCCCAGACCAAATACCACAACCAGTGGGGGATGCAGAGCTCACCTTGCACTGGTGTCTGGTAGACCTCGCAGTAATCTGCCTGCCTCTGTGCCTCAGTGTCCTGGCCACACAGCGCGTTGTTCATGGCATCCCGCAGGCTGAACTGGGGGGTAGGGTAAGCACAGTAGCACTCCCAGCCCCTGAGGACGGCCAAGGGGAACTCCTGCCAGGCAAAAGAGAAGAGAAGCACACTGAGTGAATGTGCAGGCCATGCCTCTCGCAGCTCAGCAACTGGGATGAACATGATGTAGGCACTGCCAGCTGTATGGGATCCACAGGGATGACCATCCTCCTTCCATCGCCAGGCTCCGTGCCCGGCCCCAGGGAGACAAAGCTCAACAAGACATGACTTCTGTCCTCAAGTAGCTCATAGTTGGTCGGGTGACAAATTGACAGTCACAGCAGTGTGAGCAGTGCTATGACAGAGGAGAGGGTGAGCACAGAAAGTCAGGGGCAGAGGCTGGAATGGGGCTTGTGAAACATCGAGGCATTTGTCAGGAGTGCTGCAGTGGGAAAGGGCACTCTGGGTAAGGGAGTCCACATACATGGACTTCTGCATGGCACAGAGTGAAACAGATCGGCTGACACGGCAACTCTGGGGCTCAACCAATAGACCTTGTACCCTGAGAGAGGACTGGATTCCCTCTGGCCCTCCTTGGCCAGCTCCCTCCCCTGAAAGAGATCAAAGCCAGCCCTCATGCCTGATGCCCTACTCCAGGGTTGGGGCAGATTTTCATACCATCATATTTCCAAAGTGGGAAGGGTGGGGAAAAGAGCAAACTTGTTACCACCCAAGGTGCTCAGCGCTATAGGGACTTCCTAAAAATGGAGGGGCCTTGCAGGGGGTACGACAGGAGAGGTGCCTCACTCTGTGAGCCAAGTCAGCTCCTGGCAGTCTCTTAAGTGGTTTCTTATTCCCCTTTGGGGAGGCTATACCATTCAGTGGAGAGCGCTGGGGTACTGGTGTCCTGAAAACTGTAATGTGGATTTCAGTTCACTTGCTGGGCAGCCTTGAGCAATGTGCTTAACCACTCTGAATTCTGCCATTGAAAAAAGGTAACCAAATCTACCTTGCATATTTATGATAAAGACTGGATGAGACAGGCCCAAGCTGCCTAGCACTGGGCCTGGCACGTGTAGGTACTTCCACAGAAGAACAGGCTATCCTTGACCTCCTTAACCCTTTGAGCACCAGCCATGGATTGTTCAGAAATGCCTCTACTCACCTTTCCCACATGTATCTTCTGAGCACCTACTCTGTCTTGGGCAACAGGCAGGGCATTTAGCCCCATTTCCTCTCTGCCTTCCCTGCCTCCTACAACCGGGAGATGCCAGTTTGCCTGGAGCATTGAGAGACAAGAAAGGCTGTGAGGGTGTGTGCCAGAGAGGAAGGCAGTGAGTGGAGAAAACGTCTCACTGCTAAGGGAATGTTGCACAAACCATTTTTTTTTGCCCACAGCAAAAATCTCATAAATAAATAAGTAAAAGAAAATCAATAGCGTTTTCTGAGCACGGCTAGGTAAAACTGAGGATCTCGGCACTCATAAAGGACAGCAGATGGTGTCTCAGCCAAGGGAGCGCATGTAGGGCCTGGGGATGGGAGAGGCAGGGCGGGTATCTTAGATGGGTGAGGGAGGAATGCGGCTGCATGTTGCGCCCAACTTTGAGCTGTTCTTGTAAGCGCTGGCCGGATCCTCTTCTGGATGCCTGCAGCCCCGGGAAAGCCTGTCCCCATCCCCTTTGTCCTTCTTCAAGCTGAGGAGCCCATTGTGCTGTGAGTGGACAGTATGCTGACAAGCCCCACTGCATCTCCAACTAGACTCCACCCCATGGGTCCCCAAGCCACTTCTTTATAGAAAGAGAGACCTAGTCCGGGAACGGTGACTCATGCCTACAATCCCAGCACTTTGGGAGGCTGAGGTGACAGGATTGTTTGAGTTCACAAGTTCAAGACCAGCATGGGCAACTTGGTGAGACCTCATCTCCACAATAAGTCAAAAATTTAGCCGGGCATAGTGGCGCATGCCTGTAGTTCTGGCTACTTGGAAGGTTGAGGTGGAAGGATCACCTGAGCCCAGCAGGTCAAGGCTGTGGTGGCCATGAGTGTGCCACTGCACTCCAGCCTAGGTGACAGAGTGAGACTCCAACCCACCTCCCAAAAAGAGAAAGATTTGTGTTCTGACCCTCAATCAGAATATGGTTGGCTTTTTTGGAAGCAAGTTTTCCTGTCGAAGTGTTTGTGAAAAGTGATCCCAAGAATTACCACCTTTTGCCTCTACAGCTCCATCCATCCTCTCTCACAGAGCCCTTGGGGACCTCATCCCAAATCAACATCTTCATCATGGGGGCAGCAGAAACAAGCAGTCCAGTACTCACAGCATGAGAGGATGCAGCTGTCTGCCTGTGTCTCTGGCCCTTCTATCAATGGGCTGAATTACCTTCCCAAAATTCTTATGTTTACATCTTAACCCCAGTGCCTCAGAATTGACCTTATTTAGAAGTAGGATCTTTACAGAGATAATTAAGTTAATCAGAGGCGTCAGGATGGGTGTTAATTCAATATGACTTGGGTCCTTATAAGAAAAGGTGATTAGGACACACACACACATTGAGATAGAAGGACAACCATGTGAGGGCACAGCAAGAAGGCTGCCATCTGCAAACTAAGGAGAGAGGCCTCAGGAGAAAACAAACCTGCTAACACCTTGATCTCAGACTTCCAGCCTTCAGAACTGTGAGAAAATAAATGTCTGTTGTTTAAGCCCTTCAGTCTGTAGTACTTTGTCAGAATAGCTGACTAATGCAATAGCTTTCTTGCTGTTCCTTGACCACACTCCTACCTCAGGGCCTTTGCGCTTGCTGTCTCCTCTGCCAGGAATGCCCTTCCCCAGATACTCTCATGACTCTTTCCCTCACTTTCTTCCAGTCGCTTTCTCGGGAGGGCCTTCCCTGGCTACCCGCTTTCAAGTTACAACACCCCTCCCACCATCACTGACATACCCTATTCTCTTGCTGTGCTTTCTAATTTTGTTTAATAACTTGCCTGGATGAAAGGCTCTGATCCCTAGAGGACTATTCAGTCGGCTTGGGCCAGTGCACATCAAGCCACACAACATATCTGTAACACCACAGGCCCCTCTGCCTGTTCACAGTCATCCCTCCCTCCCCAAAGTAACCACTCTTCTGATTTCTACCACCACAGGTTACATTTGTCTATTCTAGAATGTCATATATATAGAATCAGCCAGTACCTATTTTTGTGTGCTTGGCTTCTCGCATTCAGAAAAATATTTGTGTAATTCATCCATGTTGTTGTATGTGTCCGTAGATCATTCCTTTTGACTGCTATGTAGTATTCCACGTGTGGATGAAAGAGTGTTGAGTCATCCACTCATGGAGGGCCATGTGGGCTGTTTCCGATTTTTAGCTATTGTGAATAAAGCTGCTCTGGACATTGCTGTACATATCTTTTAGTCAATTAAGTGTTTTCATTTTTCATGAGTAAACACCTGCAACTCCTGCTTCATTTTTCTCCACAGCATGAATCGTCATACAATATGTATATTTTGTTCATTTATCTAGTCTATTGTCTGCCTCTACCCATGAGAACATAAGCAGGGATTGTTGTGTGTTTTGCTGCCTCCTTAGTACCTAGAACTGTGTCTTACACATGGCAGATGCTCAATAAATATTTGATGAACAAATGAATGAATGAATGAGTGAATGAATGAATGACTATCTTTTCCAAATCCCAACCCCACCAAAAGCTGCTGGAAACTAACTTGGGTCTGATCTTTCTGCTGGTCCTTTGGTTGACTGCACCACTGGCATGAGAGAGGAGAAGAAAGCCAACTACCTTTAAGCAAATCCTCCCCAGCATGTGGACCCCAGGGGGACTCTGCTGTCCTGAGATTCCTGTTCAGAGGAAGAAAATTTCCCCAGCATGGTAAATCCGCTCAGGGCACACTGGCTCTCTCTCCTTCTCCAGCGGCAACCGCACGGCTGACGTTGATGCCTCACCATCTTATATCCCGGGGCTGGAGAATGGGCTGCCCCCACCAGTGACCCGAACCTTTTTGCTTCCTTGAGTGGATTAAACTGTCAAGTTTCCGGGTGTTTGCCGAGCGACGGGAGAGCTGCAGACAGTAATGTGGTTTTATTTACAACATAAGCGCTTCAGCAACATCACTAGATTCTGAAAACACAGAACAATTTTCAGCCCCTTGGGGATTGCTAGGACATGATTTCCATAAAAATTAAATATTGATGAATCTTATCTCTGCCAACTTCCCTGCTCTCCCCACCCATACCCTAAGCTTCAGTGAGAAAGCGCTTCATCGAGAAAAAGAAGAGCAAAGGACCGAAGATAGAAAGGCATAAAAAGAAAGAAGATAGATTTGGGATTGTTTTAATCAAACAGATGAGGGGCTAAAGAGGGAGCCAGTGTGGACACACATCCTACCCTTTCCATGCACCTACAGCCTGAGCCTGGCTTGGCCTGTGCCCAGGGCTGGGGCTAAGCTATGTCTGACATGTGGGTGGGCATTCAGCCTGGAGCCAGGTCACGATGCAGCAAGGGCAGAGCTCTGGGTGTCAAGGAACCACATGCAAAGGCTTGGTCTGTGGCCAAGGGGTCAAGGAGTGGACACTCCTCCAGGCAGCACCCCTATAGCAAACCAGCCTATCTGAGCTGCAGCTCCCCCATCTTCATTCCTCCTGGAGCTCTCTTCTCAGGCTCTTCAGGATTACACAGAACTGCAGGGATTTCAGAGATCACAGAAAGGGAAACTAAGGTTCAGAGGCAGGCAGTGAGCTGTCCAAGATGTCCAGTCCATTGACAAAATAAGCCTTCTGGACTCCGAATCCAGGGCTTTGCCACCCTCACAGCTCAACTCCTTGGAGACAAAGACATGGATGGAATGGATTTCTGATGGAATGTGTGAGCCCATACAGAGGTTATCTCTGCCAGTATCTTGCCTTCAGAGCAATTCCCTTCACTCCAGTGGTAGATCTGGACATTTAAGCTACTGAAAGGAAAGAAGATGACTTCAGGGATGGGGGATAAAGGGCCAGACTTTTGCTTTCAGGCACGTCAGGTTGACTGAAAACTCATCTAGTGATGCTGAGAATGGAGCTGTGTGATATGGAGGGCAGCTGCCGGGAGGTGGAAATAGCCCAAGGCTCATGGTCAGGAACCACTGTCTCCAAATCCCACTTGTGGACTGATGACAGGTTACTGAACATCTCTGAGCCTTCCTCTTATAATCTATAAAAAGGATATAGTTTCATGATTGAGAGCTCTGGTGTCTGCAGGTGTGAGTTTAAATTTAGATGGATTGAGTCTTGGTTTCTCCATCCATGTGGGTACTCTTGAGAGTAGACATTCAGCAAACATGGATGAACTGAGTACAGGTGAGACCAAGAGTCAGCTCTTTACTCTTCTCCATGTAAAGAGCTGACTCATCAGTCTCTGTCTACGTGTCCAGCCTTGAAGTGCTGCAGCTCTATCATATACTCTAGACAGACACTGCGATACCTATCCTATGGCTATAAGAACCGGCTAAGTATGACAGTTAGTGCAAATGTCAGAGTCTCTCCAGGGAATCCTACAGGATGTCTCCACAGGCAATGGCTCTCTGAAGAGTTGAGCTCCCAGACAGCAGACTCACCTAACCCACCAACCCACCCCCAGATAACACCCTCTCCGTCAAAGTCAATCATCAGACAGAAGAGTTTGTGAAGCACTGTGTGACTCAGAACCACCAAACCATTGGGATCCCCAGGTGCCTGGCTTTCCAGACCTGGGAAAAGACCATCTCCCCATCCTACGCAGTTTCTCAAACATCCTCCATGCAGCAAGGGAACTAGGGGAAGCTAAATGACAGTGACAATCAAGAGAATACTTGCTACTCAAGAGACATCCAAAGGCATGAATAACAAAACGATTTATGCCTACAAAATCACTGAATCCTCATCACTGTCTGGGGAGGCATTTTCACCTCACCAATCCTATCTACCAGATGAGAAAACCAAGGCTCAGGGTTATGTGATCTGACTAGAACCACAAAACAAGAAAGTAGCAGAGTAGGGATACCAACTCAGGTTACTATGACTCCAAAGCCTTATTTCTACCAGCTTAACAAGAATGAGGCTAGGAAACCCACTTCTCAAAATCATCAAAAGTCTTAAAAATGTACATATCAAGTGTATATATCCTTTGCCCCAGCAATTCCTTATCCTAATGAAGTAATTATGAGTGTGCTCAAAGATTTACCTTCAAGGATGTTTCTGGCAATATTGTTTATAATAAAACAGCAAAAAGAATAAAAAGGAAATGGTCTGAACGTCCATCAGGAGAGGATGGAATGCCAATGAGTCATGGAAGCCATGGCATTGTCAAGAAAATGTTCACAACATATTCAATAAGAAAAGGTAACAAATGTGAGAAGGAATGAGCCCATATTTATAAAACAAGTTATAATATATATATATATATATATATATATAATATACATATATGAGAGAGAGAGAGAATAAAAGACAAAAAGGATGTAGAATATTATTAGCTGTTTTCTCTGATGTGGTAAACTTACAGATGAGTTTTATTTTATTTCTGCACTGCTAAATTTTCCAAAAGAGGTATGTGTTACTTCTGTAACTCTCCAAAGAACAAACAATAAGTGTTCTTAGGAACACATGCAGAGTACAGTATCAACAGGTTTACTACAGACTTTTTATACGAAATTCAAAATAGCATCATATCAGTCACCTACTGGAATGACTATAGAACTTTGGCAGGGAACATTTCTTTTTTTTTGAGTTGGAGTCTCACTCTGTCACCCAGACTGGAGTGCAGTGGCCATTTCTGGCCACTGCAGCCTCGGCCTGCTGGGCTCCGGCGATCCTTCTGCCTCAGCCTTCCAAGTAACTGGAACTACAGGCGTGCGCTACCACGCCCGGCTCATTTTTTGATTTATTGTAGAGATGAGGTCTCACCAAGTTGCCCAGGCAGGTCTCAAACCCACGGGCTCAGGCAATCCACTCACCTCAGCTTCTTAAAGGCACAGGATTACAAGGCTGAGCCACCGAGCCCGGCTGGGAAAATTTTTTATTATCAAGGTTCACAAAACCCACACTCTTATAGACTCAACCCTTGGCAAAGACGTGAAATTGCATGTCCATGGAGACCATGAGCCTACTAGGATAGACTTTAGCTATGGGGATCCAGGGGAAGTTGCCCAGCAGAGAACAAACAAACTCGCATGAATGCATGCTGTTCCACTTCACAGGCAGCCAGGTTAGTACCACCATTAAATGGCCAACACAAACAAAGACTTTAGAAGAAATGTGAATAGGAAAACATCCTAATGATTAATATTCTGAAAAAAAAAAAAAAAAAACTTAAGACACCCAAAAGAGGCTAAAATAGGAAAAAAACAAAGGCTATCACCCCTCTTCCTCCTCTTCTTGCAACTCCTTTATCAGTAGACGCACCAGCAGTTGCCAGGAGAACAAACCTGCGATAACGAGGCATCATAGCAGGTGCAGTGTCACATATTAGTAACCTATTTGCAGGTGGTGTCAGAATTCACTCATCAGTTCCAGTTCTGAACACTGCCATAAATGCTCTCATCTCCTTGAGCACAAATACCAGGCTTCAGGATGAATAACCTTAGATCCGAACTGGTAGGAATGCAGATGTCACAGCTGTCCCCTGCTCACTCCTACCTGGCCTCTAAATGAAGGAGGTAGTGGGCTCCTGAGGACTCCTGAGGACGAGCAGGTTTCCTTCCATTGCCCACATGATCACAGGAAATTAGACAAGACCATTTTCCTGGGCTTTAAAAACACATTACATTAGTCAAGTCCCTTTTGCTGGCAGAGAATCAGATCATTAAGATGCTGATATCGCCCGAAATGTTCTCTTTCTGTCAAACTACACTCTTGGAAGTCCCCAAATCCATTTTCACTAACTGGCAAAAAACAGAAGAGATTTTTATCTGGGGCCACAAACAAGCCTTAGATGGTGCTCAAAAGTGGGGGTGCTACAAGGGGGCCCCCTTCTTTTCCTGATTCCAAGCCCTGCCTCTCACATCTGCTGCTCCTAGTCCCACTGCCCAGCAGCCCTAATTAAGCCCCTAGCCCCCCACCCCCAAGCTCAGCTCTGCCCCATTTAACATTCTACTGTGAGCATTTCCCATCGTAAAAGTCTTTGAAAACATTTTCAATGGCTGTATTATAGTCCACTGTATGGCTGTGGCATAATTTAACCATTCCCACATCATAGGACACTTAAGCTTGTTTTTCAGCCAAATTAGGATGAGATAAGGCTGCCATTGGGACGGCCCTGCAGCCTCTGGACCATCAGCCTTTCTGGAGAGGACGTGCTTGGCACTTCAGAACAGGATCGTATAGCCAGACATCCCTGAATTCACCTCTTACCATCCTCAGTGTTCTGGAGGGAAGAGAGGAATCCATTCCCTGCAAATCAGTCCCTGGCCTCCGTAGGCCTGAGTCAGATAAACTTCCAATCAATTTCACGTTCGCCAGACTTCAATGCTGGAGGCAGAATCTGCTTTTCATCCTCAGCAATAGTTGGAAAAGACCACTGTTCCCCGAAATTCAGACCCATGAGGAATGTGAGCCTTACCCGGGCATCACTGCCCAACATATCCAGGCAGGTTCTCCAGGGCCATGCTTCTCAACTGGGGTGGTTTTGCACTCCAGGGGCATTGGGCAATGTCTGGGAATAGTCAGAATTGTCACAACTGAGGGGAAGGCGCCATTGCCATCTAGTGAGTAGATGTCAGGGATACCACCTCTCCCTGTTAAATATCCTACAATGCACAGACAGATCCTAAAACAAAGTATTGTCCAACATCAAATGCCGATAGTTCCAAGACTGAGAAATCCTGCTCCAGGGTAAAGTCAGAATCCCAGCAAAGTCCATCAGGAATCTGCAGAGCTGAGGGGCTAGCAGTGCAGAGGGCTTGTGTTCAAGTTATGACAACATTCACACACAAGACAAGGAGAATGAATGGCCGGTCTGGGAACCAAAGGCCATTTTGTTGGGTCAACAGTGCTTTCATTTGAAGGCATGACATCTAGGGCACTGTTTTTGTCCTACCTGGAACCCCTAACTCATAGGTTGACTTCTATGGCAGTTCTGCCAGGGAATCTCTGAGGGTAGCACCAAGAAATGCTGTGCCAAAGAACTCCCCTCTCCCACTAGCCAGGTCAGCTCTCCCCACGACCCCAACCCCTATTCATACCTCATTCTTCCTGGTGGCTCCCACTTCTTCCTTTGTGTCCCCACATCCTCTCATGTGGATTCTGCCCCTGCAGTGCTCTCTCTCTGCTCCAGAACATCCTATCCACAGCTATAAAGTGTTCCACCAGTCATACCACCCTTCTCTGCCACACCACCAGTAGCTCCCTCTTATCCACTGAAAAAAGTCAGAACTTTGAGGCAGGCACCCAAGGCCCACTGCAGTTTGTCCCCAGCTGACCTTTTACATTACCCCAAGTGACCCTCCACTTGGGGCCACCTGGGTTGCTTTCCCACCATCCGGTTCCGGCTAGCCAGTTGCCTCCTCTTGGAATGCACTCCTTACTTCCCTCAGCCACCTGCCAACATCACCCTACATCCTTCAGCTTCAACCCTTCCAAAGAGTTGAAACCTCTTGCCTTCCCAGCCTCCTTCTGAGCCTCCTTTATACTCTTCAGGCACTGATCTTACTCTGCCACAGGTCAGAGTCACCCTGCCCATGGCTTTACCCACCATAAGAGTCAGCATATGTGTTTTGCCAAGTCCCACTCAATGTGTTCTGCCAAGACCCACTTCCAACTTTAAAGCTGGAAATGATGACTCTGTTCCTCACAGCTGCAAAATTCTGCAGCTCTAAACAATGGGACTCGAGGAAACGCCCCCTCCCAGCCCCATCCGACAATACAGAGGAGGCCAGGATAAGGAACAAACGTCAGCACGGATTCCAACCCTGAGAGCACCGAGGACAGAGGCCGTTTGTGAAAACCCCGGATGCCCTTTCCACGTGGTTCTGACCCAAACAATTCACAGCTGCACTGGCTAGAGCTGAGTAAATGGCCTGTCCTTGAAACACATAGTGAGGAGAAATGGATGAGGTGCTAAGGTGCAAAATGGCACAAGACACTGAGGCAGTGGGTATCTCTTGGCACATGCTCCAATGTGAAACTACAGCGATCTGGATTTGTGCCAGTAAACATGAAGAAAGGCTGAAAATGGAAGTAGTAGAGTCTGGAACCACCAGGCAGAACTCTCGGCTCTAATGGGCTACCCAAAGGGAGGTACTCCAGAATACAGGGGCATCCGCCTAGGATGATGCTTTGAACCCATACTCCCCAAAAGAAGGATGATCAGGGTGGCTTGTCTCCCACACAGGTCGCTGATAGGGGTGTAAAATGAGTACGACCTTTGCCAAGGGCAGCTTGGCAAAGTTTACCAAAATGACAAAGACACATACTCACTGACCCAGTATCTCTGAGGAATTTTTCTTACAGATTCACGCACACAAAATGACATGCATACAACACATGGGTAGTCACTGCGGCATTGTTTGTCAAAGCAAAAGACTAGGAACAGCATAAATGCTTAACAGCAGGGAACTGGTTAAATAAATTATAGGACATCTGCGTAACAGGAAAAAAGAATGAGAAAGCAATTTCTGTTCCAATGTGGAACAATTTCTGAGACAGACTGTCCAATGAAAAGTTCAGTGCAGAAGAGTGTGTGTCTTTCGTTCCCATCTGTGGGTTTCTAACAGGACAAGCAAGGATGCAACTGCTTGAATATTCCTAGTCTCCCTGTGAGTGGACATGAGAAGCCAGGACAATCAGCTGCCTCCAAGGAAGGAAACAAAGGAGAAAAGACAGAGTGAGATGAAGACTTCCCCTCTACACCCTTTAGTATCTCTTTAACGTGCTCCACGTGTACATGTTACCCATTTAAAACCAAAGTGGAACATGAAGGGCTCACAGCCATGATAGCTGCCCCTTCCCTCCCCTCCTCTTCCTTCTCACCTCTTCTGTCTCCCCCTCACCAAACCAAAAGGCAGCAGTGTGTAGAAGCAAGGGCTGAAGCAGCTAAGCCTGCTGCTCTGTGCTTGCATGGGAAGGTCCTCAGCTCGGTGCACCTGCCCTGCCTCTGTAGCCAATAGGGATCTGAGCATCTCCCCTCGTGGATTAAAGCAGATAGCCCCTGGGAAGGCCACTAAGTCAGAGCCCAGCACACATCAGGGCAACAGTAGGCTGCCCAAGGGAGACTTGTCTTTCAACAGTCTAGACCAGCAGAGTTCCTTTGCTTCCGAGGACAGGTTCCCTCCAGGGAACTGCTCTGAGTTGCAGGTGCGAGGGAAGCCCTGAAAAGGTAGTTTGTCACTCGTGTGCATAAGCAGGGCTGGCAGCTGAGCAGGCATCCCTGCTGCCTCTACCCATCACTCTGCTCCCATGATGGGGAGAGGGGAAGAAGAGGTCCCCGGGTCAGATGTCTGCAAATCAATAAACTGCCTTCTTGGCTCAATGCATTGTGTTGTGGGAGCCCCGACGCCCAAGACATCCTTGGAAGTGGCTTCGGAAATGCTGGTGATGCAGGAGAGCTACTTCAAAGGATGTACTTGGGCAAGAAGTAAACGTGGATGAAAGGCTTTGTTTTCTACCCCCTGGGAGGGAAGCATCCCCAGAGCTTGGAGGGGCACAGGAAGCAGGAAGAGGGCCGGGGAGGGGGCAGCAGAGAATGCACTGGCTCTAGTAGGTCCAATCACATCTGTTCTCATTGAAGCCCACCCTCCTGCATCCTTCAACCCCCCAGCAGGCTATAGATCTAGTTGAGTTCAAATCCTAGCTCCACTTACTGGCTGTGTGAACTCGAGCACACTGTTCATCCTCCCTGCCTCAGTTTCCTCACCAGCAAAATGAAGATAATTGTAGGACCTAGCCCATAAAGTTGTTAAAAGGATTCCATAAATTAACACATATAAAGCACTTAGAGTAGTACCTGACATGGAATAAATGATCAATAAATGCTACCTTCTGTTGATCATCATCATCTTCATTATCATCAAAGGCCCTCCTCTCTCCTTAGCCCTGTTCTATTACGCTGCCAAGTACATGGCCACATTGAGGCTACTGCACCCCAGCACATTTGGGCCAGCCACAGGCCCCAGCCTACTGCCATCCAGGGTCATTTCCAGAGCCAAAGCATCACCCCAATCTGGAGCCTGCTAGACTCCAGCTCAAGACCTCAATGCTCTTTGGATACAATCTGCTGGGTCTCCCAAGCCTCACTTCACATACTCCCAGGCCTACCTTTTGCAAGCCTCATCTGGCCCTGACCAACTGTCCCCACTCCAGAGCTTGCATACAATGCAGGGACAGTGTCCTCTGTGCCCAACCTATCCCTTGCACAAAATCACGTTCCATTTCTCAACCCAGGCTGAACTAAAGGTGCAGGTGTGACTATGGCCCTTGTGGTCAGACCCACGACTCAACACTGTCAGTGCAAATAACAGAAAATCCATTAGCTACCCCCAAGTCCCAAGCCAGCATCGTCTTGCTTCCAAACCAAGTCAATTTAACATCTGACACTTGTGCCAACAGCTCACATTCAGAAAGGCATGCTCCTTTTCAGCTTACAGCCCTCACTGACAATTCCCCACCTAGCCTCACTTCACCGACACAGGTGACGGGCTCCTTGCTAGCACCTCTGTGACATCTGGTGCATGGTCTGCCTCCCTCCCACACCTCTGTCTTCAGCTCCTGCCCTGGCAGTCAGCAAGGACTCCCGCAGTCCAGCATGGGTGTCTACCCCCTCTCTGAGGACCACCACACACACTGGATTATTAGAGGAAAAGGTAGTAAATGTAACAATGGCCTTACTTTCTGGGAACAGAATCCCGAGCACATCTCCACCGTCATGTTGGCCTGGATCAGGGAGTCAGGGAAGGCATGTGTGATGTTCTCTGGCAGTTGGAAACACCCGCGGTATGTGGCAGTCCGTCCTGTGGGGGAAGAAATGGGTCTCTCGTGAGAAATGGTACCCACAGTTATTGCCTGTCACTAGGGAAAGCACTGGTTTTGGATCCTGAGACAGGTATAAATATATTAGGCAGGGGCAAGATTCAGATCAGGGAGGGAAAACATCCCTGGAAGAGGTGTGGTCAAGTCAAGCTCCTGAGAGAAGCTAGACATCAGGACCTTGACTGCACAAGGTCACCAACAAGGGGCCACTTGGCTGAAATGGCTGAGTTCAGGTCTTTCTTCTCCTGACAGTTCTCTGGGACAGTGGCCAGTCATCCTTCCTTCCTTCCTTGCTCCCCTTCTTTTGTCCTTCTCTTCCTCCCTTCCTTCCTTCAACAAATTCGGATTATGTATCTACTACGTGCCAGATTCGGCAGTAGATGACCAGAGAGTCTGATATTCTGGAAAATTCTGCCTTTCCAGAACATGTGTTAACAAAAGTAGACATGGAAATCTAAAATCCTACCACACCCCCGTGGAGTCACACCACTGCTTTGCTTCTTTCTCAAGGAGTACTCCCACTCAAATTCTGAGAGTACTCCTCAAAGCCTGTGTTACAAAGGAAGCCTCCTGTCAAGTTGCTCTCCAGACCTCCAGGTGAAAAAGTCCAGCTTTCCAGCTGGCTTTCCTGGTGCTCAACAAATCTTCTGGATTGCTCTGGTCCAAATGGTTCATATTTCTTCCAGACTCATCAGCGTTTCTCTAGATGGCTGCATGATTCTTATTCTTTACTCCTTTCAACACATGTTCTCCCAGAACTCAACAGTCTCCCCACCTCCAGCTCTCTTGACCTATCAGCTTCCTGGTGAGAGCAGAAACCTTCCTATCAGCCAAAATCTGCCAAGCAGAACCAAATCCTGGATCTGAAAGCCCATTCCGACTGATCACAGCACCAGGGGTCCACACGTCAGGGCATGGCCTACTGGGGCACAGATACAGGAATGCATCCTGGTATGGGAAAACAGGCTGGGCTTAAGTGCCTGGGATCAAGTCCAGGTACTGCCACCCACTAGCTCTGCAACTTTGTCATGTCACGGACTCAGACTCCCCTTTTCCTCACCTCACCCTTTTCCTAGCCTAGCTCCTAGAGTACACAGCCTAGCTCCTAGAGTTATGATGTGCAAAGAGCACTCACATGCCGACCCAGATGGGGCTGTCTCCCTGCAACCATGTGCCTGCCCTGGTTTTTGGTGTCAAGGCCAACGGTAATGGCTAGTGCTGGACTCACAAAACTCTTTCCTGTCCTGTGGCATGATTTGACCCCAAAAAGCAAACATGTCTATGGACTGGGTGCTGGTCCTTGGCCAGCTCATCTGCTGTGGGACAGGCATGGGGAGAGTCAGCAGGGCGGGCAAGACTCAGGGAGAGTGGAGTGATCTAGGTTCCAGCGAGTCCCAGGTCACAGGAGGGACAGCAAGGGGCCATGTGGCCTCCAGAACAGAGCTCCTGGGGTGAGCTACATCTGGGTCAGCCCTGTGTTCCCTGTACCCAACCCTGACCCTGACGCAGCAAGTGCCACTACGTGCTGAGCTACAAATGAAGTGGATGAGATAAAGCACATGACGGCACTCCACCCACTGCAACAGGTGGGTGACATGTGAGCTGCCCCTGCACTTCCCTGATGCGACTGTCAGGGAACAGATTGTCACCTAATGCAATCTATTCCATACCCTTCTCTCTCGCTCCCCGGGTGAGAGCCTGAGGGCCACTCAGGGCAGAAAATGACGCCTCCAAGGTGAAGACATCAATGACCTGCTCGAATCAACCTCTGATTCCAACCTGGGGAGCACATTCATGGGCCTTACTCCTTGTGAATGCTCCCTGCCAGCCAGAAGCTGCAATTTACAAATGGTGGTCACCTGGTCAGCTCTTGACAGAGATCCTGTCAGCTCATCCTCTCCAGAAGGGAGCAAGAAGGCAAGGGTCAATCTCACAGGGCGGGCTCCACAGCCTGCCTGAAGGTATGGCTATGACACCCTTTTCAACATTAGATATGACAGCAGGTCTAGCTGACTCAAGATCTGGGGCTGGCTTGAATGATTGGACCATCTGTCCCTTAATCAATGGGCCACCTGAGCAAAACAACTGTCTCTGAGAACCAATTATTGAGCAGACAGAAGGGGCTGGTAAGGGCAACCCTGAGTCTACACATAGGCCTGGTCTTACTGGGGGCAGGGATGTTGCTTAAACTGTAAGAAATGAAAGCCAGTGCGGGACAATTTGGTTTTAAGGGAGTCCATTTGGATGCCCAAGTGACAGGGCAGGACTCTGTGGACCACAGCAAACTCCTGTGCCTTGTCAGGACCTGGTGCAGAGTAGGTGTCAATGAGTATCTGTTATTGGCCTCATTAGTGAATCCTTAAACAATAAGTGTACTGTCAGTGTCTCCACCTGTGTCCCCACTGTCCCCTCCAGACCCCCTGGCTCCCAGACACATCCTGAGTGCAAGAAGCACCTCAGAAGCCCTGGTCAGCTGGGGCTCTCCCTGGCACTGTGACCCCAAGGCAGTGACCAGCCAGAGTTGGGCTTTAAACTCTCTCATGGTTCTCAGGGCTGGGCTTGCAAAACTCACTCATTACCAGGAGAATCCTCCCAGAAAAACCTCTCTGAAGTCTTAGCTTTTGACCTGCCACCTCTTTACGTGAGCTCTGCTGCATTCTTGAACTCTTCCATTAACTCTCCTGGAGCCCTGCTATTGGGACCCGGCCAGGGGTAGTTGCATCCATAAGTCGCTGCACCTGGATGCTGGGCTGAGTTTTCACCACCACTGTCCCACCCTTGCTGGTGGCGGGGGAGGTTGCCTCCCCATGCATGCTCTGATTCCTTCCCAGCCTGCTGTCCCAATCATGGAAAGGACAGCCCCCCCCCACATATGCAGAAGCAGAAAACCTAGTTTTATAAAGGAGCCTTCTGTAATTAGATTAAGTGAATTTGAGCTCATCATCTCACAACAAGGACAAACTTGGATTTCAGACTCCTTCAGCTGAGGCCCTTCGGGAGCCATCTCTATTTGATGGTACTTTCTGTTGACATTCTTGGGAATGACAGCTTAGTTCCTCTCATGGTTGACTATTTCCTCCCAGGTTCTATCATATTGAATTGCAAACTCAGTATACAGTGAGAATCTACCTCTGGGAGCCCCTTCTTCCTGGTTGATGGCACAGCTCTCAAGAGGGACCTCCAGACAGCCCAGAGCCAACTTTATATTGAAGCTTTCAGGTGGATAATGTACACTTGAACCCCCAAATTAACACAAATGCAGGACTGTGGTTACAAATTCTTGGAAGACTTTTTTTTTTCCAACCTGAAGCTCAGGTCAAAACAGACAAACTTTGTTTCTATCACCCTGAACTGGTGGGTGGTATTCTTTTTTTAATCTAAACTTTCACTAATTTATACTTCAGTGAAATTCAAGCCCACTTTATACAAAAGTTTCAAGCCAATTCCCTGCCCTGAGAGACCCAAGGTCTTCTTCCCTAAACCTAAACCGAATGGCCAACCAGACAGGCAATTTTCCTCTGCTGAGACCTAGTATCTTTTTTTGGAGTCGAGATCTCACTCTGTCACCCAGGCATGATCACAGCTCCCCACAGCCTTGAATTCCTGGGCTCAGACAATCCTTCTGTTTCAGCTTCCCTAATAGCTGGGACTACAGGTGCACGCCACTATGCCCAACTAATTTTTTTTTCTTTTCTTTTCTTGTAGAGACAAGGTCTTGCTATGTTGTCCAGGCTGGTCTCAAACTCCTGGGCTCAAGTGATGCTCCTACCTCAGCTTCCCTAAGTGCTGGGATTATAAGCATGAGCCACTATCTGGTCCACAGTGTCATCTTTAACTCTTTACTCTGTGGTTCTTCATTCCCTCTTCATTTCTAGACCCAGGATCACCTTACTTTCTTGCTAGTTCAGCTATCTGTTTAAAATGGCGTTTGTTAAATTTCATCCAACATTTCTAGGTGTTTTGCAGCTAGTGAACTTTCAGATGATCTGGTCCACACCATTGCTAGAAATCTAGGTCTGTCTCTGCAGTTTACAAAACAGACTGGAACCCAGAAAGGGGAAGTGAACAGCCTGAGGTCACTCAGCACCTCTGAGGCCTACCCAGGCCTCCTAATCAGTCGTCTCTCTCTCTCTCTCTCTCATTCTGGATAAAGAAAGATGTGCCTCAGTCATAAACTCAAGCACTTACGGCTTTGATGGACCCTAGCCCCACCTCCTAGCCTGCCAGGATCCCGTCCAGTGAAGGCGATAGGGAAGGGAGGGCACAGGTTGGCACAGGTCCCGTCCACGTAGTTTGGATGAGGGGCCGCAGGTGAGGAGCAGTTGGGGTGTGAGCGACAGACAAAGCTCAGGGAGGGGATGGCACACTCACGCTTCCTGGAGGCTGGCTGCAGCTCGTCCACTCGGTACACAGAGAGCCGGCCCATAGCCCCACACACAGAGCCTTTCTCGCCCTTGCACTCGTGGTTACACTCCTCCAGCCCGACGCTCATCGTTGGGAGCCGGTTCCCACAGTAACACTCGGCACCTGCCTCCAAGCCGGCGTAGACATAGGACCTGCAGGGAGACAGGGCCCGGGTGAGTCTGGACCTCAGCCCAGAGCTGGGGCTGGGGTCGGAACAGCAGACAGGTCTGGATCAGGCAATGGCAGCTGGATCTTGGGGTTACGGCTGAACTTGAAGCTGAGGTTAAATGTGGGTGAGGAGGCTGGGACCACAGTCATCAGCACATGGTTGGCCTTAGGGATCTGTCTCCAGTCAGGCGGAAGGGTCATCTGGCTAAGTTCAGGGAACAGTCTTTCCTTTGGGATTACACAATTTAACCAGCCCCATGGGTCTCCCTCTTGTTAGCCCTGAGCTTTGCCTCCTAAGGTGTCATCCATGGTTCAGGTTACAGTGGGTCTAAGTCAGTGGTGTGCTGGGAAACTGGCTCTCAGCAAGGGAAAGTCCTTACATTTGCCAATTTCTGTGGGGCAACCACTCCACTATAGATGTTTCGAGTTACCAACATTTGTAATGGGCTCATAACCATTCTAAAAATTTAACAGTTAGTTCTCATGGGCCAGCAATGCACATCACTAGTCAGAAGCACCTGCCACATGTCACATCTTGTTACAAATTGTACAGTCCCAGTCTCCATAGCTATTTCTTTATCTCTCTTACCCAGGTATAAATTGGAGTAAGAAAAGATTAGCAATGGAACCTGTAACGCATTATACAGGACTGCAACTGTGGAAAGTGGTCAGCGTTTTCAAACTCCCTTCTCAGTGGGCCTAGAAAAAGCCCACACTGGCCACCTGAACACAGGCTTCTAGTCCCTGTGTGGCTGCTTCCTAGCTGTGAGACCCTGAGCATCATACACTGACTCCATTTCCTTAACTGTTAGGAGACTACAGTGAGATGGTGGCATCCTCAGTTCTGGCTTTATCTTGGCTATAAATGTTTAAGTAAGGAACTTGTCTTTCCTTTCTCCAGCCTCAGTTTCTCCATCTGTAAAATGGGGATAATTAATCGCTACCTGGCAGAGTGTAGTGAGGATTTATATGACACAGGAAAGGTGAAAGAATCTAAAATGATAGAAATAACTGAAAAGGGCAGTCTGTGATTGTTTGACTCAGCTCTCTTACACGCACATGTACACACACACACTGCGAACTGTGGTAGCCCTGATATTAGGAGCCATTCCCTGGCATACAACAAGTGTCTGGCAGCTGCTTGGGTGACCTGGTAGTATCAGAAAAAAAAAAACAAAATTGGTATGAACACAAGACAGAAATACTTTTCCTAAAAGAGTTAGAAAGATCCTCTCAGAGAAATCTAAGTTTAAAGCCCTTTATTTTATTTAAAATATATGAGTAAACTGAGGCCCAGAGAAGGAAAAGAACTTGCTAAAGTCACATGGTGAATTCCTGTTATAGCTGGACTGGAAGCCACATCTCCCAGTACTGGCCCAGCAACCATGCCATCTGCCAACAAACCTTCTTTCTGCTGGACAACTGGGATTTGAGCAACAAGGTCTCATTACATGATGATGGCCAATGGGCAGCAAGGTAGGCCCTTTCTCAGGTCTGTCTGTTGACCTTACTCCCAGTGGAGCTGACAGTCCAGGGCCCCAGCACTCACCGCTCGGCACATGCATCCTGGCAGTGGGAGACGGTCATCTTTCTCAAGTCATAAAACACAGCACCTTTCAGAGTCCTCTCGTGACCATCGTCACTAAAGCAGCCAATGTATGTGCCTGCAGGGAGGGAAGCACAGCTAAGACCGAAGACCCAAGAGACAGGGGGAAAGGCTCCAACTATGGGCTCAACCTTAGGAAAAACCAAGGGAACCTCTCTCTTCCTGGCCAAGGACCTTCGCAGCAAAGCCCAGGGGAAGAGGGCCACAGTCTGACCTCCCCTCAGTGCTAAGGCAAGTGGGCATCTGACGCCTCCCCCTTGTTTGTCTCCTGCCCCTTTTAGTCAATTGCCCACTGCACACCAGGACAGTCCTGCCAGGCACCTGGTGTCAGCTGACCACTGCTTTCTCCCACCACCCCCAGCTCTAAAGCTCCATGGAGGTCAACCCATCTGGCAAGTCCTCCCTCCCTAGGCTCAGCGAGACCTCTCTGCCTCTGCAAATGTCCTGACAGACACATTCTGTTGCCTCCTTGTGGGCCACAGGGAAGACGTTAGTCTGATTTTAGGTAATTTAAGGAAGATCTTTCAAACAGGAAGAGCTAGTTCAACAAAAAAGTCTGTTGTCCTAGGAAGCAGTAAGTCCCATCACTGCAGTGTGCACACAGGGTCTGCTGGAGTGTAAGAAAGGTGTCCTGCATGGGAATCAACAGGGCCAAAGAACCTGGGTGCATCCCTGGAAGGGGACACTGGGGACATGCCACAAAGCAGTGGCAGTGTAAACCCAGCTACTCACGTGCCAGAGAGTCTGTCATAGCCCTATCCTATCATCCCAAGGGAGAGAGATGTCTGGGAGCACGCAGATATGGTAGGTTTGTCAGTGTCATGTGCACCAGTGTTTTGAAGGAGCGGCAGATTGGGAATTTGCAAATACACCATCACAGTCCCCAAGCTGTGAATGCACATCCACAATAGCTGTGCTGAGATCTGGATCAGGCACCTGTGATAAAGATGCTGCATATCTCCCGGAACCTCCGCATCCAGCTCCTCATGTCACCTGTGGAGCATGCCACAGCTGCCAGAGAAATTAGGCAGTGTCTGGAAGTGACATGCCCAAAGCCTCCCAACAGTCCACTGGCTCCCAAATGGTTTCTTGGAGAGGAAGAGAGTCCTAACGTCTCCCAGTCTGGGAGCTCCCTAGGGTAGGCTGTTGGAAGGCTCCTCTTTATTCCTGCTAAGACCTGGTCACAGCAGCAGCGTGGGGCTGCCCACTAACGGGTCTGGAGGAGTGGGTCTGCAAACCACCCACTTCTGGGACTATCAGGGAGTAACTTTTCCGTTAAATCTCTTCAGCTCAATCACTTCAATTACCTGTGCCTCAGTTTCCTCTCCTATCCAGTGGGGTACATGCTCATCCTCCCTGCCTCAACTTGCTCAAGCTTCTCTCTCCTGCCCTGCATTTGGGCCTATCCTTGCTCTTCCCTTACAGCCATCCTTGGCTTCCTGCCCGTCCTTGGAGGCTTGGATTTCTGACCCTGGCCACGCCAGCCTCCTGCAGCCTCCCCTTTCTCTGGATTCTTGCATGTTATGCCTGAAAAATGTGTCTGTTAGCTAAACACTTGTCACTAACTGTTGTTAAAATTTTTTTAACTGGGCTTGGTGGCTCAGCCATAATCCCAGCACTTTGGAGGCCGAGGTGAGTAGACTGCCTGAGCCCGAGGGTTCGAGACCCACCTGGGCAACTTGGTGAGACCATGACTCTACAATAAATCAAAAATTAGTCAGACATGATAGCGTGTGCCTGTAGTTCTGGCTACTTGAAAGGCTGAGGTGCACCCAGCAGGTCCAGGCTGTGGTGGCCAGGAGCATGCCACAGCACCCAGTCTGGGTGACAGAGTGAGACTCCAATTGAAAAAAAAAAGGTTTTTATCTGTGTGTCTTGTCTCTGCAACACAACTGAAGGTTTCTAGAGGGTAGAGATCACATCGCCACCACAGTTGGCTCACCAGGGTTAGGCACAATGTCAGTGTCAACAGCTGACTGCGACCAGTGGATTAAAATCCATACAGATATGCCTAGAGGGTGCAAAGGCAACAGCAGAGAGACCTAATGCAAGGAGGGGATGACCTTACTGACTGTACCAAGGTGCAGTTCCCAGGGCTCTAGCTTAAGAAGGCAAAGCAAGAGAATGAGGAAGATTGTGGGAGACTGGACCTCTCACCACATCAAGCCCCAAAGGACCCAGAGACCCTAGACCAGAGAGCACCAAGGCTGAGGAGGGAGCAATGACTATCTTCTTCACTATCTGCCAAAGAATCTGGCCCCCTGCCAGGCTCTAAGCCTCCTGAGGCCACCTTCATCCAGGAATGCCTGTCAGCACACGTGACCAAACCCAGGGGCACATGTTTCCCCCTCTGCTGCCCAGACACCCTGCCTGGCATGCATCTCTTCCCTGTCAGACTCAAGACCACTGTGGCCAGAATGGATGGCTGAAGAGAGCAGTCACCCCGTCAGAAACAGTGGACTTGTCTCCTCTGCCTGTCTACTTAGGAAAAGAAAACTAACCTTTGAGAAATTTCTGATGGGTTTCTCAGCAAAGACGTTCCATTACAGCTTTCAGTGAAACATCCAAAGCACAAGCTTAGGGATTGTTAAACATTTATCACTGTAGATGGGAAATTAACCACAAAGTTCTCAGGGTGCTTGGGCTCAAGACCTTCCAAGGCTGAGACTGGCATGTCACATTTCTGAGGGAGTGGAGGGAAACAGCATTCGGGAATAGGCTGACTTAGGTCCAAATCCCAACTCCACCACTATCTGGCTGTGTGACCTGGGATGCACAGCTTCCCCTCTCTGAGATTCAACTTCTTAACCTATAAAATGGGAATAGGGTGCCAATTCCATGGCGTGATTGTGAGAATTCCATAAGAAAACAAACTCAAAATGTCTAATGCAAGACTTGGTGCATAGTAAGTACTCGGCAGTGGTTGTTCTTATTGTTAATATATTGTTATTAATAATGAAAACATTTTAAATCACTGTGCTTCCCTGAAACTTGTATTCTTCATCATTAATATGGTGATAGCACCACTTACATAGTAAGGCTCCTTGAAGATTAAATGAGATAACAGATGGATGTTCATACAAAACAATGCTTGGCACATAACAGATGTTCAAGTAAGTAGCAGCTATTATTATTCTGATCCTGCACTCTAACCTGAGACATGTGATGGATGGATTGGTAAATATTAGCTGAATAATTAGCACATTAATAAAAGAGAGAAAGAATGCTTTCAAGCAGTAAGGCTCCGATTCTTCTGAAAGCAGGGAATGGTGACCCATGACCAGCTGGCCGTGGGGTGGAGCTGACCGGTGTGGAGAGGGAGCCCACAGCCTGGCTGGCCTCATCTCCATGAGAAGCAAAGGCCTGAGACGCAGGGGGCCCCTTTGTGTGTGAGGAGGAGGTGAGCTCTTTTATCTGGAAACATAACGAATGGCTTTTCTAACTCCCTGACAGAGGCGAGAATGTGCAGAAAAGAAAGAACTTCCGAGGGTTACACTGGGACAAATTCCGAGGCGGATTTATTACTTTCGGCTGAAATGGAGGCATTGCATTATTGTCTGTGACTCTGCATCTGTTCATTTGCACATCAAAATGGACATGCCGTGAGGCTATTAATGATGGCTTTGAAGATATTGGAATGTCTTTGGAAATTACTATCAATAAAAAACAAACTGGCTATGTAGAAGTTACTATTTTTCCCCTAGTAAACTTACTGACATTTTATTCCATTATGGATGTTGTCCAAGGTATAATGAAATGCTCAGTGATTGATGGAGCCTCCGCAGCTTCCGCGCCCTGCCGGATCCCCTTTCAGGAGGATGGCGGGCTGCCCGGGCCACAGAGATGCCCGCTTTGTCTGCAGCCCCAGCAGCTGTCCCGAGGGCCAGGCTGCGGGCTGATCCTACACCAGTTTGGCCCGCCTGGCTTTACAGGACCCCTGGAGCCCTTTGAGGGGAAGGGGGCTCTCAGAGGACTTTTGGACCAGCACTCTACTTTCCTCTGTTCTCTGATGTTCTCCAGCCATGAAACAATGCAGCCTCCCCAGACTTGGTGTTCATATTGTGCAAGGGAGAGCAAGTTCTTCCTTAAATCCTGGGGCATATTCAAAATATCAACAACCCATGGGGGGCATGGCCCATTCAGAACTGTTACTCTTCAGCACTGGAATCACATTTACCTTTTCCTTGGGGAGGTTTGGGGGTTGCTGAGGAGGCAGTCAAGGTACAGAGGGCATCCTAGGGGCTCAACACAGTGACTGTTTATCAACAGACAGTATTTCAATATTTCAGCAACTGATAAGACCATACTGGTGTGTAAAGTTGAATATCAGTCCTGCTCATATCTAACCACAATCTCTCCTGCTTTTACTGTATGCTCCTCCCAGTACTTCTTTAAGTTGCTAGGGGTAACTGAAAGTAAAGGGGTGCTTACTAGTTCCTTTAGACATACTCTACACACAGGGATATAGCTAGGTCGCCCTGAGCCCTCGCCTCTGCTGGTCAGTTATGAAGATTACTTCTTTCTAGCCAGTCCACAAACCCTTTGCACATACCACTAGCATCCTCAGTCATGCGCCAGAGGAATCATTTGACTCTACTGACAGACTGAACTCCTCAAGGACACAGTGAAGAGCACACATGGAGACATGCGAAGTGGGTTCCTGTAAGTGTGGGATGAAGGGAATGAAGGAGGAATCGGGCCTAATCTGCCCAAAGTCACAGGGTTAAGACGTGGCAATACCAAGAGAGGAAGGAACCCAGGTCTGTTTTCAAAACATGTACTCTTTACCCAGCTTTCTCTGAAGAAATTCATGTTTACTTCTGTGTTCTACTCTGGCTTCTGAGTCATTTGTACTTTATTTATATATTGTGAGTTGGAATCTCACTCTGTCACCCAGGCTGAAGTGCAGTGGCATGCTCACAGCTACTGCAGCCTCAACCTGCTGGGCTCAGGTGATCATTCCGCCCCAGCCTTCCAAGTAACTGGAACTACAGATGCATGCCACCATTCCCGGCTAGTGTGTGTGTGTGTGTGTGTGTGTGTGTGTGTGTGTGTGTATGATTTATCATAGAGATGAGGTCTCACCAAGTTTCCCAGGCTGGTCTTGAACCCCCAGGTTCAGGCAATCCTCTTGCCTTGGCCTCCCAAAGTGCCTCCCACACCCGGTCAGTCATTTGTACTTTAGTCTAAATAAGTTGCGCAGAAAAAACCTGCATAGAGACTCAGTTTCTTGATATGCTGGGGACAGTCAACAGACATCATACCTGTGTAAAATGAGTAGCAGCAGTTCCCCGTGTCTCCCTTCTCACATGCAAGCTGGCTGAGGAATCCTACAACAAGGGCTGTGACCTAGATGATTTCTGAAGAAACTTCCTTCCATGGAGACAAGAACCCACAAACCTCCAGTCTTAATTTTACCGGGTTACCAGCCATCCTATGAAGGAAAGGATAGCTTGGGCTCCTTTCTCTGCCCTGGAACTTCTCATCATCCTGAGAATAAAGCCAAATTCCTAGGCGTGGCACTCATGGTCTTCCCTAAGCCAGGCCCTGATGCCTGTCGGGCATTACCTCATTTTATATTCTGCTGCATGGTACTCTATGCTCTGTCCACACTCTTTTTTTTTTGAGTTGGAGTCTCACTCTGTCGCCTAGGCTGGAGTGCAGTAGCACACTAACGGCCACCCCAGCGTCGACCTGCTAGGGTCCACCTCAGTCTTTCAAGTACCTGGAACTACAGGTGTGCACTACCATGTCCAGCTAATTTTTTGATTTATTGTAGAGATAAGGTCTTGCGCCAAGTTGCCCAGGCTGTTCTCAAACCCGTGAGTTCAGGCAACCCTCTCACCTTGGCCTCCCAAAGTGCTGGGATCTCCCAAAGTGCAGGCTTGAGCCACTGCGCCCAGCCCACACTTTTTACTATCAAGTGAGCAGTTCCTCTTGTGACTTCAAATACATGGCAAAACAAGGTAGTGGCAGGGATACTGATAAGTTGAATGAGCCCAGTCCCCGTCCAACAGCAACGTCAACACTTTCTGGGTGCTCACCAAGCACCAGACACATTTGCAGGATGCTGCAGAGAAAGTCTGCATAGTTCTGTGTCAAGAGTTCTAGCCTGGAGCCAGGCTGTGTCCCCCTGTTGGCAGTCAGCAGGGTGACTGTGGTAGATCCCGTTGTGTCCCTCCCATGTCCCCCAGGCCTGCCCCTTCCAGCCTGCATTGGAGATGTGTGCTCTACTCTGGCTTCTGAGTCTCCAGCTGCACTAAGCTCTGGCTGCCCAGTGGTAATGTGCTCAGCACACAGTCTTTTTTTTTTTTTTGAGTTGGAGTCTCACTCTGTCGCCCAGACTGGAGTGCAGTGGCCGCTCTCGGCCACTGCAGCCTTGACCTGCTGGGCTCCGGTGATCCTTCCGCCTCAAGCCTTCCAAGTAGCTAGAACTACAGGCACGTGCTACCACGCCTGGCTAATTTTTGATTTATTATAGAAATGAGGTCTCGCCAAGTTGCCTAGGTGGGTCTCAAACGCGCGGGCTCAGGCAATCCACTTTCTTCAGCCTCCCAAAGGCGCAGGATTACAGGCTGAGCCACCGAGCCCGGCTAGCACACAGTCTTTACAGGCCTCCCCTCCCCATCTCACTTCTCACTCCCCTACCAGCATGCCCGGGATCATCTCCCAAATGTACTACGTGTATCTGAAACCTGCTTTCGGGGTTTGCTTCTAGGGAACCCAAACTGAGATGACCTTGAAATTTACTGAACTTCTCCACACCTCTGTTTCCTCACCTAAAAAAATAAGGATAGAATAATAACACCTGCAAATGGTAGGTTTATGGGTGTATAATAAATGCTCTATGACCTAGCCACTTTGGTTAAGTAAGAACAACAGCCAGAGAGCTGAATAATAAACTAGGTCCTCTACCCTGGTGGCTCTCAGTTGAAGTGTGCATCCGCATTGCCTGGAGACAGTGCTAACACAGAGGCTGCTGGCCCCACCCAGAGCTCCTGATTCAGCAGGTCTGGGGGAACCTGAGATTTGCACTTGTAAAAGTTCTGGTAGCCGGGCTCGGTGGCTCAGCCTGTAATCCTGCGCCTTTGGGAGGCTGAGGTGAGTGGATTGCCTGAGCCCGCGGGTTCGAGACCCGCCTGGGCAGCGAGACCTCATCTCTACAATAAATCAAAAAATCAGCCGGGCGTGGTAGCGCATGCCTGTAATTCCGGCTACTTGGAAGGCTGAGGCAGAAGGATCGCCGGGGCCCAGCAGGTGGAGGCTGCGGTGGCTGGGAGCAGCCACTGCACTCCAGTCTGGGCGACAGAGTGAGACTCCAACTCAAAAAAAAAAAAGTTCTGGTGACGTTGATGCTTCTGGTCTAGGACCCCACTTTGTAAACCGCTGCTCTACAAAGTATGCTTAATCACACCAGCCCTGGTGCAGAGGAATAGGAGAAGTGACATGTCCAAGGCCACCCAACAAGTTTGTGGCTGAGTGAGAATTCAAGCCAAGGTCAGTGTGAACCCAGAACCGGAGTTCTGAGTTCCCTGCCCACTCATCTCTCTTGACCACGTGGAACTCCAACAAGCTCCAAAGGGCTTCCCACCACAGGCCCTTCCTGTGTCCCACAGAGGAGAAAGCACAGTCTGTGAAGGCCATGGGCCTGCAGTGCCTACTTCTCCGGCTGTTACAAGGCCACTATGAGGTAGTGTTCAGACATGGACAGTCTCCCCCACACCTGGTTGCTTTCTGCTTCCCACTTCAGGGAGTGGCCTCTGGCCAAGGCTGGTCTCTGAAGGGTATGCATAGTTCCAGTAACAAGTCATGGTTTGTGGGTGATCAAGCAAAGCTGAAAGCAATGCAGTCATCACTCATAACCAATGTATAAGAAATGGAATAATTAACTTGCTTGATTAAAAAACTGCTCACCATACTGCCCCAGTGCAGAGTCTTCACCGATGTGCCACCATCAGTGCCTTCCATAAGTTTTAACAAACCAATGTCTTTCCCTGCTGGACTTCTGGGTGACTTCTTTGGAAAAGAAGCATTATGTGCAAACCCTCTCAGATTTGGGGTTACTGCGTTACAGCCAGAGAAAAGGGACCAGTGCTGGGACCCTAAGCAGGGCTCCTGGGAGCAGCTCCCAATTAGGCGGCTGAGTACCTACCTCGGCTGCGGGTGGCTGGCCTGGGGGCCTCAGGGCCGAGGGCAAGTGGCCCTTGGGGGTCATTCATGAAGTGGTGGAACCAGCGGCGCCGCAGTTGGCGCAACTCTGAGTTGCGGCTCCGGAGCCAGAGAGGGCCTGGCCGTGGCCGGGTCAGGGGGTTCCGCAGCACGTCCACGCCGAGCAACAGCTCTGGGCTGACGCGGGGGTCATGCAGGGCTCTGCTGTCCAGCAGGCCCACACCCAGCGCCACGGCAGCCACTGGCAAGGCCTGCAGGGGACCAGGTGCCCGGGGGCCCTGAGGAAGGACCACTCGGGCCCGCTGCAGCAGCAGTAGGCTGCCGGTCATCAGGTAGGCAGCCGTGAGGAAGAACAGCAGGAACTGTGTGCGGCGGAGAAACTTCTGGAGTCGGAAGAAAGGTTTGGCCATGCCCCTGGGCGGCAGGGCTCCCAGCTGGAGCCCGGGGATGGCTCCTAGCGCCCAGGCGGGAGGGAGGCCAGGGCCTCTGAAGGCGTCATCCTTGCATCCTGGTTCCTGGCACCTGCCTGGGCTCTCCTGGGGTCACTATTCCTGTCCCGTTTCCAGCTGGTGTTCAAATGGCACCATCACTTATCTCCAGCGGCCACTGGCCCCTGCAGCTGCAGCTTCTGCCCAGGTGTCACAGACTGCTCCAGCCCTAGGCTCTACTGGCCCTCATCTCCTGGCTCAGATATCTGGAAAGACAGAGAAGGAGAGCTTAGGTCTAATATTAGAGTCCACTACCCACTCTTTGGGGCCAGGACACCCCGTACCCCATGCTTGCTTTACCAAAAGGGCCAGCTGTGTTGTAGGAACACTGGTGGAGCTTGGTTCAAATTCCAGTTCTGTCATTGGCCAGCTGTGTGATATTGGGCAGGTTGCTTAACCTCACTTGGGTCTCAGCTTCCTCAGCTGAGAAATGGGGCTAATAGCCCCCCCCCTTGAACAGCAGTGAGGACCCAGTGATGACAGCAATGGCAATAAGGAGGAGGAACAGCAGCAGCAGTCCTTCCTCAGTCTTTCCTCTTTCCTCGGTCCTTCCCATGTGCCAGGCACACAGCTAAACGCTTTACATATGATCTCATTTAACCCTCACACAACCCAGCAAGGCAGAGACCGCAACACCCCATTTCACAGGTGAGGAAACTGGGGCAAGAGGAGGCAAATTAATGTTCCCCAAGTCACACAGTTGGTAAACACAAAAGCCAAGGTTTTGAACAGTCTACTCAGAGTCTGTGCTCTCAACTACTCCATGATCCAGGTTGTAATGAGAAGCCACCACATAAGTGCACTTAGCCCAGGAAGGAGTATACAGCAGGTGCACCATATAAGCATGCAATAGGCTGACTCCCAGGGGTATATTGGGACTTCAAGCCGTGTTTTGGAAAAAGCTACAGAGGTTGGTTGTCGGCTTCCACACAGTGGAACAGGGGAAGGAGAGACTTGCGTAGTCTTCCCAGTTCTCCTGGAGGAACAAGGCAGAGAGCCTGGCTCATGCACTAAGAGAGGCTGGGGCACTTGGCATAGAGTAGGGGAAGGCTCCCTGGGCAGCTTCCCATGGGTTCCTCCCCTCTCCAGGACTCAGCTCTCACTCTGGGCTTTGGCTCCCATTGGCGGCACTTCTGAAGTACACTGTTAGGGTTGGCAGAGCGTTCTGCAGCTGCTGTGAGCCGGGCTGCTGTGTGAGTGAAGCCCTTAGCACAAGGACAGGCTTGTCCCAGAAGAAAGGCTCCTAGAAGCGTGACTAAGCCACTGCCCGTAACTAACTTGGCCTGGGACCCCCGCCAGGCCTGTGCAGCCACTCAATGGTCGCTCTGTGCTCTGGGCAAAGGCAGCTGGGTGTGAGAGGAAAGACAATGTTTGGGCTGACATTCCAGGCCCCCAGAGAGGTCGAAGGCTTGGGACAAAGTCCTGAAGGGGGCCAGAATGGCATGACTGGTTAAATGCTGAGGTTTGCCAGGTTCTGAGGCTTCTAGGAAGGGCAGAGATCAGGGAATATGGGTTGGCTGGTCCTCTAGGCTGGGGCGGGGGTGGCAGGCTCAGTAATCAGCAAATAGAGGTGGAATTAAACTCTGAGTCAGGAAGCCATTTCAGATGGGTCTCCAGAGCTTATATTTTTTAAGCGGATGTGTCTGCCAGGCCCACCTCAGCCAACCTGGTCAGATTTGTAAAACCGCAGAGAAAATCCCAAGAAATCCTGACTGATCCCTCTGCCTCCAGCTTTGGACCCTCCAATCCACCTTCCACAAGGCTGCTGGGTGATCCTCCCAACAAGCAAATCTGATTGTGATGCTCCCCTGCTTAAAACCCCTTTCAATAGCTCCCTGTGGCTATTGGGATAAACTCCAAGCTTCTTAGCATGACATACAAGAGCCCCTTCGTGATCCAGCCTGTCCAGTCTCGTCTCTTGCTGGGCCCCCTGCTGGGCCCCTTCCATCGGCTTCCCCATTTCTCTCTCTCTCTCTCTCTCTCACACACACACACACACATACACATACCACGTTCCAGAAGAGCCACCTGTAACCACAGCACACCTACCTTGGTGCCTTTGTACATGCCACCTTTTGTGCCTTCCCTCCACCTTCACTTGGCAAATCCCTGTGTATCCTCCGAGCCTCAGCCCAGGTGTTGCCCCTCAGAAAAACTTTTCCTGAAAATCCCTCCATCTTCCCAAACCTCATGCTGACCCCCATGACAGCGCTCACCATCTTGGACTGATTAGAATTGTCCATTTACTTGTCAGCCACCTTCAAAGAACTGTGATCTACTCAAGCCTAGAGGCCATCCCCCATTCATTTTTCTAACCCTGGCCCCAGCAGGAGGCTGACCTCAGCACAAGACTGGCTAGTGATCATTGCTTCTGAATACAAGAGAATACAGACATTGATAGGCAAATCCTGGTATCAGAACCCCACTCCTGTGGGGTCAAGGCAGTGAAATCTCAACTTTCACTTACCCAGAATTGTGGATAAAGCCTGAAGTAGGGAAGAGATGGAGCAAGACATGGGCACAGGCCCCACTTCACAGGACTGAGGTCTTTCAGATGCATGGAGACTATGAGAGCCTGGGTTTTATGTCATCTTTTCTGTGATGTAATCCTATGAGGAGGGGTTCCCAGGCCTATTCACAAAGGGGTTCTGGTTACAAGGCTGGGATCCTGTCAGTGAAAAATCCTATAAAATTACAGTAAAAGGGGAGGGGTGGCACTCCTGCTGTAAAAAGAGTTTCTGATGAGATGGGGCAGAGAGGCAGGCCATGGTTCAGCAGTTTAGAACTTTGAAGGCAAGGTGCCGTGTGAATTCCATACACATTTTATAGATAGGATTTGGGTACATGATTCAAGTAGGGCTGGGCCGGGGAATTATCAGGGATAATCAGGATTCACTCCATCTCACCCAGTTTCCCCAAGGCCTACCACAACTCTCTCTGAGGCTCCCCTTTTCCCAAGGGCCTCCCCTGGCCTGGGGAGGTGAGTGCTAGGTGTAGACATAACAGACACTTGCAGGCCAGAGTTCCACGATCTAGAACGCCTATGAAGTCTGCCACCACTCCCAAATTTTAAAATCAGAAAGCAGATTTCCAGTCCAGAAAACTCGCTGCAGGTGGGTTGGAAGGACTGTGTGCCCCAAAGCACCAGGAACTTGTCCCCCCACCCTGGACTTCTATCACATTTTACCGCCAACAACACATTCCCTCTTCTTGAGGCTGGCAACCTCTCCAGGACACGGATCACACCAGATTTATCTCCATGTCTCCAGATTCCAGCACAAAGCTAGCAGGGCAGTGGCAGTACATGTTTGTTCAGTGACAGAACCCAGGGATGGACTGGAGCATCTGAACAATGGCTCACAGCCAAGCCATGGGGTTGACTAGCACCTGGGATGGGGGATCCTAGCCTGACTGCACAGGGCCTGAGAGGCCACCAGCTGTGCCCACTGCACTCAAACCAGCAGGCCCGCCATCACAGCAACTCTACCTCGAGTAAAGCATTGCAGAGGGCAGGGCCTCAGGCTCATCGTTTGTTCAGTGGGCA
Organism: Cephalopachus bancanus; assembly: GCA_027257055.1. Classification (NCBI taxonomy): domain Eukaryota; kingdom Metazoa; phylum Chordata; class Mammalia; order Primates; family Tarsiidae; genus Cephalopachus; species Cephalopachus bancanus. The sequence continues at coordinate 534,313 of JAPVLO010000369.1, read as the reverse complement.
CCATGGGATGGCATCAGGGAGTGGATGTGGAACTTTTGTTAACTACAGACTGCAGCATGTGTTAGTTATAAATGCAAAAGAGGTATGCATGGAAAAGTTGGAGGACAGACCTGCAGCAGCCATGCCACTGGTGAAATCAGTCTCAAGGGGCCTCTCCCCTCCCTCAGAATTGTCCACTCCCTGGGGTGTGCTCACAGCCCCACTCTTGCTGGAAGCTGATCCTCATGCTAAGACTGCTGTTAGCAACTGCTTTATTTTTTCAGTACCACCATTTACTAAGCATTTGCAGCATTAATAAATAGGTTAGACTGATTGTGCACCATACTGACACCATCTCACCTACTCAAGCAACCTACCGAGCGGGTACCCTGTGCAGACCATTTGAGGGCAGAGGTCGCTGATGCTCAGTGAAACAAACTGCCCAAATTCAGACAAATCAGGACCAGCACTCAGGCCAAGGCACTCGCTGAAGCCCAACTTGAGTCCACTAAGTTGCCCACCTCTAAACCCAGCTCAGGCTTCACACGAGGCAAGATTTATTCTTGAAAGGGGTTTAGTGCACCTCCATCAGCTCCTCTTTGAAGCCATGCCAGGCTGAAGCTCCCAGCGATGATGCCACACATGGCATCTCCTGAGCCAAAGCTTCCAGACATTGCCTTGTCAGTAAGTGTTCAGACCTGCAGGGGCCCCTCCTCTCCTCTGCAAGTCTGGAGAATTTTTCTCCAAGGCGTGCTTCCCACAAGTGGCTCCCATCTTGGAGCCCTGCAAAGTGCTTCAGAGGGAGGCTGGTGAACTCCACCCCTGCCTGGGGTTCAGCCTTGTTGTGGGGGGGTGGGCAGAGCTGGACAAAGACGCACACCCGGTGCCCTACCCGGTGGTCTTTGGGGTCACCCTAGAGGAAAGGGAGGGCCTGGAAAGGGAGACCCTGAGTTCCCTCTTAGGAACGGGAGACTTCTGGACATCTCGGAAGGGGCACAGGAGACCAAAGCAGGTGAGGACTTAGAACAAAGGAGTTTCTGAACATTTCAGGAGGGGAGCAGGAGACCAGAGCAGGTGAGGACGTAGAAAACCTGAGCCTCGCCGGGCTCGGTGGCTCAGCCTGTAATCCCGCGCCTTTGGGAGGCTGAGGTGAGTGGATTGCCTGAGCCCGTGTGTTCGAGACCTGCCTGGGCAGGCAAGACCTCATTCTACAATAAATCAAAAAATTAGCTGGGTGTGGTAGCGCGCCTGTAATTCCGGCTACTCAGAAGGCTGAGGCGGAAGGATCGCCGGAGCCCAGCAGTTCGAGGCTGCAGTGGCTGGGAGCGGCCACTGCACTCCAGTCTGGGCGACAGAGTGAGACTCCAACTCAAAAAAAAAAAAAAAAAGAATTAAGAAAGACAGGTAAGGGCAAGCTGAATCTTTCTCCTCTCTCTTTAAGTATAATTTTTTTCAGCTTACTTAAAAGGTAAACAAAAATTATTTGTTAGCCGGGCTCGGTGGCTCAGCCTATAATCCCGCGCCTTTGGGAGGCTGAGGTGAGTGGATTGCCTGAGCCCGCGGGTTCAAGACCCTCCTGGGCAGGGTAGACCTCATCTCTACAATAAAAATCAAAAAATCAGCCGGGTGTGGTAGCGTGCGCCTGTAATTCCGGCTACTCGGAAGGCTGAGGCGGAAGGATTGCCGGAGCCCAGCAGGTCGAGGCTGCGGTGGCTGGGAGCGGCCATGCACTCCAGTCTGGGCGACCGAGTGAGACTCCAACTCAGAAAAAAAAAAGAAAGAAAAAGAAAACCTGAGCCTCTATCTGTTATTTTGTTGCTATCCAGGTCTCAGGGAGCAGCAACTGCTGAGCCTGAAGGAGGATTGGGTTGGGCTGGTCAGACAGCCACCTCTCAGCCAGGTTGGGGTCCAGAGACTGAGGGGTGGCAGTAGGAGGACACGAGGGGTGGCAGGCCCTGGGGCTTGAGGACAGAGCTCAGGGCTGGCCCAGGCCTGACATGTGGCCACTGGGGTTCAGTCATGTGACTTCCCACCCACCCTAATCAGAGAGAACAGGCAGTAGCAGCAGAGGGGAGAATGACCCCAGGCTCCCCAGAAGGATCTCAGCCACTGTGGCTGCTGCAGCAAGGGCTGCAGACCTCTTGAGACTCAGAGCTACAAACTCGTAGCAGGGCAAGAGCCCTAAAGACAAAGGAACAGGGCCCCATATGTTGCTCTCCAGACAAGGAGATGAGTATCCACATCCCAGTTGCTTAGAGTCCAAATCTCAATGCTTGGCAGCCAGGGGGTCTCAGGCTCAGGACCTCGGCTAAGTGCATGAAGGAGACTCCAGCTAGGTGCAAAGCTCCTGGATCCCCCTCCCCTGTCTTTCCCCACTCCTCTGCTTCACTAGGGCTCAGTGCCTGGCTTTCTGGATCCCACCTCCTCTCCAAGAGGTTGTCCTCTTCCAGTAGTCCAAGGAAATGATCGTTGTAACACTAAGAACTAATGATGCTACAGGCTGCAATGGCACCCAGGGCTCAGATGATGGAGGACAACCTCCGTAGCTAGCATTCAGTGGTTCTTCTAGGTCTGGTCCCCTAGCCCTTTCCCTGTGACATTCCTCCCAGAGCCCTATATCCCACCAGAGCATCCCCTGGCCAGCATGAGAGGCTTCATGCATCCTGACGCATGCCCTGCCACCAGCCAGGGATGCTTGTGCTCCATCTCGTGGCTCTGAAATGCTCCAATGCCACCTCTTCCATGAAGTCTTCCTGATCCCTGGAGCACAGCCGCTCCCCAGTGATAGGCAGGATGCTGTGGCAAACTGTGTCTAGGTGGTGTGTTGTCTTGAGTCAGGGCTACCTACTAATGTCCTACTCCTCCCTATAGCCTGTAAGCTCTTCACAGGCACAGTGAGTGTCTCTGCCTACCTTTCAGGGTGGGGTGGGGGGAACACAGGACAGGATCCTGAAAATAAGTGCCCACTGGACACCCTCCAATGCTCAGGGCCATGCCGCCCTTACTCTCAGGTTCCTTACTTCTGGTCTTGGAACTGAGAAAGGAAGCAAGGGACCCATTAAACATAAACCCGCTCAGCTCTTGGTGGGGACAAGGTCTGGGAAATGGGAATGGCGGGGATGCCTGTCTTGGATGAGGCAAGTCTCCTAATATTTTGAATTTCAGAACTTTAGAGAAAAGGTTCAGAATTTTAAAATGTTGCTAAAAAGGTATAAAACATAATAGTAAGATCAAAACTCCATTCAATGCAAAGCAGGGAAAACCCTTCAGTTATAACCCACTTCTGGGGTTCATATAAATATGAATAACATTTAATTACCACATTAATGGTTTCCAGCCACTTTAGACAGTGCATTGAATAAATGAGCAGATGAACAAATGAATGAATGATCTTCCAACAAACTTGTGAGGTCAAAATCATTATTGCCCCATTATACAGATGCAGAATTTGAGACAGACAGGGCCAATTAACCCGAAAAAAGATGCACAGCTATTGCTAGACTGAACACCCTGATTCCAAGTGTGTGTCATTGTTCCCCTATCACACGGCCTTCATGTGCTCAATCCCAGGGATGGAGATCCTTCCAAGCACTCCCTAGGGGTGGGGGCTGCAGAGAAAGACAGGATACCAGCACAGGGACTGGCATTTTCCCTTCTTGGCTGGTTGCTAGCCCATCCCACTCTCAAAACAGCCAACCACAGCCTCCTCTGGCCTGTTTCTGGGCTGTCTGTTTTCTAGAATCCAATTTTGTTTGTTGGTTTGCATGTTTTTTCCAGCTGGTGAACACCTGAGGGGTATCTTAGGCCCATCGCAGAGTCTCACAGGTAAACAGGTGTTCAAACCCAGTTGAGTGACTTGGATACATATGGGCAAGTGAGTGGAATATCCAACCAAAAGTTGGACCTGCCCAGCTAGATGCCTGTCACTGGGAGAGGTGACTCGTGCTGTGGGAGGGGGCCCAAGACATCATGCAAATTCCTGTCCTCATGCCAAGGGAGCCACCCTCTGGGAGGGGGCTCACATCCCCAAGGATTTCCAGCAACAAAGGAAGGGGAGCAAAGTGCAAGGGAGGAGCCTTCACAGCTTCCAGTAGGTGCACCATATTTCACAGTTTACAAAGTGAAACCAGCCCATTCTTCCTTTCACTTCTCACATCCATACTCGGAGGCGGCGCGTATGGAGAGTTCCTCTCTGACCACATTCTAAAGTGGCCCACTTCCGACAATTTTAGGCCACATGGTGACTATAAAAGCTGCTATGAGAAAAAGTTGAAAGGAAGCCATGTGAAAGCAAGACAAGGCCCAAGGAGAAGGCAGGGAGTGGAAGGCCATGTTCACACACTCATTTCCCAAATGAGCAGCTTGGCCCGATGTTAGGACCTAGCTCTGCCCCTGCTGGTGTGTATGATTACCACTTGTATCTGAAGGAGAAGGATCCTGAAGGTCTAAACACTGAGCTGCCCCAAAGTCCTTGGCCTTGACCTCATTGTAGGGAGAGTTGGGGACCTCATCTCACCAAGGCTGGCCGGGGTCTGAGCTGGATGGGAGTATGAGCCAGGAGTGCCTACAAAGAGAAACTCCCCTTCCCAAGAGGGCTGGCTCAGATATGATCCTGTCAGGACCTGGAGGTTCTGAATTCAGAGGCTCTAGCCACCTGCTCAAGCTGACTCCACAAGGAACCAGCTCTGTCTCACTCCCTAGTGCTCTAGCTGAAATGACCAAGCTGGAGACTCAGCAGACTGGTGGCCCTGAATATCCCAATATCTGCCTGTAGGGAAGACAGGAGAGAGAGGCCAGGAGTTCAGTCTTTTGCCTAATCCCAGCTTCTCTCGACTTCCAAGGAGACATGCTACAGGCCACAGGACAGCATTGCATAGGGCTCCAACATCCACTGACTGATGAGAGGCATCCCCTCATCCCCCAAAAAGGCATTCTTCCAGAGGAGTTATGCAAGTGGTCCTGCTGAGGCCAAGAGAATGCAGCTGCAGGTGAGGACCAGGGGCTTCTGGTGGGAAAGATGAGGGAGTCAGGCTTGACCCACCAACCCAGCTGCCCACCCAACCTCCTTCAGCCGCTGTATCCAGGAGAGCCCCTCATAAAAATCTTGGGCTCTGGCAGCTCACTGAGGCATCTTCTCAAGGATCTTCTGAGAGCCAAGCTAAGTGTGTATGGGGGGTGTGACGAGGGATGCTTGAGAGAAAAAAACCTCATTCCTCCATACCCAAGGATATCTCCCCTGGTCTTCCCAAAGGGAGTACTGCAGGCAGGGCCAGACAAGCCAGCTTTATGCCTCCTCTCTTTTCCTCCCCAGTAACCCTCACTTCCTGTGCCCGATAACATAGGCAGTTCAAAGGGAAAAAGAAAGGCCCCCACTCTGATCCCACCCGTGGGGTCCCAACATGGACAACCCAAGTGCCTCCATAAACCGGAGCATGCAGTTCCAGCGACAAGAGGGATGATGACATCTGATATTAGAAAAAGTACAGTGGAGTTCCGAGTCTGTCCATCTCAGGAGCAGCTGGGGTCAGGGCGAGTGTGGACAGCAGCTGGGTCCCAGCACAAGGTTGTGGGGCTGGAAGACCTGTTATTAGCCTTCCCACTGCTCAGCAGAAGGGGCAGAGGTTCCCTCTCCTCACCCACAACCCCCACGGGCGGGCCAGCCCCAGCAGGTGCCATCGGTGGAGCACAAACGCTCAGGAAAACCACCAGTGAGGTTACCCCAGGCAGGGGACCCAGCCAGGGACGCTTCTGAGTATCAAAGAACAACGCAATGAGCAGGCTCCAGTCGTGAGCCTCCATACACCTAGGAAGGTGCAAAGCTCCACTCGGGGTAATTTTCCGGACAAAATACATCCGATTCGCTTTTGCCTCTGCCTCTACTCAAGTTCACCAAGAGACGGGAGAAAACCCTCGGGTGACCGGAAGCCTGGCGTGGTGGCGGAACGCGGGAGAGAGCTGCTTCTGGGTGAATATCTCTGCCCGGGAGGAGGCTGTGCGCACCCCAGATCCTGCCCTCGCCCCTCCCCGGGCACCACCGCAGCGCCCTCCCGTGAAGCGGACGGCCTCCCAGGACTCCAGAGGGACGCGCTTCTGCAACTGCCTGCGCCCCCGTCCTTCCCGGCGGTGCGAGGCGTCCCCCACGCCCGCACACGCTCGCACTCCCCTTTTCCGGCCCGCGGCGCCGGCCCCCGGGCGGGCGCCCCCCGCAAGCGCGCCCCGAAGCCGGGCAGGTGCAGCCCCGCTGCGCTCCCAGTCGCGTCTACACAAACTTGTTTGCCCGCGGCGGGGGGAAAACCCTGATCGCAGCCCGCACGGGGGTCCCGACTGGACACCCGGGAGATAGGACTCACCCCGCGATCGCGGCCGGCTGGGGCGCCTCCCCCGGGCGCCGAGCCCGCAGCCCCGCAGTGCCCGGTGCCCCGGCGCCCGCACGCCCCCCGGCGCCCGCGGCCCGCAGTCCCACGCGCCCGGCACAGGGCGCCGCCGCCTGGCTCCCCCTGGCTGCAGGCGTCCGGGCTGATCCGCGGCGGGGCGAGCGAGTGGGCGCCGGGCGGGCGGCGGGCGGCGGGCGGGCGAGCGGGCGCCTGGCTCTGCACATGCTCACTCGCGCGGCCCGGGGACAGCGGCCGGCCGCCGCCGGGTCCTAGAGGCGCCCGCGCGCGCCGCCCGCCGCCCGGGGGAGAGGTCGTGGCGTTGCCAGGTGTTTGGGGGAGGGGAGTCCACACCCTGCCCCGGCCGGAGACACGAACGCGGGGCATGCCGCACAGCTACTACCGGGCAAAGACGCTGCCGCCCACTGTGGAACGAACACACACACACACACACACACACACACACACACACACACACACACACACGAGCGCAGAGCCTCAGCCTTGAATCGCAGCCTCATTGGCTCTCACACACACCATGGCTCTCACATCCCGATACAGACACACAAACACACTGGGCACTGCCACGGAGGAGCACGCTGCCACACCTACTCCCATGCAGACACACAGCGACAGACACGCTGCCTGATACACACACACACAAAGAATCACTCCTTCACAGAGACACTGACATCCACACTCACACATACACACACACACACACACACACACACACACACACACACAGTCTCTGGTCTCTGCCCTACTCACAAGAAACAAACTGGGACACTGTGACAGGCACACACATACACACAGCCACATAGTTTGTAGCAGTAAGATGCAAATCGACACACACAGGAGCACTGTCCCAAGCAGAGCTAGAAACTGATCATACCTTCAGGCACACACACACACTCAGAAACAAGCACATACTAGGACACACACATTCATGCTATCTGAGACAGTTCTGCACAGAGTCCCAGCCCCACAGATAAGCACACTGACACCATCTCCCATGCCTACACACTTAGGGCTCTGCCAGCAGCTTATCACGTTGCTCCACATCGACACACAGCGACAGCCCCACGCCTTGGTAGAGTTACCTGCAGAAGCAATGCCACACACTGGAGTTCACTAACAGGAACACTCTTGTATAGAGGTGCATACTGGGCATTGACCCACAGGCTCCCTCTCTCTCTTTCATACACACACACACACACACACACACACACACAGAGAGAGAGAGAGAGAGAGAGAGAGAGAGAGAGAGAGAGAGAGAGAGAGAGAGACTGACATAGAAAGACGCTCAACAGTCACACAAGTCTGTACACAATCTCCCTCTTTAAATAAAGGCTGGATCCAAACCTAAGGATTTCCCTCACTGAAGAGCCCCGCCCCTGCTCCTCAGAAGCCCCCAAGTCACAGTGTCCACCCCGCCCTGCCAGGTGTACCGGTGGGCCATGTTCTCACCCAGGACTGGCTGCTAAGATGCTCCTGGAGGCTGAGGACAGCGAGGCGGTAGGAGCAGGTGGCAGTGGCTCTAACCCGGTCTTTCTGAAAGGGAGTTTCATGCCTCCGACTCCCGCTAGGGGCAGAGCTGCTTGGACAGGCTCTGAGGAGCTGGCTTGCAACAGGTGCAGGGTGGCAGGGAGAGGATTAGCCTGGGGACCAGCCTGAGTCCCGCTTTATGCAGGTCAGTCAAGTGGTGTCCAGAGGGGGAAGGGACTCACTGGAGTTTGTCCAGCTGGCCGGGACATATGCAGAATTAGAACAGAGTCTGCACCCCAGGAATGAAGGTCGAGCACTCTGGAGCCCTTGGGGAACCTGGGTGAGGAGAGGGCATGGGAGACGAATCTGTGCTCCTCTGCATCTCAGCCTTGCAGTAAAGTCCCCCTCGCCTACATACCCTTCACAGAATTATTGTGATTACAATAACAGTATCCCACTCTGCAGTTTTGCAATGCTTTTTTGGTTGTCAAAGTCCTTTCCAGAACCAGCTACATAATCTGAAGTGTCCACAGTGAAAATGTGGGCACCTTGTTCAAAAGCTATCAAGAATTTTGAGAGATGAAAGCAAGATGTTAAACCTTCTGAACTCTTATGATCACAGAATCCTGAGCCTTGCAACAGGTCTCATATCTACAAAGCAAGCCCTGGCCCTCATACCCATTGTCCCACTTATAACTCGCAGCAAGTCTGTGGGTGCCTTCATGTGCCCACCTGACAGGTGAGGACCAAAGGTGGATGATGGCTCAAGGTTCATAGTCAGTAAAGTCCAGGGAAACTCGAGCCCTGCTCCTCTGGGAGGCCAGACACTGCCCTGTAGTTGCCACAGCAGCAGATACTTGGGACAGAGGACCCAGGCTGGGTCACTGTGGCTGCCACCAGGGAATGACAGGTGCCTCAAGGAGAGAGGAGTAAAGGCTTCTGGGCATCTGTTCCATTTGTGCCCAATGCCACCCTGCACCTGTCCTGCAAAGGTCCCCAGGGAGCACCACATGGCCTCTCTGTGAGGAGATGGTCGAGAGACTGCTGAATCTAGGGAGACATATTGAGAAAGGTTGAAGGAGGCCAGGAAGTCATTGGGAAGGACTTGGGAAATGTAGATTGGGAGTCAAGATGACCAGGAGTATTTCAGCACCTGGACCAAACCCTCCTCCCTAGCAATGGTGACCAATAAGAGGTTATGGGGAAGCCACCAGACTAGGCCTGACACCAGAGCCACTCCCGACCACAGTCCAACTCCCTGCCCTCAGCTCTTCTGTTCACATAGCTGGGACCATTCAGCAGTCATGTGCATATCATCCTTGTTCATATTCTAAAAGCAATTGGTCCCACAATGGTGCTGACACATATCCAGGTACTTCTGAGTAATGCACCCTCCTCTCCTGCAAGTCCGGGACTAGGAATCAGATCAGTCTGATCTTATCTCAACCCACCTCTCCCTGCTTGGCTCTCAACTTTCTTTGCAGACCCCAACTATCAAATCTCAAGTATTTCCATTGCCTCTTTACTTCATGTCATCTGCTAGCCTATCCTTCCTTCTCTTCTTCCTTCTTTCCTTCCTTCCTTTCCTCCTTCTTTTCCTCCCTCCTTCTACCCTTTCTTCCCTGACTACTTCCTTCCCTCCTTCTTTCTCTCCCTCCTTCTCTCCTTCCTTCCCTTCTTCTCCTTCCTTCCCTCCCTCCCTCCCTCCTTCTATCCTTCCTTCCCTCTCTCCTTCTCTCTTTCCCTCCTTCCTTTCTGCCAGCATATTTTCATTTATTCACTAAGAAGGTTACCCATTGTGTGTCAGATTTTGTGCTGAACACTGGAGACTCTTTGATAAAAATAAGCAGTCCCCTGCAGGAGTTTCCAGTGTGAATAGCCGGACAAGAAAGCAGACCAAAAGGAAAATACACCACAAAGGAAGAGCTCTGCTGTATCAGCCAGGATGCCTGTAGCTCAAGTAACAAACAGCAAAGTAAAAGTGGTATCAACCAAAGGGCTTATGATCTCAGACAACAAGAAGCCCAGAGTGGACTGGTTCAAGGTTGGGTGGTTCAGCAGCTCAATGCTGTCAGGCTCTGGTTTGGCCTTTGCACTCCCTGGACCTCCCCTTCTGACTGTAAGATGGCTACCGCCGCACTATTTGTGACTTCCAACAAATGACAATACCCAGAGGTGGGCAGGGAGGGGACATTTCTTCCCATGAGCCTCTCTTTTCATTGAATAAGAAAAACTTTCCTAGATTCTTCCCCTGGCAGGGTCCACTGGCTGGAACTGAACCCCATGTGTACCCCTAAGGCCATTTCTGGCAGAGAGAAAGAGGTGTGGCTAATTATGACTCATCTTCTAGGGATAGGCCAGTCTTCTCTAGCACATCACCACCTATTCAAAATTGTTTACCTGTTAGCAAAGAACAAACAGGGCAATGACTGTTTGGTAGGCAACCAGTTGTGTGTGCACACACACACACACACACACACACACACACACGGCACATTGGAAACCAAATGATTCACAACATCAGTTTGGAGGAATTCAGAGATGCCTCCATGGAGGAGGTAACATGTAAGCTGACTTTTGGAAGAGAAGGGCATCATCTGGGTCACCAGATGCAGGGGCTATTCCAGACGAGGGTGGGAGACATCCTTTGCAAAGACAGGGGTGTGTAAAACCCCTGCCAGTGACTTGGCATAGCTGGTACAAGGCCGGGAGGTGACTGGAGGGGGAAGCTGGACAGTGACTGGCCACCGAGCCTCATTTAGATCATTGGCACCAGAGGACAAGACAGGGCTGTGAACAATGCTTGAGCCACCACTATGATGATCTCTCTTCTCAGAGTGATCACCTAGTCATCACCAGCCTCTGGAACAAGTCAGTTATAAATAACTAGTCTTGTATTTCGTGTTGTGCTGACTGACAAAGGCAGCCTGAGCAGTCGTAGCATCAAGATGACAAGCCCAGGCAGTGGGGATTGGGGAGGGGGACGGAACCCAGCTCCATATCTGACTCTCACCTTGAGCAGGACATGATCTCTCAGGGCCTCAAAGTCTTCATCTGCAAATTAGAGAAAAATGCACCCATTACTGGGTGCCTGTAAGGATCAAATAAGACACCTGTGGAGCACACAAATGAAACAACATTTGCCACAGAATATGCACATAACACATTTTAGTAAATATTACATGAAGGGGTTTTCCCAAGGCTTTGCTAAAACCAGAAATGCTGCGTATGCAATATTCTGATCCACCAGGCTTGTGGTGCCTTCTCTCCCTCCAAATGCCACCTCCCCGGAGAAGCCTGTCTTGACATCCCAGCTAAAACCCCGCATTGCTGTCCATTTCCCAGTCTTCATAGAACTCACTGCCCCATCGTCCCCTTGTGTATTAATTTGTTTATTGCCTGTCTCCTCCTCCCCCACCCTCACAAACCCCACTGCTAGAATCTAAGCCCTGACATAGTCAGGGAACTTTCTGTCTCATTCAGAACTACATCTTTAGTGCCAAGTTTAATTCTTGGCACATAGGCATGCTTACTAAATATTTATTAAATAAATAATTGATTTTTAAGAAATGCGATGTGTCTAGCATGACATATTTTTAATGAACCTAAGCAGGTTCCCAATGGTCGCCAATATTTCTTCCCAAGAATTCAAGAGATGGCTCCCTGTTTGTGTGCAGTCCATCAGATTCTACTGACCACCGAGGAGACCTGGAAGGAGAATGTGGATGGCTTCCTGAGCTGCATCCCCCTGCCAGGAACCCGTGGCGGGATGAGGAAGCAGGTGTCGCATCCACACTCAGGGGTACCCGACCTGAACACTCTCCTCTTCACCCATGCTGCTCTAGCTGCCGCTTCACTGGTACCCTGGCCCACAGGGTGACATGGGCTTGATGGTCCCAGGTACCTGTAAAGCTGCCTTTCACTCCTGTGGAGCATTACATCTTCTGAAAAAGCATCATCCAGAGACTGAAACTTTGAACATCTCAAAAGGGGGGATGCAGTTCTTCTGACTCTCTTTGCTTCCTGCCCCCCCCATAGTGCTGTGAGCTACTTGATGCCCCTTCTGTGCAAGCAGACCTGAGGCTGGGTTCAGCACTTTGCTGGGCTGTGTATTTACTTGCTTTCTCCTGTGAGTGCTGCAGAGACTTAAATATGCCTCTGTAAGGATGCCAGTGACACAGATGGTAATTGTACCCCCTGCTGAGCTGTGCCTGCAGACACAGGCACAGGGTGTGGGGGAGTGGGAGGGAATCTGTACCTGCCTGGGAAGGGAAGAGCCTCCCTGAGCACTGGCCTAGACTGGGAGCAGCTAGACTTCCTAGGCATGGGCCATAGGTGCCCAGGGAATTTCAGAAATTCAGAAGTGGCAGAGAGAGAGAAAGAGAGAGAGCACAGCGGGGGAGCCCGAGTTCATTTTCTGGCCAGACCTGAATAAGCTGTGTGGCTTCATGCAAAACTTGCCTCTCTGAATATCTATAAAGTGGGCAGGTTGTCTAGTTGATACTGAAGGGCCTTTCTTTTTTTTTTTTTTTTGAAAAAAAAAAGACACTGACCAGCTCTCCTTACTCTGTCGCCCAGACTGAAGTGCAGTGGCCGCTCCCGGCCACCGCAGCCTCGACCTGCTGGGTCCCAGTGATCCTTCCGCCTCAGCCTTCCAAGTAGCTGGCACTACAGGCATGCGCTACCACACCCGGCTAATATTTTTGATTTATTGTAGAGATGAGGTCGAGTCAAGTTGCCCAGGCAGGTCTCGAACCTGCGGGCTCAGGCAATTCACTCACCTCGGCCTCCCAAAGCGAGGGATTACAGGTTGAGCCACCGAGCCTGGCCTGAAGGACCCTTCTTTAAGGAAGGCAGGGGAATAAGATGAGTCTGCTTTGGGACCTTTTCTACTTTTCTAGTTGAACAAATTACAGTATTTCTCTCAGAGGTAGTTTTTTAATCTGCAAACTGGGGAAAGTGTTTTGTTTCTGGTGCATAGTTCCTGGCCTAGGGTATATATTCAACAAATGGTAGCTGTGATCATACTTCTAGCTTGTACTGGCTCTGGTGTGGGTCTGTTACGGGAGGTGCTGGGTTGTAATAAGGGCTGTTGGATTTGGGGTTATCATTGTCTGGCCCCACCTCAGCCTCTCTACTGGTACACAGGAAGCAACTGGTGGGTCTGAGGAAGAACAAGCATCGAAGGACCTCCGTGTGCAGAAGTCAGTGGGGTTTGATGCAGAGCCCGTGGGTTCAATGATCCCCTGGGAGGTGTAAGAGTGTTTGGGTGGCAAGAAAGCCCTGGTACAAGATGGTGGCAGAAGTGGCTGCCGCTTTGTTCCCCCTGCCTACTTGGTATGCACTGGCCAGCGGAAACAGGTGCTTAGTAGAGGAAATGCCTCATCTTTGACTCACTTTTTATGAATTTCTCTGTAAGTCACTCATCAAAGGTCTTTAACTTGCAGGTAGTCTTCTAACGTAAGCTGCTGGAGCACCTCAAGCTTATAGCATTGATAAGAGAGGAGACAAGTCCACTTTGATAAACTTTTTATTTTGGAATAGTTTAAAATTTATAAATACATTGCAAAGAGAGCAGAGTTCTCATGTGCCTCTCACTAGTTTTTCCCATTTTTCCCCATTGTTTATTTCTTAGATTGGAAAATATCGTTTATTTAGAAAGTAAATTAAAGACACAGAGAGAGAAGATTCACCTCCCAAGGTAGGGGAGGGGGCCAAAACTCTGTTAACATCTTATATGACTATGGTACTTTTGTCAAAATGGAGACATGGACTAACATTGGCATGTTGCTATTCACTAAACTCCATCTTTACTTGGATTTCACCAGTTTTTCCATGACTGTTCTCTTTTTTGTTCCAAGATTCAATCTAGGGTACCACTTTGCATTGCATTGTCATGCCTCCCCCGTTTCCTCTGGTCTGTGATGGTTTCTCATTACTTCCTTGCTTTCTGTGGCCTTGACAGTCTTGGGAAGTACTGATCAGGCAGAATGTCCAGTGGGCTCCTTTCAGACAAGCAGACATCCCAATCTAGAGGAGTTTTTGAAGCTGGAGGCATCATGTGACTACTGATGCTGTCTCTCAGGGTGTGAGGCCCCCTGGCCAGGCTCTAGTAAGGGAGAGCTGGTCAGTGTCTTGAGGAAAAGCAGGGAGAAGGAGAGGCTGCTATGGAAGAGATTCTAACAGAATTGGGGCTGGCAGATGGCTGGTGGCTAAAATGAAATTCTGGAGAAAACATGATGTCAAGTTCTGAATGTGCTGCAGACAGATTCCCGAGGTGCACTTGGTCTGCAAGGTCTGCTCATTCATTTCCGGTGCCCCTTGTCATCCCAGGCACCCTGGTGGCACGGGGAGGGTCACTGCATGACAGGAAGAGCTGCTCCTCCTCAGCCTACACCTCCAGCTCTGTTCTTCACCCACAAAGACAGACTTGCTTAAACAACCAGCCACCTCCCCCTCTTACTTCAGTCCAACAGAAAACGGCACATGGATGGCAATGGGCACAATAAATGCTCCATAAGCATCCTTTTCAAGGCGAATAATCCTTTGTTTGAAATATTTTTTTCAGAAAGAGAAACATCTTTAGTCCTTTCTAATCCCTTTCCCGCCCTCTCCCTTTTAGGGCTTTCTCTCACGGCAGCTAAAACTCAGTCTCCCTGCTCTTCTCTGTGCCATCTTGGGACCATGAGGTGACAAGCCAACCCTCTAAGGGGGCAGAGCACAAAGATAAAAGTAGCTCGGGTCCTCAGAGGCACCCCTGAGCTGCTGTGCCAATAGAGGACCCCTTACTTCTGAACATGTGTCAGAAAAATAGTCTATTTGTACAGTGCCAGGAGGGGGATGGGGGAGGAATCCTGCTCACATAGATGTTTTTATGTGGTTTCTTTCCTCCAGACTGTGAGCCCACCATCTCCAGCATAGGTCCAGTGAATTCCCAGTAAATGTCTGCTGACCGAATGAGTGGGACACGTGGAAAGCCAGGCTATCATGTTTTAAGTTTTCTTAATCAGATGTTCTCCTTCAGTCATCACCTGTGTCTACTATGTCTGTCTTTTTTTTTTTTTTTTTTTTAGTTGAAGTCTCACTCTGTCACCCAGGCTGGAGTGTAGTGGCAAACTCACAGCCACTGCAGCCTCGACCTGCTGGGCTCAGTTGATCATTCTGCCTCAGCCTTCCAAGTAGCTGGAACTACAGATGCACGCCACCATGCCTGGCTAATTTTTGATTTATTGTAGAGATGAGGTCTCACCAAGTTGCCCAGGCTGGTCTTGAACCTGTGGGCTCAGGCAATCCACTCACCTTGGCCTCCCAAAGTGCTGGGATTACAGGCTGAGTCACTGCGCCCGGGCCCACCATGTCTGTCTTAATCTCTCCCTTCTCTCCCCCTGCTCCTCCTTGAATCCCCTCCGTGGGAAAGCCTCCCTCACCATACCTGTCCAGGCCACCTTTCCACACCTCCCATCCTCCCCTCAGATGACGTTCAGTTCTGCTTGTTGTGTCTACCACAGTCTGCCTTTCACCCTTCCCCTTGCCTGAACGAGTTCCCCAGCACACTCTGCTCCTGATTGACAGCTCCAGGGGCTACTTCTCCATCCCCACCTACCCTGCCCCCTGCTGGTGCCCTTCCCTCACTCTGCAGCCCCCAGGGGGCCTATTCCTTGAGTCTCCTCTTACCTGGCTTGCAGCTCCTCTTTTCCTGCATGCCCCTTAGGCAACGGTGTTCCAGACAGTCCTGTCCTCAGGCCTCATCTCTGCCTGTTTTCTGCTCTGACCTCCACCCTCAGCCCCAGCTGCCTGCCTAGCACCTCCCCCATGGATGGCCTGTTAGCAGCTGAACACCCCGTATCCCCTACCTAACTGTTATCGCCTCTTCCATCTCCCGAGCTACTTCCACCCTTGACCTTCCTCTCATGGCTGAGGTTTTACCATCCACCCAAGGAACTGAGCCAGAAACTGAAACTGGGCATCGGCCTCAGGATTTCATCTCTCCCACCCTGCCCCATCTCACTGCTAACCCTTGTCTACTCCACATCCTAAACCTTATTTGAATGATTCTCATCTGCTCCAGCCTGACTGGTTTGTGTCTAGTCCCGGCCCTCTCTACAGCCCTGCCCATTTGGCCCAGCCCCTGGTCCATCTGACACTAAGGATGTGATCTTCACAGGTTCTCCTCAGACTGTTCACAATGTTCCCACCGCCTATAGAATGACCCTAAACTCTGGAGCCTGGCATCCAAGGCACTGCACTGCCTGGCCCATCCTCCTTTACTCCCCGGCTCCTGGTTTTCCCATGGTCTTTGTCTCTCCGTCTATCAGCTTGGGTTAGTCCATCTCTGGAGTTTGCCCACTCTGTTCCCTCTGTCTGGAACACCTCTCTGAACTTTATCTCAAGGCTTCCCTCTCTTGGCACAGGACAAACCCTACCTCTTTCCTGAAGCCTTTCTAGGTTCACATCTGAACTTTAATCTCCTCCTCTCCATCAGAGTCCTTGTGCTTGGTATAAGAACCAGGATGGAGAGACACAGGTATCAAAACAAGGGGAAATTTTGTGTGTGTGTGTGTGTATGCATGTGTGTGTGTGTGTGTGTGTGTGTGTGTGTGTGTGTGTTGTAGAATTGTGCAGATCTTTACTGCCCTAGAAAGCAATTATGTCACCTATCTGCTCCCCACCAAGGATGGCAGAAATGCTAGGCATTTCATATGCTATTTTATGTAATCCTCCTCTTGATCTTATTCAATGTGTACTGCTTTAGTACCACTTTGCAGATGAGAAAACGGAGGCTCAGAGGGGTTAAGTGACTAAGTCAAGATCACACAACTGGAAAGGAAGAGCTGGGGTTGGAGCTCAGGTCTACTTGGCCTCAAAGGACTCCCTCCCCCATGGCTCTAACCAAGTCGCCCACGTCCACCTACCCATCCACCTCTCCACCCATCCCACCCACGGGGCACACAGGGACAGCTGCAGAGAAGCCCTGGCCTCCTTCCCCTGAATAGTCATCTGAGGGCCAGCACACACATGCTTGTTCTCCATCTCTAAGATGGCGAAAGAAATACCATGGAAAGGGCACTGCTGAGTAGTTACTAACAAAGGACATGGTCAATGTCACTGCCAGAGCCCAGGGGACTGGAGAAGGGGAAAGAGCTGCTATTCTCTTTGAAGTCCTTGAGCTGGATTAAGGGATCCTTTGGGGAAAGGGAGAGGGAGAGAAAGGAATTCCTGGCCCCTGTCCTCATCTACCCCAGTGCCAGACCCCCTAGGCATGTAAGTCCATGATTCTACAACAGGACATATTAGAAAGGGAGGGCAGAGCTTCATGAATCAATGAAGGGCTTCTCCATGTTTTGTCTGTTTCCTTCTGTTTCTTCTCATGTGTTGTCTCCAGTGGGCGCCAAGGGATAGGCTGCTGAGAAGGAACAGAAATGCAGTGGATCAAGAAACTCAGCAGTCCTTGGAAGTTCTGCAGACCAGGCTGACCTTGCTACTTGCCCATTGCATGACCATGTGTCCGCCAGCAAGTTCCTTCAACTCTTGGAGCCTCAGTTTCCTCATTTTAAATGGAGATCATGACAATGAAAGAAGAGAAGACCTCTTGGGTGCTCAGCACTGTGCCTAACACCTAACATGCATGATTTGACTGATTTATTTTCCCTTGGATATGTTACCTTAGTGTGTAGTTACGTTTTCATTTGGGTTAACATCTGCCTCTGACATTAGACTTACCTGCAAGCAGGGGTAGAGCCAGGGTTGGTTAACCCTGCTACCCAGAATCTAGAACCACATCCGCACAGGGTAGGACTCAGGAAGAATGTGCTTGGTGAATGGCGCTTGGCAGCTCCCTCTCTCCATCCATCCTCTCCATGTCTGCCCAGGGTTGTATGTGAGGCAGAGATGTGTTCCCCATGTCAGGGAGGTGTGAGATTTGCACACTTGTAGTGGTGGAAAATCAGAGGAGGTGGGTGAGGGCTGGGAGCTGGCAGGGGTCCTGAGGATAGGGACGGTGTCCATATAATTCAGAAAGGTCCTGCTGACTGTGTTTTCATGAGTGTGGGCAGCTCAGGAGAGAAGGGACACGTTTTAGAGGGTTGGAGCAGAGTTTGAGAAGAACACTTTAAGGAAGAAGAATGGAGTGGATGGAGAAGAACATTCTAGGATGAGCAATGGAAAGTGTGGTTCAGCCAAATCCAGGGCAGCAAACATACCTGCAACGCTCAGGGAAAGGAGAGAAGCTCCCTGTGGCAGGCATGGGTTGGGGCAGGAGGCTGGAGGCACATGAGGAGACCCTGCGAAGTTTGACCCTTCTCCTGGAGTTGGGTGCTGAGACCACTGAACATTCTTCACCATGGGTAGAAGCCAGCAGGAATATGGAGAATGGAAGGTTGTTGTGTGCTGACCATCACCCTGGCCTGGCGTTGCCATGGCAACCAGTGGTGGTGAGAGTGGAGAAGGTCTTTTTGTTTATGTATGAGTTTGACCCTCAGAATCCCAGACTGAGCTTAGGATAAAGAGCCGGGGCCACCTATTCCCCTTCAAGGTCCCCAGGTGAAGAAGCAGTTTCAGTACCTGCCCACCCTCCTGCCCCCTCCAGGCAAGCATGGCCCTGGATTGTGGACCCAGTATCCCTCCTGGTTCCTCAGTGCCCAGGTGTGCATCAGGAGCTCCAGCCAGCCTCTACTCAATTCCCACCAAGCTGGGAGGAGCAGGAAAATGGGAAGTGACAGCAACTGCCAGGAGTCACTATGTCTCTGTCACCTCGATTTCCAGGCAGACAAAGCTGGCTCCTAGTGAATGCGGCACTTCAGAGACACCCTTTTTTTCCCTGTTGGATTCACCTGAGACAGCTGAGGCCTCACCCCCAAGCCTCCCCTTTATCCCTCCCTCACCCCAGATCAGGCTCAGCTGTTTCCCAGACCCTAGGCTCCTGGGTCCAGCTGCAGTCCCCCCCCATGGCTCCTCCTCCGCATCCAGTCAGAACCATCCTTTATCTTCCATAAAAGCAAATCTGGCTCATCCATACCCAAACCAGAAGCACCTCTTACCCATCTCCAGGATCGTCCCTTCAGCATGAAAGACTTTTCACCACTTTCTTCAGATAACCCTTGGAAGTATTTCTTATAATAACATCCTGC
The DNA here is from genome assembly GCA_027257055.1 of Cephalopachus bancanus. Taxonomy (NCBI): domain Eukaryota; kingdom Metazoa; phylum Chordata; class Mammalia; order Primates; family Tarsiidae; genus Cephalopachus; species Cephalopachus bancanus. Next base: position 515,349 of record JAPVLO010000369.1, on the reverse strand, counting down.
AATTATGAGGTCAGACTCCCAGGAATAATTAATTGCTCCAGCTGTGTTCAATTTCTTTGTATCTTTTTATTTTTCCTGACAGATTGAGGGGGTTTCAGGCTACCGTGGCTTTTTCCAAGCAGTGCTGCTTTTTGAAATAATCTAGACAATGCCCCGTTTGTTACATGACAGACTTTGGAAGGAATCTTTCCTGAGGGACAAATTTGGGAAAAATAATTTCAACTTATATGCAAGCACTTACATCTTATATGCAGTATCTAAAATGCAGATCTGGTCAAGACACCCTTCTCCCTATGGTCCCTCAAGGCACTACAAGATAATACACGAACTCCTCAACCAGTCCCTTCCTGATCCAGCCAAACTCCATCCACATTTTTTCAGCATTGCCTGAGACCCTACCCTCAGCCCCTGGGTTAAATTCTCTGACTCCCCTGGACTGAGTTAGGTGCCCCCAATCCAATTACAGACGCACATATACAAGCGTGTGCGCGCGCACACACACACACACACACACACACACATACACACACACACAAACATACATATATACAACATGAGAAACAACACATGCATACATGCTGCAACACATACACATGAACACACGAGTACACTCACACATCTAAATGCATCCATATGCACATATATACACATGAACATGAACATGAACATGTGCACATAAAGATGTATTTCCACACACACACACCCACTTCTTTCTGGTTTTGTGTTTGTTTTAATCATGACACTGATACTTCATACCTACCAGAGTGTCTTGCAGTCCTTTGGCATGGGTCTGTCCCTCCTCAACTCAACTCCTGGCCCTCAGGGAACTGACAGTCCCAGTGCCGGGTGAGAGATTAATGCAAACATCAATCAGTCAGGAGGCACGGCGCTGGAGCTGGCTCTCCCACTGCTCAGCTAGAGGACCGTGGACAGGTCCCTGCCCATTTCTGAGGCTCAGTCTCCCACGAGTATGGTGGGGGGTGTGGACTGGCTAGTGTGGGTCCTGCCTTCCCTTGGCCCACACGGCCCAGGAGGGAGCAAGCCCTATGCCTCTGGCAGGGCAGCCGGGAGACCACTCTAGAACTCCCCTGATGCAGCCGGCACAGTCTCCCGACCCAGCTTATTTACGATGCTTTTAGCTCCAAGCGGACCCATTTCCAAACTCCTCTCCAAGATATAAATTATCTTAAAGGGCTGATTTGTATCACTGTGGTTGGACAATGCCTAACCAGAAAGCACTCCTGCCTTTCAACAATTTCATGTCAGGGAGAGCTATGGATTTTTTTTCACCCTAATTGAGTACTTCAAAAAGAGGGGTTGAAAACCTTCAATAGGTTTCATTTTTAGGGAAAGCAATTTTGACTTATTAGGCACTGTTGGCTTCAGAAATATGCTCACTAATGACTTCTATTTAAATATTTTCCTCCAGCTGAGACTTTTTAAAAATACGGTGTTAATGGATTCAACATCCCCTCAATGAGTATTTTCCCACCGCAGCCTCTGAACTTTCTTGGTCAGATCCTCTCAAGTGGCCAAGAGATCCCAAACAGGCTATGTTTCGAAAATGCCTGCTGGAATTACCCGCAGGAGGGCTGATAGCCACCCCCACAACAGCCCCTCTTGTTAGAGCTTCCAGTGATCTGTTGTAGGGAAGCACCATCTTACCATGGGATTACCGGCATCCCAAAACCTTTTCACTGGCTCCCCATCCCCTGCAGGTTTAAATCCAACACCTCTCCTCAGCCTTGCCTAAACCCTCTTCTCATATGGGGCCATAGCACCCACTACGCTCCCTCTTGAATCCCAGGCAGGAAACAGTGATGGTGCTGACCCAAGCTCCTGGCTGTCTTCATGGATGTGGGACTTGTACAGGCTCATGGGCCCTGGCATCCAGAAAGGTTCACACCTGGTTTAATGTCCTGCTGTTGCCATCTTGAAATTCTTAATAATTTATGAACCAGAAGATCCACACTCTCACTTTGTGCTGGGTCCTGCAAATCATGTAGTGGATCGTGCCCAGATTTACCATACTCTCCTACTCCTCTCTACCTTTCTTTTTCCATGCTGTTTCTTCTACATGCAGTGTTAGCCCCAGCCCATCCCTGCCTGCTCTCTGGCCATTTGGTAAACCTTAGGGAGGGATACAGTAGGCAGGTGGGCAGGAAAGCCCAGCAGTTGAACAAAGCCAGGGGCCAGAGGGCAAATCTCAGCTCTACCACTTCCAAATTACACAATCTAGCCGGGCTCAGTGGCTCAGCCTGTAATCCCGCGCCTTTGGGAGGCTGAGGTGAGTGGATTGCCTGAGCCCGCGGGTTCGAGACCCGCCTGGGCAGTGAGACCTCATCTCTACAATAAATCAAAAAATCAGCCAGGCGTGGTAGCGCATGCCTGTAATTCTGGCTACTTGGAAGGCTGAGGCGGAAGGATCGCCAGAGCCCAGCAGGTCGAGGCTGCGGTGGCCGGGAGCGGCCACTGCACTCCAGTCTGGGCGACAGAGTGAGACTCCAACTCAAAAAAAAAAAAAAAAAAAAATTACACAATCTTAGGCAAGCAACGTAGTCGCTCCAAGCCTTAGTCTTCCCATCTGAAAAATTGGATTGTCATCATCCCTATTTCCTGGGTTGCTGCAAAACTAATTTACAGATGATCACAGAGCATTTATAAAAGTGTCTGGCACAGAATGACTGGTTAATGATGCTGGTCACTGTTATTATTTCTTCAGGTGTGTGATTGAATATTGATCCTTTGATGCAGCCTTCCCTTGCTGGCCTGACTCCTTCTCCTGAAGTTACAGGTCCCTTGGTTCGCACTCCTGCAGCCTCCTCTCCTGTCCATATTACAATTATTCCAGTATATCGTAACTGTCTGTCATAGTTTACAAACACTTTTGTTTGCCAGTGCTAGAAAGTCACTCAAGTTAGCATTGGCAAAACAGGGGCTGATTATAAGAATAAGGGATGTCTCAAAGGACCCCAAGGGCAAGAATGTCTCTGAGCCTCCACAAGGCCTGGAATAAAAACATGGACAATCTCTGGAAACAGCAAGTTCCCACTTTTCCCCTTTTACTTCTGTTTTTATCTGAGCACTGGCCTCATTCTTTCGCTCTTTCTCTCCTTCTCTCCCTCTCTTCCTCCCTCCTTCCCTCCTTCTCTTCTCCCTTACACCTCCTTCTCCTCCTCATGCTCTTTCTTCTCTCTCTCTCTCTCTCTCTGCTTCTGTCCCCCTCTTTTTTTCTCTCTCTCTCTCTCTGCAGACCAGCATCCTCCTCAACTTGGCTCCAAGGTTGAAGAGCATCACCTTACAGCCTTCTAACTGAAACTTATGGTTCTAAACACTGGAAAGTTGGGCAGACTGAGGTCTGATTCAGTTGCAAAGTTCTGCAGACTGAGGCCTGACAGGCCTCTCTGGGTTCAGGTGCTCATCAACACAGCCCAAGCTGTGGCATGGTGACCTTCCCCTCCAGACTTGCTCAATCCCTTTGCTCTAGTCTACCACACATGTCTGTCTTTCCCTAAAGGGCCATAAAGGACCCCTAAAGCACCCTACCTTTCTCATCTTTGCCTCCTCCAGTACCTAGCCCAGTGCCTGGAACATCAACTGTTGAATAAAGGAAGGAGTGGGTGATGGAGGGAGGAGGGGCTTGCATTTCCAACTGAGAGCACTGTGCAACCTCACAGCTATGGTATCCCCTGCAGGAATCCAGTGAAGGAGCCTGTCCCAGAACCAAAATCCTTGGAGGCAGCAACTCACCTGAAGAGAGCCCACCCCTAAGCCTGCATATTGGGGCAGGGCTTGCCTGGTTCCTTAGCCTGCATTCACAGCAGCTCCTGCTTGCACCCAAAGCAAGTCCGGGCTCAGTCTTCCTGAATATGCAGTGTGCAGTCTCAGAATTTAAGTTGATTTCTGCAGAAAGGAACCTGCTCACTCAACAGAATCTACACTCTCAGAAATTATTAAAGGAGCAGAATTAAATTCACTGGGGTCAGAGGTTAGGAAATGCTGGAAACAAGGCAATCCCAGCAGAACCTTAGCTAATTGCCGCAGCTGAACATGCTGTAGGAGCAGAAACGCTGCTGAATTATTTACATGGCCCTAACAGCAAAGCAAATAACAGAGACCCTGCTCCACGGCCCATGGCTCCATGAGTTTCGGGAATGGTGGTGGGCAGGGAATCTCAGTACCTAAGGTGTTTCTAGAACCAGAACTTCCTAACCCCTCCCGGCCCCTCCCTAGCTCCTTCTCAGAGCAGGACAGAGACTGGTGGGGATTAAAAGGAAAGAAAAGGTTGGGCCCAGTTAGGATTCCTCAGTCAATATAAACCCAGTACGCTGACTTTCATAAAGGCTCTATGGATTGTCAGGCTTCTTCTAAAAATCAGCTTACTGCTCCTTTTCCTGAGTTCCCTTCTTGAAGAATGGTGTTGAAGGGAAAGCCTTCTTGCTTTCCTGGTTTTCCAAAGCTCCCTTCTGGTCTCTCTTTGTTCCTTTTTCCTCTCAGGAGTGAGTAGCCACAGGGAGTGGACACTGTGCTGCTCTGTCCCTGCAGGGGGACGGCCTGCCCTCATCTAGGTAGCCAGACTAAGTCAGGCTAACCAAATAAATGATAATTAATAATAAAATTGGATCACACACAGACCAAAAGTGAAAGTGCATTATGAACTATATTAGTTGGCTCAGGCTGCTATAACAGAATACCAAAAATTGGGTGGTTTAAACACAGAAAGCTAATTTTTTCACAGTTCTGGAGACTGAAAGTCTGAGTTAAAGTGTCAGTCGTGTTGGGTTCTGGTGAGGGCCCTTGTCCTGGACTGTCTTCTTGCTGTGTCCTCACATGAGCTTTCCTTTGTGTGTGAACACTCCTGATGTTTCTTCATCTTCTTAGAAGAACACCAGTTCTATCGGATGAGGGTCCCACCCTTATAACTCTACCTTCTAAAGGCCTCATCTCCAAATACAATTCCATTGGAAATTAGGATTTTAACATATGAATTTTGGGGTGGTGTTGGGGCACAATTCAGTTCATAACATGCCAAGAATTGTGCTTAATTTAATTCTGTGTATCTAAAAGTAAAAAACAAAAGATCATAAATATCAAAAAGATTTGAAAATAAGGACTAAGCAGGTACTTGTACACAAATATTCATAAAAGCAATATTCATAATAGCCAAGTTTTCATTAACACATGAATAGATAAAAAAAGTGACACATCCATACAGTGGAATATTATGAAGCCATAAAAAAGAATGAAGTTCTGGTACATGCAAGGTTTATACAACATGGATAAACCTTGAATACACTCTACTAATTGAAATAAGACACAAAAGGACAGATTTGGGGTATTATTCCACTTATATAAAGTATTAGGAATAGATAAATTTGTAGAAACAGAAAGTAGATTAAAGGCTATCAGGGGCTGGAGGAGAGAATGGGAAATTATTGCTTAATGGGCACAGTTTCCAATAGATGAAAATCTTTGGAAATAGTAATGATCTTTGCACAGCATTGTGGATGTAATTAATGTCACTGAACTGTACACTTAAAAATGATTAAAATGGTAAATTTCATGTTATATACGGGGGGGAACCCAAGAAAAAAACCATAATTTATTTATAAAAATCTGTGTATTTATTCTCACAGCTTTAGTCTCCTTCAAAATTCTCTTGGTTTGATGTGATATACTCATCTAGATGACTTTTCTACAGCTGGAAACAATTTATGAACTTATCTATTTTAATGCCTTTTAGCGCTTCTGCTGTTTTTTGTTTCACTTCTTCCACATTGGCAAGACATTTTCCTTTGAGGACTTCTTTCATCTGGGTAAGCAAACAAACAAAAAGTATCTCGGGCGAGATCAGGTGAATAGGACCATGTCGTTTTGGTCAAGAACTGCAGAACACTCAGTGCAGTATGGGCAGGTATGTTTGTAAATCACCCATCAGGAAATGTGCAGACAGGTTGAAAGTACATCCCAAAATAGTTCACTGAAGATGAAGGCAGCCTTTCATAGCAACACTAGCAGGTACACTGATGCTGATGAGTTCCTAGAACATTTACCTAACAGGGTTGCCTGTACTACAAGGGACCTGCCCCCCAAAAAGAATTCTGGGATTTTTGGGTCCCCTTGTAAATGTTATGTATTCACGTTATACATAGATCATGTCACATATGTTTATAATATATATTATATTACACACATATATAATATATATGCATATATATTTATATCTATAACCACAATGATAAAATAAAATCAAAAGACCAGGGCTGGTCTCTGCCATAGACTTCCACAGCACTTGCAAGTCCTCATAGTATTTATGCCTGTAGTTCCTTATTGTTTGTCTGATTTCATGTCTGGCTTGCACATGCTAGATACTCACTATGTTAATAATCATTAAATGGATAAATGAAAAAAAATCAGGGACCACATCAGCCTTGCTTCTGCTATATCTACAACTTCTTGCAGGATGTTAATAAATAAATAAATATTAAATTAAATTAAATATCTCTTGAATCAATAAATTAACAAAGCCATGCATAAATAAATCAACCAAGAGCAAGAGGGATCATATCTATTTTGGAGTTCATCACTGTGCTCCTTGTTTCTAGTAAAGTGCCTACTACCTAGTAGGGACCCAGTGGTGTATTTGTTAAGTGAATAAACACATGAATGAATGAATGAATGAATGAATGGGGTTCAGAATGAGGGAGGTGACAGTCCTGCCTACCCGAATATGGCCAGAGATAACCTGATAATTTGGTCCACATGTTAAGAGCAAATGCAGAGGAAGTGAGCATTAGATTGAAGATTTCTATAAATGTTGAAGGAACTGGAAAAGATGTGACACTCCGTCTTCAAATCTGTCTTTAAACATCTGCCAGGCTGTCACGGGGAGGAGGCAGACATATTCTGGGGTCCCCAAGGAAGCAGCAGAGGAAGCTTCAGTGAGGCAGAGTTGGGCACAGTTTAAAAATGAAAACCTGCACACTTTGTGTACCAGCCACATGTGAAGCATTCTGTGAGTTATTTAACGTACATTCAGTCACATTTTACACCTCCCTGAAGCAGGCACAATTTCCCCATGCTTTACAGATGAAGGATGATGTGGCTTGCTCAAATTCACAGTTATGACAGGACAAGTCAGGGTGCAAACTCAAGATCAACTGACTCCATAGGCTACAATTTAGAACTGACTAAAAAAGGTGTAATCTGTAAGGTAGTAAATTCCCCATTGCTGGAGCTCATCAAATAGAGAGTGGTCAATCACTTAGCTAAGAGAAAACATGCCGGGCTCAGTGGCTCAGCCTGTAATCCCGTGCCTTGGGAGGCTGAGGTGAGTGGATTGCCTGAACCCGCGGGTTCGAGACCTGCCTGGGCAATTGGGTGAGACCTCATCTCTACAATAAATCAAAAAATTAGCCAGCCATGGTAGTGCGCACCTGTAGTTCCAGCTACTTGGAAGGCTGAGGCGGAAGGATCATCGGAGCCCAGCAGGTTGAGGCTGCGGTGGCCGGGAGCAGCCTCTGCACTCCGGTCTGGGTAACAGAGTGAGACTCCAACTCAAAAATAAAAATAAAAAAAAAGAGAGAAAACACAAGATGTAGATGAAAGGACAGACTGAGCTGGTTTTCTCTGGTTCCCTAGCTGGGTGTTCTCTCACCCTTGTATAGTTTTTGAGACAATGACTTTGGTCTAGTTAGCTTACTTTAAAGAAGATCCCCTAAGCCACACCTGTAGGCTTTTAGACCATACCTGGCTTCTACTGCAAGAATGACAAATAAATTTTATTTTATATTTCAATTTGATTTAATTGGTAGTGGCTGTTGGGAGTGTTGCTTTAAACATAATCCTAAAGCTTTGTTTGGCCTTCATGGGAAACAGTGTTTTGATTGATTAGTAATGTCTGCCATCGGTGCAGGATAGTAGCTGGCAGACATTTGATACCTATTTGCCATCCTTGCTCCAGGACATGCATTTTAACTCTGGAGATCCCCATTGGATAATAGTGGTAAAGCCATATTCATCTAAGAAAATACCAAAGTACATCATTTTAGAGCCAGAAAAGGGATTAATTTTCAACATGGAGATTTGCAGCAGTCCGGATTCCAATTCCTAAGCATTACTCAATTTGCTTCTTTGTGGGCTTGTCCTTTAATTAGGAAGCTCTGCAAACACTTCAAAGCTGAACAGTTTCCTGGCCATCCCAGCCCAGTGCTTGTCCCTGCCAGCTCCCCAATCTCCCCCCAACCCAGTCTCATCAGAGCACCAGACTGGGTTTTGATCAAGCAAATTGAAATGTGTGTTTCCCACTGTGAAGTAAATAACCATCCCCCAGCTACATCTTTATCCCTGAAGCCAATTAGAGGCATGGCTGCCTTCCCAAGCAGAGCAAGAGAGCATCTCCATCTCATCCCTTCCCTGGATATTTGGGGGATACTGTGATCCCACATTCTAGCCCGTCTAGGCCTCCAGAAGACCTGGGAGCCCTCCTTGGACAAGTGACCTAAGGAGATTTCTTTGCAGTGTGCATATAGCTTCCCACAGGTTCTGCAGTGGTTAAGAGCATGGCATTTGGAGCCTACAGACTTGGGTTTAAATCTTGATTCTACCATGTACTTGCTATGTTGCTTGAAGGAAGTCACTTAACCTGTCTGAGCTTTACTTTCCTCATTTCTAAATGGGAAGAATATTCTAAACCTCACAGTTCTTTACTCATTCCACGATCACCTATGAATATCCATGTATGGATCTGCTCTGTGCCACTGCCACAGTTTGCATTCAAGCCTTATCTGCTCTTCCCTGGTCTAGGGTCTATGCCTAGTTAGGCAGAACTTCTCTTTTCTTTAAGCCAGAGGAGCTGCTGTTTGGATTTGTCAATGTATTCTCTGCCTGTGCAGGGACATTAAGTCATCTTGAAGCAGATTTTCTCTTTCTTGGAAAGAATCCCTGAAAGAAGCCCCCCTAGTAATGGGATGAGTGGCAACAAGGAACTGGTCCTAGAGGAAAGGAACAAAGGAACCTTTTCCAAGGTTTGACCATGGCTGCACCTCCCAGTATCCTAGAGCTGGTGACTGAGAGGGAAGTTGGCAAATCAGGGGCCTCTTGGGAAGACAAGTCTCAAAAGCCCAACTTCTTCCTTGAATCTGAGGCTCAGTGGTGCAGTTTGAGAGGGAACTGACTGAGGTCTGCCTGAAGTTACAGGAAGGTGGGCTGTGGCTCAACCTCCGAGCCTGGGCTGTGGGTATGTCTGGCCCAAATGTGTCTCTGGCCGGAAGCTCCCCTACCCAATTCCCTCTTCCCAAGGATACACTCTGGAGCCAGAGAGTGTAAACTAAAGAGATTATCCTCAGGAACTGGAGAAGAATCCCTGCAGCCTGCTGAGATTGCAGGTCTGCACTGTTCGATACAGTGGATGTTAGCCAGCCACATGTGGCTGTTTAAGATGGAAATTAAGTTAATTGAAATGAAATATACTTGATATACCTGAAACTTCACCAGCTATAACTAGCCACAATTCAAGGACTCAATTGCCACATGTGGTTATGTGGTTACATTAGACTGTGCAGAATGATAGAACATTTTCATCACTGCAAAACATTCCCTTAGGCAGCGCTAATCTAGAAAAGAGTTTTCAGTACTGGCATTATCTGATCACCTTTTTTGTTGAGGGAGGGGGGCTGTCCTAGGCATGGTAGGATGTTTGGCAGCATCTTTTGGCCTCTACCCACCAGATGCCAGTAGTACAGGAAAGCCAACTGCAGCCTGAGCTCACATTCCCCCTCTGTGGCCAACTGAGGAGATCATACTTTTCCAGGTGGCTCACTGGCTGAGAACTTCAGGAATGGAGTTCTGAGATCCAAGCTGGGATTTGGCAAAGCATCTCGAGGTGCCCATGTGGACCAGGTAAAGAAGAGAGACACCACTGGCTACAGAATAATGCTGAGCATGACTTTAAGAGAAGGGCACTAGGAAGATGCTAGTGGGAGAGGTGAGGCAGAGAAGAGGCTGCCCTCAAAGTTCCAGGTCTTTTCATTGAAAAATGGGGTCCATACCCCACTCCCTGTACCCTCTGTGCTTTGGAGTCCAGGTGACTGGAGTTGAAATTCCAGCCTCACCCTTCTTTGTGAGATCTGGCAAGTGTCTCAGCTTCCCTAAGCCTCAATGCCTCATCTGGAATATGAAATCATACCTCCTTCATGTAACGTTATGATGGCCACCTGAAATAAGGCACAGGCAGCATCTAGCCTTGTGCCGCCCAGCATAAGTAAGTGGAGCTGGTCGAGACTGAGTGACTTTTGTGGAAATGTGGGGACTCAACTTGCCCTGCTCCCTTGAGTGATGAGCAGAGGAAAGCCCTCCCAAGAGTCAGGCCCTGCCTGGCTCTGTCCATCCCTGGGGCAGTAGCTCCAGTTGCCACAGGAGTGTTTCCCATGGACCCTGGTCTCCCCACAGCCCACAGGCCAATTTGGTCAGTTCGACTCACCCTGGGAAGACATGTACCATCTCTAGCCAAACGAAAAACAGCCCCAGAGACTTTGAGGGTAACCATGGCAACTGCCTTCTGAGCAGGATTATTGTTACTTTATCAGAAAGTTCTCTTTCCTTCAGCTTTTGGATGCTCCAAAGTTCACTGAATTTTTAAGTGTGGTTTTATTGTTTCTTGGAGCTAAATCTTTTTGCCATAGAAACCCTTCTCCAAATCAGCAATGAAAGACTACAGGAAAGAGTCTAGAAATCTGCTCCAAAGACAATTTTTTTCCTTTGAGTTGCCCACAGCCAGTGTCCATTTCCCCCCCTAGTGAATATCATTGGGGTAGTCGATGTCCTCTTGCTAGGGATCACCAGTTTTGTCTCCTGGGTCTCCTCCCTCCTAGTCTGGGGTTAGCAGGAACTGTGGGCTCCTCAGTGCAGGGACCTGCCAGATTCAGCTGTGAGCTCCTATGGCCCCAAGTGGAGAAAACTGGGGTGTTGTTCAACCACCCCAGCTTTCCAGCTGTATGAGAGACTTTTTAACCTCCTAGGGCCCCCATTTCCTCACTGTAAAGGGACTAATGATACTAAGCTAATAGTCCAACACATCATGTTGCATCTAATAAGTACTCTATAACTGAATGAATGAATGGTTTAACTAATTAATTCCTTGCTGTGTCTCTTACAAGTTCCAAATGAAGGAATGACTATGGAAGTTCATTATCAGCTGCTAAAGTGCTTCTAAGTGCATGGGAGTGTTGTTAGCATCTTTGTGGCTAATAATGAGAACGCCACCGGCAGCTGGCCTGCCCTGACAGCAGAATTACCCCCTTCCCACCTCGGCTTCTTCACACCCTGCCTCAATCATCTTCACTCCTTGCAGAGGCAAGCCCACAGTTCTGGCCCTGATGATTAACACTCCAGGCCCGGTGTCCTTTCAACCCTGCCTTCTGGGGAGGCTGAAGGAGGAAACGTAAATTCCAAAGCCAAGATATGGCAACTGGGGTTTGTCTGCTTCTGTCCTGTTGCTAATGAGGGAGAAATAAAATCCTAGGAGTCTCTCAGTGAATTAACTTGTGCCCAGAAAAATGTCTATGCTGGCCCTTCACCCACACAAGTTTAGAGCCCGCACGGAGGACATTCATTTCCCAACTGCTTTAAGGTGAATGAGTCCTTGGATGGTTGAGGAGAGGAAGGAGGCATCTGAGCTCAGATGGGAGGCTCTAGCCTGTTCCCGGCACAGAAGCTGGCACGCGGTGGGGGAGCCACACATGCAGCTCGACAGGCTGCTCACGGCAGGGCCAGACGGAGCTGGACTGGCTCCAGCAAACTGTGGAGACAGCAGCATTCCATCTGGAGGTGGTAGCAAGGGGAGAGTGGGTGACAGCTACTTGGGGACTAACCCTTCTCAGAGAGGGATGGAGCCAGCTCCTGTCCTCATACCAGTGAGTCACAATTGCTCCACCTTGGCCTGGCCTGTGACTCCACAGATGTCAGCCCAGGGGTGCTATGGTCCCACCTCTGGCTCTCTCCTCCTCTGGAAATCCCCTGCCGAACCGGGAGCCCAGCCTTGGAAGGGGCTTGGAGAAGGGGCTGCTGAGGTGAGGTCTGTAGCCCTCTGGGAAATAGGACAGTGCTGAAGGGGACTGGGGAAGGGAGGGGAGTTGATGTTCAATTAGAAGGGAGCCTGAGCCAGAAAGTTGATGCCCACTACCTTAGAATGGGGACCTTCTCTCTGCTGATTTGACAAGGATGGGCTATTTATATGCACACCATCGATGCCCAAGGCCAGGTCCAAAGCAGGCATCCGATGAACACTGGAGTCTCCATGAGTGATGCTATCTTGGGGAGTGCACAGACTGGAACAGCTCTGGTAAGGTTACCTTTTACCCTATTATCCTGCTGGTGTTAGTGTCTAAAATTAGCTGGTCGATACTGTAAATACTGCTGAAAGGTCAGGCCTCCTGGAGCCCGCTGTGGGAGAAATCTCCACACTGAGTGACTTTGACCAAGTGAGGAAAGTGCAGCTGTTTAACATTTTAAAGTTGGCCTGGAAAGAGCTCAGGACTGGGTTTTCTAAGATCCCTCCATTTTTAGACTGCCTTTGACCAATGTCACCAAGTACTGCTTGTTCATCTCCAAGGACAGCGCTGGCACCATCTGCCTGCCTCCTACCTCAACCCTGATCACATCATTTTCACCAGAACGATTGCTTGGCCTCCTTTCTCAGTGATCTCCCTGGCCCTCCATCTAACCTTCCAAATTGGGCCCTCACGAATCTGGCTGAAGACCACTTATTATCGTGACTAAGTTACATGAGCATTTCCTGAGGGATTAACACACACCAAGCTCAGCAACAAGCACTTTATGCACTTACTTTTCAAACAACCCTAGGATAAAGCTACTATGATCGTCCCTGCTATGGGGTCCCTCCAAATTTATGTGTTGGAAACTTATTCCCCAGTCTAACAGTGTTAGGAGGTGGCGCCTTTTGGGAGATGTTGAGGTCCTGGATTAATGCCACTATGTAAAAGGCTTGTGGGAGTGAATTCACTCTCTCCTGCTCTTCTATCTTCCACCATGTGAAAACATAGTAAGAAGGTCCACACCTGATGCCAGCACCTTGATCTTGGACTGGTCAGCCTCCAGAACTGTGAGAGTACACATTTATGTTCTTTATAAATTGCCCAGTCTCAAAAATTCTGCTATAACAGCACAAAACAGACTAAGGCAATCCTCATTTTACAGGCAGGGAAACTGAGGCTCAGAGTAGTTGAGCAAATAGCTTAAGGACCACAGCTGATAAGTAGCCATATAGGGTCCTGACCCAGATCTGCTTGACCCTGTAGCCCTTATTCTTAACATCTATATCATACTGAGCAGCCTTACTGCCAGACATAAATTAGGCATGACTTCCTCAAGGAGCTCAGTGTCTTGGGAGAAAAATAGGCACAGAGAGAATTTATGAAACAATGGGACAGAAGTCATTCAAAATGCATAAAGTGCTGTCAGAGATAGCACATTACCTGGCTCGGGTGGCTGGAGGGGGATCAACGATCTCTCTGAGGTCTGGACATTTGAGCTGGCTGCTGGAGGAGGAATGGGATGGGAAAAGCATTTGATGCAGAGGGAACAGCATGTTGGGGGATTCGGTAGGCGAGGTAGACCAGAGCTATGGCCTGGGTAGCAGAAGAAGGAACAGAGATGAACTGAAGTAAATAAGATAACACAACCAGTGTGACTAAAAAGCAGCTTGCACTTACTGTATCCCAAGTGTGCTTGCCCCTAAGCCAGCTCCTGCCATGGTCATCCTTATCTCAGTTCATGGTAGTTCCAGTTAATGTCCAGATGCTCAGACCAGATACCTTGGTGTTGTCCTCAAGTCCTCTCTTTCTCTTGCATCTCACATCCGGGCCATCAGCAAATTCAACCAACTCTACTTTCAAACTATATACCTGATTGCTTTTCACCACACCATTTGCCCCCATACCTGGTCCAAGCTGAACCACCATGATCTTGCTCCCAGGTGATTTCAGTAGCCCCTGAACCTGTCCTTGCCCCTGCAGTTGACTTTTCACAGTGGCCAGAATGACTAAGTCAGATCATGTCACTCTTCTGCTCAAAACCCTCCAATGCCTCCTATCCGAGTCAGAGCAATGAAAAAGTCCAACAGTGACCTGCAGGGGCTGCTAGAATCTGCCCTACCTTGAGTCTCTGAGTTCGTCCTCTCACCCCTGTGCTCTCTGTTCCCTCTGGACATACTGGCCTGCCAGTTCCTCCTGGAAACTCTAGAATGCGCCCCTGAGTCCTGCATGTATTGCTCCCTTGCCTGGCACTCATGTGACTCACTTTTTCACTTCCCTCAGGCGATGTCCACCCAAATTGCCTCTCGCTGAGGCCTTCTCTGGTCAGCCTCTCTGACATTTTAACCTTCCTCCCCTACAATTTTTCACATCCATAATTGATTTTTTTCTTTTTTGTACTACTAAGTACCACTATTTAACATACCAGATGTGTGGCCAACTTTGTGGATTGCCTATTTCCACCACTAAAAGGTAAACTGCATGAGAATAGGAATATTTTATTTTATGTTGCCACTCGTGGCTGATAGGTTAAAAAAAAAGGAAGGGTTTGGAGGTATAAGTTTGGGTCCAGGAATTTTGAGGCCCTGGAGTTTGATATTTCTAAGGGGAGCCATCCTGAGGACTGACAAGCAAGGTCGGAAGTCACTGGAGGGGAATGGATCCACGAATGGACAGCTTCCACTGTCAGATGCTCTACCGCATCAGACATCCAAGTCACCTAGGAGGCAGGTGGACATCAAGGACGAGAGAAGTGGGACTTGGGACCATGGCCACCTGGGAAAGCCAGAGCATTGGTCAGACAAGAGAAGGGGAGTAAGTTCTTTGGCAGCAATGTGACCTCAAAGCAGAGGGCCATGGGTCCAGAAGCCACACTGTAGTCAGGACAGCTCCGGCTATAATTCACACCTTTGCACAAACCTTGCAGAGGCTCCTTGTCACCTTCAGGACAAAGTATAAACTACTTGTGGCATCAGAGATGTTCCTTGTCATTTGGCCTTGACCTCCTCCCAGGCCTCTGCCCTTCTAGCATGTGATTTGGAAAGGAGGACAACTTTGGAGCCAGGGTATGTGGGTCAGAGTCCTGGTTCTGCTACTGACTCACCTCTCTGAACCTGTTTCCTCATCGCAAAATAGAGATCAAACTGTCTAATTTGTAATGTAATTTAATGTAATCTCCTGGGGAGATTACATTAAATAAGATAACCTGTGCAAACTGCTTAGCAGAATATATGACGTATGCTTAGTGCTCAACAGATGTTAACTACTGTGTTTACCACTCACCTCTCTGAGTCTCATTGTCCTCATCTGTAAAATGGGTCTGACTATATATTGATAGGGGCTTGTCATAAGGATTACATGAGAGTAGGCTAATGGAAATTTCTAAAAACAAATCTGGAACAGTGTAAGTTACACCATTCATCACTCATCTATCCACACTTTCCTGAGCAGACTTTCTCCTTTCAGACCTCCAAGACTTTGATTGGGCCATTCTCTCCGCCTGGAAGTTCCCTCTCCCCAGCTCACTCTGCCTGGGCCTGGCCTTCCCAAGGCCCAGCTCTGCTCCTATCTTCTCCAAGAAGCCATTCTTTGGAGAGCTCTTCCTCAAAGTCCCCAACCCTCAGCTCAGTCTGCTTAGTACCAGGGGTAGGGGTTCGTTTATGCGCTTACTTCTGCTTCCCCATTAGACTGTGAGCTCATGTAGGGCACAGAGGGGGTTTTCCACACAGGGGGTCTGCACCATGGCGGCACGTGATAAATGCTGGTTTAATTGGATTACAGTAAAAGAACTGATGGGAGCAGCCATCTCTCCCTTGGCCCCTCTCCCAATCAGATGTCTGACTGCTTCTCAAGGATAGGAATTAATTGAATCAAGAGCCATTTTCCTTAAAAAGAAAAAGGAAGCCAATTTAAGTTTTTAAAAATAATTGCAGTTCTGTGTTACATCCCATTTGGGAGAGGAGAGGAGACTAGACAAGCTCACAGCAAGCAGGCAGAGGTGTCACCGTTTCTCTTAATAAAGGATGCACTTCATCTCTTAAAGATCACTTACAAAGTGCCCTCCCACCAGCTGAAATGCCTTCAAATGCCTAAATGCCCCATCCACTGCATGGGAGCTCAGAGTGGGAGCCACAGGTCTCCTGGCTCTGTATGTCAAGTCCCGGCCACCTGTGCAGTCTTCAGGATGGCCTTTGCCCAACTTTCACAAAACTCTGGGAGCTATGGGCCACCTGGCCAGTGTCCACTGTCTCCTTCATAGCCAGTGTATGAAGACCAGGCCTCAGTATATCTCCAGCCTGGACCATCACGTCAGCCATCTTGCTGGTCTCTCTGCTTCCCCAGAACCCCTTTCAGTCCCTCCTTAATGCTAACTGGCACAGAGGTGTTTCCGGAATGCACATCTGGACACACTCCTTTGTCACTTGCAAAACTCCTTCTCTTCCTCTGAAACCAAGTTTTAATGTTACCGCTAAAGCCTTTCTCTACTTTTTCAAAGTGAAGGCTACTCCCTTAACTCCCTTGTTTCTCTTTTTTAACACTTGTCACATCACACAGGTTTGTTTTGAGATGTCTAACTTCCCTGCCATGAGGCCTTAAAGAACCAGGACAGGGTCAGATAAATTCTCTATTTTTGGAGCCTGCAGAGCTGGGAGGATGGAGGGAAGGAGGAGAGCCCATCTCCTCTGCATCTTGAGCATGGTCAAAGTTACTGATGAAGGTGTGTCTGTCACTCCAGGGGTCCTCTGGGATTCCCCAGCTTGGAGGTACCAGTTGTGGTAAGAAGGGTTGGCAGTTTCAGCCAAGTGGACAGAGTTCAGAGCAAGATCCTGTCCCAGTGAGGAGCCTAGAGGCAAATCAGGAGACTGGAAGCCCACAGTGAGAGCTGGGAGAAGGCAGGGGCTGCTTGGACAAACAGTGACCCAAGGGTCACCTTCAAGAGAGAGCGAAGACATCTTGGCCTTACAGAAGCTCTTGGGGGAAGGTCAGAGCCTGGCGAGATGGCCACTCATAGCCCACCAGGCTCTGGGCTCCTCGAGGGTAAGGATAATCTTCTAACTCTGTGTCTCCAGCTCCTAACACAGAGGAGAATGAAGAATGTTTGCTGCAGAGAACTGAAGGGATGCTGACTCACTGGCTAGTGTTGGTACAGGGAACAGTAGAGTGCAGAGAGGGTGGAGGCGGTGGGGCCTGGAGCCATAGAGCTGGAGAAGACAGGGGCTGACACACACACCACAAGCCCTGTGAACCCAGCCTTCTATACCCCCAGCCTCCCCTTTCGACCATCAACAATCCCTACGCTCTTCTCTAGTGAGATGGAGCTGCCTTCACCAGAGCCCTGAGGTCCATCCATCTCCTCATGTGATTTAGAAGCCCGGTTGGAGCAGGAGATATGGCACCCTGTAACCCTCCAGGAGGCACAGAAGGTACTTCTGGCATCTCATCTAGGGCCTGATTTCCCCTTATTCCAACTAGAGGCCACCAGCCTGGTCTGTGGGCTCTCAGTGGTGAATTTTCAGATTATGTCATTGAGAAATAGTTACCAACTTCTGAGCAGTGATTATCTCTGGGTGATGGGAGAGTTTAATTGTCTTCTTGTTCTTCTCAACATCTTCCTAACATTGGTAATATGCTTATATTTTAATAACCAGAAAATGTAACAACAAATGCTGTCCTTTCATATAAAAAGAAATATAAGAGTACTGCATGGGGATGTGGGGGCATCCTGAAAGGCTGCTGGTGTGAAGTAAGAGTAGGGAGAAGCACACCTATTCCTAGACTAGAGGGTTGCTACGTTGAGCTGGAGGGCAGGATCTATTTGGGTGCATGGGAGATGAGGCTGTAACCAAAGAATGGGCCCCACCTGTGAGAACCCCTGAATGTAAGGTAAGAGAGGAGGTGGGGGCCATCAGGGGTCATGTGCTGGGGAGCTCTGGGGTCAGTGCTATGCTTTGGTGGACCTCTCTGGCTTCAGTGACCAATTGGAAGATTATTGTCACAGCCTGGGGAAGATGGGAAGGGACACTGAGCCATAGTGGCAGGGGCCTGGAGAAGGAGACAGACAGGCAGTGCAGAATTCTGTCAGGCACTTGTTCTGAGTCTGAGATGGAAGTCCCTTTTGAAGAGATGAAATACGAGTGGAACCCCAAAAAACCCAGGATTTATTTATTAAAAATTGTGTATTCAATCAGAAATGCAAAAGATCAAATCACAACAGATCCTGAAGAAATACAAAAAATTATCAGAGGTTACTATGCACACCTGTATGGAAACAAACTTGAAAACCTAAATGAAATGCAGGACTTTCTGACATCACACAACCTCCAAAGGTGGAAACAAGAAGAAATTGAGACTAAATAGGCCAATAACAATTCAGGAAATAGACTCTGTCATAAGAAAACAAAACTACCCACAAAAAAGTCCTGGACCAGATGACTTTCCAGCAAAACATACAAGGAGGAGCTGATACCAATTCTATTGAAAGTATTCCAAGCAATCGAGAAGGATGAACTCTCCCCAATCATTTTATCAAACTAACATCACACTGATGCCCAAACCAGGTAAAGATTCAATAAAGAAAAAGGACTATGGGCCAATATCCCTGATGAACAGAGATGCAAAAATACTCAACAAGATTCTAACAAATTGGATCCAATAACACATCTCAAAAATCATCCACCATGACCAAGTAAGCTTCATCCCTGGGATGCAGGGCTGGTTCAACATTTGCAAGACCATAAATGTAATTAAACACATCAACAGATGTAAAAATAGAAATCACATGATTTTATCATTAGATGCAGAAAAAGTTTTCCATAAAATCCAGCATCCATTCTTGATAAAAACCCTTGAACACCTAGGCATAGAGGGAACATATCTCAAAAGAGGAGCCATCTATGATAAACCTACAGCCAACATATTGCTAAATGGACAAAAATTGGAAGCATTTCCCCCAGAAAACTGGAACAAGACAAGACTGCCCACTTTCATGCCTCTTGTTCAGCATAGGGTTGGAAGTTGTAGCTAGAGCAATCAGACAAGAGAAGGAAATCAGGGGTACCCAAGTAGGGAAAGAAGAAGTCAAGCTATCCCTCTTTGCTGATGATATGATTATATACCTTGAAAATCCAAGAGAATCTGTCAAAAAACCTTCTTGCACTGATAAAGGGCTTTGGCAAAGTCTCAGGGTACAAAATCAACATGCAAAAGACAGTAGCATTCTTATACATCAACAACAAACAGCAGAGAACCAAATAAAAAACACAATTCCATTCATAAAAGTCACAAAAAATGAAATACCTCAACATCTTCCTAAGCAGAGAAGTGAAAGATCTTTACAATGAAAACTACAAAACATTGCTCAAAGAAATCAAAGATGACACAAATGGAAAAATATTCCATGCTCATAGATTAGAATAATCAACATTGTTAAGATGTCCATCCTACCCAAGGCAATCTAAAGATTTAACACAGTACCCATTAAATTACCAGCAGCATTCTTATAAGACCTGGAAACAACAATATAGAAATTCATATGGAATCATAAATGATCACAAATAGCCAAAACAATCCTCAGCAAAAGAAACAAAGTGAGAGGTATCACACTTCCAGACCTTAAACTTTGCATAAGGCTACAATAATCAAAACAGCTTGGTATTGGTACAAGAGCAGGCATTCAGACCAATAGAACAGGATAGAGATTCCAGAAGCAAAACCTCAATTTCTCAACCAACTCATCTCGACAAAGTCTCCACTAACAATCACTGGGGAGAGGAAAACGTATTCAGCAAATGGTGCTGGGAAAACTGGCTGACCACATGCAGAAGATTAAAACAAGACCCTTACCTATCACCATACATAAAAAAATCAACTCTTGATGGATCAAAGACCTAAACATAAAACCTCAAGCTATAAGAACCTTAGAAAATCCAGGAGACACTCTTATGGAAATTGGATCTGGTGACCAATTCCTGATCAAAACCCCAAGTGCCCATGCCATAAGAGATAAGATAGACAAGTGGGACCTCATCAAACTGACAAGCTTCTGCAAAGCCAAAGAAACCATCAAGAGAGTGGGAAAATGCCAGGCTCGGTGGCTCAGCCTGTAATCCCGCACTTTGGGAGGCTGAGATGAGTGGATTGCCTAAGCCCGCGGGTTCAAGACCCACCTGGACAACTTAGTGAGACCTCATCTCTACAATAAATCAAAAATTAGCTGGGCATGGTAGTGCGTACCTGTAGTTCCAGCTACTTGGAAGGCCGAGGTGGAAGGATCGCCAGAGCCCAGCACTGGAGCTGTGTGTATGGCATCCCTGCATCCTAACCTTCTTGCCAGGATCTTTCCATAAACAAACACCAGGTTAGCGTGAGAGCCAGAGACCCCCATATAGTCACATGGGAGGGTCTCATTGAGTCAACCCTGTGCTCTCAAGGATTCTAAATAAACTAGAATCTTTAAGATAAAATATCAGTTGAAGCTTTTCCCTTGTCCCTCTATGAATCACCGAGTTTCAGATTTTCATCATTTATGGAGGCCACAGTCCAAATGCAGGTGACCTCTCAAGTCTGGGAAGGACATGAGAAAGGAGGAGACATCATTAGGGAAACTGATGAGGAGCTGATTACTGCTAACTATGCTGGATTTTCCTTTTAAATTATTCATAAACACAAGTTTAAATGTATGTGTCCAGGTAGCCAGCTAAAAACTAAATAAGCTGATGCAGTCAGAAAAGGATCACACTGTTGGAAACACCTAAACTAAATTTGACAACTGATTATTCTGTGAATGAATTTATTCTGTTTTCAATATTTCAACTAGACTTTCATGAGCTGTAATGCAAGGAGGAAGGGGCCATCCTGGATTCTATTGCCGTTTAACCCTATATTCGACTGACCCATGCTGTCGGCCTACTAGTCCCTGTGACTGTGAGCCTAGGTCCTTAGCATTTCCCTAAAACCTGAGATCTTGCCTGTCATCCACAGGTGCTGGATTTTCTGGAGTCCTCTTGGTGAGATGTGCAGGAATCTCGCGTGTGGTCCATCAAAGAGTACTTTCCAAAAGTGTAGGTGAGAGAAATGGAAACTTTACAGAGTCATACTTTGAGTCAGCAAATATTACATTTGGGAGTTTATCCTAGGGACACAAATCACAGGTACAAAAAGATAAAGGCAAATGCATTATCCGAAAGAGCAAATGGTCTCATGGAGTTTGGGGTAGGGGATGGGGGAATTTGGAATTCAGTTTCTACCAAAGAGGAGGGGGCCTTCATAATATTTCTGGCTTTTAGTTGGGATGTCTGAAGGGCCACACTGGAAGAGTAATGGTTAGCCATAAATAGACCAGGTCTTAAAAAAAATTAAAAATTTTTAAAAATTAAAAAAGGTTTCAAGTGCTGACAAAGATGTGGAAACTGGAACTCTCTTAAGTTGCTTGTGGCAGTGTGAGTTTTTACAATCACTTTCAAAAAGAGTTGAAAAAATGCTTATCCTATAACCATCAATTCTAGTTCTAGGCATATGACCAACAGAAATGCCCATGTATGTCTATAAAATACATGAGTGAGCATGCCCACAGAAATGTTACTCATGATGGGCAAAAACTGGAAACAACTCAAATGTCCATTAAAATGGAATTGGTAAATAAATTGCACTCTATTCACAGAGTGAAATATTAAGCAACAATGAAAATAAACAAGCAACTGAAAATCCACAATAATATGCATGAGTCTCACAAACAATGCTGAACAAAAAAAACCAGACACAGAAAATCATGTACTCTAAAATCCTATTTATATACAATCCGACATTTGGCAATATGAACCCACAGTGCTGGGAGTCAGGATAATGATTACCATCGCAGAAGACCAACTGCAAGGGCACACATGGGTTCCTGGGGAACTGACAATGTTCTGTTTCTTCCTCTGGATAGAGATTATGTGAGCAGAGTCACCGAGAAAAATTTTAACAAACCGTCAGCCTATAATTTGTGTACTTTTTTGAACATATGTTGTACTTCAATAAAATAGTTTATTTTTTAAAGGATCTACTTAATTTTGATATGGAGGCAAGACAAATAGGCAAGAAGCAGAAAAGGGAAGGTCTTAGATGTGTAATGAGGTTGGTGCAAAACACACTCATCAGGTGATTAGTACAGACACACCTTGTATTATTGCTCTTTGCTTTATTGACCTTCACCAATATGGCACTTTTTTACAAATTGAAGGTTTGTAAAAAAGATATCCCCAAGCAAGGCTATCAGTGCCATTTTTCTGGAAACATCTGCTCACTTTGTGTCTCCCTGTCAGCATTTTTAGTAGTAAAGTTTTAATTAAGGTAAGTACATTGTTTTTTAGACATAATGCTGTCACATACTTAATGGATTTCAGTACAGTCTGTTAAGTAGTCTGAAAACATAACTTTTATATGTGCTGGGAAATCAAAAGCATTTATGTGACTTGCTTTATCGTGATATTTACTTTATTTTTGTGATCTGGAACCAAATCCTCAGTATCTCCAAGGCATGCCTATACTCCTGGGTAGGCCAGGGAGGGAAAGATGGGGGACAAAAGATGTTAGTTTCCCCTACCTTTTCCTCAAAATTCTAGATGAAATTGTCAGCTAAGCTCTTATCCGACTGCTATTCACAGTAGATCCTTAATAACTTGTTCTTTGGCAAGAATAAACTTATTCGTCCCAGTGAATTGATGATGATTTTATTGCCTTGGAAGTTGAGGGGGTTGTTTCTTGTTTTCTGCTTCCTTAGCTAAATGTTTCACCACACTGTAGTCAAAACACATCTACTGCTGAAAAGGAGAAAAAAAAATCAATAGAGGACTTGAGTTTATTGGGTTTATCTTATGGCTTTCTATCATGAAATAATTTCTAAAATTGGAATCCAGAAAGTGAGGCAAATCACTGAGCCATAGAAATTCTGTAATCTTGCTTTTCCGCACCCCTGCCTTTGACCCAGTCTGGCCATAATGATTCTAAATGCTGTATCTTTCTCAACATTATGTCAAACAACACATGTGTGCATGTGCATGTGCGTGCACACACACAAACACACACATACACACACGCACACACGTCCTAACTCTCAGCCCTCACTCCATTATTTCCTGCTTCCTCTGTGCACATTCCTTTACTGAGTGAAAAATTCCTGCCATGTTCTTGGCCTTGGCTTATCCACCTGCACAATAAAGGGGCTGGATAAGATTGTCTCTCTGATCCTATCTCACTCAGAATCCAGACCATGGTCCCCTGACTCCTGCTGCCTCTTTTGGAAGCAAACATGTAGGCCTAGGGTGAACACAGGCAAAGTTGAAAGCACTTTGATTCTGATAAGAATTCAGTAAATTGAACTTTAGGTCTAGAGGAATCAGCATGGGTCCTGGTGTGGCCCCAGTGTGGCCTCATAATTTTAACTTCATCTTATATGCAAAGTCAGGAGTTTCTCTTGCCTGTAGAAGAGGATGTGGAATGAGCCAGTCAGGCCTTTGGGACATGTGTTCTTCCCCATCTCTACCACCACTGCCTGGGCAGGTAATCTTCCCACCTCTACAATGCCTACTTCATTTACTCATTTACTCTTTCATTCATGCATTCATTCATCAATTATTGATCGATATATTCCACACTACACTGACAAGTCTTGGAGCTTGAAAAGACCCCCCAAAGCCACAGATACATGTTCTCACTTTAGCACATCAATGTTTAACCTGACCATTAACATTTACAATTTCTTAAGCAATGTCCATGGCCAGGAACCACACAGCCACAAATATGAGTGCCCTGTGGGTCAGGAAGGGCTGCCTGACCCCAAGGTCGCTAAAGTGTCCAGCACTCATGGTGGTCTAGCTCAAGTAGCCACCTTTACTGCTGTCGGGGCCTCCTATGATACCCCAATCTCAGGAGCCAGAGTGTGAAGAGTTCACCCTCTCTGGGCCAGCCCTCAGACTGATGAAGGGTCCCCTTGGGCCTGAGCTACCTGTGGCAGCCCCAGGGATTTGGCTGGGTGGCAGCTGCCAGCGTTCATATGACTCTCATGACTGGCTGCATTGATGCCACTCTTGGCCCCAGATCATCACATTACCTGGCTTCTTTTCAGCACAGAGGCTGCTCAGCGAAGGGTGTAATTTCCTGACTCTAATGCATGACAAGGTTTCATTTAAAGGATGAAATAAAATCACCTTGGGAGGAAGAGACTGGGAAGTCATAGATATGACTTGGTCCACTGCGATATTCAGGGCCAGGCAGACCACAGAGAGAGCACAGGTGAGTCCTCAGTGCTAATGATAACAATACAAGCCTCTGTCACTCACAGATCCTGATTTCATGGCCAGGGTCAGGACTCAGTGGGACTAGGTTTAGAGCTCAGTCTGGCCAGAGTCAGTACTCTCTTTATGGCCATGGAGTTGACTGTCCTAAATCTAATGGACTTCTTCATGAATGGAGGCTATGACCTTGGTTACATTCACCCTGTGCTCCAACCATTGGCCCTTTGGGCCACCTTTTCCTCCAACAAGGATTTCTCACAAAGGTGAAAGCTTCACCAGCCATGCATACAACCTTACTGAAGCTACAGCCTATTGAGTTACATAGAACAATGTGGAGCCAGCAGTTGAGAGGGGGTTAGGACTTGCCCAAGGTTATCGAGTGAGTCACTGAGCTAGAATGGGCTTCTTAAAGTCAGAAGACAAGGGGGAAACACCACTGGTGAAGAAGGACTTCCACCTTCCACCTTGCCCACCATCTGACACCATCCTGATGGGCAAAGGAAGCAGAGAGGACAAGGATCAAAGGAACAGTGAGACCCACAAGGCCCGCTCCTGCCTGGAGGTTGCCTCATGTAGACATCAGTCATCCTGGGAGGCACAGCCCAGGATGAAGCACTCTTTGGCTATACCTGCAGATCTTTGATGAAACATCCTTCCAGGAAAATGTGGAAGCATCCTGGTTACCCCTCTCCTCCCCTCCTTCTTGGCAAACGTCCAAGAAGATACTGGGAGGGACTAGACGTTCTCCGCTTCCAACCTCAGGCCTCAGTCACCCACGCACAGACACACTCCATCAGAGGATGAAGATGCTCAGGCTCCCCGTCCCTCAGCCTTGGGGATTGCTCTTCAAGAACCCATCTGTGCTCTAGGCCATAGGCAGAAAGCTTTTGTTATTCTCAGAAGGATGCAGAAGGGTTAGGTTCTAGGCACCACAACCTGCTTTTATTTCTGTCTTGGGCTTGGGGGGAGCTCAGATTTCTGGAATCTCCTCCAGGCTGGGAGTAAGAAAGTTCTAGGTGACACCAGAGTTGGCCCTAACTAAAGGACTGCAGCCAAGGAGCCAGTGGTCACCCGAGGGGCATTTAGCACCCTCACCCATAAGATTTCCCTGAGGGCCCTTTTGTCATGTTGTCATTGCATAGAACCTTCCTCAACTACCCCACCTTGCCTTTAGGTGCAGGGAAGAGCATTGATTAGGGGCAGGGACACAGTTAATAATCCACTGACTATAAAACTGGGACGAGTTGAGATCTACAGCCGAGGAAGAACCAGAAAGAGACAGCTTAGAAAGTGGGTGAAGGTCAGAAGACCTCAACCTGGCCACACACTTCCTGGGTAACCATAGACAGTGGCATTCCTCTCTCCAAATTTTCACTTGTAACAGAGAGACAGCCTCTAAGAGGTTTTCTCTTCTGAGACATTTTATATGAAACCCATAAATATGGAGTATAAAAACAGGTCTATAGAAAATTCAGACTGGCAGAAAAGGTTTTCTCCACTCCCTGGCCAATTCACCAGCACTTTAGGCTTCGGGCTTTCACCAAAAGTGTCTGCTCAGAGCAGACTGGCTGTACTTGAACTATCCTGTCTTTCACTCGTATACCTAACAGGTCTCTTTGGAAGGACTGAAGCTTGGACTGAGGTAGTCTTCAAAGATACAACACCTATTATTTTGCATATTCATGGAGTGAGCTTCATTCAGGTACGGAGGAGGGAGGTTTGATGCTAACCATAACAGCTGGACATACAGGTTGCAGAAAGACCTAATTTTAGAGTTGTTTTGACATTTTCCCAGGGTTTAGTCACTGGTGCCCACAATAAGAGGATTCTAGAAGCAGAGATGCTGGTTTTGTTGTTGCTATTTGTTTGTTTGCTTTTGAGACAGGGTCTCACTCTGTTGTTTAAGGTAGGAGTACAGTACATGATCATGGCTCACCATAATCTTGACCTCATGAGCTCAGTGATCCTCCTACCTTAGCCTCCTAAGTAGCTGGGACTACAAGCGTGTCTGCCACATCTGGTTAATTTTTTTGTAGAGATGAGGTTTCACTATGCATCCCAAGATGGTCTTGAACTCCTGGGCTCAAGCAATCCTCTTGCCTTGGCCTCCCAAAGTGCTGGGATTACAGGCATGAACCACCAAGACTGGTCAAGAATTCTGCTTTTTAAAATGTGAACCTGTTCAGTTATTTTTTAATTTTTTGATGCAAAAATTATTTATTTATTTATTTATTTATTTATTTATTTATTTTAAAGATGTGGGGTATAATTCAGGGTTAGGTATACAAATGTTCATTATGCAGGTACTCCTGTTGTTGAGGTATGCCCTTCCCTCCCCTGGCAGTTTCCCTCAACAGCCAATCCCACCCACCCCTCCACCCTAGCAGTTTCCCACTACTGCCAATCCCTTTCTTATAATATTTGTTCTCTTTTAATTTTTTTATGTTAAAGATGTGGGGTACAATTCAGGGTTAGGTACACAAATGTTCATTATACAGGCATGATGAGGTGTGCCCCTCTTCCCCCAGCAGATTCCCACTAAGTTTGGTTCTTTTTGAAGCACAGAGAAATTCCTAGCTAGAAAAGGGCAGAAACCACATTGGAAAACTCTTTGCCAATTTCTTTAAGAGTTAAACACACATCTCCCCTATGGATCTGCTGTATCCCTCGTAGGTATTTATCTGAGAGAAACAAAAGAACATGTCTGCAAAAAGCCTGGTATGAGATGGTTCATAGCTTTTCAAAAACTAGGAACAAGCCAGATGTCTGGAGAATGAATAATCTGTGGCAGAGTCATACTACTCAGCAAAAATGAAAAGAAACAAGGGCTACTGATACCTGCTACAACATGGATGGATCTCAAAAAACAAGGTATTGAATGGAAGAAGCCAAACACAAAAGGAAACATACAGTATGATTCCATTTATAGGAAATTCCCAGAGCAGGCAAACTGACCTGTGGAGATAGAAATTGGATAAGAGGTTGCTTTGGGGAGGAGAAGGATTGACTGGGAATGAATCCAAAAGAAATCTCTAGGCTGAAGACAATGTCTTATCTCAGATCCATCACATCTCATGCCATCTGCTCAAATAAAACAGAATGATTTTCTGTCCCCATGTTTCCAGTCTTTTGTTTCAGCTCATTCCATTCCCTCCCTCTGGAAAGCCCTTCCATAGCCACTCTCTGCCAGCCCAGAGTTTCCCACCTTTAAGAGCTAGTTAGAATACCACCTTCTCCACGAAGCTGTCCCTGCTCTATCCCTACTTAGCAAGAGTTGCCCTGTCCTTCCTGCACTGGCCCTATAAGGTTTTTCCCCCTATTTTTCTTTTCATTTTTTGGGGTCAGGGTCTCACTTTGTCTCCTGACTGGAGGGCAGTGGCACAATCATAGCTCACTGCAGCCATGATCTCTGGGCTCAGGTAATCCTTCCACCTCAACATCTGAAGTAGCTGGGACTACAGGCATGCACCATCATGCCTGGCTAACTCTTTTTGTTTTGTTTTGTTTTTGTTTGTTTGTTTGTTTGTTTGTTTTAGAGACAAGGTTTTGCTTTTTCTCCCAGGCTGTTCTCAAACTCCTGGGCTCAAGTAATCCTTCTGCCTTGGCCTCCCAATGTGCTGGGATTGCAGTTGTGAGCCACCATGCCCAACTTTACCTTCCTTTGAGTCTTGATTACTCTTTGCACTTTTTGTTAATGGTTGATAATATCTATATCTTAATTCCTTTGCATGTTTTGACCTCACTGACAGCCAGGGTTGTGTGAATTCCAGCCACCTTGACCCTTAAACAAGGGTCCACAGTAGATGCTTGTTATATACATAGGGAATGAAAGACTAAATGAAATGTAAGTCTTCCTTTCTGTGTCTGCCAGACAGTGCATTGCATTGTGCTCTGATTCCTTTGATTTCTCAGCCATGTAGGATGCAAGCCACACTGATCTTTGCAGGAGCATCCTTCTGGGTCCCCAGAGAGGCCTGGGCTGCCAACTTCTCATGGAGTAATTAAATGACAAATTACCTGCAGGCTCTCAGCTGGAAAACCTGTAGGAACACAGCCTTTCCATATTCATAGGATATAATCAAATCTGAAAGCTTGGAAGGGCCTTCACAGCCTTTGTTCTAAAGACCTTTATTTACAGATGAGGAAACTGAGGTTCATGGCAGGACAGTGACTCATTCAAAGGTTTATAGGACTTTTGTGTGGTGGAATACTTTTCACCTTCTCATCATGTTTCCATGGAGAGGGGGTGCTTCCTTTTTACTTTCCAGGTTGGGATGGGATTGGAAGAATATTTTCCACTCTTCTCTTCAATGTCTTCACCCAAGAATAGGAAAAGCTTATCTGATGCAGATGTTAGTATAAAGAAAGACCATTGGGAAAGCATAGCCCAGCTATTCTCACAGCCCAGAGTCTCCTCACAGCTGCTCTTCTATGCTGTGGGTTCGGGAGCAGGATTCACACACACACCAAACAGACACACATCTGCGAAAAGCCCATATTCTCCAGGCACTCCAGCCCTCCCTGGGTGGTAAATCAAATTCAGGAGAAAAGTACTTGCAAGATATATGTTGGACTCAGTTCAAGGTGAGTTCACCAATCCACCTCTATTTTAATAAAGTTGATATTGTAGCTTGATTTTTTAAATTTTAATAGCATTGGGGTACAAATGGTTTTTGGTTCCATGGCTGCTTTGTATAGTGGTGAGAAAGTCTGGGCTTTAAGTGTATGTGTCAGCCCTGTTAATGCACATTGTACCTGATAGGTGATTTTTCATCCCCTCCTCCCTTCCATCCTCCTCTTTATGAGTTTCCAGTATCCATTATGCCATTCCCTTAGTTTAGCAGAGCCTTAGTTTAACTCCCATTTGTGAATGAGAACATGCAGTATTTGGTTTTCTTTCCTGCGTATTTGTTTTTTGCTTAGGAAAATGCTTAGAATAATGGTCTCCACGTATCTTGATCTTTATATGGTTTCTTGTGTCTGTTCTTGGAGTTGTGATTAATTTTCATCCTACCCTCAATGTGGTGATAGGGGCAAGTGCCATGGCAAATTCCCTAGAAGCAAGGTAGGATTTGGAAGGGAGGTATCAGAGATGGTGCCCCAGTTTTTCATTTGAATGACCAAATGGATTGGGGAAGTTGCTCTCTTTTTAAAAAGGTATGATAGGGGAAGAAGCCAGTTTAGGGAGCAGAAAGGGAGCTCAGCTTTGGCCACGCATTTGAGGAGGTGGTGCAGCATCCAGGTGGAGGTACCCAGAGGGTAGGTAGTGACATGATACCCTGGAGATCCCTACAGAGCCCTGGACTGGAGATTTGGGAGCCATCAGGGCACATGGGTGTGGAGAGTACACAAAGTAAAATGAGACTGAGGACAGGGCCTTCGGGAGCTCTGGGTCTGAGTGGAGGATGCAGAATGAGAAAACTAGCAAGACAAAGAAGAAGGAAGAGACTTGAAACCAGATATGTGGTGTCTTGGGAACTAAGGGTGGAGAGACCTTCAGGGATTGAACACTCAAAAGTGACAGATGCATGTTTATAGTTTTCAATGTCAAGCATATATTCTCAAAGTGTGATCCACGGGCCAATAGCATCACCTCACAACAAGATGTGCAAATTCTCTAGCCCTATCCCAGGTCCACTGAGTCAGTAACCCTGAACTTAGGGCCCAGCAGTCTGTGGTTTGATAAACTCCCTGGGTAATTCTTATGCACACTGAAGTGTAAGAATCTCTGGTGTTAGAGACTGCCTTCTTACACATCTTTACTTAGATTTATTTCTAGTATTTTGAGGCATTTGATGGGTTTCAATGCTATGATAAATGCTATTTTAAACTTATTTTTCTAGTTGTTTACTGATAGTATATATAAAATACAATTGATATGTCTTGACCTTTAATCCAGAAGTCTTGCAAAATTTACTTATTAATACTAGTTCATATTATTCTAACTAGCATTCTACAGAGTCATTCCTTTGGATAGTCTATGACTGTTGGATGATATAGGATGATGACAGAGAAGAGGCCATAGATTTAGAAATCAATAAGACATCTGTGAACTTAATGACAGCTGTTTCATAGAAAAAAAGGTGTCCAAAGTTAGACTCCAAGGCATTTTGCTGTGTGCTGTGTGGGTGGGCATGCATGAACACACAGGCACAGAAAACCTTCCAGATGTGAAGTGCGAAGTGTGGACTTGATTTCAGCCAAGCCAGAATCTCCTCTTTGGTTCCACTGTAACTGTCATTCTTCTCCTAGGGACCAAAGTCAGAAGTTGGCTCAGGTTGACTAAATGTAATATATTTTCCAGGCAAGCAAAAGTGGATTTCTCAGGATTCTGGGGAAACTCCTGCTTTGCCTGGAACCAAAGTGTTTCCTGGGATACAGAACTTTCAGTACGAAACCGGGACAGTCCCAGACAAACCAGACTGATTTGCTGCCCTCACTTGGCCTCCAGGAAGCTGAGCAGCCTGGTGCTTCAAAAACTCCAGAGCCCATCATGAGAGGAATGCCTGAGTCCAGACACTTGTGAGGATTGTTAGAGCTGTGAATGTCCCATAGCTTTTATGTCCTGACCACACTCCTTCAATTTTTCAGACCTACAAGCCTGCAGTTCTTTCAGCTGAATGGCCTGCTACCTCAAGCTGTCTTCTGAATAATGAGCAGAACAGGGGTGTCCTTGTCACCAGTGTTCTCTTGGGATTTTTTAGCAGTCAGCACCTTGGAGGTTTCTGACCACTGGTCATCAGCATCCAGAAAGTCAGAAAATGTGACATACATAGGTACCATCCATTGAGATGGCAGTTCTTAGTTACATTCTCCCTTAACGCTCAAGACACATGAATTCTCATGTACAACTTCCATCTCACAGTCAAAATGTCACCATTTTCTATGCAAGAAAGCACATCTTTCTTGCAAGTAAATGAGACGATTACAGGGATAATCTTGAATTCCCTCTAGTTTTTATTTTTTAAAAAATGAAACCATTTGCGAAAGCCAAAAATGCATTAGTAGTAACAAATTACCAACAACATGTCCCATATGCATACCAGTGTATCCAGGTACTTTCTTGAGGGACACCAGATTTGAGATAAGTCCCTTAGGGTAAGAGGACACCTGTGTGTAGACAGGTGGTAGCTGCGATGTTAGATGTGATTAAAGGTCCTGGCCATGACAGTAAGTTCTAGTCTACCAGGCCAGATGGAGATTCAGACAGATAGTCTCCAGATTCCTCCTCGTGATGGTTTCCATGGCCAACAGCTGTAGTGAGTCAGGGACATTACTCACCAACCTGACACCCTTCATTCCTCCTTCTCTCACTGTCTCTTTGCAGGAGCCTGAGTCCCTGGGGAGTCTTAAATCTTCACAGCCCTCTCCCAGATAGGCAGGATGCTGAGGATCCAGGTGTCATGACATCTGGTTCTGCGGGGCTGCCATGACCCATCATTCATAGGTAAAGGGCTTCAGAAGCAGGAAGAAATGGGAAATATTGAATCAGAAAGCTCTAAGCTTGTATGGTCCTGGCTTAACCTCAGTCTCCTCATCTCAGAGCTCTCAAAACATGCATGCCAAAAGTCACCACTTTACAGCCAGCAATGTAATAGCAGATACAGGCAAGAATAATCAATGAATGCAAAACCTCCGGGTAAAATGATGTTGGAGAATAGAATAGTCACCCAGTCTCCAAGTATCACCCATAGTTACTAGTTAATTACAAAAAAATTTAAAAAATGTATTTCTGCCTTAGAGAAGGCTGGTGGATGCTACCTTAACCGGATGATAACCTTCACATCACCAAAAGTGTGACAAACTCACAGTATGTGTCTCCTGCAGTGATGCAGTGAGAAGCACACAACATCATTTATGTGGTATTCTTATCAGCATATTCTGATGGCTTGGACCCTTCAAAATGGCACATATATGTATTTTAAAGGTGAGATACTATTTTGGAATAAAAGATACTAAAGATAATTGACCATCAAATCCTTGATTGAGTCTGGATTTTAAAAAGAGGGTAGTTGGTCATACAGGACATTGAATCAGTCGCCTTTCCTGTTCCTTTTCCGATGCTCTTAGCCCCACCTCTTTCTACAGTCATTGCATCAGCACATCTCATGCAGGCTTTGATCTACTTTATGCAGGCACAATCCGACGAGGTCTCTCTTCTGACTTGAGCTGATGTGGACCCCTTGGTTTCAGCCCCAGTGCTTCTTTGGTCCCCCACCTCCAGTACGGGATGGATGCCCAGCCCAAGTTGGAAGTCCAAGGCTGTAAATGCCCCTGGGGTCACCCTTGACCCTGAGAGACAGGAGTCAATGGACAAATAGCAGGCTCATTATTCAGGGGAACCTAGGCTGGGAGAAAGAGTTCAGTACAGTTCGAGAACCATTTGGATACAGTTTGAATGTGGACTGCATAGCAGTCATGTTATTGCGTGAATGATAAATTCACTTGTTTGATAATGATGTGAGGGTATGTAAGAGAATATTTGTGTTCTTAGGAGGCACATGATGAAGCACTTAAGAGGTAAAGTGTCATCATGTCTGCAATTTACTTTCAAATAAATTGGCAACACACACACACACAGAAAGCTAAATTTGAAAGACAGGTGACACCCACACACCTGAGCGGCAGAAGGAAAATGCACGGGGAACATTCACTTCCCTATAACTGTCCAGGTAGAGCGTGCGGTACCACAGCTGACAGCCCATGCTTCTGATTTAACCCAAGTGAGTGTTCCTGAGTAAGCTTCCGCTGATGAACCACATTGTAACACAGGAAACAGTAATGGCACCCAAACCTGGCCTTGTATGATATTCTTTTGTATTAGCTACC
Organism: Cephalopachus bancanus; assembly: GCA_027257055.1. Lineage (NCBI taxonomy): Eukaryota > Metazoa > Chordata > Mammalia > Primates > Tarsiidae > Cephalopachus > Cephalopachus bancanus. The sequence continues at coordinate 482,198 of JAPVLO010000369.1, read as the reverse complement.
TATTGTGACATAATACATTATCCCAAAATTTAGTGGCTTAAAACAATAATATTTGTTTCCTCAGTCTCTGTGAGTCAGGAATCCGGCAGCAGCTTAGCTGGGTTGTTTGACTCAGTCTCTTGTAAGGCTGCAATGATGATATCACCGGGAGCTTGACTGAGGCTGGAGGAATTGCTTCCAAATTCACTCATGGGGCTGTTAGAAGGAGACTTCATTTCCTCATCATGTGGTCATCTCCATAGGGATGGCACCTGGCTTCCCCAGACTGAGTAATCAAGAGAGTGAGCAAGCGTGCGAGAGTACAATATCAAAGCCTCAGTGAATTTTATAACCAAATTTCAGAAATGATGTATGATCACTTCTGCAATAGTCTTTTGGCCATGACCAACTGTGGTACAGTGTGGGAGGGGACTATATAAGGGCATGAATACCAGGAGGCAGAGATCAAGGGCACCATGTTGGAGACTGGCAACCATATCCCTGAACAATTTATTTTTCTCCAAACCATATATGACTTCTAAGATCTGCAAGGGTGCATATTGGGAGGTGTCAGAATTTCCAAAAGTACATGTGTGCATGCACACACACACTCCTAAAACAAATGAAAGATCCTGCCTTCCCAGGTCTTCTTTGATGTGCGATACGTTTGAACAATGTTTAACTGCTGGGTGGAGGCACCTCGAAGATGGTGTTGGGTCAGTCAGGATTTAGGATTCCTTAGACAAGAGGACAAGGAAGAAAAGAAAGGAGGAAATGATTGTTACGATGGACCATTGCATCTAATCAGGATGAGGAAGGAAGTGAGGTCAGGGGAAGGGGATGAATAGTTAACAATGGATTTATTTCTTAAATATTTTGTAATTTTGCTTTGGACTTCCTGACATGACAGTGAGCATTTGAGGTTTTTGTTTATTTGATTGTTTAGGTAACAGGTTTTTGTGGGTCATCACTAACTGGAGGTCTCCATGGGCCTTCAGAACTGGAACACTTGAACCCATTTTTAGTGTTGAAGATGGAAACAACAGAGTGTGAGTGTGAGAATAATTAAAGTGGGTGTGGGCTGGAAAATGCAGTTGTAGGACAGTTGGTAAAGGAAATTGATTCTTTTAATTTTTTTCTATATCTTTTGCTGTTTTGATAGCCTCATTTTATATTTGGAGATTTCTCCTACTCACATTTTTAATTTAATGTATTTGTGGTTTTTCTCTTTTTTATTTTCTTTATTAGGTTAGCTAATGGTTTACTTATTTCATTGCCCCCCTCAAAGACTAGCTCTTATTTTTTTTTATTAGTTCTACAGTTTTTAATTCATTAATTTCTGTTCTTCTCTTTGGCAGTTCCTTCTTTTATTTTTCTTAAGCTTATTTTGGTCTTTTTGCTTTTTCTAACTTTTGGAGCTAAACCCTTAATTTATTTATTTGGATTTTTAAAATAAAAATGTAAATACTTAAGTTCATGACTTTTCTTTTAAGCACTGCTCTGGTTGAAGTTTATCAGATTGGGTACATAGCATATTAATTGATGTTTTAAAAAATATTCTGCACTGGACATGGCGGCTCATGCCTGTAATCCTAGCACTTTGGGAGGCGGAGGCGAGAGGGTTGCCTGAGCCCACGGGATCAAGATCAGCCTGGGCAACATGGCGAGACTTCGTCTCTACAATAAATAAAAAAAATTAGCCAGGAATGATGGCACATGCCTGTAGCTCCAGCTACTTGGAAGGCTGAGGCAGTAGGATTGCCTGAGCCCAGCAGGTCGAGGCTGCAGTGGCCATGAACATGCCACTGCACTCCAGCCTGAGTGACAAAGTGGACTCCGACTCAAAAAAAACAAATCTGCAATTTTGCTTTGGATTTCATGGCATGACAGTGAGAGTTTTGGGGTTTTTGTTTGTTTGTTTGTTTAAATAACAGGTTTTTGTTATGGTTATATTTTACTGTTATTTTAATAATCTGATACTGTCAAATTGCAATCAGAGAGTGTCTCCCTTATTATTTCTACTCTTTGGAATGTATTGAGTGTTTTTTTGTATTCTATCATTCTGTATGGCCAGTTTGATAAATGTTCCAACAGATGCTTCAGGAGGAGTGTGCTATCCATTGTTGAAGGGTAGTTACATGGTTTTACTTTACTTTTTATAATTTATCAAATTTATTTTATTACTTATTAAATCCACTTATTTTTATCTATTCAATCTATCACAGACTGATAAATGAAGCCACCTATTACTACTGTGTTTCTCCCTCTTTTACTTTTACTTTTTACGGGTTTTTAAAATAAATTTATTGCCATCTATGGATGCAAAAATACTCCTGACAGAGCATTAAGATTTGTATCCATTACCACAGCAGAGTTCAACCTTTTGGCTTCCTGGGCCCCATCAAGTAACTTGGGACACACATAAATTATATAATACAGCTAGTTTATATACATAATAAGACTTCTTTTAAAAATATTTTTTAATAAAATTTAGAAAAATGAGAACAATATAAAACTAATGGGAAATGTGACCTTGTTTTTGTAAAACTGATCTATCAATGTCTGATTTGATGGAAGTGGCCACAATTCTTTTTTTTTTTTTTTTGTCCTACCTTCTTTCTGCCATGAGTGAGCCAGCTCAGCTATACTACTTAACTTGGAGGCAGGGCCAAGAGGAAGAATAAGCATGACTATCATGAAGTGGATTCAAAGTTAGGCATAATTTGGCTACATGCACTTAAAACTCTTTCTGAAGTACCATTAGGAATAGGTAATGCCCAATTTAATAGTACTGGTGTGGTGAATTTTGTATTGATATGAACTTTCATGGTAAAAATATATATACCTGGGCATGGGACCATAGAATCAGGCAACTTGAGCAAACAAAACAAACAAAAGAACTGCAGGAGTTTGGAGAAACACCAAGCTATCTTTTCTAAGTTATACTAAGTTGTATAACTGAATTCTCCATTAGCATCCTCATCTACATCTGCCGAATCTAGAAACCTGTTTAGTGGAATCCCCAGTTATTCATCATTTAATTCAATCTAAGGGCACGGTGATCGAAACTGTTAACACAAGCTTTCAAATTTTTCTCATAACCAGTTTTAAACAGTAGGTATTTCAACTGAACATTCCCATTTACAGTGAGATCACTACTGAGGGTGATAATGTGATATGTCCAAATAATATTATGTGTCTTTTTCTATTTCTATACTCAGTGTATCAACTTCTGTCTGTTAGTCTACCTGCAACAACAACGACAAGAACAGAGCAGGACATCCAACAAATCTTAAAAGCGTAGGTTCCCTGGATTGCACTTGGAAAATGGCAGCCAGACTTTAGATTATCTCAGAGCTCAGACTAGCTCCTGATCTGGCAAAATGCTAGCTAGTTCCTCTGTCCTTAGTGAGTTCTCAAGGTGCTCATTGGAAATGCTTGTTTGAATTTTGCTCTTCATGCGCTTCATAATTAAAAACAGTTGGCTACAAATGGATGTGCTGCCAAAAAGTGATGTCATGAATAAGGCATGATTGTGAACTTCAACAATGGAACTGCAATTGGGGTCATGAAGAAAATGAATGCTCAAAAACACATGATATTACAATATTTTGTGGGGATGCATTACTAGCTGTCGCTGGGGGCTGGGCATGCCTGTGTTACAGGCTCTTCTTGGCCTTTGCTTCGTGCTTTTCACCTTAAATGCAACCTTGGTGGATATTGAGACTTTGACTTCTGCTTGCCTTTCACTGCCTTTGCCAGGTATGAGCTCAACCATCCTTTTATTTTTACGTCTCCTTTTGTCTCTTAGTTTAGATGCGCTTGTCTACAGCATATAATTTGCCTTTGCTTTTGATACAATCTGAAAGCCACGATAGGAGTGTTTTTCTCATTTACAACTGCATACAAATAAAACATTCATGTTTGTTCTTGGTCCAATCATCTTGTTTATGCTCTCTCTCCTTTTTTTATTTTAATGCATCTTTTTGTTGCTTAAAAAATGTTTTATTGTATGGCCTATTTTCCTTATTTCCTCTCAAATGTTTTCCTTCTGATAATTTGAAGTTTATAGCTTATTTTTATTTCTCTTAATGGTAACATTTTTAACTTTGTATATTGTGCCGTATTAGACAACTTGCCCCTTGTTATAGGCAGACTTACGGTCTTCCTTATGACCCACTTCCTGCAGACACAACTGGACGGTGCCTTGCCCCAGGCATGTGCCTCCCACCTGTCACCTCACTCGCCAGGGTTTGCTGTTGAGGATGAGGCATGGGACATCAGGAGACACTGCCCAGCTTTCACATGTGTGCAGCACAGGAGTGCAAGGTATTCTGCCCTATGAGGTAAAACATTAACCAGTTGTGCATGGTGACTCAAGTCTGTAATCCCAGCACTTTGGGAGGCTGAGATGAGAGAACTGCCTGAGCCCACGGGTTCGAGACCAGTCTGGGCAACTTGGCAAGACCTCGTCTCTGCAATAACTCAAAAAATAAGCCGGGCATGGTAGCACACACCTGTAGTTTCAGCTACTTGGAAGGCTGAGGTGGAAGGATCACCTGAGCCTGGCAGGTTGAGGCTGCGGTGGCTGGAAGCATGGCACTGTGCTCCAGCCTGGATGACAGAATGAGACTCCAACTCAAAAAAAAAGAGAAGAAAAAGAAACATTTTACAACAGGAGGAGGAGTTCATGGACCTCTCCCTGGGCAGGTCATCCTGATGCACAGGTCATTCCCACTCAGTTGTATCCTCTCCTCTTCCCTCATCTTTCTCCTTGAGCATCTGTACAGAGAACTCTTGACTCACAACGTCTACCCCGCTTTGTGGCATAAGCTCCCTGGGGGTCTTCATCTAGTCCTGATTATCTTGCTGCCTTTACTCCTGCAGTTCCTTTGCGCAAATGTTCATTTCTTTTTGGTTATTACTACTCTTTCAGTTCAGGGTGCGTAGTTGTTCCTCAGCTGACTTTGTCCAAAAGGTCATTCTGGGGTCTGGAAGGAAGTTGAGTGTCGGACAAACTGGGTTTTGGTGACTGTTCCACTTTTTCTCCAATTCTCTCCCCTGGGCTACAACTATTCTCTGGGTCACAACTGTGCTCTGTGGCCTTCAGTGAAGCACCACCCTCACCCCGTAACCACCAGCATGTCACATTTTTTTTGGACATCTACTGCTTTATCCTTTATTCTGTGGCAGCTCTTCGGGCTGCTTGTCACCCACAGCCTCCTTGCCGTTTTGAAACTAGCATATTGGGAGGGCGATGTCTCTGCCTTCCATTGTTGGGCCCTGTCTTTGAGGTCCCTCCATGGTATGAGCCAGGACTTGGGGAGGCTCTTGCAGCCTGCCCATTGCCCTTCCTGGCCAGGGGCCATGGACTTCAATGCTTAAGGCCCTGCATTGCCAGACTCTAAGCTTGGAAGTAGCAGGGCTTCTCTTAGAACATCCTTCCTCCTGGTCCAGTTTTCACTGCACTTGCAGTCAACTCCCATACATTGTAGTCCAGGGTCATGGGCATTTCTGAGTTTCATCACACACAAGACTCACTTTTTGCTTTCAAGGAAGAGAGGCAGAGATACATTTGTTCCCTAGCCTTAACGAAAAGCCTCATCCACTTAAGTTCTCGGACAAGGAAGGAGACATGGCTTCTGATACTGGAAGAGTAAAGGGTGTGACCAACATGGCCCACCCTGTGTTATGACCGTAGAGAATGAAGTCGTTCCCTGCTAAGCAAGGGCTGTTCTGCATACGAGGGCACACAACTCAGGACACATTCTTGGAGCTGCCATCTTTGCTAACAAGGATTTCTCAGCATAATTTTTAGCGACACATTAAAATATGCCACTGATGAGGTGATAAAAGAAATTTAGATTCTGGGATCCCTTGGGCTGGGGAGAGAGTGGCACTCATGTTCCCTTCTGAAATAGCAGCTTGTGCCAGGTTCTAGGATTAACTTCATCCGCTGGACTGGAGAAAGAAGAAAATAATGTCCTAATGTCTTCCTTTTCTTTCTACTTATCCAGATCTCACTTCTCCTTCTTCTTCTGTGTTGTCCTCCTCTCCAGCTCCCATCCCCTGTGTGAAATGCCAAAGGCACAAAAGCCACATGGGGCCTGGCAGAAGTCTTGCAGGTACTGAGCCCATGGTGGAGGGAATTGGCTTGTGAGTTCAAGTCATAAAAGGCACTGTTAAAGGTGATCAGCTGGAGAGGGAGAGAGACAGCACTTTAAAATTTAGGTCATAGTTTTGGGTCAGAGGTGAGGAGGATTTTGTAGCTGGGAAAGGGGGAAAAAACCTGAGTTTGGGAGATAGAGTTAACTGGGCTCAATTCTCAGCTGCACCACTGACTAGGAAAGACCTAAGCAGAGTGATTCCCCTTCCCGATACTCAGTTTCTTAACTGGTTAAATGGAAACAATAGTACATCTATATTAGGAAGTTGTTGTAAAGATAATGGGACACATGGCTCGGGAAGATAATGGACTAAATTTATACAGAATCCCTCCACCTACGAATACTTAGAAATGTTAGATCAACACAAAATAGTTTGTTTTAAATACAAAATTCACAAAAAAGGAAAATCCCCAGAAACAAAACAGTAAATGTGTGAACTCAACAGCACAACAGTCCTGGTTACATATGCTCACCAGAAATATACAAGAACGTGCATGGCAGCACGTTTCTTCATAGCCCCAAACTGGGAATAGCCCAAAGGTCCAATATAAGTAAAATGGATAAATAAGGATATATTTAAATAAAAGATCATTGTAAACAATTACAACAAAGAAGCCATAGTTACACACAGCAGCATGATATTTGTAAACAATGTTAGCCGGGCTTGGTGGCTCAGCCTGTAATCCCACGCTTTGGGAGGCTGTGAGTGGATTTTCTGAGCCTGAGGGTTCGAGACCCACCTGGGCAACTTGGCGAGACCTCATCTCTACAATAAATAAAAAAATCAGTTGGGCATGGTAGTGCGTGCCTGTAATTCCGGCTACTTGGAAGACTGAGGCGGAAGGATCGCTGGAGCCCAGTGGGTTGAGGCTGCAGTGACTGGGAGCAGCTACTGCACTCCAGTCTGGGCGACAGAGTGAGACTCCAACTCAAAAAAATAAATAAGTAAAAAATAAACAATGTTAAATGAAAGAAATGATTCACAAAGAAGCATATACAATCTGAATCTCTTTCTATAATTTCAACAGGTTTTTAAAACTGTTCTGTCTGAAACTAGGGTGGTGAATACATAACTCTATGCATGTGTCAAAACCCACAGAACTTAGCATTATGCATAATGAACTGCAATGTATACTTTAAAAAAAACTAGCCAGGGGATCTCAGAATAGAATGAAATCTGACATGTAAATCCAACAGTGTTACAAATGTATGGTACAACCATACTAAAGGGGTGTGAGGGGGGTGATTTAAGAAACTTTTGAAAACTATGTTTTGGAAAACTGTAAGGCTAAAGACAAGAAGCACTGAACCTAAGGATTGTACTGCAGTTGGTAAATTTGTTTCTCACAGGGGCACAAGTTAACACTACCAAAATCACACTACATATATCTTAGGGTTGAACAAATAAGTTAATAAATGGCAGATCATGGAAGTCAGGTTTCTCCCTGTCAGAGAAAGTCACAAATAATCCAGGCACTGGGGCTAGACTGAACACTGTGATATTGGATTAGAGTCAGACAATATGGACTTGTGTTTAGTTTAAGATAGATACATAGATACAAAGACAGATAGATTAGATAGATAGACAGATAGATAGATAGATATAGATAGATAGATATAGATAAGTAGTTATAAGTGTGAATGTATGCATGGGTAAGTATACACTCACACATTTCCTAGGTGTGTCCCCTGAGAGTTCCTAGAAGCAGTGACACCCCATTAGCAACAAGCACACCCAGAACCCAGATCTTGGTCCCAAGTGAACATTCTCTGATAAAAATAACCAGGGTGCCTTGGAGAGACAGTTGATTCTAGGCAGGGGCAAAAAATGCACAAGATGAGACAGAATAACCTTATAATGCCAGAAAGTCAGAAAGCACTCAAAACCATAAAAGGATAAGGCACGTCACAGGGCCACACCAATCTAAAAACCTGAGAGAAATTCCAATGGCCAAAGCTGGAACAAACCGAGCAACCAAATATATAACATAGTATTTCTTTAAAACCCACAGCATAAAATAAATATACACAAGTCCATATTTATATAAACAAATGATTTGACAAGTAAACAGAGCTAGAAAAGATAAATTCTGTTTGCAGCATAATTACAAATAATATAAATAAGTACTCCTCCAAGATTCCCCATCCCACTCCCTATTGAAAAGAGCTGGATCTAGTGACTTGCTTACAAAAAATACAGTATAAAAACAGAAAAATAACAACTTGATGGGTGAAATGTGGTGAACAACACCTTAACCAAGTGACTGAAATTCACATTGCCAGGGATAAGTCACATGGGTGTCATCCACCCTCTTGTGTTGTGAGGAAAAGAGCCTTTTACACCTATGGTATTCTTCCCAAAACTCACAGCCCCTGTCTTATCACGAGAAACACATCAAACAAAAATTGAGGGACAAGCTACAAAACACCTGACCAGTGCTCTTCAAAACTGTCAAGGGAAAGCAAGGAAAGTCTATGAAACTGCTGGGGACAAGAGATGGCTAAGGAGACATGATGACTGAATGCAATATAGTATCCCGAATGGCATCCTGGGACAGCAAAGGGACATGGGAGGAAAAACTGGTGATAACTCAATAAAGTCTAGAGGTTAGTAATAATGGGTCAATATTCATTTCTCAGTTTTGACAAAGGTACCACGTTTATGAATGATGTCAATGTTAGGGAAAACTGAGAAAGGGTTATATGAACTCTCTGTACTGTCTTTGAGACCTTTCTGTACATCTAAAATTATTCCAAACCTTTAAAAAGTTTATTAGATGTAGCAATCACCTTTTATAGGTATTTTCCCACTGATTTCAAAAACTTATGTCCACAATAAAAACCCACACATGAATGTTTATATCAGCTTTATTCATAATTGTAAAAAAACAGGAAGCCACCAAGATGTCCTTCAATAGGTGGGTGACTGAATAAACACACTGTGACTCAGCAGTTCCCACTTATCTGTAGTTTTACCTTCTGCAGTTTCAGGTACCCACAGTCAACTGTGCTCCATATATATTAAATGGAAAGTTCCAGAAATAAACATTTTGTGAGTTTTAAATTGCATGCCCTTCTGAATAATGTGATAAAATCTCATGCCATTCCCCTATGTCCTGCACAGGATGTGAACCATCACTTTGTCCAGAAGACCCAGACGCTACCTACCCGTTAATCACTTAGCAAATGTCTCACTGATCAGGTCAACTGTCACAGTAACGCAGTGTTTGTGTTCAAGTAATCCTTATTTTATTTCATAATGGTCCCAAAGTGCAAGAGTAGTGATGCTGGCACAATGTTATAATTATACTACTTTAGTATTAGGTACTATTGTTAATCTCTTACTATGCATAATTTATGAATTAAACTTTATCATAGAAATGTATATGTAGGAAAAAACATAGTATATTTAAGGTTTAGTACTATCTGCATTTTCAAGCATCCACTGGGGACTTTGGAAGAAATCCCCCAAAGATAAGGAAAAGCTACTCTACATCCATACAATGGAATGCTAAACATGGAGGAAAAAGAAATGAGTTATTGAACCACAAAAAGACATGGCTAAATCTTAAGTGCAAATTGCTAAATTAAAGAAATCAATCTGAAAAACTATGTATTGTTTAATTCCAAATACATGACATTCTGGAAAAGATGAAACTAGTGATAGTAAACTGATATCAGTGATTGCCAAGGGCTGGGAAGGGGGTAGGAAAAGGGTAAAACAGGTAAACTACAATGGATTTTTTAAGGCAATAAAAATATTCTCTGTGATACTCTGATGATGAGTATGTGACACTATACATTTGTCAAAACCCATAGAACTTTACAGCACAAAGTATGTATTAATGTATACACAGTTTAAAAAAATTTAGAGTGCAGATGCAAAAAATCTAATTATATTATGAATGTATGAAGCAAAGTCATTGAAGGAGGTAGAGAAAAAAAATACTGACCTAAATAACCTTGGAAATACATGGAATCTATAAGATTGAAGGGGAAAAAAACTGCATATGAGCACTCTGTTGGATAAAGTTGATTCCCATGGGGGTGTGGGTTACCAACTCTGAAACCACTCTACATGCACAAGAAACTTGAACAATTAAGTAAATGGATGTGGTGGAGGCAGCCAGGCTCTTGCTGAGAGTGAGAGGTCACAGACAAGCGAGAGGAGGAAGTGAGAATGACCCGTGTGGTAATGGATTGGCTCTGAAGACATTAGCCTGAATTCGTGTTTAGCTTACATAGATACAGGAGTTTACAAATAGAAATATTTCTGGGTATGTATATGTGCATGGGTTAGTCTACATGAATGTATTATATCACTCTGTCAGCTAAGAGGTCCTAGAGGCAACTGCATCCCAATGGCAACGAGCACACCTAGCACCCAGATCTTGGTTTCTACTGCCATTCTCAAATCATAGAAATCTTGGAGAAATGGCTGATTACGGGATTAGGGCAGGAAATATGCAAGATGAGCCCGGAGCCTCTTGTAGTACCAAAAAGTAAGGAGATGTTCAAAGCACACACACAGACAGGAGTGTGTCAAAGGGACAGAAGAACCACCTGAGAGAACCTCCAGTGACCAAAGCTGGAACAATTTGAGCCATACAATAAAGTAATACTGGCTTAAAACCCAAAGCATAAAATAAATATTCATGAGTTCCTACTGATGCAAATTAATGATTGAATAAATAAATAAATGGTGGAGAAAAGATGAATCTCTCATGCAGAAGAATTCCAAGTAATTCATGTAGATACTCCACCCTCAAGGAGGTGGAGCACGACTCGCCACTCAATACAGTGACTTTGTTCCAAAGAGTACAATATTGAAAGTGGTGGGGGGGAGGGCAGGAAAACCTGACAAACACTACCTGAAGCCAGTGATCAAGGTTAACATCAACAGTGGTATGTCATGTTGATAGTACGTGTCTTTGATGTGATTCAGTAAGAAGGGTACTCGGAATTTAATGAATAACAATGTATCAGTCAATGTTGGTTTATGCATTGTGACAAATGGACCACAATAATGTAAGATGTTACGAACAGCAGAAACTGATTGTGGGATATACAAAAACCCCTTACTATCTTTGCAATTGTTTTGTAAATCCAAAATTATGAAATAAAAAGGCTTACTTTTAAAAATGGAATATCCCTCAGAAAAGTAACTACTATACTAACAGTGGGGAAAAAATAAAGAAAAATATAAATGATCCTGGATTAATTGATTTTAAAGAATAACAGATGGTTGGATGAAAGTTTCTTTAGGAAAATCAAAAAACCACACACATGCAAACAGATAAAACCTTGGTACTTAGCAAAGGGTGGTAAAACTATAAGAAAAATCTAGGAAGTAATTACTATAAAAATCAAGATAGTGATTAATTTTGGTGGGGAGGGGGCTTGAGGACAGTTTCTGGAGGTGTTGGCAATGCTCTGTTTCTTGACCGAGGGTAGTGGTTGCATGGGTGACAATTTGTGACACCAAGTATATGTGGAATGGCAGAAAGAGCAGGCAAGCCTAGCAGGTCAGGGACTTCGCACATCAGTCTCTTTGTTCTCATCTGCTCTTCCTTACCCTGAAGAAGGCTCTGTTCTCTGGAATACTTCTGAATAGTATGTCCCAATTCCCAAGAACATCCATTTGTCACACAGTTGATCCCCATGACCATGCTGGGAGGGCTTGTATGGGACCAGGAAACTGTGGCTCCTAGGGGTTTTCTGGCACAGCTGGGATTCCAACCTGGGTCTCCTGACCTTGAGCCCTATGCTCCACCCACAGCCCCTGGGCTACTACTCCCTGCACACAAGGAACTATCAGAAAGGGCAGAACAAAACTATACACAAAGTGAGCGACTGAGAGTCCAAGAGCTGTGAGAGAAGTAAGAGAATGTCTTCATGCCTTACAAAAGAACCTGAGACCTTCTAGGAGATCATAAGTATCCCTCAATTAGTATTTTCTCCACTCTACCCTGTCCTAAATAGTGAGGCAACACAATCTTTTCTGCTTTTAAAGGAAGCTCACAGCAAGAAAAGAAAAGGGGGCAGAGACCAACACTTTAAGGCTGGAGCTTATAAACTTTTTATTAAGGCAGATTCTGCTTTTATCATTAGCATGTAATGAATTATTCTCAGTTTTCAATGTCTTGGTAATTGTCTCCAAAGAATCTCATTAAACATTGCTGGATACTTTTGATCATTTGTAATAAAAGTGATAACTTAGAATACTCTTGCATTTCTCAGTTGAGACTGCAAACCTGAAGCATTTCAATAGATAATTAATGACAGGTGAAAATCTCTAGGGAAAACCATCAGGGGTGTCTTGTCTTTGTTTTTCCCAGCAAGCCCCCTCTAGGTCAAGGAAAAAGTTTGCCAAACAATGCATCCTCTTGAATTCCTGCTTCTGCTCTACCACTTCCTGACTGGGGGTCTACAGGGCACATTTCCTAACTTCCCAGAGCATCTGTTTTTTTGTTTTGTTTTTGTTTCTTTGTTTTTTTTAAAATCTGGGTTGTTCACCAACAATAAGCAAACAGAAATCTAAATAAAAAGCACTATCTCATTCACAATAGCCAAAAAAAAAAAAATTTTTTTGAATACCTTGGCATCTTCCTAACCAGAGAAGTGAAAGACCTTTACAACAAAAACTACAAAACGCTGCTCAAAGAAATCAAAGATGACACAAACAAATGGAAAAATATTCCATGCTCACAGATTAGAAGAATCAACATTGTTAAGATGTCATACCACCCAAGGCAATCTACAGATTTAATGCAATACCCATTAAATTACCAGCAGCATTCTTCTCAGACCTGGAAATGACAATACAGAAATTCATATGGAAACATAAGTGATCATGAATAGTCAAAACAATCTTCAGGAAAAAAAAAGTGGGAGGCATGATGATCCCAGACTTTAAGCTTTATTATAAAGCTACAATAATGAAAACAGCCTGGTATTGGTATAAGAACAGGCATACAGACCAATGGAACAAGATAGAGATTCCAGAAGCCTAACCTCAATTTCTCAACCAACTCATCTTCTACAAAGCCTCCACTAACAATCACTGGGGAGAGGAAAATGTAATCAGTAAATGGTGCTGGGAAAACTGGCTGACCACATGTAGAAGATTAAACAAGACCCCTACCTATCACCATACATGCAAAATCAACTCTAAATGGATTACAGACCTAAACATAAAACCTCAAACTATAAGAACCTTAGAAAATGCAGGAGACACCGTTATGGAAATTGGAACCGGCAACCAATTCCTGATCAAAACCCCATGTGCCCATGCCATAAGAGAAAAGATAGAAAAGTGGGACCTCATCAACCTGACAAACTTCTGCAAAGCCAAAGAAACCATCAAGAGAGTGGGAAAAAATATTTGCCAACTGTGTATCTGATAAAGGCCTAACATCTAGGATCTATAAGGAATTCAAATGTGCCAAAAAGAAAAAAACGAACAGCCCCATTACAGTGTGGGTAAAAGATATTAATAGACAGTTCTTAAAAGAAGACGTATGAGCAGCCAACAGATACTTGAAAAAATGCTCAGCCTCACTAGTCGTCAAAGAAATGCAAATTAAAATCATACTGAAATACCACCTAACTAGTCAAAATGGTCATCATCAATAACTCAAAAAACAACAGATGCTGGAAAGGATGCGGCGAAAAGGGAACACTTCTGCACTGTTGGAGGGAGTATAACAACCTCTGTGAAACAATGTGGTGGTTCCTAAAAGATCTAAAAATTGACCTCCCATATGACCCCACAATCCCCCTACTGGGAAATCCCAGAGAACTAAAATCACTCTCTAAAAAATATACCTGCACACACATGTTTATTGCAGCATTATTCACAATAGCAAAAACATGGAACCAACCATACTGCCCACTGAAAGAGGATTGGATTTTTAAAAAATGTGGTACATATACACAAGAGAATATTAAATAGCCACAAAGAATAACAAAATTATGAACTTTGCAGCAACTTGGATGGACTTAGAGTCTATAATACTGAGTGATCTACCACAGAAACAAAGAACCGAGTATCACATGTTCTCACTCATAAGCGGACCTTGAACAACTATCGTAATAGTATAAGAAAGGGATTGGCAGTAGTGGGAAACTGCCAGGAGAGGGCGGAGGTGGGAGTGGCAGTAGTGGGAAACTGCCTGGGGTGGAGGGGCACACCTCATCAACAAGGGTATCTGCATAATAAACATTTGTATACGTAATCCTGAATTGTACCCCACATATTTAAAATAAAAAATGATAAAAATAAAAACATAACTCAAAGACAACAGATGTTGGAGAGGATGCAGCAAAAATGGAACACTTCTACACTGTTGGTGGGAGTGTAAACTAGTACAGCCTCTGTGGAAAACAGTGTGGCAATTCTTAAAGCATCTAAAAATAGACCTCCCATATGACCCTGCAATCTCCCTACTGGGAATATACCCAGAGGAACTCAAATCACTCTATGAAAAAGGTACCTGAACACATATGTTTATTGCAGCATTGTTTACAACAGCAAGAGCATAGAACCAACCATGCTGCCCATCAAAAGAAGACTGTATAAAAAATGTGGTATATATACATGATAGAATATTATGCAGCTATAAATAGGGACAAAATTATGAACTTTGCAGCAACTTGGAGGGACTTAGAGGCTATAATACTGAGTGATTCATCACAGAAACAAAGAACTGAGTATCACACGTTCTCACTCATAAATGGACCTTGAACAACTATCATAATATTATAAGAAAGGGATTGGCAGTAGTTGGAAACTGCCAGGGGAGGGCGGGGGCAGGATTGGCAGTAGTGGGAAACTGCCAAGGGAGGGGGAACACACCTCATCAACTAGGGTACTTGCATAATGAACATTTGTGCACCTACCCTGAATCGTACCCCAGATATTTAAAATTAAAAATAAAATAAAATCTGGGTTGTTGTAACTATTAGTGAGAGGATAAACTTCAAGGCTGAAACAGAAGATGCTCACAAAAATGCCAAGTTCAAGTCAATAAATATATTGTCATATATTTTTATTCAAAGCTAGAAATCATGAGATTTCTCTGGAAGCTCCCAAACTAGCTAGCACTCATTCAATGCAACTCCTTTAATCAAGATTCCTTTCTGCTATTGTATATTACTATATATGAATAACATATATTATGCTTTTACTATGATAGGCACTATGCTAAGGCCTTTAATATTAACTATCTCATTTGGTGCTTATGACAATTCTAGGAAGTAGGGACTATTATCTCCACTTTACAGATGAGAATAATAAGGTCAGAGGGGTTAATTTTTAATTTGTCCAACATCACCCAGGTAAGAGACAGTAGAACTGGGATTCAAACCCATGCAGTCTACCTCTGGAACCAGCCGGCTTCACCACCTTCTCACATTTCTTTAAGTCTTCCACCTTCTCTCCTAGGAACCAAAGAAGTGTCTAAGATTTCCCAGTGGACTTTCTATATCCAGATGATGTTCAATCATCACCAGCCAGTTTTTAAATCTTAGTTGTGGAGTAGATTATATTTTCCAAAAATAGTTTATCAGTATCTTCAATCTCACATACTCTTCTTATAATCTGATTATAACACTCTTCCCTCTCAGAGACAGAGTCCACATTCTGTTCCCTCCCCTTAAACCTGAGAGGGTTTGTTGCTTTGTGACTTCCAAGAGGAGGTTACACATAAAACTACAGCTTCCACATGATTCTCCTGGGATGCTCAGTCTTGGAAGTCATCATTATGCTATGAAAAGGACACACATTCTGTGAAAAGACCCATGAGGAGAGGCTCACATGGAAAGGAACTAAGACAACCCCAAGCCCAACTCTTAGGTCTGCCAAGGAAGGTCCCAGTTGACAGCTAGGCCTCTGTGAGTGAGTCCACCATACTGGAATTGGATCCTGTGGCTCCTGTAACCTCTAGTTGAGCCAAACTTGTTCTACGTGCTACACAGCACAGACAAGACTTTCTCAACAAACTCTGTCTAAATTACAGATTTGTGAGTGAAATAAACATTGCCGTGGGCTACTATGTTTTGCAGAAGTGTGTTCTACAGCAATAGACAAACCAGAGCAAGTTCCAACCTCCTTTTTGCTTTCCAGACCTACATGTTCAACTGTTCCCTGCACGTGTTCACTTGAATGTCCTCAAACCACTTCAGACTTAATGTGTTTAGGGAATTCCACTTCCACTTTGGATATAGAAATTCTCCCAGAAATGTTATTCCTGTCCTCATTATGAAAAAAAAGGCAGATAATCTACATAACTTATTTTGAGCCCATCTGAGAGATGAGGTCACAAGGTAGCCATGTGGATTGAATTCTGAAGAGTGGAAAACCCCTTTGAGGAGTGATGGGTCACACGAAATGCTTCACCTTTGGCAAAACATAGGGAAAAGATATGGCTACCATTAAAATAGGTAAGACGAAATCAGCTAAAACTGTAATGAATCCTTAAAGGTTGAGTGTAGGCTAACTTGACAGTATAAAAAATTGACAGCCCCAGATACAAGGAAAGTTTGCACTAATTTGCAAGCTCTTTTAAAGAGGTCTCAGCTGTGTGCTCATGAAAAATGATTAAAAACAGGACAGGAGATTGGAGAAGGCTCAAATCAGTGACATAGGAATGCAGGTGATGTTCAGCTGAAGCTTGGTCACAGGCACAACATCCCTCTCAGTTCCACAGACCTTTCTTTCCCAAAGCAAAAGCCTTAAGTCACTGGGAAGAGGAATAGAAAACCCTATTCCCAGTGCTCAAGAGAAGACACTTTACTTTTGAGGGAAAAGTAGAAGCCAAACCATTTGATCCTGGGGGAAGGGCAGAAGCAAAAGCCTCTGCCCTTGCGGAAGAAGCAGAAAAAAACTCTCAGGTCCAGGATCTTGCATTTATACAAAGCATAGGTCTACTCACTCTGAGAGAAGAAAGAGCCCTGTGCCAACCACAGACACAAGCGTGTTTGGCTGCCACAGAGACTTGAAGCAATACGTCCCACCCCTGAGACCCAGATGCACAAGATCTGCCCAAGACTAAAGATCAACAAGAAGTGAGAAAAGCCCCTGTGCCATCATAAGCTTCACACCGAATACAGCAACAGCAATCTACTGCTGGAGTAGGTGCAAGAACATAAAGAAAGACATGCAGTCATGCAGGAATTGCTGAAAACTGAGGATGAAGCAGGAAAACCAAGAAAAACTCCCTGGTTCCCCAGGTCCAATACTAAGCACACAATAACAGCAGATCACCTCTGGAAGAACTCAACTTATGGAACTCTGCAAGAATAGCAGCAACAACAAAAAACTAAACCCAGCTCAACTCTTCATTAGATTAACAGTTTATATACTAAGAATCTGACAGAAGAAGTGTGCCTACTCCCAGGAGTAAAAATCATTGACCCTAGTCTCTACTTTTCCACATACAATGTCTGACATTCAATAAAAAATTGCGAGACACACACACACAAAATAAGTAATAAACAATTAATTATCATCAGGTAACGCAACCAAGACCAGACTCAGAGGTGATACTGATGTTGGAGATATCAGACTGGGGCTTTCAAATAATTGTGATTGATATGATACAGTATCTAGCGGAAAAAGGTGAAAAAGATACATTAACTGATGGTGAATTTCAGCAGAGAAATAGAAACTACTTTATAGATAGGAAAATTAAAATACCATAAAGACATGTGAGAGATGAAGAATTCTTTGACAGACTTATTAGCAGTTGAGGGAGAATTGGTGAACTTGAATATAAGGCAGTAAAAATTATCCAAACTGAAACTCAAAGTGAAAAACAAAAAAAGAGCATCCAAGAACTGTGAGACCCTATAAAGTATTCTAGCCTATGTAACTGGAGCCAAGAAAAAAGAGAGAAAGATAAAATAGGGGCAAATATTTGAAGAGATAATGGCTAAGAATTTTCCAAAATTATGAAGTACAGCAAACCATAGGTCCAAGTTCAGGGAACCTGAAGCAGAATAAGTGATAGCGTGCACACAAGCACACGCATGCGTGCGCGCACACACACGCGTGCGCGCGCGCACACACACACACACACACACACACACACACACACACATCATAGTCAAGCTGCTCTAAACCTAAAAATCAGAATGAAAAAGAAAATCTCAATGGTAATCAAAGAAAAAAAAATCATACATAGAAAATAAATATAAAAATAAATATAATTCAGTAGACTTATGAAAAGTAAGAATACAAAGCAGAAGAAAATGGAGTGACACTTTTAAAGTACTAAAAGCAAAAGCCATCAATCTAGAATTTTATATAAAGCAAAACTATAGTTCAGAAATGAAGGTAAAATAGAGATCCTTCAAACAAAAGCCAAAAGAATGCATTGCTAGCAGACCTGCACTACAAGAAATGTTAAGAGAAATTCTTCAGAAAAGTAATACCAGATGGAAATTTTGATCTGTACAAAGAAATGAAAGTACATCAAAATAAAAATGTGAGCAAATATAAAAGACATTTTAAAACTAATTTTTAAATTGCTTTAAAGTATTATCAACAGTCTGAAACAAAAATAGTAATCATGTGTCTGAGGTTTATAGCATGTGTAGACGTAAAATATACATCAGCCATGGCAACAAAAATTGGGGTGAGGGAAGTGGAAGTATACTGTTGTAAGGCTCTTACACTATACACAAGGTAGTGTAATATTATATGAAAAAAGGCTGTGGTAAGTTAAAGACATATATTACAAACCCTACAGCAATCACTAAAAAGTTTTTTTAAAATAGATGTAGCAAATAAACCAATAGTGGAGATAAAAATGAATTATGAAAAATGTCCCACTGATCCAAATGAAGACAGAAAACTAGAACAAGATGAAAAAACAACAGATGTAACAAACAGCAAACAACCAGCAAGATTAGTAAGAAGTGCCCTTTCTTTCTCTAGCCTTATTTCCTTCTGAACCTGGTATAATATTTACGTGAGAGTGCAGCATTCTTAGTGAGCCTCAGTCTCCTTCAAAAGCATTTGGCAATCTGTGGACTGTTTCTGAAGATGCCAATGCTCCTTCTTCCTTCACCCATTAGCTCATAGTCACAAAACATTTCAAGCCCTAAAAAATCTTTACAAAAAGGTATTGATTGTATCAAGGGTGGATCAGAGTCAAGCCTGTTATCTAAAGATAAGCCTGTGCAGAGCTGCTTAGTCAGTGAAACATCATCTGAAAGACAAAAACCTCCATGTCCTCGCTCCTCCCTCATGTTTGGCTCCTGCTCCCCATCAAAGAGCCACCATATTTGTTTTCAGGCTGAAATGGAATGTTAAATGTAAGGTGTTTTAAGAATAAAATCAGGTGTTTTTTAAAAGGGAAAGGAAAGAGAAAAACAACTAGCAAAATAATATATATTTAAATATGTATATTCAATCCAACCAAGATTAATAATTGACTTAAGTATAAATGGCCTAAACAACCCAACTAAAAAACAGAAATGTCAGATTTGATTAAGAAAAAGCAAGACCCCACTCTATGCTATCTATAAAAAAAAAACACATTAAATATAAAGTCATAGATAGATTAAAAGGAAAAGAATGGAAAAAGGTGAAAACCAATAAAAGGAAAGTTGGAGTGGCTATGCCAATATCCAACCAAGTAGACTTCAGAACAAAAACTATTACCAGAGATAAAAAGATACAATTGCTTAATCAAAAAAAAAAAAAACAACAATCTTTAATATGTATGCATTTACACAGAGGAACAGAATTTCAAAATAAATAAAGCAAAAATCAATAAAACAGTAAGGAGAAATAGATAAATCAGCTATTATAGTTGGAGATTCACCACTCTCTCAGCAATTAGTAGAACATGTAGACAGAAAATTAGTGAGAATATAAACAACCAGAACAACAGAATTAGACAACCTGAACTCGTTCTAGAAAATAGAAGGGAGGGAGGGAGACTTCCCAACTCATTCTATGAGGCCAGCATTACCCTAATATTTGTCAGTCAAAGAAATCACAAGAAAATTATGGGGTGATGTCCCTCATGTAAGTAGATGCAAAATTCTTTTACAGAATATTAGCAAGATGAATAAAAAATATATTAAAAGAAGAATGTGACATGATCAGGTGTGAATTATCCCAGGAATTCATGACTGATTCAAGACTCAACCAATGTAATATATGATAACAACAGGCTAAAAAAGAATTGGCAATATTCAATATCTATATATGATGTTTTAAAATTCTCTCACAATCTAGGAATAGAAGAAATTTTCACAATGTAGAAAGAAAGAAAGAAAGAAAGAGAGAGGGAAAGAAAGAAAGGGACATTTATGAAAAAACTTTTACAACTGAACTTTTATGCCCAATAATGAAAGACTGAATGCTTTTCCTGAAAGATTGAGATTAAGTCAAAGATGTCTTCTTTTATCATTTATATTCAATATAATTAATACTGGAAGTTTTATCAGTAAAAAATGCAAAAAAAGAAATAAAAGACATACAGATTAGAAAGGAAGAATTATAACTGTACATGAGCAGATGAAATAATTGTCTATATAGAAAATATCAAAAATCTACGAGAAAGTTAGCTAAACAAATAAGCGAATCCAGCAGGTTGACTGTGGAATACTCTGAAGGTTTCAAAATATTGCTGACAATAAAGAGAACCTAAATAAATGGAAAGATATACTATGTTCATGGATCAAAAGACACAATATTGTTAAGATGTCCATTTTTCCCAAATTGAGTATAATCACATTAGAAGTCTCAGGAGGCAAAAACCAAAAAAAAAAAAAAAAAAAAAAAGAAGAAGAAGGAGAAGAAATCTCAGGAGGCTTTTAAAATAAAGCTATATTTGTTGACTATAAAATGTGTGCGAAAAAATTTATGTGAAAAAGACCTGAAAGAATCACAGCAATTTAAAAAAAAATGTTGAAGGAAGTGCACTACCTGATTTTAAGACTTATAAAATTATGGTAATCAAGACAGTTTATGTTGGCAGGAGAAACAGAAGACTAGAAAGAAAAAGAAAAAAAAAAAAAACAGAAAAAGACATACAGATGTGCAGTTAATTGATTTCCAGTGAAGGTGTCAAAGAAATTCAGTGGAAAAAGAATGCCCTTTTAACAAATAATGCTGGAGGTATTGCACATCTTTATGCAACATAATGAATCTCAACTCCTAATTTACACTATAAATGAAAATCAACTTGAAATGGATTATAGAACTAAAGTTGAAACCTAACACTTTAAAACTTCTACAAGAGTCTGGGCTGGGTGGTGCAGTCTATAATCCCAACACTTTGGGAGGCCGAGATGAGTGGATTGCATGAGCCCACGGGTTCGAGACTAGCCCAGGCAACTTGGCAAGACCTCATCTCCACAGTAAATAAAAAAATTAGCCAGGCGTGGTGGCATGCACCTATAGTTCCAGATACTTGGAAGGCTGAGGCAGAAGGATCACTGGAGTCCAGCAGGTCGACACTGGGGTGGCCATGAGTGTACCACCGCACTCCAGCCTGGGTGATGGAGGGAGACTCCAATGCAAAACAAAACAAAACAAAACAAAACAAAACAAAACAACAACAACAAAACTTCTACAAGAAAAAAGAAAAAAAACTTTGTGACTTCGAGCTAGGCAAAGACTTCTTAAGGGCACAAAAAACAAACCACAAAAAAAATTGATAAATAGGACTTATAAAAGTTAAAAGTTTCTGATCTTTGAAGGACATTATTAAGGAAATTTAAAGTAAAGCCACAGACTGCTAGAAGATACTTACAAAACATCTATGTAATAAAGGACATGCGTCTAGAATGTTAAAAAACAAAACAAAACTCAATAAGAAAATAACCACTCAATAAGAAAATAACACAAGAAAAAGTGGGCAAGAGTCAAACACACATTTCATCACAGAAAATATATAGATGGCAAATACGCACATGAAAAGATGTGCAACACTATTAGTCATTACCATAGGGAAATACAAGTTAAAACCAAAATAAAACCACTCTGTACCCACTAAAATAGCCAATTGTCAAAAAATGAGCAGTAGTAAGTGTTAGCGAGGATGCAGAGAGCTGGAACTCTCATATATTGCGAAATGTACAGCTACTGCTCCCTCGTCATGTCCCACTGCCTGTCTGCCTTCAGTTCACCCACACAAGGTACTCAAAGTGGACTTCTCCCTGACTGTGTCAATGTCCTAATTTAAACCCTTCCCTGGTTCCTCATTGCACTCCCTTTTCCCCCAAGGCACATTTCAAAACCTTATCAAGGAATAAAACCCTTTGCAATCCTGCACCTTGATGACTAGAGGAGCCCCTTTTCATGTCACTCTGCTTCTATACTCCATGTTTCAAGCATGGTGGTTGGCTTCATTCCTTGACTCTCCCTATCTTATCTTGCCTAAAATGCCTTACTACTTGTTTGTATAGACTGTGGGTAATGGAGAGGAAGGACATCCTTCTTTTAAGAAATCACACTCTGGAGCCAGATTGTCTGGGTTTGAATCCAGACTCTAGCACCTATGTACTGTTTAACTTTGGGTAAGTTACTTGATCTTTCTGTGCCTGTTTCTTCAACTCTAAAACAGGGATATCGACCAGCTTCTGTAATCATGGTGACTGTTCTTCCTGGTTTTCCCCATTGTCCTGCTTCCCTTATCACAACCAAGGTTTTCTTGGTTTGGATGATAAATATGTGGTATTCTGTTTATGGAGTTTTGGGGGTGATTAAATGCGTTAACCTGTAGAGTTCTGAAGAAGTGCCTGGCATACATTAAGTGCTATGTAAGTGTTTCAGAAAAAGTTTATCCAGTGAATGAAGGGAGTAGGGGAAGAGAGAAGGAAGGAAAAAAAAAAAAAAACGAAAGAAGGAAGTATGAAAGGAAGAAAAGAGGAAGAAGAAAGAGGGAAGGAAAGAGAAGGAAGGCAGGCTATACTGTCTTTGCAAATCACCTACCAATTTGGGATGATTTTCCCTTGAATTAATGACACAAAATTTAGGCTTTCTAACAGCACTTAATTTGTATGCCAGGACAGAATGCCCCACATCTTTCAGAGACACACTTTCTCTCTCCTTGTTTCTGAATGTAACTACGTCTTGTTTTCTTTTTGGTGAAACCAAGCAGGAGCTGCCAGGTCTCCAGGGGGAGGCTGATTTCTGCTGTCCCACGGCAAAGAAGTGCAACCAGATTCCAAGTTTCTGGTGCAGAACCAAGCAGCGGATCTGTGCTGGGTTTTAAAGAAGGCCTTTGAGAAACTTTAGGGAAGCCTTTCTTCTTCCACAGGTGGGATTTGTTAGAAAAGGTGCCTCCAGGTTCTCTACCAATCCTTGACATCAGTCCATGGGGCTCAGGTGGGTGGGGACATCAGATAGAAGTGGAGGTCAGGCTCCCATCTGGATCTCAAGACTCTCTTCCCAACCATAATCTCATTATATCACTATTTTACTCGAAGCCTATCATGAACATCTCATTGTCTCATGGATGAAATCCAAATCCCTATACCACTAGGTCTCAAACTTTCATGTAAACCAGAATCGCCTAGAGACCTTGTAATATATACGCTACTGGGCTCCACTCTCAGATTTTCCAATTCTTTCCTGTATCTTGTGGTCCTGGCTGCAACGTGACGGAGCAGGCAGATTCTGGGGTATAGTGAAAAAAAAAGGGTGGGCATGTTGGCCCAGCTTCCTCGGCAGCCGGTCCTGCAGGCGGGTGGGGGCCCAGGGCGGGTTGGGCATTAGGGGGAAGGCCTGGTAAGTGGCGATGAACAGGTCTTTGCGGAAGGACAAGCCCAGCACATCCAGGTCTTTGCGGTCACAGCAGAAGGCGCAGGTGAGGGTCACAAACACTGGCAAGGGAGGGCAAAGTGGGGTGTCAGGAGTCCCCCTTCCTCACCCCCAGTCCCTAGCAAGCCACTGCTCCTCCCTCAGTAGCATAACACTTAAATCTACTTCTGGCCTCCACCTCAACCCTCCATTTCCCTGGGGCACTCCTCCAATGCCAACCCATTTCACTTCCTTACCTTTTCCGGGGCCACCTGGACTTGAGACCAGTACTTTTGCGGTCCTTCAAGTATTCAGGGTCCACAAGCACCACGCCGTCTACAGGGTCTACTTTGTTCAGGTGAGCTATAAAATCCTGCTTGCCCAAGTACACGGTGAGTTGGCTTCTCCCCCATGGTGCGCGTGCCTGCCGCCTGGTTTGCGGCGGGCTTGCAGGCTTCTCGCCCGCCTACCTGTTGCCCAGTCCCTGCTCCTCCCGCACCACTGCCTATTTTATCATTTCAAGCACATTTACAGTTGTGAACTAAAAAGGGATCTCTGGAAATCTAGTGTTCTAGGTACAAGGTTGGTAGTGGATTTAAGACAAAGAAAAGGCAAAATTTCTACCACTGCTAACCTTGCAGACCTGCTGGTGAGGTAAAGTGTACACCAGCGCTGTCCAATAGGAAAGCACTGTGAGTCACAGATATAACTGTAAATTTACTCATAGCGATGTTTTAAAAAGCAAAAAGAAATATGTGAAATTGATTTTAATGAAATATTTAATTTAACTCAGCATATTAAAATATTATCATTTCAACATAGAATCAATATAAATATTGAGATAGCTTACATTCTTACTTTCCAATGAAATCTTTAAAATACAGTAAGTATATTTTCAGCACATCTCAATTCTTAATTAGCCACTTTCAAGTGCTCAGTAACCACGAGTGGCTATTAAGCATAATAGATAGGTATAAAAATATTATTCACAAGCTGGGCTCGGTGGCTCAGCCTGTAATCCCGTGCCTTAGGAGGCTGAGGTGAGTGGATTGCCTGAGCCTGAGGGTTCGAGACCCACCTGGGCAATTTAGTGAGACCTCATCTCTACAATAAATCAAAAAATTAGCCAGGTGTGGTAGTGTGCGCCTGTAGTTCTGGCTACTTGGAAGACTGAGGCGGAAGGATTGCCAGAGCCCAGCAGGTAGAGACTGCGGTGGCCGGGAGCAGCCACTGCACTCCAGTCTGGGTGACAAAGTGAGACTCCAACTCAAAATATATATATTATTCATAGAATTTGGCAGAATTTGGGAACTACATGGGATGAGCTTGCATGGAATTCAAGACTCAGTTCTGCCCTGAATGTCAGCTGCAGAGGGGAGAATCAGGAGTTTTCCGTTTGGGAACAGAGTCAAAGACCATGTGTGGTACCATGGGAAAAATACCAGTGGAATGGGAGGCTGTAAGTTTGAAAACTGGGGTTTCCATAAACTAGCTAAAATCTTAAAGCACTCACTTATCTTTGATCCTTGAACTCCTCATCTACAAAATGAGTGGGGGTGTCTATTCTAAATAAAGTTGCTATTAG
The DNA here is from genome assembly GCA_027257055.1 of Cephalopachus bancanus. Lineage (NCBI taxonomy): Eukaryota > Metazoa > Chordata > Mammalia > Primates > Tarsiidae > Cephalopachus > Cephalopachus bancanus. The sequence goes on along the minus strand of JAPVLO010000369.1, from coordinate 456,703 downwards.
GATAATGTGAGTATATCAGTGTACTTGGGCTATCACAACAAAATGCCACAGACTGGGTGATTTAAACAACAGGAACTTATTTCTTCACCGTTCTGAAGGCTGGAAATCCAAAATCAAGGTGCTAGCAGGGTCAGCTTCTTCTGAGGTCTCTCTCCTAGGCTTGCGGACGGTTGCCCTCTTTCTGCCTCTTTATATAATCATCCCTCTGTGTCATTCCCTGGTGTCTCTTATGTGTCCATATTTCTTCTTCTGATAAGGATACTGGTCAGATTGGATTAGGGCCCAACTTAATGGTCACATTTTAACTTAAGCACCTCTTTAAAGTTTCTGTCTCCAAATATAATCTATAATACTGTATGTTAGGCCTTCAATGTATGAATTTGGTGGGACACAGTTAAGTCTAAGCAGTGAGTTAAGAGAAGCAGATGTCCTTTGTGATGTATAAAAGGTGGAAGGAGATATTATTATGGGCTGGCACTGTAGACCAACCAGAAGGCCATTGAAGTGACCTGGCTGTTGGACTTCCCAGCAGAAAGTTAAAAAGTGTCAGGGGGACAGTTGCTGAATCTCACATCCCAGGTGTTGACTTCGAGCAAACTACCCCAGGGATACTGTCTCATTATGTCTTTTCATTTCAGTATTCAGGATGCAAGAAAAAGAAAGCAAAAAAAAAAATTAAGACCCCCCCCCAAAAAAAACCACCACCACAACAAATTTTCCTTCCAACCTCATCTCCACCACAGCCTTCTTTAACCTTGTATTCCAGAGACTCAGGTTATTTCCTAGGCCAGTTGTTCTCAAACTTGTTGGTCTCAGGATTACTTTATACTTTTAAGGATATTTTTATTATGTAGATTATATTTATTAATATTTACCATATTATAAATTAAAGCAGAAATTATAAAAGTAGTCATCTACAATAACAACAATAAACTAACATATTTTTTTAATTTTATTTTATTGTAGAAATGTGGGGTACAAGTGAGAATTAACTACATAAGTAGGCTGCATGCAGGTGAAGTTTGGGCTTCTAACTGACCCTCACTCCTCCTGGTAATGAACCAAGTACTCTTTGTGTTGTCATGTGCCCTCCACCTTCCCTCCCTTGCCTAGCAGTGTCCGGTGCCTACCGATCCCTCCCTTGTGCTAATGTGACTAATGTTCAAACCCCACTTATGAGTGAGAACATGCGGTATTCAGAGCTATGCAGCCATGAAGAAGAAGAAAATCATGGACTTTGCAGCGAATTGGATGGAGCTAGTAACATATTTTTAAATAAAAAATGGCTATATTCTCAAAAAAATTAGAAGGGTGACATTGCCTTATATCTTTGCAAATCTCTTTCATATCTGGCTGAATAGGAGATAGCTGTTTCTACATTCATTCTGTTGCACCATGTTATTTGGTTAAAAATATGAAGAAAATAGAGCTTCACACATACATGTAGTTAAAAAAGGAAGAATGTTTTAATAATATTAAGGATAACTGTGGGTATTGTCCTTTGATACTGTCATCCTTCTTAAAGGTTAGACACAATGTGGAACCTGAAACTACATCAGCAAACGTTTTTGTACTTCATTACATTAAAATCATTGGTCTATCTTGAACTTTGAATGAACCTTTTACTCACGCATAATTTTGTAACATCATGCATTGGTCATTTGGAAAATATTGGTCCATCAAGCCATGCAGATATTTCAAATGTTGACACATTTCATTATCCAATACCAAAAATTCACATTTGTTAATATCACCACAAATCTCATTATAAAAGTCTTTAAATATTGAGAGCTGTTAGGTTCACTGTGGCAGTTACAAGATCTTCAGAATTGTAATATTCATTTGAAAGTTTGATTTTTATCATTGGCAACAAATAGTTGTTTCTCTTGAAATTAGCAGATTTGCTTTTTTCATGTTTGATAAGAAGCTGAAAAATAACTCACTTTAATAACCTTAGCTTGACTATCAGTTATTCCTTCAGGTAAAAATGACACTGATTTCATGAGAAAAGGAGCTAATTCAGCTCTTAACTGAAACAATCAAACAAGAACTTTTCTTGAGACAACCATTGTACTCTGGTAAGCAATAGAAGTGCTTTCTGAAATGCATTTCATCAAACAAAATATTAGAAAGATGTGTACTCTAGAGTTGAGAGCTAATAAAATTAATAATATTTACTGCTCTATTAAAAACATTCTTAAGTGACATTGATGCTTTTTTTCTCCTGCGTGTGTTTGGCAGTGAAGAATACAATGACTATTGGTACAGTTTGTTTCCATTGCCTTGAGTTATGCTAAGCAATTTTACCCACCATTGCTTTGGCAACATCAGTGCAAATATCTCACAGTGGAAAAGGCAAATAATATATCATTATTATTCTGAAAATAGTTTTGACCTTATGGATCCCCCGAAATGTCTCAGAGACTCCCAAGAGCCCCAGACCACACTTTGAAATTTGCTCTTCTAAATTCTTAGATCTAAAATTTGGCTTATTTGCATGGGCTGTTCCGTCTGTCTGAAATGCCTGTCTGACCTCCTCTACTAATGAAAATCTAATCCTTCTTTCAGACCCTATTTGAACTACACCCCACCCATTGTCCACATTTCACTCACTCCCTCCTGGGTCAGGGCTGGAATTGACTTTGAAGGAGCAGTCCAGAGAACTGTCTGCAGTGAGGAGAAAGCAAGTAGGAAGAGCTCAGAGTCCTCAGGAGGGCTTATGCATATGTGTAGGTGCATAGGTATATATTTCTGGGGTGTGTAACATAGACATGGAAAACACAGATTTGAAAACTGAGTTCAAAGGGGACAAGAGCAAGATTACAACCAGAAGACAGAGCTAGGGGTCAGAGCAAGATGGTTGGCATGAAGTGGGAGGAATTAACCAGAGAAGTTATGAGAAGTAGTTGGCAGACATACAGTATGCAAAACCAGTGAATTCTAGGGAACATGTATGGATCTCTAAAACGTTGTGGAGAAACAAAAAACCAGGAGGCAAAATTGCAGAATGACTATATTCACTGAACCAAAAATACGAACTGAACCAAGAGCACAGTGTTTGACCAAGTAGGGTTAATATTTCATAAAGGGCTGCATTATTTCTCTACCACTTTCTGATGACTTTGTCAATGGAGCCCTTCTCCAAGGAAAAGAACAGTATAATGAGGAAAAAACACACATATATGAAGCTAACAGCAACTGTTGTCTAGTTGACTTAATCTTAGCGGAAGATTAGGAAATAATTGCAGTGGGGAAGGGTGAAATTGTGCATAGATAAATAGCAAAGTTATGAAGGAAAAGAATGTGAGTTCTATTAAAGATTAATTGAGCCTAAGTAATCAAGGGAAGGTATCTGGGTATACCCATTGTGTTGTGTCTGTCCCAACATACACTGAAGTCAACGTGGGTTGAATATCATGTAGTCATAGGACTACATTGTTTTGTTCATCAGTGGTGCTGCTTGAATGAAACTTTGAAAGTGCCAAGCATTTAACTGAGCTAGCTGCCTACACTGTGTTTTTTGTACTTTCAAGGTGGTTAATGAAGGTAGAACTGTGAGCCAACAATTGAGACTAGGCTTGAGGGTTTTAGACAGCTGCTTTGAATGCTGGTCAGTAGACAAATCTGTGCACAGGGGCAATGGAGGAACTTCTCTTGACACAGTAACAGGCCTCTGAGGGTCTACTCCCTGAATATGTCAGTTTAGGGCCAGGCAGTATTAATCAGGGTTAACCATGGCAGCTCAACACTTACAATGTAAAAAGCCCTTTGAGGCTGGACTGGTCATTGGAAGTTGGTAAGGAAGAGAAAGAGCCAGTAGGAGGTAGCAGGAAGGAATTCAAACATGGCAAAATATGGTGACTCGAGAATATGGGTGATAGAATCAGAAGCGTATTAGGAGCAGTGTAGGCCTACTGGCCCTGGATTAGTTTCTTAGGTGGCTTAAAACTAGAGAAACTTATTTTTTCACAGTTCTGGAGGCTGGAAGTCCAGAATCAAGGTGTCATCAAGTTTCCTTGAGGGAGACTCTGGGGGAGAGTCTTCCAAAGATTGCCTGCAATCCTTAATGTGCTCTGTCTGACTTTGGACACATCCATCACTCAATCTCTGCCTCCATCATCACACGATGAACTCCCTGCATGTGTCTCTGTGCTTGCGTCTCTTCTGCTTATCTTATTAGGGCACCTGTCATGTTGGATTAGGGCCCACTCTAATGACCTTATCTCAATTTGATTACATTTGCAAAGACCTGTTTCCAAATAAATTCACATTTACAAACTGAGAGCAATAAGGCTTTTAACATATCTTTGGAGGGAGAGCATGCACAAATCAACCCATAATAGACTCCAACCGCGGAGAGCAGTAAATCCAACAGGCAGATGGAGGCTATCCATGAGGCAGCTGAGCAGGAGTGACGTTCAGAAGCCCCAACAGATGTCAGCTCCACCAGTGATGCTCAGCCCTCACCCTGTAGGTTGTGGGTTCTGGTGAGCAAGGCTGACAAGAACAAAGCAGGGAAATCCTTGGTATTTCAGAGTACAGGCCAGGCCATTAAGGTTGGACACCCAGGAACAGTGTAGGTCAAGATGAGACCCACAGTAGGGCCATTTTTGAACTGAGACCTTTCCTCAGGGCTATTGAAAACCCCCACTGCTCTGGGTCTGTCTAATCTTGCAGGTGTCAGACAAGAGAGGACCTTGCTATGAGGGCAGAAAAGCTGGAGATGGGGGGCAGGAGGGAACAGAGATCCTCAGGGAATGAGCTCTTGAGGGGGAATCATCCCTCCCTGATATAGCCTTCTAAGCCCAAGTTTTGATTGTAAAACTAGGACAGGTTCCATCCATGCTGAACTGCACGCCTTTTGTCATCTTGGTTTCCCTCCGTAATGACTCACTGGTCTGAGCACGTTTCTCCCCACATCAAGGATGGGAAGCACGGAGAAGACTATGGTCCAGCGCCCTCTGAAGTCATTGGCGACCGCAACGGAAGTAGTTGGGGGTTGACAGTAAAGTTAGGGATTGAAATTATTCAAGCTCTTAAAATGGGATAATAAGGTAACTTTCCTCCTCCCGGTATGAGCTCATTTAATTGTAAAGATCTTAATAAATTCAGCCTGATTAACTCCAACCTTGTGGGGGAAGGTTATTCAGTGTTGTGGAATTAATTTTAAACAGAAGCTAAAAAAAAAATTAGAGTGAAAAAAAAAGAAAAATCTTTAGTGCAGAATAAGGGCAGGAGGTGTGTGTGTGTGTGTGTGTGTGTGTGTGTGTGTGTGCAGGAAGTCAGTGCTGGGGAGCACCCACCAGTGGGGCTGGACCTGTTTCTGAAATCACTCCAGGGCATCTGATTAATAATCTGCTTTCTCAAACTTGGCAGTGCTTCAGACACCTCCCCCAGGAAGCTCTGGAAGCAAAGTGTGGACCACTCAGGGGTTGGCAGAATTGTCTGGGACCCTGTCCTGCTTGGTCCCCACCTTTCCATCCAGGCCTGGTGTTCTCTTGCCCTGAGTGGTTTCCATGTCCCAGTTACCACTGTGCTCATGAGCCAGGTAGCCATGTATTTTGCATTCTGGCTCCTGTACTTATCAGTTGGCTAAACTCACGTAAGTCTATCTCTTTGGGCTTCGATTTCCTAATGAAGGCAATACTCACTGGGAAAATTAGATACTCAAGGGGTGCTTAGCCCAGTGTGTGTGTGTTGGCTGCCACCACTATTGCTGCCTGTGACTGGTTTTTCTGTGGCTCTCCGTCTTTTTTGTCCCCATGGACTCTGGCTGAGATGCACTCCTGGCTCTTTCCATTTCAGACTTCCCTGGACCTCAACATGGACCTTGACCTCCAGGCCAACCTGAGAAATCTGAAAGAGAAGTCCACTCATCAAAACTGCAGGTTCTGTGCTCTGCTTATGGCAGGCATTGTGTCTATACCTCAGGGCAGCCTTAGAATCCTATTGTAGATTTAGAAAATGGGGTGCAGGAAGATTAGAGAGGTTTACTGGCTTGTGTTTGAGGCTGAGGAAGCCTAATTAATTACCTACACCCACACTCCTCCCTCGAATGGTTTCCAACTAATTTGAGAAATCAAAAAAGCACTATCAAAACAGTCTCTGCTCTGTTAACTAAAGCTCAGGCCCCCCTTACAAAACTGGATTGCAGAATGTGCCTCTGACCAGAGCAGAAAAAGAACTTTCTATTTCTTCTCTCTGAACTTACTTGACCCTGGTCCAGGCATTGCTGCTGGACAGCGGTAGTCCTCCCTGTTTGGGGTGGGGAGAGACTTAGATAAGGACCATATTCTGCCCCATGAACCCACCCCGTGGGAGGTAAGAGCCCAATGCAGGATGTACCCACTCATGTTAAGCCAGAGGGAGCAAAAGTGGAGAGCTGGGGTCACTGGCATCCTTGCACAGCTCCCTTCAGTGGAGGACAAATCCGAGATGGGTATTATTCTCCAGCCACCATCCATCTGTGCCACCTTAACTTGCCCTCCCTGCTGAATAATGGAACTCATGACTTGTTGGTCACTTTCTGCATCTGAACATCTGTCGGATTTAAAACTCACAATTCAGATCTGATTCAAAGTTCTCGCCTCCCTCCCTGGACAGTCCTGCTTAGCACTCCAAACCTGTAGGGCTGTCAACCATGGAGCCTAACTTCCAAACCTGTAGGGCTGTCAACCATGATCATCTGGGCCATGCCCTGTTCAAGGACACTGGGCCCAAGGGTGAGGGGACTGAAATCCAGTCACATAAGATGGACAAACCCTGGACAAACCCTGCATCTGCTGAGGAAGGGCCCCTTTCACTCCTTGGTCTCCTCACAAGGGGTGCCTATTTTTAATTCCTGTCACAAGTGCTCATGACTTCCAGTTCAGATGGTCCTCCCACATCTAGCCTTGTATCTCCTATACCCCCATCCTACCTGCTGCACCCCAAATTCACTCTTCATGCAGCAGAGTGGTCTTCCAGAAAGTGCTAATCTGACCATGTCACTTCTCTGCTTAGAATCCTTTGAGAACCTTTCACTGCCTTCAGCATCAGTTCCAACCTCTTCAGTGTGTCTTGTGAAGCCCTTCCTCACCCTCTTCCCCAATGTTAGAGCTTCAGCTGAGCTGAACTTTCCACTTCTCCCCATGGCAAGTGTTTCTGTCTCAGTCTCCCCTCTGGCATGTGAACGTGCTGTTTTCTCCACCTGAAATGCTTTCTCCTCCACATCTCTTTCCTTGGCTAATGACAGCCCATGCTGTCAGTCTCAGTTTATATGCCCCCTCCTCAGGAGGACTTGTCCCAACAAAATTAATGTGGAGTTTTAAAAAGCACCTTTTAGTCAATATTGTCGTTGTTTTAACCAATATTATGACCCGTTAGCAACCAGGGAATTAATTTATTGGGTTGCAAGAGGCATTTTTTAAAAAATGAAATTAAGTAGAATAGAAAACATCTGAGGGAATTTCAGTGTTTGGTGGAATTGTTTAAATTGCGTGTATGTGCCCACATACATGTGCACCTGGGTTGTGCTATACAGTGTTTTTCCCACTGTGGATAATGATCCAAAACTTTGAAAGCCACAGCTGTAGGTGTCTCTCTGCCCAGCCAGGCTGAGAATGATTGCTTTAGTTTGTCAGGGTTCCTAGAGCCATGGAATTGTTGACTGAAGTAAACAGTCAGAAGGACAGGTTCCGAATGGTAGTAGCCACAGAAGTATTCTGGCTATGCCCACTTTGTGTTTCTGAGGCTTCTACCTTCCTGGACACCCATCCCCACCTCACATTCTCAGCACTTCCCCTTCCCCACATGGACCCAGCTTATAGGATTTGTCAGTGGACGTTAGTGGCCAAGATGTGTGTTTATTGGCTGATGGGTGCCTTGCAAGTACAACACAGGACAACCGCCTTCAAAAATAGGTTGACTCTCAGATGGTGATGATAGGAGCTGTCATCAGCTGCCAAGTTTCATTGTACCTCAATGTGAAACTCTTGTGGGATCTATACTTGGCAAGTGGCATGTTGGCCTTCATGTCCCCAAGGATACAGCATGGCTGAGAGGGTGTGTCAGGGAGCCAGCCCCATGTATACCCTGCTTCAGATCCAGGTCTACCAGCTCCCTGAGAACAGCACTTAGCAGACTTCCATAAACAAGGACATTCATCTTTGTCAGCCCTAATGAACCACATTTGTCAGACAGGAACCAGAGAGCAGCTGTGTTGGAGGGAGACAAATCACTTAATCCAAGGCTCCTGATGTGGCAGCCCCTGGCACGGAGGAGATCATGGCATTTAACTACAGAGGGGCCTGGAAGACCCATGTGGGGAGAGAGCTGGCTGCCCTCAATTGCTTCTGTCGGGAGAGAGTGTGTGAGCTGGCAAATGTAGTGTGTGCGTTGGCTGGTGCCTCTCTCCTTGATGCTGCACCTGGTTCTGGCGCTGTGCACCCTGCAGATGCCTGGGCAGGAAGAGAGAGACAGCAGGTGGCAGCCTCTGTTCCCAGCATGATGCAGGTCTGGCAAAAAATGACTGTTCAGTCATCTCTTCTAGTCCCATCAACTCTCCGATTAAGTGTTTAGGAAAGACTCAGATGCAAGAGACAGAAACCCATCTCAAATGAGTTCAGGCAAAAAGAGATGTATTTTTCAAAAAGCTCATGGACTGTGAGGTTGAACAAGGTAGGGATGCATCTGGGTTTCATGGACAAGTGCATCCGAACTCAGACTCAACCTGGTGCCTCTGCTTTCTCTCCAAAACTTTGAAAGCCATGGCTGTAGGTGTCTTGCTGCTGGCTTTGTCCTCACTCCGCATAGATAGACCTTTTCCAACAGAGGGAAATTTTGGCAGACAGCACACAAATTTTATCTTTTACAGCACTCAGCACTAGAGGGTGGTTGATTGAGGCTTTCTCTGGCCCAAAACTGAAGAGGGGGGAGAAATCCTTCCAGAAAAGAGCTCTGATTGTCCATTTCAGATCAATTTGCCAATCCTGCCACTTATGGCATGAGAGTCACTGAAAGCAGCTCCCATAGGAACCACAAGACTGGGATCAGAGAGAAGCAGTTTTTGGGGAAGGGTGGAAGTCCTTAGCAGACAGGATAGCACAGGCCCACTTTGATGGTTGTTTGTCTTCACTTCCCCTCAAAATCTACATCCAACTCAGCTCCTTCTTCTCTGTACCTACCTTCAGATCCAGAGATAGAAATAACACTCCTTTCCCCAAAGACACTCAGGGAATAAGATCAAGCAGGATGAGTAGGATTTTATGGTGTTGCTTCTTACCAATCCAGTTTTCAAGACTATATGTAACATTCAAAAGTGGCACCAGGATAAACGCTGGGTTTGCCAGGTAGTTTTACTTTGTTGATTTTGACAGTCAAATATCCCTGAGGCCAGGATCCTGGTGGCCTTTGCATATTTACTAAGCTCTTCCTCTTCTGCACCAGCCCTGGGTTCTCAGATACACCCAACACAATCAGGATTATATTTTTGAATAACATAGTTGGCAAAAGCACTTCACATTCATATTCTTAGTAGCTTTGGAAATTTTTTGACCATGACTCTCAGTAAAAAATACATCTTAAGAACAAAGCAATATATTTCACATCATGATCCATATACAAATATTTCAATAAAACTATACGTTTTTTAAAAATTATACCTACCCTCACTATGCATGATACACCCTGACGTTTCTTAATTACATGCTTTCCTTTTCTATTCTATTCTTATAAAGTCACTAAAAAATTTTTATGACCCAAAGATGAGACTAAACCTACACTTTGATAAGCATGCACAACCTCATTTATTCTTCCTATATTATTATTCTCATCGAGTAGTCATTATATAACAAAAGCTCCATGAAGAGTATACCTTCTGGATGCCAGACCCTTGCGTGGGCTTTTTATATGTAATATCCCTTAATCTTCCCAAGAAGCCTATTAAGTAGGAGCTATCATTTTTATTGTATATGTAAAAAAAACTGAGGATCAGCTATTGAATTCAGACATTAGCCAAATTCTAAGCAAAGTGGTAACACAAAAACCTAGGACATCAGACTATGAACTCTTTCTATCATTACTTAGCCTCTATGAGAACTGGTAAGCCCCTGAGTAGAATCATGTGCTGGGTGGATTAAAGATGACCCCAAGGTCTTTTTGCTATTCCTCTCATGAAAGGTGGAATCTAGCCCTCCTTCTCTCTCTCTCTCTTTTTTTTTTTTTTGAGTTGGAGTCTTACTCTGTCATCCAGGCTGGAGCGCAGTGGTATACTCACGGCCACCCCAGCGTTGACCTACTGGGCTCCGGTGGTCCTTCCACCTCAGCCTTCCAAGTAGCCGGAACTGCAGGCGCATGCTACCACATGCCTGGCTAATTTTTAATTATATCTTAGATTCAAGATCCTCTTAAATCTGGGTTGGTCTTAGTGATCTACTTGACCAACAGAATAAGATAGAAGTACTGTTCTAGGACTAAAGAGGCTAGGTCAGGAGAAACCTTGGGTCATCTGCCTGGGTCTCTTGGATCTTCTCTCTAGGTATCCTGAGACACCAGGTGAGAAGTCTAACTCCCTTGAGATCACTGTTATGAAGAGGCCACATGCACATTCTCTGCTCGACAGTTTCAGCTGAGTTCAGTCTTCCGGCTGTTCCTAGCAAGGAGCCAAACATGTAAGCGAGGATGTCTTGGCCACACTCGACTCACCCAGGTGGAGCAAAAGAATCGTACAGCTGAGCCCTGCCCCAATTCCTGACCCACAGAATGGTGAAACATAATAAATTAGTTACTTGTCTTAAGCCACTAAATTGTGGCTATTTTGCTACACAGCAACAGATCAACCGAACATGAGCTTCAGGAGCTCCAGACCACCATCAGCTTACAGCAGAAAGACTCTTGGGAGCCTCTGGTTCTTCTTTCTGCTCCTCAAGATGGGTTGAGTGAGGCCTCAACCCCACCCCTGAGAATGTGCAAAGGCCAGTCCCCACCACCTTCCTTCACCCTCTCTGTTGCTGAAGTTCCATGACCTCAGGCACAGAATCTTATTCTATGAGCCAGAAAGATGCACTCGGTGGGGCCTTTGGGGTCTTTCCCAGCCCCATCTAGTACATGCTAATCTGCCCGGCATGTCACTAGCCTCTCCTAGGTGCCTTTCACTGGCAGCAAGTCAGAGAGAGGGAACCTGCCAAGTGAGAGGGCAAATGTGCTGGGCATGGAAATGGGCATAAATAATAGAAAATATTTCCTTGCATTTTTACATGAGTCTCAGGGAACCCTGACAGACAGAGGGAGAAAAACAGCTCTGAAATCAAAAAGCTTTTCTTCTTGAAAGAAAGCTTTGTAGCACTCAGACACAACAACATACAACAAAGGAAAAAGAAACCCCAGGCATCCCTCCCATTCCCCCCCCCACCCCAGGAGAATATACTATACAAGAGCGGGCGAGGAGTTACAGAGAAGTGGGGGAGGAGGTGTAGGAACTGTTTGTTAATGTTTACCCAAATTAATAAGATGTTGAGCAACAGCCTCTACGTAAAGCTACAGTTAAAATTAGTAAGTAGTTCATCCTGTTCTAACAATATGGAATAATTAATTTCCACACTTGTTTTTTTTCCATAAGAAGTAATTAAAGAGAAATATTATATAGCCGCACCTGTTTTTCACTTTTGGCTTACCACAGTGAGTAAATCCAATCTTTTATTGATGAGAGGAGACACACGTTGGGAACCCATAGGAACAGCATCAAAACCCCTCCAGCCTTCCCTTGAGACGTGTAAGAAATCTCAAATTATTAAACCATACGGAGGCCGTACTGAGAGCGGGCTGTTCCCACTGTGGAAATGAGGTCTAATTTCTCATTTCCCTCTGACTTTCAGCTTCTCTGAAGGTTTTAGGGCTGCTGGAGAAGTGAGGCTTGTCTGCCGAGTAAGGAGACCCCTGTGAATTGGTTATTCTGAGGACAAGGACAGAGCTGATTTCACATCCTGTTTCTGCTCCTTCCTCACTGGGCCTGGATTCTCTGCTCCCAAGTGAGCATGTCAGAAGTGGCCCTTAGGGAGGACAGCATGAGTTCCAGTTCAGAGGCTCCTGGTGGCATCTCCAGCCAGCCTACCCCTCCTGGGATAAAGGGTTTCAGCCACTCTGTCAAGGGAAGGCTAGAACTAGAAGAGGCAAGGGAGCTAATATTTGCGCAGCACTTCAGTTTATTCTTTGCAGCTCTCGCACTCATTATGCAAAGTTTTTTTGTTCTCCAGCTAAATCCCAGCAGGGATCCTGCCACAGCTGCTGCTTAGAAATTCTGGTTTGTGCCTTTGGTCTCTGATGTCACCCTACAGCACAGGATTTTTGGACAAACAGACGCCAGGGTGAGGAATACCCTGCCCCACCTTCAACTCTAGTGGGCTTTGTTCCTGGAAATGGGCCCTGCATCAAAGTAATGTGGGCAGTCTGATTTTTTCACTCAGGCAGAAAGGAACAAAGATAATTGGAGGGAATGGGCCCTGATTGAGGATTTAGAGTATGAAACTTTGTAGACACAGACATGAACCCTGTTTATTCAGCTCCAAATGGTACAACTTGGGCTGAGGAGTAAATATATATCCACGGGTCCCACAGGGACGGGTTGTGCTACACCTGCCACATGGACATGTAACGTAATTTACTCTCTATAAGCCCCACTGGACTGTGTGCTGTCTGGGACCATGAGACCCTCTGGGTCACTCAAACACCTTGCACCATGGCACGAGAGAGGGACCGCAATGATTAGGTAAGTTAACAACTGGGGGTTTCAGTGGTTCCTTGGGAGAGAGATTGGTGTTAGGCAGGAGACAGCAGCCCAAGGACCACCGCCAGGGAGCATCTTCTTTCTGAGCTGGAGCATCTGGTACTAAGACCCCCTTGTGACTTTTGCTCCTGCCAGAGCTTCCTAAGTAACTGCAAGGAAGGAGAGAGTGAGCTAAGCCCAGGGGTGTTGGATTGCTTGGAATTCTTACTCAGGTCACCAAGAGCATCCCTTCCCTTGCTGACACTGCCCCCTATTCCCTGTCCATGGTGCCTAATTCCTGGGATTTTCTTCCAAGCAGCAACATTAAGAAGGATTACAATGGGTAAACCCTTGCATGGTTTTTTACTTACAGGAACTTGACTAAAGTTAAAGGAAAAAGTGCTAGGTCCCTAGAACCCTGAGAATATTAGCTAAAGTGGTCCTGTGTACATGCTTTCTTCTCCCTAATGACATCATTCTTTGTGGCACCCTATCTCCCAAACTCCATAAAATCTCAAGGTCTTGGCTCAAGACCATGGTTTTCACCTAACTATTTGCTTAACTCATTGATAATCTTTTAAAAAATTTATTAGTTGAATATTTTATTTTGAAAAATTACTTACTTTGAGAAAATTTATTTTGAGAAACCACATGTAGTTATAAAAAACAACACAGAAAGATCCTGTGCACATTTACCTAATCGCAACATCTTGCAACACTACAGAACACTATTATAACCAGTATTTGAATATTGATACAGTCAAGATGCAAAACATTTCTATCACTACAGGGATTATATTTTTCCTTACTTTTATTTTTTCATTCATTTTTATTGATACATATTAGATGTACATATTTTCAGGCTACATGTGATAATGTGATACATCATATAAACAAATCAGAGTTATTCAGATATCCGTCACCTTAAATATTTATATTTTCTTTACACTAAAAACATTTGAATTATTCCATACTAGCCATTTTGAGATATAAAATCAATTAATGTTATCTGTTGTCATCCTACTGATCTATCAAATACCAGGTCTCATTTCTTCCAAGTACATATTTTTCTTTCTCTTCTCCTTATGCAATAATTACTCCCTGTGGTAGGCAGAAGAATGGCCCCCTAAAGATATCCACAGACCCAGATGACCTTAAGGTAAGGTGATTATCCTGGATTATCTGGGTGGAACCTGATGTAATCACATGGGTCCTTAAAAATGGAAGAGGAGATGAGAGGAGAGAACCAGAGACATGATGGCACGAGGTGGAACAGACCCACCAATGTGACTTTGAAGATGGCGGAAGAGCACTGGCCAAGGAACATAAATCCGTCTGTATAACCTTGAAAAGGCAAGAAATGGATTCTCCTCTAGATCCTCCTGAAGACATGCTAATGCTTTGATTTTAGCCCAGGGAATCCTTCTGACCTACAGAACTAGGAGATAATAAATTTGGGTGGTAATTGGTACAGGAGGGATGGGAAACTAGTACATTCCCTCTGCTCTCTCCTTCCCACTCCATACCACTATGACCTTGATTACTCCTGCTAGGTCAAATGTAACAACATTTACAGTCCACACATAGCTTTTTCCTTTGTTGTTGTCCACACCAGGTTATATCCCCTAACTGCCCCTTCCTCTATGTGAGAGAAGTCATTGGTCATGGATGAAAAGTCCCTGCTATTGTGATTCCAACACACACCCCTAAGGAGCTAAGAGTTCAACAGGAAGCACATTGGTATACCTGCTGGAACAGGTACAAAGGATTAAGCCTGCCTGGCTTCCCTTTTCAGAATTTTTCACCAGACACCCAAGTTAAGCTGGTTATTCCATCCCAGAATCACACACCCACTCACTAATACAGCAGGAGCCAGGGCAGTTTGTGCGGTCACCATGAGGTTTACCAGGGTGGTAACAATCACAGAGGATAGCAAGAGGCACTCAAACCTTTTACCTTGCCAGCATATCCAATCTGAAGACTTGGCTTCCTGACCTTCACAGTAGAATTGGGGACCACAGACTCACACAGCCAGTGCTTAGAATATTACCAGACTCTGTGAAGAAGAATCTGTCCCCTCTGGTTATGGACACTGAAGTGTTAGGAGCACACCATTGCCCCTTAGCACTCTGGCCCAGGCAGCATAGCCTCTGTGCAATAGGACTCAGGGCTGGGTCAACATCCTTGTTCCTTTCCTAATGGTGCCCTTGGGTGACATGGGCCCTATATGTTGGCTGTGGCTACTATTCAAAGCATCTTGGGGGTTCCCTATAGTCAGGCTGGGTCTGGGACTTGTCCTGTTGCACTTCAAGGAAACAGGGCAAGTTGGAAGAGGGCAAGCTGTGGTGGATAAATTCTTCGCCAAACCTGGGTGAGCTAGACAGGCACCTTGGGCAACCAGAAGCAGGCAAGACCATTAGCAAGATCCCTGAGATTACTGGGGGCCAGGACCAAGGAAAAAAGTGCCATTGACAAGTCCAAAGGACTTAGGTAACTTAGGGAAGCACCAAAGAGTTAGGAAAGAATAAAACAAAAAAAGTCCTAGAGTATGACTTTGAAGGAACTTGAAGAGATGGGGTTCATGGTAAACCTTTGTTCTGAGGGTGAGTTCCTCTTCATTATGAATATTTTGCCTGTGACCTGTCTGCTACCTGAGCCCACTGAGAAAGGCAGCCTAGTGACATATCATAGTGTCTGCACAGGACTGATGAATGCACATGCTCAGTCAATGCCTAAAGTCTTGAATCTAACTGGTTTTGACCAGTTTACCCACCTCTGACCAGAACTAAAACCTTGTTGGATTGTTTGTCACTGTAAGCACTCGTGCATGATGAATGGGAGCATTTTGGCAATCTGTATTAATAAAATACAGTCAAGTCTTTTGATCCAGTAATTGTCCTGAGAACCTAGCCTCAGGGTTTCATCAGAGATGTGAACAAAAACCTTGCACAAAGATGTTTATCATAACATAATTTAGAATATAAAACAAAACTGAGACTTCTTACCTCTAGTCTGGCTTATAAGGAGTCTGGAAGTTTCCGTTCTGTCCTAACAACAAGTAAAAAGCTGAACAACTAAATAAAACAACTCTTCTTACACAAAATATAGCAGTAAGGGCAAAAAGAAATCCATTGCCCCCGAAATTGGAGAGATCAACAGAAGAACTCAGTCACAACTTAACCGGAACAGAAATTCATGAGAAGAAACCTTTGCAGGAACCAGTACCAGGGTAGGGAAATCTGAACTGTAATTGACAAATTACTGGGGGCTCAGTGTGGACAAGTCTGCCAGATTAATTATTGGGAATATACCCAGAGGAACTCAAATCATTCTACAAAAAAGATACCTGCACATGCATGTTTATTGCAGCACTATTCATAATAGCAAAAACATGGAACCAACTGTGCTGCCCATCGAAACTGGACTGGATAAAAAAATGTGGTACATATACACAATGGAATATTATGCAACCATAAAGAAGGACAAATATATGGACTTTGCAGCAACTTGGATGAATTTAGAGTCTATCATACTCAGTGACCTATCACAGAAACAAAGAACAGAATACCATATGTTCTCACTCATAAACGGACCTCAAACAATTATAATACTATAAGAAAGTGATTGGCAGTAGTATGAAACTGTCAGGAGAGGGGAGCTCACCTCATCAACAAGGGTACCTGCATAATGAACATTTGTATGCCTAACCCCAAATTGTACTTCACAAAGAAGAATTAAAATTTAAAAATAAATAAAAATAAAAATGGAATAAAACAAAAAAAATTTCATTTGACTTTCTGCTCAGAAACCATACATGAAAAAGAGAGTGACATAAAATATTTAAAGCATTGAGAGAAAAAAAACCTCACCAACATGTAATTCTGTACCCTAAGAAATTCTCCTTCAGAAACGAAGGAAAATAAAAGAATTTCCAGACAAACAAAAATTGACGGAATTTGTTCCCAGTAGATCTGACTTGCCAAAATTATTAAAATAAATTGTCTAGAGAGAAGGAAAATAATAAAGGTCAGAAACTTGGGTAAGATAAAGAAAGGAAGAGCTTTGGAGAAGGAAAGGAAAATAAAAACTTTTACTTTTCTTTTTCTTAATTGATCTAACAGATAGCAGGCCAGGTATGGTAGCTCATACCTATGTAGTCCCAGCACTTTGGGAGGCCACGGTGGGATGATCATTTGAGCCTAGGAATTCAAAAACAGCCTGAACAACATAGTGAGACCTTGTCTCTACAAAAAATAAAAATAGCCAGGTATGGTGATGCCTGCCTATAGTCCCAGCTACTAGGGAGACTGAGACAGGAGGAGCACTTAAAGCCAGAAGGTCAAGGCTGTGAGTGAGCCAGGATCATGCCATTGCTCTCCGACCTGGGCAACAGAGTGATACCCTGTCTCAAAAAACAAAGTGTGTATGTGTATACATATATATGTGTATACAAATATATATATACATATATATGTAACAGATAGCAGTTTGCTCAGATATAATAGCAATAATATATTCATATATTATATTTAATATATATGCGAATGTATGCTTATATATAACAAAGTTAATAACAGCAATAATACAAGGGAAATTTAAGAATTAGGATTATTTTGTTACTATAAGTTACTGCCACGACCTGTGAAATGGTACAGTGTTTTTTGAAAGTGGGCTTGAATTATTTGTAAATGAATATTGCACACTCTAGAGCAACCACTAAGTAAGTTTTTTTAAAGTACAAATGATATGCCAATAGAGAAGAGAAAATGGAATCATATACAATGCTCAATTAAAACCACAAAAGACAGAAAAAAGAGTGGAAGACAAAAACAGAAATAAAGAATAAGAATAACAAATAGAAAGCAGTAAAAGATGTGGTAGCTATTAATCCAATGATAATCAATAATCAGTTTAAATGTCAATGGTCGGAATGCACCAATAAGAAATAGAGACAGAGTGGATCAAAATACAAGATCCAAATATATATTGTCTATAAGAAATCCGCTCAAAATATAAAGACACATATGGATTAAAAGTAAATAAGTGGAGAATATACCATGCTAACAGTAATTAAGGGAAAGCAGGAGTAGCAATGTTAACTAAATTTTAGACAGAGCAGACTTTAGAACAAGAGAAGTTATCACAGATAAAGAGGAACATCATATAATGATAAAGGGATATACAATTTTTAACATGTATGTGCCTAATGACAGAGCATCAAGACACATGAAGCAAAAACTGATAGTACTGCTATTAGAAATACATAAATTAACTGCTATAGTTGGAGACTTCAATAACCTCTATTGAAAATGACAGATCCAGCAGGCAAAAAATTTCTGAGGACAGAGTTGAACTCAACACCACCACCAATCCACTGGATCTAAGAGGCATCTACAGCCGAACTCGGTGGCTCAGCCTATAATCCCGTGCCTTTGGGAGACTGAGGTGAGTGGATTACCTGAGCCCGCGGGTTCGAGACCCGCCTGGGCAACTTGGCGAGACCTCATCTCTACAATAAATCAAAAAATTAGCAAGGCGTGGTAGCGTGCACCTGTAGTTCCGCCTCCTTGGAAGGCTGGGGCAGAAGGATTGCAGGAGCCCAGCAGGTCGAGGCTGCGGTGGCCGGGAGCGGCCACTGCACTCCAGTCTGGGTGACGGAGTGAGACTCCAACTCAAAAAAAAAAAATAGAGGCATCTACAGACTTCTTCATCTAACAAAATCAGAATACACATTTTTTCTCAAACTAACAGAGAACATTCACCAAGAAAGATCATATTCTAAGCATTAAAATACACCTTAACAAATTTAAAAGAATGGAAATCATACAATGTTTGTTCTCAGATCACAATACTAGAAAACAGGAACTCAATAACAAAAGGTAGCTGAAAAATTCCAAAATACTTGGAAATAAGGCAACATACTTCTAAATAACACATGAGCCAAAGTATAAATCTCAGGAATAACTTTAAAATACTTTGAACTAAATGAAAATTAACACAACTTATCAAAACTTGTGAGATGCAGCAAAAGTAGTGCTTAGAAGAAAACTTTTAGCATTGTATGCACATTTTAGAAATAAAAGAAAGATCTAAAAATCAATTATCTAAACTTTTAATTTAGAAAGCTAGAAAAAAGATAAAATTAAATCCAAAGTAAGAAAAGAGAAATAATAAAATTAAAGCAGAAATCAATGAAATTGAAAGCAAGAAATCAATAGAGAAAATCAATGAAACCAAAAGCCTGTTCTTTAAAAAGATAAATAAAATTGATAAACCTCCAGACAGACTAAGAAAAAATGAGAGGACACAAACAACAAATATTAGAAATGAAAGAATCACAACAGATACCATGGATGTAAAACAGGTAATAAAGGATACTATAAATGACTCTATGCCCACAAATTTGATCACCTAGATGAAATAGAACAATTTATTGAAAGACATAATCTGCTAAAAACTCACACAAAAAGAAATGGACAATCTGAATAGGCCTATATCTATTTTTAAAATCAAATTAATAATTAATAATCTTTCAAAACAGAAAGCATAAGGCCCAGAATGATTCGCTGGTGGATTCTACCAAACATTTGAGGAAGAAATTTTACCAATTCTCTACAATCTCTTTCACAATGTAGAAGTAGAGATACTACTTCCTAACTCATTCTATGAGGCCAGTATTACTCTAATACCAAAACCAGACAAAGACGGTATAAGAAAAGAAAACTACAGACCAATCTCTTATTAACATAGATACCAAAAATCCTCAACAAAACATTAGCAAGTCAACAATGTAGAAAAACAATTATACAAGTATAACACAACCAAGTGAGATTTATGCAAGCCTGGTACAACATTTGAAAATCAACTGATACAATTCATCACATCAACAGGCTAAAAAAAAGAAAAAAAGAAAAAAGTCACATGATCATATCAATAGATGTATAAACAGTATTTGAAAAAACCCAAATTTCATTCATGATTTTAAAAAAACTCAGTCTAGAACTCTATCTAGAAATAGAGGGGAACTTTCTCAACTTGATGAAGAATATCTACAAAAAAACCTACAGGTACTATCTACTTAATGGTGAGAAACTCAAAACTTTTCCACTAAGATCAGGAACAACTCAAGAATGTCCCCTCTCTTCACCACTTTTCAATATCATACTGGAAGTCCTAGTTAATGCAGTAAAACAAGAAAAGGAAATGCAAGGTAAACAAGTAGTGAAAGAAAAAATAAAATATCTTTGATTACAGATAACATGACCACTTATGTAGAAAACCCAAAAGAATTGACCCCAAACTCCTGGAACTAATAACCAATTATGACAAGGTTGCAGGATACAAGGTTAATATATAAGCCACTTTCCTATATACAAGTGGAATTTAAAATCAAAAACACAACACCACTTACATTAGCATCCCCCTACAAAAAAATACTTGGGTAAAAATCTAAAAAATAAGTGAAGTCCTTTATGAGGAAAACTGCAAAACTCTGATGAAAGAAATCAAATAACTAAATAAATGGAAAGATATTTCATGTTCATGGACAGAAAGACTCAATATTACCAAGAAGCCAGTTCTTCCCAACTTGATCTATAGATTCATTTCAATCCCAGTCAAAATCTCAGTAAGTTATTTTGTGATATCAACAAACTAATTCCAAAGTTAATATGGAGAGGTAAAAGACCCAGAATAGCCAACATGATATTGAAAAAAGAACAAAGTTAGAGAACTAACACGACTGATTTCAAGATATACTATAAAGCTATACTATAAAGTAGTCAAAACTGTGATATTAGTGAAAGAATAGACAAATAGATCAATGGAACAGAATAGAGAGCCCAGAAATAGACCCACATAGATATAGCCAATTGATCTTTGGCAAAAAGAAAAGGACAATACAATGGAGTAAAGATCATCCTTTCAACAAATGGTGCTAGAAAAACTGGACATCCACACGTCAGAAAAAAAAAAAAAAGAATCTAGACACAATCCTTATACCTTTTAAAAAAAATTATCTCAAAATGGATCATAGACCTAAACATAAAACACAAACTCAACAAGTTCTTAGAAAATAACAAGGATAATCAGGATGACTTGGGTTTGGTGATGACTCTTTTAGATACACCAAAGGCACAAAACATGAAAGAAATAATTGATAAGCAGGATTTCATTAACATTTAAAATGTCTGCTGTGTGAAAGAAACTCCAAGAGAATGAAATGACAAGCCATAAACTGGGAGAAAATATTTGCAAAAGAGATAGCTGGTAAAGGACTGTTATCCAAAATATACAAGAACTCTTAAAACTCAACTATAAGAAAGCAAACAATCGGATTAAAAAATGGGTCAAAGAACTTAACACAGACCTCACCAAAGAAGATATACAAATGAAAAATAAGCAGATGAAAAGATGCTGCACATTATATGTCATCAGGGAAATGAAAACTCAAGCAACAATGAGCTACCACTACATACATATTATAATGGTCAAAATCCAGAATGCTGACAACACCAAGAGCTGGTGAGGATGTGAAACAACAGGAACTCTCATTCATTGCTGCTGGGAATGCAAAATGGTACAGCTACTTTGGAAAACAGTTTGGTGATTTCTTGAATTGTCCAAACCCATACAATGTATAACACCAAGAGTGAACCCTGATGTAAACTATGGATTCTGGGTGATATTGCTGGGTCAATGTAGGTTCATCAGTTGTAACAAATTTACCACTTTGGTGGGGAATGTTGACAATGGGCAAGGGGCTCTGTGAGTGTAAGGGTGTGGGACATATGGGAACTTTCTGTACCTTTCTCTCAATTTTGCTGTGAACCTAAAGCTGCTCTAAAAATTAAGTCTATTTTTAAAAACCAACATATTATTTAAATGTTCAACCAATGAAAAATGGTTATGTGTAGAAAAATCCAACAGTGAAATACTGTGAAGCCACTGAATGTGACCACATTCTGGGGGCAAAATGCCTTTGACATAAAATTGCATATCCAGCATGACTGAAAGTATGTAGATAAAAAAAAATTTTCAAGTACCTGAATTGAGAAATTTGAATGTTTACTACTTTTTTGTTATACTTTTCTACATTTTTAAAAATTTCCACAGTATTCACATGCTACTTTTAGAATCAAAAAAAAAAAAAAAAAGATTTGCTGCATTCTTCAGGCCCTTGAAGAGTTGGTTTCTGGAAACTCACGTCCCTCATTAACCCAGATGAGGTTTATGAAGCCAGCTCCAATGCCCTCTCTGTCAGCCCTTGCCTGATACCGCCCAGCAGGAAAGTTGTCTGGTTCTCATTCCAAATTCCAATAAAAAATACCACAGCTGCTGCTGGTTGGAGCTTTTCTTCTGAATTCTCAACACAGCAGATGCAAACCCTTCTCCATGCCTTTGATTCTCTTCTGTGCTGCCAATCTCTTTTTTCATGCAAACACCAAATATATTTTAATGGATCTAGATTGTTACTGATGTAATTAATCCAAGATTAGAATATTCTAGGCACCATCAGCTAAATTCCCAAATTTTGAATTCAGGTATTCAAAGTCTCCACAAAAGAAATGGACCTAAATTCCATCCAGTCTTGAGAACCATCTCAGTTCAGAATGGGACTCTAATTCAATCTTGCTTAAACAATAAAGAGAACGTATTGTCTCATCCAAATGAAAAACCCAACGGTTTTTTCAGATGGAATTTGATCCAGCAGTTCATGGTGGCTCAGAGCTCTGGTGTTGTTTTATCTGCCATGTTCTGGGCTCAGTTTTGTCCTCAGGCTGGCTTCCCTTGGGGTTGTAGCAATCCAGTGGGCTGGCCTCCCATCCACACAGTGCTCCATTTAGGAGAAGACAGGATACCATAATCCCAGCATCCCTAGCATGAGTACTATTTGCTCTGATTAGGCTGGCTCCAGCCAGGCACTCAACCCTGAAATGTGACCAGAGGGATGGGATGCTTTAATGCAAGTGCCCCTACCAGGGCTGGCAGCACAGTCAGCTCCCCCAGAACCACATGGATCCTCAAGCAGAAACCACAGCTGCTAGAAAGAAGAAAATAGATGTTGAGGTGGTTACCACAAATGTCCACCACAGGAATATTATTCTTTGGCATACCTTTTTGGGAGTACATCTAGAGTTGTTTTTGCAAGTGTTAACTACAGGGGCATTTATGAATGTTCAGCTCTAGCACTTCATTCAGAAAATGTTTACCATTCTGGCTGACCACAAGCAGAATAAGACTGGACCTCAACTTCTCATCATATATAAAAATCAACTCAAAATGGATCAAAGACCTAAATGTAAAACCTCAAACTGTAAGAATTCTAGAAGAAAACGTAGGAAACACTCTTATGCACATTGAGGTAAGCAATGAATTATTGACCAAGTCCCCAAAAGCAAATGCCATAAAAGCTAAGTGGTACCTCATCAAACTGAAAAGCTTTTGCACAGAAAAAGAAAAAAAGAAAAAGAAAAAACACCATTAAGAGAGTAAAGAGAAAACCTACAGAACAAATATTTGCAAATTATGCATCTGACAAAGTCCTAACAACCAAGATCTACAAGGAATTCAAACAAAGTGAAAGGAAAAAAACAAACAACCCCATTAAAAGGTAAGCAAAGGACATGAACAGACACTTTTAGGAATATGATATACAAGCAGCCAACAGACACGTGGAAAACTTTCTCATCCTCACTAATCATCAGAGAAATGCAAATCAAAACTGCAATGAGATACCACCTAACTTTGGTAAGGATGGCTATCAATAATAAGTCAAAAAACAACAGATGTTGGCACGGGTATGGAGAAAAGGGAACGCTTCTACACTGTTAGTGGGAGTGCAAGCTAATTCAACCTCTGGGGAAAGCAGTGTGGTAGTTCCTAAAAGAAGTAAAAAATTGATCTTCCATATGGCCTTGTATTAGGGTCACATTCCCAGCGGGGCCCTCCAGAATGTTAGGTCAGGCCTGCTGGGGGTGTGGGTGTGTCTGGTGTGAGATTTGATATCATGAGAAAGATACAAAGTGTTTCTCAGAAAATATAGTTAATTTAAAATTTAAAAATATAGTTTATTTAAAAACTAAATTACAAATCTAGTGAAAAAATATTTTAATATTTTAATGAAAACATTTTATTTCACTGTTTCTGGCACTTCAAGGAAATTAATTTTTAATTTGCTAAAAATTAATTTTTTAACAAATATTAATTCAATAGCCCAAGGAATCAAGGGTTAGAAACCTAACTGCAGCCTTTCTTTTAGAAAAGAAGAGAAAAGATGATTTTAATAAATAGACCTTTGAAAATCTATTCATGGTGATAGACTCCCTCCTGGGACCTTATCGGCCTTTGCTCAAATTCTCCCTTCTGCTCCAAATGCCCCTCCCTCATTCTTCTCTGCAAAAAAAATTCCTGCTCACATGTCAACAGCCTTCTCACATCCCTCTTCTGGGAAGCCTTCCCAACCCTCTCTCCACTTAGCAGAATCAGTGGTGCACTCCCATGGTCCCTCACCACAGTTGGCCACCTCTCGCAAAATACTCACTCTGATGTTTTGTTATAGTGTTGTGTTCCTGTCTGCTATCCTGTAGGACATGATAACTTCAGGCAAGAGGGATTTGGGTGAGAAAGAATGACAAAGGAGAGTGATGATTAGGAGAAAATCCCGGTGGCTAGGATGGCCAAAGGATTCTCAATTCCAAATTTTCAGCAAATTCTACCACACCAAACTCTTTCTGGTGGTCTGCATTCTGGTGAAATTGGGGGAAAAGAAACTGTGTTCCAACTGCAAACTGATGTGGCATAGAAGGAAGGTAAGTAAGAGAGTCGAGGCAGAAAGCAAAACCAAAGGCAAATAGGAAATACATAATTCCTTCAAGAATCCCTGGATATTTGGAGATGAGCCTTAGGATTTCTGTTACTTGCAGTGGGAGTTCCAGTCAATTGGTCCTTCACGTCTTATAAGATCATGTGGCAGGATGTGCAACTGACACCTGACAACTGGATTAGCTTTCATTAAAAAAAAAAGTACTTTTTTAAACCCCATATTCTCAATATCTAAAGATTTCCTATCAATTAGAGGACATTGGCAAATACTTTTTAAGCAGAATCATGTCTCATTTCAGAAAACAGTTTCTCTCCCTCCCTTTCTCTCCCCTCACCACTTTCTAAGCTGAGGCTGTCCACACCCAGGCTGGATAGAAGCTACCCTCCACTGCTACCTTGAGCCTCTGTTTTGTTCCATCCCTGTGAAAACAGGTGTGGCACTGTTGCCATTGCCCAACCCAGGGCACCAGCAGCCCCTTTGACATGCAGATCAGGAGTCCTTGCAAACTTTGGACCTGTGGATAAAATCCAGTCCACCACCTACTTTCGTATGACTCATGAAGATAATTTTTACATTTTTAATTCGTTGAGGGGAAAAAAAATCAAAAGATGAGTGATATTTTGTGATGCTAAGATTACATGAAATTCAAATTTCAGCATCCATAAAGTATCCAATAAACATTTATTGTAACACAGCCATGCTCATTCATTTACATGTTGGCAACAGCTGCTTTCCTGCTACAGTGGCAGAGCTGAGAAGTTGCAACAGATGTGATCTGACCCACAAAGTCAAAAATATTTACTCTCTGACCTATTACAGGAAAAGTTGGCTAAGCCCTGCTTTGAATATTTAAATTTGGCTCTACTCTGTGAACTCTGACCATATCAGGGACCTTTCTCTCTTTCTCTGACCTCACCAGGGACAACTGCACTGTGGCAGAAGAAACAAAAAAGACTTGCTTTCTCATGCTGATATTCAACTTCTCAAACTTGCCTTTGATGAAGTGTGTCTGGCAACCTGGCACCTGGTTAAGAGACTCTCACCTTGACATGACTCTCACGTGAGAATGGAAGAAGGTTCAGAAACTGGCTCATATGCCCAGAGGTCCTAACCTTCTCGGTCCAAAGCTGCTAACAACCTCCCCTTTCGGGCAGTAGGAAACTGTCCTTGTCCCCTCCAGCCCCTCCCAAAACAAGTGTCCGCCCTGTTAGCCAGTCTGACCCAGCTCTTACAACTCCTGGACACCAAACATAACCTGACCACCAAAGGAAACCACCAGCTTTGGAAAACTCATTTGAAATTGAAAAGTGCTGATGAAATCACCCCTATTTCTGACTGAACATTTTTCTTTCTTACAGAAAAAAGCAGAAGGTTGAAGTTGCTGTTCAAACCAGAAAGTTCCTTTTTATAGTTCAAATGAGGGGAGAAAATGGTATAAAGTGTGTTCTTGAAAGCTAATCGAACCTGCCATTTCCTTAGCCCTGCCGGGAAGAAGGTGCTAGTTTGAAAGGGATCCTAGACATCAGGTGGCTCAGCAGGGGCTATGGAGCAGTTTTTAAAACTGATGGAGTCTGGGGCCTCATCCTGTGTCCTCATGTGTGAGCTGGCTTTGCTGCCTCCCAGGCAATCCCTGGATCACACCTGGGAAAGGGGCCTGGGATGGCCCAGCCAGACAGACCGGGGTGTGGCCCTCATTTCAGTCATACACATTTGGAAAAGCAACTTCTCTCTCTGGGCCAGAGCTTCTTCATATCTGGAATAAAGATATTCATAGTTTATCTTACAGGAATTAGAGGGGGGGGGATGAAATAAACGATATAATGTTGGTGGGCACACTGATCCAGAGCATAATACGTAGTTAACCCACACTAAAACAGCAGTGAAAGCAGCATCTTGTCTCCTTTGGGAATTTGAGCCACCTGCAAATAAAAAAGCAAATTTCATGTTTTCTTAGCACCTTTGCTTAAAACCCATGAAGACCATCTGCTACGCTT
Source organism: Cephalopachus bancanus (assembly GCA_027257055.1). Lineage (NCBI taxonomy): Eukaryota > Metazoa > Chordata > Mammalia > Primates > Tarsiidae > Cephalopachus > Cephalopachus bancanus. The sequence goes on along the minus strand of JAPVLO010000369.1, from coordinate 430,146 downwards.
CCCCCAACACGAACACAGACCCCCAACAAACACTAACAACAGCAGTATCAATAACAAAACTGGAGTGTATGAAGTACTTGCCAGGTGCCAGGGAAAGTGCTTTACATAGTAATTTATGTAACCCTCATAAAAACTCTACAAAGCAGGTATTAGTACTCTATTCCCCCACTTTATAGATGAGAGCCTGAAGCACACACAGGTGAAGGCAACCAGCTAACAGGCAGGTGAAGGCAGGATCAGAACCCAGACAATATATAAAATCACTTTGTCATATTGTCCTCAACAAATAGATGGATAAATAAATAGGTGAATGTATGTGTGGATAGATAAGCGAATGAATAAATGGATTCATTAATGCCTTACATTCCGTTTGCCCAGGCCAAAGGCATATGCAGAAGTTTAGGGAGGTGACCTGCTAAGGGAGGGTCTGTAGCCACTAAGAATGAGGTGTCTGGTTGTGAAGTGGGGGGAGTGTCTGCCTTCTGTGTCCAGCCAAATATCTACTTGCCCCATTGTCCTTGCCAAGCCCCTGAAAACAAAGCACCAGAAAAGAGCCCAGAGGGTGAGGGTTCAGAAGAGGAACTCTCTGAACAGCCCTAGTAAGCCACACCTGCCCATGAGCATCAGTGTGCCCCACCTCCCTCAGTTCTCTTCTGTTGTTAAATGTCATCCTAACTTAGTAGACTCTAAAGAAAAAGAAGGACGAAAACCCTTTGTGTAAGATTTCTCTGTAGACTAAAAAGCAACTTGATGTCTCATGGGGGATCCTCACTACTCAATTCCACCAGCAGGACCTTCCATCAGCTTTCCTCTGACTGCTGATGTGAATGCCTGGATGTTCCTTCAGAGGGCAGGGCTTCCTTTCCGAGCCGCAGGGCAGCTGGAAACCAAGTGCATGTTGGCAAAATTTTTTTTAGCTCAATAATGATGGCATAAAGAAGCAGCACTGTTTGACTTGGGCTGATCTGCTTCTCACACTCAAGAAGACTCTGCCTCACCTAAGAATAGGTGAGTTTTGTAGGAGGGGGCATCCCTGTCTATAGCGGCTGAATTGCAGTACCATGTTCTACTATGAGCCCCTAGGGGAGAAGGAAGGAACTATTTTATTGATTATTTACTCTGTCCTGGGCACTGGGCTGAGTGAACATTTTATAACTAGGCACAGACTTGGGGCTGAGAAGACATTAGTCTGAGTCCCAGCTTTCAAAATTATACTTTGTGGTCTTGGGCAAGTTACCTAACTTATTTGTGTCAGTTGTCCATCAATAGTCTTTAAACTGCCCTAAAACTTAAATACTTAAAACACTAAAGGGTTCAGCTCATGGATCTGCAGTTAGACCAAGGGCTCAGTGGAGATGGCTCATCTCTTCCCCCTGTGGATAAAGGATGGGAATTCGCTTTGAAAATGGTTCACTCCCATGGCTGGCAAGTGGTCGCTGGCTGATTGATGGCTGGGAGTTGAGCTGGGTCATGGTACAGGTGACTCAATTGCTCTCTCTGTGGACCTTTTCATGTGCTGCTTAGGCTTCCTTGTGGCATTGTAGTTAAGTTCCATGAGTGAGCATCCCAAGAGAACAACGAGGGAATACATGCATCTTCATAACCTAGCCTCTAAAATCATAGCATCACTTCTGTCATACTGTTGGTTGAGTCAGTCACCAAGGACCACCCAGTTTCAAGGGGGGGGGGCATAGACTTTTTTACTAAGGGACTGGTAAGGTCTAGACGAGCAGGCAAAATGGGAGATATTTTTGTGGCCATCTTCAGATGACCAAACTATCTGAACCTTAGTATCCTCACACATTGTGCTCATCCTAAAGTTGGCCAGAAAGAGCTATTGCTTCTAGAAATAGAATGTTATTATAATGAAGGAAGAAATATAGTTTAAAGCCCAACTAAATTCAGCCACTTCTAACTTCTAAAGCATGATGAAATAATAAAGCTCTGTGCTATTCCCCTCCACTAGAGTCTATGTGATAGTAGAGACACTAATGAGCCTTAGAGAATAAAGGGAAGCTGGGCAGAAGGCAGAGTTACATTTTGTGCATGACAAAATGAGGTGAATAGGATCTAGACTCGGGTAGTCCCCAGGCAAGGGGACTTGAGAAATGGAGAAGCTGGAATATGTGTGGAGCCAAGTGATATGGTGCTGTAGGCTTTGTCTGCCAACCCCACACTCTCAAAAAAAAAATATATGTTACAATCACCAACACCTTGTGTGAGGAGGTAACTTTTGAGGGACAGAGAAATTCTGGAAAAGGCATTGAACTTCATGTTTGTACCAGTGTCAAGCAGAAGAAAGAGGACAGGAGTAGGAGTGAGATTGAGATTCCAATAGGAACAGGAACTTGGAGTCCCGTGGAACCTTGAGGAGATAAGATACTCCACCACACTTATGCAGAGAAATTCACAGCAACAGAGACGTTGGGCCCACCCCCTCCCCAACCCACTCTCAACCCTAGAGGACAGAAAGCCTTCAGCTAAGATGGCATCACTCAAGGAACACTGTGCTTTTAAGGGAAAGCACTCCATGAGACACCTAGTCTCAGTTGTTCCAAGCCAGAGACACATATCTGGTGCCCCCAGTACAGCAACCTCTAGTCAAGCAACCTTCCTAGGCATTGTTCGGCCCACATTAAACCTCCCCAGAAGATTTGATTGGATCTGCTAGTCATCACTCAGTATGGAACAAAATTGATCCTACATTACTTCAAGGAGGCCTAGATTCCTTCTGTCTCACTCCCATGTAGCTGCTTCTGACTTAAAACACCTATTCTCTTAAAGTTCCCCCAGCTGGGGAGATTTGGCTTGCTCTCATTAACTGTTATATTCTTGAGCTGGGGTAAATGGAAGAAGTATGTGAGGAGAGGACTAGTTAGGGCTTCTCTCTTCAAAGGATGGTTTGTAAGACTCTATCAACAATCCCAACAGGTTGAAGTACACCTATGAAGTGGGGACAGAATTCCAGCTGGAGCACAGCACCTGGCATGTAAATTCAGTCATGTTGCTTCCCTTCTCAAAAACCTCCAATGATGTCTCGGAACAATTAAAGGAAAATCCATACTCCTCACCAGGATCTTCAGTCCCCTACCTACCACTCCACTCTCCCCTTCTCCCACTCCATTACCATTCTTCAGAGACAGCATCATCACGCCCACCTCAGGACCTTAGCATCTGCTGGTCCCTCCACCAAGATTCTTCTTCATCCAGATCTTTGTATAACCAATATATTGAACCAGCATGGTACATAAGATGCGATCAAGATGCAACTTTATTTTTTGATGACAGTGCACCTTTAAAATGTATTCAGTGACTGGGCTTGGTGGTTCAGCCTGTAATCCCAGCACTTTGGGAGACTGAGGCAAGTGGATTGCCTGAGCCTGTGGGTTCAAGACCAGCCTGGGCAAATTGGCAAGATCTTGTCTCTACAATAATTAAAAATAAAAATTAGCTGGGTGTGGTAGCACGCATCTGTAGTTCTGGCTCCTTGGAAGGCTGAGGTGGAAGGATTGCCAGAGCCCAGCAGGTTGATGCTGGGTTAGCCGTGAGTGTGCCACTGCACTCCAGCTTGGGCGACAGAGTGAGACTCCAACTCAAAAAATAAGAAATAAATAAAATAAAATAAAAACCTAAAAAAATAAAATAAAATAAAGTGTATTCAGTGGTGGTCATCCTTACCTGTCCCTGAATGGAAACTCAGAGTCTTGACTTTTCTATGTACTCTTAATCAATGAGCAGTCTTGTGGTCATTTTCAGTCTTTAAACACTATTAGATTCGATTAAATGACTGTGTCCAAAATATTAATTAGTGCTTCAATCTCCACTCAAAGGTTTCCTCCTTCTCTTCAAACCTAGACTTGTGTCTGGAGCCCCACCTTTGAAGAAGAGATGTGGTCAGTTCCAACTCTCTCTCCTACTTCTCTTTCTCTTTCTGCTGGCTGCTGTCTCCGAGCCTGCTGTAGTCAACATTGGGTGGGGTGGAGGAGCAAGGGGTAGAACAGCCCTTATTTAACTGGGTAGCTGAGCCTGGCAGATGATTAGCTCAGACTCTTGCCTGTAGGTGCTCTTGTGGATTCTTCAGAGCCCCCACCAGCACAGCTGGGGACACTTATCTGCAATACCTGTGCCCTGGGCAATGCAATGCATCCTTGAGCAGGTTGCTCCCCTGTCAGGAGCATCCCTCTTCATTCACAGTCCATTACTCTATGTAGACTGTTAGAGCTGGAGCCCCTCCCTTTCCTAGGAAGTCCTCTGAGCCAGGACTTTAAAATTATATTTCCAATCCAACCACTTCTCACATCTCCACGTTTTCATTCTGAGTTGAAGCCACCATCATCTCTTGTCTGGTGTGCTAGGCAGAATTCTAATATGACTCCCCAGATTCTTGCCTCTAGTGTGCACACACGAAATAATTTCCTCCAGGTGAGTGTGGGTAAGATTTGTGACGAATAGAAATCCCTCCTATGATTAGGTTACATTATATGTTGGAAGTAAAGGGATTTTACAGATGGAATTAAGGTTCTGGGCTGGTTGATTTTTAGCTAATAGAAAGGGTTCTTTTCAAAGTGGTTCTGACCTAACCAGGCAAGTCCTTTAAAAGAGGATCAAAAAGTCAGAAACCCTCTCTCCTGCTGATCTTGAGGAAGCAAGCCACTATGAGTCTCATAAGTGTAAGAAAAATAAATTCTGCCAACAACTACATGAGCTTGGAAGAGAAAGGACCCTGACCTCAGATGAGGCCCTGGCCCCAGCTAACACCTTGACCAAAGTCTTGTGAGACCCAGAACAGAGGTCTCATTTATGCCATGCCCAGATTCCTGACCCATGGAAACCATGAGATAATAAATGTGTGTTGTTTTATGCTGCTATATCGGTGGTGATTTGTTACACAGCAGTAGAAAACCAATATGTTTGTATTATTGTAATGGTCATCTAATTCTCATCTCTTGCCTTTCTTGGGTTTGTTGTCAACTCATGAGTGATCCCAATTCAGCAATCCTCTCCAAGCTCTGCTACAAATGTCTCCCCATCTCTGGCCTCACTCCAAGCCCCCATAACCCTATAGCCCATCACACCATCATTTTTCATGCTATCTGAAATGATTCCTGCTCAGAAATGTGACCAATTGATAACAAGCAATGGAGCTGGAAGAACATATGGCTCTATCCCCTCACCACCCCTTCTCCAGGCTTCTAGCTTCTGACAACATCACCTCCTCTCCCTTGTTTCTCCAGCCCCTGGGGAGGTGACTGCTTCCTGCAGTTACTCTGGGCTACCTCAATATCCCACTTTTTGCTCTTTCAATTTTCCATAGGCATGTAACCAACTTCCTATATTACATCCCCTCTGCCAAATACCTACTGCAGCTTCTGTTTTCCTGACTGTCTCCCTTTCTTCCTGAGTCAGCCCAAGTGAGTCTCAGTTCCTTGCAACCCAAAGGTCTTTGACCATAACTGAGAGGTTTGGTGACTTGTCTACAGATATTAATAGATTGCAGCGGTGATTTGAATCCAAGTCCTCTCTCCCCAGTACACCACTCTGGAATTATATAGACACACAAAAAAAGGTTTGTGAAATGAATGAATGAATGAACATAATAACAACCACAAGCTCTGTATACGCTGACTCCCTGCCCTTGGACCAGCAATATATTAACCCTCTGCTGCCTGAAGGAGTTTAAATTGCCCATCCTTCATCAAAACACCCAGAGATTAGGCTCTTGTCCAAACTCCTCTCACATCCTAGTCTGTAATTTCCTCTGAATAAAGTGATCGCACTACCCTTTTACAGGGGAAGATTAGTCTTCTCCGCTGGGTGACAGGAGCCAAATGGAAGGTGAAACATTCTGCCTTCTCTCCACCATCTGTTAACATAACCCCAAGCCACCCTCAGGTTTGCGCTGTCCCCGCTTGGCTTGCTCCGAACAGGGCTGCTGATGCCTTGATTGCTTTTCTCTCAGTGTGTGCCCACTCTGAGTGCATCCCACATTCCCACTTCCTCCTCCTGCTTCTGTAGAGGAAGCAGTCAATACATTGTACATTTGCTGGCTGAGCACCAGTCCAAGAAGGATCGTGGCAAGGATAGGCTACTGGAATCAGCATCAGAGGCAGGTTTTGCACATTAGAGACTCTTCATTTCTTATTATCTTATGGGCTTTTATCCACATATTATTCTCAGTCTTGGATGCCATAAAAATAGGGCCTACTGGGGTTGAGTTGAATGCAACAGGACCACCCTTTATTGCTGTGAAAATATGATGTGACAAATTCAACACATCTCTTTGGAAACTCGGAAGGAAACTAAATTGGATACTGGAATGGGGTTCAACATCCAAGTCAAATACTTCCCTTCGGATCTGCTTAGGAGAGGAGGGGTTTGGAGGGAGGACAGTGGCCTACCCCCATCCATGACACCTGTACCATCTCATTTATATTTTTCCTGATAAAGGTGAAATGGACATCAGAGTCTACAGCAATCACTTCTTTTCAGATCATTTTACACCAGTGACATGACAAGAGCCAAGAAAGTCAGGAAATTCAATTCCTTCTGATGTCTGCACAGAAGATTAACCACCTCAAAGAAATTAGGAAAGTGTCTTCATAACAGTGACTTGAAGACATTGCTATTCAGTATGTTAATGAAAAATCCATTGATGTTTGGCATTTATCAAGTGTCAAAAATTAAATTTAGCTGTCCTGTGATTTTAATTAGTGTTAACCCAGTTAAGCCAGCAGGTAGCTGCCATGATTCAAGTAGACACCTTCATCTGCATATCTTTTATTGGCTAACACGCAGAGAAAGGAGTGGGTGGTGTGTAACAGCTTCATGAGAAGGTGGTGTTTGAACTGGACTTTGAAGGAGTTTGACAACTGTTCAAAGGGGAGAAGCTCATTCCAGGAAGAATGAGCAGAACGTGCAAAGGGGTAAAGGCTTAAAAGAACAAGACACATTCCCAGAATAGCAAATAGTCCAGTTTGCCTGGAGAGTGATGAGGAGATGAGAGGGGAGAGGTAATCAGGGGCCTGGTGGTGAAGGGTCTCAAAGCTACAGCTGAAATATCTTATAGAAACTGGGAGTTATTAAAAGCTTTGGGGCAAAATGTGACTTGATTATATCTGGGTTTTAGAAAGAGAACTCAGAGAGCAATAAGTGGAATGAAGGGTGAAAGACTTGGAAGGATTCAGGAAATATTTCAGGAACTTCTTGTAGGTTCTGCATTTTTATTTGAAACATCATAAGGTCAGAGATCAGAGTGAACATTTGTGCCATTTCTGTTATAGATGTATAAAGTATGATCAGATCACTGTGGAACAAATAAAGATAAGGATTTTAAAGCAGTTTGGCAATATGTTCAGAAGTGGATATCCTCCTTCTGTGATCTTTAGTAAAATCCAAGAGCAAAGAATCAGAGCCCAGAGCAGTAAAGGGTGGCACTAATGGGAATAAGGTGATGAAACTAAGTGCTCAGTCTTCAGAGAATCTCATCATCACCTAGGGAGGGAAGCGAGACTTCTTGAGGGATGAGGTGCAGGGGTGGGATGGATATGGGGGAAAGGTAGTAGATAGTTTGCATATCCACCTGTGAGCAACAGCATAGCATCTTTGAAAAGAATGCAACCTCTAGTGTGAGGGAATTTGTGTATTGGTTTTCAAATATGTCCACAAATTCTTCAATACTTCTCCCTTCAAAAGGTAGCCTAATTCCATTCCACCTAAGTGTAGGCAAGACAATAGAACATGATGGAACTGATGGCTTGTCACTTTCAAAACAAGGTCATAAGAAACATTATAGGGCAACCCCCTAGGGTCCTCTCCCACTGTGGGATATTTTCTGTCCTTTTAAGAAATCCTGCTTTCTCTCTCACACACATACACACACATAGGAAACATTATAGTCTCTTCTTTGCTCTCTCTCCCTTGTGTCACTTACTCTAGAAGAAGCTAGCTTCCTTGTCACAAAAACATTCAAGCAACCCTGTGGTGGAGAACTGAAGTCTTCTTGCCAATAGTTTGTAAGGAACTGAGCCTCCTGCCAACAGTTATGTAATGACGCCATCTTGGAAGCAGATCTTCCAGCCCCAGTCAATATCCTGACTGAAACCTCATGAAAGATCCTTAGCCACAATCCAGCTAAGCTCCTCCTGAATTCCTGGCCCACAGAAACTATAATATAACCCATTTGTTGTTTAAGTTGCTAAGTTTGGTGCAGGAGATGAACTAATACATCCTGGATTCAATTCCAGGTCCATCATACAGAAATGATTTTAAGCCTCAGTTTTCTAAACTGATAGCAGAACATGCATCCCAGAGTTGATGTAAGGATTGTATGAGATGAAATATTTATAAACTATCCTTTTGACTTGTCAGGTATTGGTGACGGTCAAAAACCCTGTCAACTTATAAACACAGTAAATAATCTCCAAGTGCAACTAACCACTGGTATCTAGTTTGGCCCAGAAAGTATGAGTGTAGCTTTGAAAATATGGCTGACTATTAAAATGCCATAGTTACCAGCATCCCCAGTTGGCCTCCAGGCTGACTATGGTTTCCTGGAGTTATGGGAAAATGTAGTAAAACAGAGTTCTCGGTGACTGTGTTAACTTCAGAGTGATCACCATCATCATAGAAAGAGACAACATGATGACTCAAGACCAGTATTTCAAAAGGAATAAATTTTGAGAGTTTTGTAAGGCCTCTCACAGTTTCCTTCTAGCTTAATCTCTTTGCCATTACCACAACAATCTACATTCTATAAGCAGATGGGAGGAATATTTGTTTGGAGTATTATCTTCCTGTGGCCTCTTGGCCTTGATTACTAGGACAGGAATATGGGCACATCTTGGCTCCAATCTGAATAACTGAGAGGCACTAATATGACTTAAATCCTGAGAATACAGTCTTAGTATTGACATAACTAACTTGGCATCTAGCATTTGCACTATGGGGTATGTTTTTAAAGAAAATTCAAAGGGGATTGACAAGAAAATGCAGCTTATTTCTTCCTTTACAACGTATCTAATCTTCCTCACCATACTCTATCTCTCTGACTTACCAAAGGGGGGAGGAGAGCAGAGGGAAGAACAAACATCAAACTGAACAATCAATAGTATCTTGGTCTCTGACAGTTTGATGGTCTCTTCAGAATTACTCAGTCCCTTTCCAATACAACCTTTGTCTCTTAGATTTCTTCCCTCTGCCTCTGCTTCTCTCTGAGATGATGTCTGAGTGTCTGGGGGCTTCTGTGTCCTCGTGACTTGGTCTTGGTCTCTGTTGCAGATTGGCCAGCCACACTATCTCATCTATGGGGGGGACATGTTGACACCTCTTGGAGTCCAGAGTTTCAACCATACACACTCTGGGCCTTCATTTTTATCACACTCATTGGTGTGTCCTCTGCACCCCTAGAATTTCTGGATCCCTGCACAGCACACACAGGTTACAGGGCCACAGGTGCCTCCTGGGGCCTATCTAGTAGGTCTCACCCACAGACAAAGCTGTACCCGTTCTCCTAGTCCATAATGGTCTATCTCTGAGCCAGAGGCTTGGCTGTCCTTTTAGAACTAGATCCCCTCTCTGTGCCCAGTAAAGTGGTCCACACCCCTCACATTTTCAAGCTCCCCAACCTGTCTATGGATCCTTCTTCAGCATTGCCATGTTAGGTGCATGTGACTGGGGGGGCACTAGGACCCTCCTTGCTCCCCCTCCGTCCCTCTGTCTTCATCCCCCTCCAGGATGGAAGGGATGAGCTTAAGCTTCTTTTCCTCACTGGCAAAGACTTCCTCTATATCAATTCGTCTTCATCCTGGGGCACTAGCCTGATTGCAGAAGAGTTCCCCTCTATGCCACCAAAGGATCTCTAGGAGCTGAACCACCAGGCCTGTTCGTATACAAACCGCAGGGGAATCACCGAAGACAAAAATATGAGAGTTAATGAAAAATATTATTCTTATTACACAAATTCTGGAAGGAATCGTCCACTTGGGAAGCTGAGACCTGCATGTTCCCCAGCCTGTAGAGACCTGGCTGTGCTATGGGAACATATACCAGCTGAGATTCCCCAAATCTGAACAGTAGTGAGGGGGATATGTATAGATGTCGGTACATAATTTCCATATGCTTTAGTGACCATTTTCACCTTTGTTTTTAGCATCCCCAAAATAAGGACATGAACCCCCTTGTTCTGATATAAGGGAGTGACATTTTCAATAGTGATTTCTTTTATAATTTTTAATTTTAAATATGTGAGGTATAATTCAGGGTTAGGTATACAAATGTTTCTTATGCAGGTAACCTTGTTGATGAGGTGTGCTCCCCCAGCAGTTTCCCACTACTGCCAATCTTGCCCCCACCCTCCCCTGGCAGTTTCTCACTACTGTCAATCCCTTTCTTATAGTATTACAATAGTTATCCAAGCTCCGCTAATGAGTGAGAACAAGTGATACTTGGTTGTTTGTTTCTGTGATGGATCACTCAGTATTATAGCCTCTAAGTTCATCCGAAGTTGCTGTGAAGTTCATAATGTCCTTCTTTATGGCTATGTAATATTCCATCATGTATATGTACCACAATTTTTTTTATCTAGTTGTCTTTCAATGGGCAGCACAATTGGTTCCATGTTTTCACAGTTGTAAATAATGCTGCAATAAACATGCGTGTGCAGGTATCTTTCTCATAGAGTGATGTGAGTTCCTCCAGGTATATTCCCAGTAGGGGGATTGCGGGGTCAAAAGGGAGGTTGATTTTTAGATCTTTTAGAAATCATTACACTGTTTTCCACAGAGGTTTTACTAGTTTACACTCCCACCAACAGTGTAGAAGTATTCCCTTTTTGCCACATCCTCTCAGCATCTTTTGTTTTTTAAGTTATTGTTGATGGCCATCCTGACTAGAGTTAGGTGATACCTCAGTGTGGTTTTAATTTGCATTTCTTTGATGACTAGTGAGGCTGAGTATTTTTTCATATATCTGTTGGCTGCTCGTATGTCTCTTTTTGAGATATAGTGATTTCTAATAAGGCAGAGTAGCAACCCCAAAAGCCTTTCCCAGGGCATACTGTGAGAGCATCCCTCATGCCTGCTCGCACACACACATACGCATGCACACACACACACACACACACATGTGCACACATGCACACACCTGACCCTGGCCTTCTGAATGGCCAGCAGAGCACTTCCATCCTTCCCTTGACCTTAAGCAGTGGGTTTATGCAAACAGAACAACAGCTCTGCTTTTCATCCCAACAGCATAAGGAGCAGACTCTCAGAAAAGAAAAGGAAGAGACTGCTGTTCCCTCAAACACACTTGGATGATCTTTTTATCTCCACTCCCCAATACTGTCCTCCTTTCCATTCCATTCATGCCACCAGTTAGAAGTGCGATTTTTGTGGCAATCAATCCCAACCTTTCCTTTAAACCTGAAGCCCAGCAGGTGGCTGGGGGCACAGCCCCCCTCTACACTTTGGAGGAGCTATGGGGTCTCTTGTTTGGATTGAACAATGGATGATTAGCAAGGGATCATTTTGAATGCCAGTTTCCCATACTCAGAAACCAAGCTACAACAAGACTGGGTCAGAAGCATCACTGAGGACCCAGGCCAGCATCTCCCAGCCTCTGAGTCTCTCTCCTGCCTGCACTCCAAAGGAATCCAGGATGTCCGAGAAGCAATGGCAACAAAGGGAGTCTTGTTTATCTGGGAGTGTGATGAGGGGGTGACCTGGGATGGCAGCCGAGCAGCTGGGACCCTGCCTATGGCTTATAAATGTAATTTTCCTCTGGTAGCAGAGGTTTTTTTAGTCAAAAGTAATTAATCTCTTCTTGAAGTGACAGGTGGTTGGAACAGTTGCTTTTACTTTCAGCAAACTCACACAAGGTACAAGAAGCCTCATGAACAGAAGGAAGGAATTAGTCAAATACAACAATTGGGATCTAATTTCTTAGCTGCTAAACAGGAATTAGGAAAAGAGACTTAGGGTTTTTTGAAAAACCTCTTTTATCCTTCCAGAAAACATATCTCAAATCAAGTTTATTGCTTTCAGTTGCAAGCCATAGAAAACCCAGAATAAACTCACAAAGACAAAAAAGAAAATTCATTGCCACATAATGGAAGAGTCTTTACAACCATAGGCTAATCCAGGGTTCATCACTGGATTTTATATCACTGACAACTAACTTTCTCTCCCTTCCAGTGTCTTCATTTTGCTCTCTCTGTTGACTCTTTTCTCACTTGAGTTCTTCCCTCATGGTTGGAAAAGTAGCCACTAGACGTTTCTGGGGCCATATATTTCCAGGTTCAAATCCAGTGGGCAGAAGAAAGTGGAAGACTTCTTTGCCCTTCACAGCAAAATCGTGATGCTGTCTCTGATTAGATGAGCATCAGTCAGGAGACATTCGTGAACCAATTATTGAAGTCCAGCAAATGCTGTATACTAACTGGCATTAACCTGGGTTGTATGCCCCATCCTGGCATGTGACTGAGACTGAGGGAGGGGCAATCCATAAACAAAACTGGAATGGTTGCCAGGAGACCAGGAAGGGGGGTATGCGGGTGCTGAAGAGGAAAACAACGATTATCCTCTACAATTACTAACATTTAATGAGCTCCAGCTATGTGCAGTGGGCTTTCCACACCACTTCTCATTTATCCTTTCAACACCACTCTCCCTATTTTATAGATGACATAGCTGACGGGTAAACGCAGCTGAGGGGCTTGCTCATGTTAACCAACTCATGAGTGGTAAAAGTAGAATTTGAAACTGGAGCCCTAAGTCTGTGCTTTTCACAGTTACTACCTCCGTGCAGGTTCCTTGAGCTCAGTCACAGAGACTGCCAGGCCCTGGGCCAGAACCAGTCCATGGTGTGATCAGTCTATGTTGAGCCTTACTCAAGGCACTGCAGTTATATAGCAATAAATTTTTTTGTTTTTTGGTTTTTTTACACAAGTTTAGTCTAAATTTTCTGTCACTTAAGATGGAAAGAACCAGGCTGGGCATGGTGGCTCATACCTGTAATCCCAGCACTTGGGGAGGCCAAGGTGGGAGGATTACTTGAGTCCAGGAGTTCAAGACCAGTCTGGGCAACATAGCAAGACCTCATCTCTACAAAAAATAAAATGAAATGAAAATTATCCATGCATGGTGGCATGTGCCTATAGTCCTAGCTATTTGGGAGGCTAAGATGAAGGATTGCCTGAGCCCAGGAGGTTGAGGCTACAGTGAGCTGAGACTGTGACACTGTACCCCAGCCTGGGCAACAGCGTGAGATCCTGACTCAAAAAATAAAATAAATAAATAAAGATGGAAACAACCTTAATTGACACAGCAGTCACTGTTAGTATGGCTGATCTGTTTTCAAATGTGAACGTTTACTGAATCCCCAAGAGCTGCGCTTTTGCAAAGAGAAAGTCTATTTATTCCTGGTATCTCAACCCCACCAGTTGTGGAGACATCAGCAAGTTCAAACTCATCTTCAGAAATACTCATTCCTTTTCCAAGTGAATCACTTTCACCCCTATCCCCAGCCCCTTCCCACTAATCACAGCCCAGACTTGCTGTTGATTTCTGCTGTTCCTGCGCTGATTCAGGAAGCTTCTTATCTTATCTAAACCAGATATAACCCCTTCAGGGAGCCATCAGGCATCGCAAGGCAGAACATCTTCTACAAAGAACACCCAGCACTGAATGCCCTAAAGCATCTGTCTTCATGATGAGCTGACTGAGGGAAATCAATGCAGGAGCACAGATAAGCTTCCAGGTGAGTGTGGGAACGAATGACAGCTGGCAGGGCTGTTTCCAAAGTCCAAAATTGAGGTTGCAAAGCCAAGGAGAGAAACTCCAGTCCTAAATTCAGCAGTTCACCTGCAGCTAAAACACCAGTGACACCTGTATACTGGGGCTGCTCTTCTCATCTTCTCAGAGGTCAAAGCTTCCCCTAAGCCTCACCACCACCACACCCCCCACCCCCAGCATCTAGCACAGCTGTTCTTTGCAGGTATTTGGAGGAAAACAATACTTCCTACTTATTTACACTGTGCTCTGAAATGTGTATTTCCTCTTTGAACTCATGATCTGCCCTCGTCACCTCCCTACCCTCCATCTCCAATACAATCTCTTTTTTTTTGGTTAATGGCTTTAGACAGGCTAAATATATCAAGAATTTGGTTTCTCCCTTTCTCATCTGGTCAGTGTCTAAACCAGTGGTTGTCAGCCTTAGCTGAACATGAGATTCACCTGTAAGTTTTGTTTTTCCTACAGATGCCTGCCCCTATGCCCTTCATCTCTGGCAGAATAAACTTATTCAACTGTGACTTATAGGAAGAAATGTATTTTATATTATTGCTCAGAACACCCCTCTAAATGTATGAGAGAACCCATACCTTGCTATGTGGGGGGCGGGAAATACTCTGATATTTTCTTCTCTCTCTCTGTCTCTCTCTGTGTCTCTCTGTCTCTTCTCTCTCTCTCTCTCTCTCTCTCTCTCTCTCTCTCTCTCTCTCTAACCCTAATCTGCACATTAGGAAAAAAAACTTGTTTGAGATATTAATTTTGTCATTCTGTCTGCATTTCTCTCTTTTTCAGTCTCAGGGCCATAATCCAGTGTTTTATAATTCCTTGGCTTTGGGATTTTTTGACAGGCCAGAATGCAGAAACTGCCTGAAGTCAAAGGCCTATTCAGAGTTTCGCAAAAACCTAAACTCTTTGATGAAATTATGCTTGATATTTCTGGGAAAAAAAGAAATAATGGCTTTGGGGAGTGACTAGAGATTAGAGGCTGGTTTTTATGAGAAATAGGAAGAAAAACCTTGAGGGGAACTGTGCTCCATTTTCTAGTGGTTACCTGGGCAGGAGCCCCCCTTCCACCCCTACTCCTGTGTGGCATCCTTGCAAGGCTGAACTCTAAAATTTCCCAGCCATGGCAAAAATTCTCAGTTCCCAAAAGGAATCAGAAAGCTGCTGAACTTCCAGGGGCCACATTTAGAAAAGAGAATTCCATAACAATTCCCAGAATAACCTAGAAATTAAAATTGAGCCTTATTTTCCAGGTGCCCCTGGAATTTTCATAGAGCTCAAGTAATGGGGAGGATGATAAGCCCACCAATGAATGAGGCTGACTCTCCCACTGTCTTGGTGAGATGGGGACTCAGTCAGACTTGGGCAGATTTAAAATAAAACTGAAAAAGATATTATTTCTTTTATTCCTGTGTTCATAAAATAAGATTCCTATCCATTGTTCCTAATTCTAATTCCCCCTTTTCCTGCTCTGCATCCTCTCCCCTCCATCTGTGCTGCTCCTGCTCTGGTTCACAACAAACTAGATTCATTGCTGTCTTCCATTTTATAGACAGAAAGACAAGACCCACAGGGAATAAAGGAATTGGTATAGTCAATCAGCAGCTAATAGCTGAGTTGGCCCTTCAAATCCAGCTTCCACAATAGCCCACTGGGGCTCTACCCTGGGAGTGAGAGAAAAAACCAAAAACCCTGTAAAGGGAGAAAACAGGCTACTGCTGCTCAAGGTGGCTCCCTATGCATTCCCAATATCCATGCAGACACAGCCAGGGCAAAGGGCAAAGGGCCTGCAGTCCACCCTCATTGTGCCCTAGAGAGCAGAGGAGCCTGGAGTGCGCTGCCCTATTACAAAGTAGGATGCCACCCACTCCCCTCAATGCCTCCCCTCAAGCAGAAACCCCTCCAGATCCAAGAATCCCAGCATCACTGTGGGCAGACTGAAGGTTCAGTGTGTGTGACTCAGCACAGGAATAGAGTAGGAGATGGCCCGTTGTTCTCTAACACATCAGCCTCACTGAGCAGGATCAGAGCTTAAGCCCGATTTACAGATTTAATAAGGTGTTTAAAACCAACTGAGCATCACTAATTTCAAGACCTCGTGACAATCACAATTTTCTAGAAAATCTGTTTTGGTGTAGGTCCTTCTACCCTTTAAAAACTTTATATCCATAGCATGGTAGACATTTGAAGATTATAGAACTGCATGTCCTTTATTTTTTTTTTGATTGTGGTGAAATATACCAAACATAAAATGTATTATCTTAACGATTTTTTTGTTTTGTTTTGTTTTGTTTTTTGAGTCAGAGTCTCACTCTGTCGCCCAGACTGGAGTGCAGTGGCCACTCCCAGCCACCACAGCCTCGATCTGCTGGGCTCCGGTCATCCTTCCGCCTCAACCTTCCAAGTAGCTGGAACTACAGGTGCGCGCTACCACACCCGGCTAATTTTTTTATTTAAATGCATGGTTCAGTAGCATTAAGTACATTCACACTGTTGTGCAACCATCACCACCATCCATCTCCAAAACTTTTTCATCTTGCAAAGTTGAAACTCTGTGTCCATTAAACACTCACTCCCCATTCTTCCTACTCCTAGCCTTTGACAACCACCATTCTACTTTCTGTCTCTGAATTTAACTACTCTAGGTATCTTCTATAAGTGAAACTATACAGTATTTGTCTTCTCGTGACCAGTTTGTTTCATTTAGCATCATGTCCTCAAGTTTCATCCCATGTTACAGTACATGTCAGAGTTTATTTCCTTTTTTATGACTGAATAATATTACAATGTATGTATATATCATATTCTGTTTAACCATTCATCTGTCAATGGACACAAGTTGCTTTCACCTTTTTGGCTATTGCAATTAATGCATCAACAAACATGAGTGTGCAAATGTCCCCTCAAGACCCAGCTATCAACTATTTTGCATATATACTCAGAAGATGAGTTGGTGGATCAGAAAGTCCAATTTTAATTTTTTTGAGGAACCATTATACTGTTTTTTTTAGTGGCTAAAAGTGCATTTCTTGAGGAATATTCCAACATTTAAAATGATCAGGGAATAAAGCACAGCTTTACCTGCTATTCTGATTCAGAAAGTGTTTATTGTCTTAATTTCTAGAAGATTACCAGAAACTGTTTAAAATATCAATGTGCAGAATGTTTCATCCAACCAAGTTATGCTAAGTCTAAGCTGGCTGCCGCTGAATGAGATGCTGGGTTCCCACTTCACACATGGCCTCGGACGTGGGTCTTTCTCTCTAGTCTTAGTGGAAAGCCTGTCCTCAGGGTCACAGCCACCCCTCTCAGTCATGCCAAAGCCCTGGACAATGGCCTCTTGGTCTTCAGACCACCAAGCATGGAGATGGAGATGGTTGGCCACTGTCCTAGGCTGTGATTGGCAGCTCCCCCACAACCATGTAGAATTGGAAATGGGTAATTTCTCCCAAAAGCTGTTGACAGAAGAAGACAGGAGGATACTGGACAGGCCATTAGCAAATATTCACTACATTCTATCACTTGGCAAGGGCACGCGCACGCGCGCCACACACACACACACACACACACACACACACACACACACTGAGCTTTTTAGTAAAGTCAGACTCTTGGAGGAGCTGTACATAAAATAACAACTTTGTGGATGGCTAAAAATACAATCCCTTTTTCTACTGAAGGTGACAACCCAAAACTGTGTCCAGCTTTAAAGTCCAGGGTCTCTGAAAAATATTCCTCCTTCCATATTTTTTACCATGATCTTTCTATCTTGATACTCTGGTATCTGTGAACCTAATAAAAAATTTAGCTACCATTTATATACTTTACAGAGATTAACGAGAAAAGATACTCTTAAAAGTTTTATTTTAATAACATTTAAAATAAAATTTAAAATAAAGAAATATAAGTAAAGCCTAAGGCCTTCATTTTTGCCTTTGATCACATGGCAAAGTTTTTTTGACCACTTTCTCGCCTATGCTAACACTTTCTAATTCCCCTTGCCATTATAGCCACGTAGCCATTGTAGTACCTTAGTTGGCCAGAGCCCTTTACCAGATAAATGAATACAAATATTGCATCCTTGGGTTTCTTTTCCCTTGCTGATTTGCCTGCATCCCCTGCTAACTTTTATCCCTCGGTATGGTGACGGTAAGGAGGGGCTTTCCATTCCTGTTACCTTTATGAAGCAGAATCCACAAATCCCTCCTTCCCACAGCAATAAACTTAGAGTACATTAAATCCCCTCTAATGATACAAAGAACTAAAAAATAAAATATTGGGTTCCAGTTCGATGGAATTTGATGGTGATCCTTGGTGGAAGCATTTCTCCCTCAAGAACTAAAACCCATCAACAAATACATGAGGAAAGAGAAGGTGTATTATGAAAGAGGACCCTTGGTGGGGGCACTCCCTCTCTACCATATATTGGGCACTGGTTCTGAACATATTTTGCAGTATCCCAAGGTTATGAGCTGTTGTCTGTCACTCCAGCTGATTTTTCAATAGACCACTTAGATGTTTTTAGAGGCAGCTTCTTGTTGAAAATGGGTACAATATAAAACCAATGTGACTCATGAACATTCAGGTCATTGCCTCCCCTCTTTTGCTGTAGTATAACTTTTTAAATGGGAATTGATACTATGTGAGATGCCATGTGCTATAAAAGTCATTCAGTAAGTCCCTGGGTGGCGGTGCTGACCAAGGCATGGCAGGTAGGGAATAATTAGTCCAAATTGCACATAGGTGTGCATTCTCAAGAGGTCACACTGCAGCCCTTTCCACAAAGAAAACAGCCCAATAGGTAATCAAGGTGCCACTACACAGCTGGCTGATCTCCTTAGAATATGGTATGGCATAGAACTCAGGCTTTGGGGCTCCCAGATCTGCCATTTGTAGTTCTACCTTTCTATGCCTTCATTCTTTTCATCTGTTAAATGGGAAAAATAACAGAATCTACTAAGGGTTAAATGATTTAATGTATGTAAGAACAGAGCCAGACACGATTAGATTTTGAGGACATTATACATTATTATTACTGCCTTACCAGTGTTGGGAAATGGTTTTCCATGGGTCTTGCACACATCTGCGGGTCTTCTAAGTAGACATGACAGCTTTTGTATCAGACCATCTTTTCAAGGATGCTTGTATAGCAAACAACCCTGGCAGATATAGTATCTCCTGCCAAAGGAGAAGAAAAATTTGACTGTTATCCAGGATAATAAAGAGAATATTTCCTCTGGGGCAAAGGTTGAAGCAGGTTTGCTTGCAACCCATTATAAAACACTGGAGTTTCCTAATCTTGAGTCTCTCAGTTGTGACACAAATCTCCTGCATATGCAGCATGGACCTGGATCATTCTGTGTCATCCATGGAACTTTGGCCTAAGGATAGCTAAGGCAAACATGAAGTTCATGTTGCCTGCTGTGTTTGCTGTGAGCAACAGTCTTTTGTCTCTGATCCAGGAGTTTCTTACCTTCTTCTAGCGTCCATGAAACAGTAACAGACTAAATAGATAGCTCACAAACAAGGTAAGACCTCAGGCCTTTCAAAGTTCTTAACAACCAGAAGCATAGTTAGTTGCTATTGCTGACAAATTAGAATCAACAATGATGATTTCTAGAGCAATCTAGACCCATATTGTTGAACCTATTCAAGCCTCTAACCAGGCCTTTATGGATATTTTATCTAAGAGTTATTTGAGAATTTCTATTCCCATGTATATCATTTCCCATTGATGGAGTGTTTTGGGGAAAATCTAACTTCACAGTTAAATGAATCGATAATCCCTAGACAAATTAGTTTTCATGCTGATCTAGGTTGCCTGATTAGACATTCAGTGTTTTTCAAGCATCAAGCCAGTATCTATTCCACAAAAAAAGTTAAAATATTGCTAAATACACAAAATTTTAAGAGCACTACTGTGATTTTTCCAGTCAGGGCTTATCCAATGTGCCATAGAGTATTCCAGTTTGCCATAGATAGTTTAAGTATTAAGGACTTTGTTTTCTCAAAAAACCAAGTGACAAAGCAGCCTTGATAGCTGGACGACTGAAATAGGGAATTAATGTCCTCCCTTTCCACCCCATCCTCAAGATGTCTACATCCTAATCCCCAGAAGTTGTGAATATGTTCATTACATGGCAAAAGGAAATTCAGGTAGCAGATGGAATTAAGGTTGCTAATCAGATGACCTTAAAATAGAAAAGTTATCCAAGTGAGCCCAATATAATCACAAGGGTCCTTAAATAGGAAGAGAGAGACAGAAGAGGAGAGGCAAAGTGATGTGACGTGAGACAGATTCAACTAGCCATTGCTGGCTTTCAGGATGGAAAGGAGCCAAAAGCCAAGGAATGTGGGAAGTTTCTAGAAGCCAGAAAAGGGCAAGAAAATAAAAATCAAAACAAACAAACAAAAAATCCCATAGCTTTGCCAACGCTTTGATGTTAGCCCAGTGAGACTCAGGTCAGACTTCTAACCTGCAGAGCTGTAAGATAATAAATATGTATTGTTTTAAGTCACTAGTTGTATGATAATTTGATACAGAAGCAATAGAAAACTAATGCAAGAACTTTTTCATGCTCTGGAGTCTATTCAGTGATGGTAATAAAAACCAGTAAATGGGTCAATACAGGGAAGGTGATGTAAGTATGATGCCTCCACAGTCCCAAGAAACCATCTAAACTTTGCTCCCCATCTTAGTGAACCGTGTCTGATATCCTTTCCTTCACATGAGATCTGGTGAGATGCGATAATTCAACAGCAGCAATATCCATCTCTGAGTTTGGTTTTGGCAATCCCAGCCCTATGGCTACAAGTAGAAAGAAATCCTTTTGGGATAGTCACATTATTTTCCATCCCTTGTTGTCAGTCAACATTTATGTGCTTGTATCAAGCCACAAAAACTACTCTAACAAAAGCCAAATAGGAATCTCTTGGCAGGATGCTGAGTAGGGCTGACAGGCAAATACAGAGTTGAACCCTAAGTCCTCCCGAGAGGCACGAGCTACTTCTCTTCCTTTGAACAACAAATTCCCTCACTTTTTATTCACACTCACCTCACAGGGCTACTCTGAGGATCAAATGAGAGCCTAGAGTGGAGGGGGAAAGTGTCAGAGAGACGGTGAAACCCTGTACACAGGTTTTATCTTGCTACCACCTTTTTTCAGACCTTTCACTAAGAGCTGACATGGGCGTAGCCTTGTGGATAGACCTTGGGAATTCAGACTGACGTTCAGAGCTCACCTTTCCTAAGAAGACTCACAAGAGGCAGATGTTTTCTTCCCTCTGCCAGTACCCTCCCCATGCCCTAATTCCCTCCCCTAGAGTCATACAGCAGACTTCCCCTGGACATTTGGTCTACTGCTCAGAAAATTATTCATTCCATCCCAGTATTCTCCAAACTGATGGATCCAAGATACATAGCCAGGGTGGGCTAAGGCTCCAGGGCAAGATTGACCTCCAGGGCAGCCATCAGTGAATCCAAAGGAGGTCACCAAGAGAAACTGAGGCAGGGCATAAATACAAGATTTGCTACTCCATTGCAGCTTCCTCAAATGTACTGTTCAACCAGTTGAGGATTTCAATAAGCCAGTTCTGTGCTAAGCTCTACAGGAATCATCTCACTTAAGACTGAAGTGACTTGGTAAGATATTAGGCTCATATTAGATATGGAAATCAGTTTGAGAGAGAAGAGCACTTGCCCATGAGCATACAGTTAGCAGATGTCAGAACTGGGATTTGAACATTCACCCTGCTAGTCCTGATGATTCAGCAGGTCTCAACCACCAAGGCACTATTTCTTTGTAGGGCTCCTACATCAGCCTGTGACTTTCTCCAACACTCCTGTCTTCCTGGGACTGAGCACTCCCAGCCCAGGTACCAATCCCC
The DNA here is from genome assembly GCA_027257055.1 of Cephalopachus bancanus. NCBI lineage: Eukaryota > Metazoa > Chordata > Mammalia > Primates > Tarsiidae > Cephalopachus > Cephalopachus bancanus. The sequence continues at coordinate 408,472 of JAPVLO010000369.1, read as the reverse complement.
AGGAAAGGTGTAAATTAGCAGGTACTTAATATCTAGAAGTCACTAAGGTACCTGAAGTAGTTTCACAGCAAATAAAGTGCTAAATGCCTGGTAGGACCACCTCCCTATGAGTCTAAAGCCTCCTCTCCTGCCATCTCACTGACTTCTGAGCAGGTCACAGTTTTCTTATCCTTTTCCTTTCCATCCACTGAAACATGCAGGGAGGAGAAAGTTCATCTCTGTTCTCTGGTTTTCATCTTCTTTGCCTAGGGTAACTCTGCACTGTCAAGGGCTCATTCTACAGTGGACAAATCCTAACATGGACATTGGCCCCAACTTTAGGCAGAGCCATGACCCTGGCCCCATGAAACCCAATGCTGCCTCCCCAGCACACATGTATCAGGAAGAGGATGATAGTTTTCGTATTCTCACTGCCTTTCCTGTAGGTCAGCTAGTTGGGTAGTGAAAGTGGTGGCTCAGAGGCTGAAGGCAAGTTTCGAGAGCTCAGGACTCTCATCTGGAAGTAACCCCAGCCCAGGGGAACCTTGCCCTCACTCTTGATTTCTCTAGTTCTTATACTCTCTCCTCTGAATGCCAGGATACTGTGCTCAGTGACAGGTGAAAGAGTACCAGATAGTTCCTGGTTTCCTCACATCCCACAGGGAGAACACAGGGAGAAACTAAAGGAATTTTCTCTGAAGTTTCCGACTGCCTCAACCCACTCCACTCAGGTCTTATTCATCACCTGGGCAAATCTAGAGGTTTGGCATCACAGTGAAAATATATCTTAAGGGACTGCCTGCACTTTTTAAAAGGTGAAATGTACATAACATAATAGTAACCATTTTAAAGTGTACAATTCCATGGCATTTAATACATTTATGATGCATGCAACTATCACCTCTATCTAACCTTAAAGCATTTCTATCACCTCCAGAAGAAACTCCATACCGACTGTTTTAGTGGTTTTTGCTGCTGCAACAGAATACCACAAACTGGATAATTTATAATGAACAAGAATCTATCTGGCTTCAGTTCTGGAGGCTGGGAAGTCCAGGGTGGAGGGACTGGCATCTAGTGAGAGCTTGCTTATTACATCGTCTAAGGGCAAGAGAGCAGAAGAAAAAGTAAGGGCGAGGACTGAACTCAAGCTTTCATCAGGAACCCAATCCTGAGATAACTAAAGCACTCTCACAATAGCATTATTTCATTCATGAGAATAGAGCCCTCATGACCTAATCACCTCTTAAAAATCCCACCTCTCAACACTGTTGCATTGGGGATTAAGTTCTCAACACATGAACTTGGAGGGCACACCCAAACCATAGCACCCATTAGGGAGTCATTCACCATTTCCCCTTCCTCAACCTCTGGAAGCCACTAATCTACTTTCTGTCTCTATAAATTCATCTATTCTGGATATTTAATATAAATGAAATCTATAACACTTGAACTTTTGTGCCTGACTTATTTCACTGAGCATCATGCTTTCAAGGTTCATCCACACTGTGGCATCAAACAAACCCTTATACACCAATGTTCAAGGCAACACGATTCACAGTAGGCAAAAAGTGAAAACAACCCAAATGCACATAGGTGAATGGACAGATAAACAAAATGTACTATATCCATACACTGGAATATTATTTAGTTTAAAAAGAAATGAAGTTCACAGAGGTAGAAAGAAGAATGGTGTTGTTAGGGGCTGGTGAGAGGGAGAATGGGGAGTTAGTGTTTAATGGGTCCAATTTCTGTTTGGGAAGATGACAAAGTTCTGGAGATGGATGGTGGTAATGGTAGCACAACAGTGCAAATGTCCTTAATGCCACTCGGCTGTAAAAAGTTAAATGGTCACTTTTGTTATGTGTGTTTCACCACAATAAAAACAGCACAAAGTAACGATGTGCCTGTATATGTACTACCACGTGGGCTGAAAAACATTGTTCTGTTTTCAAAGCATGTAGCTTGCAACTTGGTAATGAAAACCATACAACAATTATGCCTGCTTTTCCCAACCCTACCTTTGTCCCATGTTTCATTGTTATATAGAGTGAAGCTTTGAAACAACTCCCTTTAGAACAACTTCAGGAAGAATCTGTAGAAGAATTTGATTGATTTGCTTAATAAGCTTCATCTAAACCAGCATTGATACTTGAGTTCATCAGACTCAAATTTAACAACCACTTATAGAGCTTCTGATATGAACAGCGTTTAGACTTGTACTCTACCTCGGTTGCCCTCAAAAATACGTGCAGTGAGCATCATCATCGCTATTATTCTCATGTAACATTTGAAGAACTTGCATAAGTAACATTTCCAGAATTTTAGTTTTGCAAGATGAAAATAATTCTGGAGATGGATGGTGGTGATGTTTGCATAACAATGTGAGTGGAATGGTTAATGCAGTGAGTGCTGTGTTTTGTGTATTTTATTACAACTTAAAAGAAGGGGAGTTTCATAAGCAAATTTTACTAAGTCTCACAGCTAGCAAATGGCAGGAATGGTCACCAAAACGCTGAGGGTGGGAGATGGTCTTCAGATGACCAGAGCGAGTCCGATGCCATGGGAGAACAATGGGATAGGAGTCCAGGTACTGGACTGTTGTCCAGGTTCTGCCAACAGTCCTACACCACAATCCTAGGCAAGACCTTTTCATTCGCAGTTCTTTGGGGCTGTAAAAACAAATAAACAAAAACCTTCAGCTTCTCTGATTTTGAGTGTGTGTCTGTGGTCACAGAACACCATTAAAGATGCCAAGAGCAACCTCACACATTCCTGGCCCAGCATCAGATAGAGAGAATGAGCTACTAATTCAGACAGAGGCGCCAGGTGCCAAGAGGCATCCGAAGTACTCCCCGCCTGCAGAGACAATAATAGTTTATGACTCTGAACTCACCGGAAGGTTAGCTGGGTCAAAGCGGCAACTTGAGCGTTTGTTTAAATCTTTGTCCAAGAATCTCTCAACTTGCTTCTGAAAGATAATGAGTTCTGAGCCACACCAGAGCCGGGCACTCTGAAAGTTTGACACAATCTGATCTTTGATGAGAAATCTATGCATACTAATCACCAAAACAGAAAAAAAATAGAAAATCACTATAATTCACTTCGGAAATATTTACTGAGTACTCCTATGTGCTGGATGGACACTGCTCTGGGCACTGAAGATAAATAAGTGTTAAGCAGAAGAGACAAGTCTCTGCCCTCAAGAGTTTGCATTTTAGCAATAGATTCTGTCAATGAGTAAGTGTGGATGGAAGGGTCAGAAAGGAAAATAACACAAGGTAGGTATTGGGAGTGCTGCCTCAGAAGGGCAGCCAAAAAGGCCTCTTGAGGAGGTGACGTCTGAGCCAAAGCCTGAAAGGCAGGCAGACCGTAATTGTACGTAGATGCAGAAAGAGTTTGTAGGGCAGAGGAAGAATAAGGTCACTCACCCCAGAATGGGAACTGACCTGCATCGATGTCCTCCCCCAACAACAGAAGTTTCCAGAAATGCCAAAGGCCCTGAGCTAAGCAAGGGTGATTTGGCAGAAGCAGACAAGAGCCCTTCACCATCGCTGGGTCTCTAGAGAAAACCATGGTTTGGGCACTGCCTGAACACAGAAGACCCCAGCTGCAGAGAAGAAAGAACAGACTGAGGCAGTCCCAGGCCTGGTTTTCCTCGAGATGCCGGGGAGGACACAAGTGTGAGCTCCTAGCACCAGAGTGACAGTCAGGGAGGTATAAACTTCACAGGTAGGATAAGAGTTACCAGGGAGTCTGCCAGTATAAACAAGTTTCCTGTGTGAGGGACACTTGATCATGGGTTGGACATTAGCTGTCTGCTAGGTAAAAGAAGTATCCCGTGAAAGGCACAGTGTAAACAGCCACTCCCCGCTCCCCTCACTTCCCATTGGGGCAGGGTTGCTAGCCACTCTGGCACTCGAGTCTCAGTTTAGCTGAGGCTCATAAGACACCATGATAGACAGGGATTCAGGAATGGCCTGTGCCCTCACCTCCCAAAGCCCTGTCTACCTCTCCTGTTCACTTCTCTCTGGGCATGCCAGTTTATTCCTCTAGTCTACCACGCTCATTCCTACCACAGGGCCTTTGAGCAAGCTATTTCCTCTCCTTGGAGTGCTCTTCCTCTTGCTGTCCCTGCATAGCTAAATCTCTCATCATTCAGGTATTGGCTCAAAGGTATCCTCTTCAGGAGAAAGCTCCCCCACTCCACCCCATCCTGATGGTTGCTCTCAGCTCAATACCCTACTCGGCTTTCTTCAGAGCACTTCTTCCTCCCTGAGACTGTCCAGCTTTATTTGATGACCAGTTATAGTCCATGTTCCCAGAGAACTGTGGGCTTCATTGCAGTGAGGGCCTTGTCTGAGTATATACAAACCCTAGAGCAGAACCTGGTACATCAGTAAGGCTCAGAAAAGAATTAATAACTAGACGGTTAAGACTGGGAGAGGGAGAGAGAGAGAGAGAAAGAGAGAGAAAAAAGAGGAAAGGAGCAAGAACCTGGAACCAACCATGCTGTCCATCAAAAGAGGACTGGATTTAAAAAATGTGGTACATATACACGATGGAATACTACGCAGCCATAAAAAAGAATAAAATCATGAATTTCGCAGCAACCTGGATGGAACTAGAGTCTGAGTGACCTCTCACAGAAACAAAGATCTGAGTATCACATGTTCTCACTCATATAATGGACCCTGACCATCCAATGTAATACTATAAGAAAATGACTGACAGTAGTGGGAAACTATGGGCAGGGGAAGGGAGATGGGTTAATGGTAGTAAATATCTGTCTGGGGATGGGGAGACACCTCTTATCAACAAGGGTGCCTGAACGAAGTATATTTGTATACCTAACCCTTAACTGTACCCCACAATATCATAATAAAAAATATTGATTATAAAAAAAAAGAGGAAAGGAGAAGAGATGGAAGAAAGGAGGGAACGGGAGAGAGAGGAAAAGAGAGAAAGACAGTCTTGCTCCCTGCCCTTAAGGACCTCACAGGCTATGGAGAGGATGGACGTGCAAACAATAATCATAGTGGGATATAATATGTGCTAAGGTACAAGCAGTAGAGGCAGCAGAATGATGATGTCTGAGGCAAGTCAAGGAAAACTTCAGAGAAGTGGTGTCACAAGAGATGTTTTGAAGGAAAATACAAGTTCTCCAGAGAGACATACTGGAATGTCATTTCTAGGGAGAGGCAGTTTCTAGGGAGAGGATATCATTTCTAGGGAGAGACATTTGGAAAAGCCAGAGAGAGTGAAACAATGTGAGATTACAAGGCGAGTACATCTGGTATATCATTGGCATAGAGTAGGTATCTGAAGATGACTGAAGAATTCACCACAAAAGCAGCAGGACCAAGTCTGAAAAGACTTGAATGTCAGGTCCTGGGGCTTGTCCTTGATGCTGCAGGTAACCAAGGAGTGACTGAAGAGTTTCATGGAGGTGAGAGACATGGATCAGATGTGGATGGGGAAGGGTGCTCCAGTGACAGTGTGAAGGACTGTCTAGCAGAGGGAACCTAGCCTAAGAGAGAAGCTATTCAAGTACCGGTCAAGGCAAGAAAGGATGTCTTTGCTAGTGATGGTGGACAGAAAAGGGGGGATACCAGAGTTGCGTCAGGGGCAAAGGGACAGGCTTGATGATTAAATATAGGAGTAGAGGATGATGCAGAAGGGTGATGTAGGAAAATGCCTGCATTTCTGGCTTAGGGGCCAGAGGGGCCACCTCTGAGCTGAGAGCCTGGGACAGGAGCAGGCTTGGGCGAAGGTGATGATGGTTCATTGTAGGCATGTGTATGTATGCCTGTGGCATATACTACAGAGGAGCGTCCAGGAAGTGAGTGGATGTGCAAGGGCACAGAAGAGAGAGGTTCTAGTGTGTTGCCCAGGTTCCTGAACAGGGAAGGTTGGCCAAAAAGATCTGGCCTGAAAACCAATAGGACAAGGTAAGAGGACCATGACCCTGTCTGTTCCTGCTTCAGCAGGAAAGCCACTGGACGCCTCACCTCCTGTCCCTCTCTATTTTGGTCAAAAGACTCCATAACCTTTCATCTGCATGGGCTTAGAGGGGCTAGTTCTGATCTCTGCCTCTAGAAAGACTGTGGTATGTGGTCCCAGTCCACTTCTGCGGGTGTAGAAGTATGCCCTCCTTCCCTTTGTAGATGGAGTATTTCTCATAACATCATGCTCAGGGTTCCTGGGCATGGTCACAGGGCTCCATCTCCTTCCTTCTTCCCCAATCAGAATCCTCTTCTTCCTTTCCCAGGTACAGGAGTGCTGATGAGAGGAACGTTTCATGGTCCAGGCTGGACACAGTGGGCCAACGTTTCTAGGTTCCTCCCTGTCTTCAAATTCTGTGTGGAAGTGTGTGCTGAGCATCTGGCCAGCCTTGCCCAAGGCCTCAATTCCATAAGAAACAAGAGCTGCCAGAACATCAACTTTCCTTCCTTTCTCCACTCCAGGGAACCCACATTCCTTTCCTATGACCTGCATTTACTGGGGCTGCCACTCAGCTCCAAACCTCATCTGCTTAAATTCTGTCTCCTTTCAAGACTCCTCTGCAGTGCCACCACCTCCAGGAAGCCTTCCACAATGTTCCAGGGTTTGCATCTCTGGTCATACCCTGGCCTTAGGGTTCTGTGGGTGTTCCTGTCCTCTCTCCACCTCTAGATCCCTGGGACATTGGTTCACTGGCATGAGGTCAAGACCACCACAGCCTAAAACCAGGGCAAGGCTCAGAGCAGCCTTTTATAAAGGGCCAACTGCTGACTGACCAAACTTGAGAGAGCAGAGGGATCCATGGGCCCAGCCAGCTCCCTCACATATTTAACAGGTCTTATAAATCACATAAAATTTTATAATTCATATAAATTACATTTTTATGAAGCATGCAAATCACCTGTAAGACACCACCTGTGGATTTAGGCAATCCCCAGAGGGACCTTGGTTATTCTAAAACAGATGAACAATCCCTACCTTGTAGGCCCAGCACCCCTTACCCTGCCCAGGGACCAGCACATTCTTTTCCAGATGGAGAAAAAGGAGGCATGTCCACAGTAAGAGATGGAGCCTGGAGTGGAACAGAAGAGGTGGAAATTGCAGGCTGTCCCCAGCTGGCTGAGACTTCCAGCAGGACATATAACCTTTCTGCACTGCAGCGTCATCTACCACTTGGAGACAGTGACACCAAATTTATAGGTCGGTCATAAAGACTGAAAGTCTTTTGCCTGTGTTAAAGGGATACATACATTTGATGGTCATTATTTCATTGATCCCAACTCTCTCTAGGGAGATCACCCAGGAATGTGGGTTTGTGTCCCAGCAGTTAATAGATCACTCAGTAACCTTGAGCAAAGCCCCACCCTGGAGTGTTAAGAAAAGGTCAATGGAAACATCTGGATGTTAGGGCACATTATGTCCTGACTTCGTGACCTTCAATAGCTTTCCCAGTCTTCCCAAGACTCTGCACCATCTACTATACAACTAAGAAAAACAAGGGGAGCTGAAAAGATTTGAAGAAGACAGGGCAGTGTATGAAAGTGCCCAGCACATTCCCGGCCTACAGAAGAAACCCAAACACTATGAGCTCTTCTTTTCTTCCAATTATGGGTTTCTATTTCCATTAGTAAACTGAAAGGACTGGGTGAGCTTGTTATGAAAGTGGGGCCATCACCAAGATGGGAATTCAAATGGGGTAACAGACGTGAGAATGACTTTTGGGTAGGAAGTGCTGTGTGTGCATATGAGAAGAATGGTCCCATTCGTTTGGATCAATTGTCTGGGCTGTGCCAGTAGTTGAAGGGGGATGACTCAGGTAAAGAAAAGGAGAGATAAGTGGAGAAACCTGTCAGATATCACTTTAACCAAGATACGTGGACGCAGCATCACTTCTGCAGGATTCTTGCCAGGGAGGCAATCAATCCTCCGTTTAATTGTGAGCAAACATCAGACAAACCCAAGTGGAGAGACGGTCTGCACAACAGCTGGCCTGTATTCTTCAAAGTGTCCAAGCCATGAAAGACAGGCTTGAGGATTGCCCCAGATTAAAAGAGACAAAAACAGTTCCACAACTAAATGCAGTGTGGATCATTAGTAGACAATTGGCAAAAATGGAAGGAGCCCTGTGAATAAATCAATAGTATTGTATCAATACTAATTTCTTTGTTGTGATCATGATACCACGAGTGTGAAAGATATTAACATTTGGGGAAGCTGGGTGAAGGTACAAGGGAACTTAGACTCTTTTAAAAACTTTTTGCAAATCAAATTATTTTAAAATTTTAAATAAAATAAAAAGAGAGATCAATTCAAGCCAAGGGGTGACTCACACCTTCCTGTGTCAGGGGTCAAGATGCCCAGGACTCTCTCCCTCCACAATTCTGTGAGACTCTGGGGCTATAAGGTATACTTAAGGAGAAGGAAGATTCCTGCTTTCTCCCCAAATCAGGAGCTACACCCTCCCAAGACACTAGGCCCAAATAGCCCCAGATAAGTCTCCCCAGGAGTGCCTTTCCAACCTTCCCACCAGCATCTGTGGGACCACAAAATAGAGGAAGACCAGACCAGGAGAAACCCTCTGGTTTCAGAGCCAGTTCCAGGTGTACCGCACCTCCCCACCAGATGAGTCTCCTTTGGGACACTTCTGCTCCCTCCAAGTAACCACAGTCCCATGCACCCTTGGAGTCAATACACTCTATCAGCATTCTCAACATTTTCACTACAAGCACCCTGTTGTACTTGAACTGTCACAAAATTGTAGTCCATCTTTTAGTATCTTTTCTCTGAGAAATATATACTTGCCCCCCAAAAAGTAAATTTATTTATCTTTTCAAAGTACCTTACCTACTACAAAAAAAATGAAAACATCTTTAGAAAAAGATGGTATGTTTATGTCTACAAAGAAGCTTGGACTCCAAAGGACTCACAAATAAACTCTTGTGGGAAAACATCTCTATTCAAGCAGACACTTCAACCGTGCTCATCACACCTTCATACCCTTGGAACTCAGGACCCCAAGACCTCAGAACTTCAGAACCCCAGGGCCTCAGAACCTCAGGGCTTTGGGACTCCAGGACCCTTAGCACCCCTGCACTCCAGGAACCAAGTCAGAGGACCCCAAACCCTCAGGACCTCAGGACTAGGACCCAGGACCCCTGGACCCCAGAACCGAAGGACCTCAGGACCAGGATCAAGACCCTCAGGACCCCAGGACCCTCAAGATCTCTGGACCCCAGGACACAGAACCTCAGGGCCTTGGGATTCTGGGTTCTCAAGACCTTGGAACCTCAGGGCCTCAGAACCCTAGGACGCTCAGGACCCCTAGACTCCAGGACCTAGGTCCTCAGGACTTTCAGGACTCTAAGGACACCAGAACGCCAGGATACCAGGACTCCAGAACCCTCAGGACTATATGACCTTAGGACCCCTGGCCCTAGGACCCTCAGGGTCCCAAGACCAGGATCCAGGACGCTCAGGACCCCAGAACCTCAGGACTCCCAGGCCCAGTACAAGCTAAGCCACACCAGAGTCTAAGCAAAGAAAAAATGTGCAGTCCCACATACACTTACCAAAACACCCTCCCATCTTTCAAACCAAATGGATAAAGGCAACAAAAGCTCTACAATTAAATAACATGATTTTGTATATACTAAGCTCTGTGTTGCCCAATTCATTTTCCTGCCATCATCAACCCTCATAAAACCAAGGGAGAGGAACAACAGCCAGGCAGGCTGATCAGAATCAACTCTTCTGGTTGAACAATAACGCAGGGTCACAAAACAAGCAAACAACAGCCTGTCTTTATTTAAAGTGTTGATATTTTGTTCACCATGGATGCTTGTGGTGTCGATTTTGATTTTTAAAAAATACTGCATTAAAATAGTATTTATCTTGATTATTGAGTTTTGGGGGTGGTGATCTCTTACGTTTCACATAGGATATGAGTGTCTCATTCACTTCATCCTAGTCCCACCTTAGACAGCCCCCCACACCCTTCCCCACACTCTTGCTCTCCTCTGCCACTGAATGCTCTGTCCTCTCCTGGGTATTGATTTTACCAGTGGTTTGAGTGAGACAAGGCTCTCTCAGCAGCTCTCTGTGGAATTATCCCTCCCCTCCCCCTTCATACTCGGCACAGGGCTCTTCCAAGGAAGTCTGCAGGGTTCAGTGCTCTTCAATTACATTTCAGGGTCCTATGGGAGGAAAGAGAAAATCGTATCCTCTTCCTCCATCATTGACAACAACCGTCTGGAGTCTTCCATGTTCTCAAAAGCAGAGGCCACGTTTCACCCTCCCTGGAGAAGCCTTAGATTCTGCTCTCTGAGTGAAAGGCCCAGAAAACTTGTCCATTCATTCCAGTCACTTTGTCATGCTGATGAGGAAACTGAGGCCCAGAGAGTGAAAGGAGCTTATTCAGAGTAAAAGGGAGGATCAGAGGCAAAGGCAGGGCTCCAGAATCCCAGAACAGAATGGGACAGCCATTGTTGACTACAGACCCCCATACACTATTAGAATACCATCCAAGGAAGGATCACCCTTAGTCCCACCATCTTTCCCTAAACTGCTCTCACCTTTCTCCGAGGGACACTCACACAGAGTTGAAACCCCAAGCATCCATTCACACACACCTGAATTTGAATCCTGGCTCTATCACATAAAGCTGTGCAGCTTCAAGCAAGAAGATTAAACTCTGAGCTTCAGATGCCGCATCTGTAAAACAACTAAGGTGTTCTGAAGGCAGCAAAGCCCAGTGGTGAATTCCAGCAGGCCTCGGCTTGGATCAGAGCTGCCCCACTCATGGCTGTGTGGCATGAGCAAGTTGCTTGACTCTCTAGCCCTCCATTTTCTGTCACCCAAATCCTTTTTATGCAGAAAAAAATTCATTTCTTTACAGCATTGTATCTTCAACATATTTGCATGTTAATCCTCTTTGATGGCTACAGAACATTCTACTCAGAGTGTGAGTGTATGTGTGTGTATTGGTTAAATATATACACAAATATGTTTCAGAAAGAATAGCTAAATAAATGAAAGCATATATAATGCTTAAATGTATTAAAGTATATATTACTTAACCATTATTTAATTTTTTATTCTCAGTATTCACCCCACTGTGTACCAGGCACTCCTCTAGGACCTGGGGATGCCGCAGAAAGCACTGTGGGCTAGGTCCCTGACCTCACAGAATGCTCATCCTACTTTTGCTTTTGCTGATGCAGTCATGGTCAGCCCTTGTTGCTAATTCTCTGAGACTACTCTTCTTAGCTGTCCTTGAGTCAAATGGGTAAGAGTGTGTATCCCAATTTTGGTTCTGAAGCTAGGGCCTTGTGATCACAAGAGACGCTTTCAACAACAGTCAGCAAGTGTCCTTCTTCTTGGTAATTTCCTTTGGATAAATTCCCAGGAGTGGGATCTCCACCAAAGGCTGTGAGCCTTTTAATGACTCTTGATACATATTATCAAATTGCTTTCCAAAGGGGTTGGACCCAATTTGCACACTGCCCCTGGCAATGTGTGGGTGCCATGCTTAGACCATGACTGTGTCAGTCCTGGGTATGATAATTATATTTCTTAATTTGTGCTAATTTAATAGGTGTAAAATTGCATCTCTTTTTAATTTGCATTTCTTTGATAGTTATAACGGTTGAACATTTTCTCTAATAAATATATACTTGGATAGCTTCATTCACTTATTCATTCATTGTACATTAACCCTGCACTATATGCCAGACATTGCTAAGTGCCAGAGACTCAGAGATGCATGGAACACAGGCCCTACCTTCAAGGATCTTAGGTCCAGTGAGAAAAACAAAGCAAACAAGTTGACCAAAAATCCTAGTGCAGAGGAATAGACCATGTGCGAGAGAGAGGCCCAGAGCGTGCGTTGAGGGAAGGGGAGGGGCAGATGGAGGTGGCACAGAGGAGGGCGCCCAACCCAGACTGGGGATTGAAAAACATGCTTCAGCTGCTCTGGATCAACCTTTGACAGCCAGTGGACAATCTGGTAAGGACTTTCCCCGCTTATTCTGACCCGTTAGTTTCTTGTGCTGTGTCACCTCCCAGTGTGTGCACTGTTGTATTTGTGCATGTGTGTCTGTGGTCTGTGTGCATTCGTTGTGTGATAGATATGCCTAGGTGTTGTGCCTCTGGTTGTGTCCTGAGGTGTCTTTGTGCTTTAGTTGTATTGAGCACATGTCACGTGTGGCCTCTGTGTGCCTCATGACAGTGTGTTCTGCTATGAGCGCTGCAGTTCTGCATCAGCCAGATGAGACCAGGTAAGCCAGGTTCCTGTGGGTGGAGGGCTGTGGTGATTTCCGTGGGGTTCCTGCTCGCAGAGGTGCCCAGTTGTGCTGACCCTTTTTGGCCGCTGACCCTGTCCCAGCCAACCTTGCCTTTAGTCTCTGCCTTTGTCACCAGTAAAGCTGGAGGGCCACTTCAGCCTCTCTGAGGTCTCCTCTGTCATCCCAGCGACTTAACATCTTCTCTGAGTTTTCAGTCTTCTCTCTGTCAGCTGAATCCCTGGTGAGCCCAGAGGCCTTCCCCTCTCACAGTCCTCCCTGGCATAAGGGATCCCCAGAAGTGGGCAGACCAAAAAGAACTCATTCTCTGCCTTGAGTCACTGGAGGGCTTATGAGAGCACAGGAGAGACCACCTGGCAAAAAAGGCTCCCCTCAGAGAGCCTTGCCTGTTCCTGACTGCCAGAGGCCAGTAGGAAAAGTGAAATCAGCCACCCTGCACAGGCATTGCCAACCCTGGGCCTCGGATTGCCTGTGAAGGAACAGCCACTGGCCCCAGAGGCAGAGAAGGTACAGAATTGACACACACTCCCAAGGGCTGGGAGTCCAACTGCCATCTGCCATCAATGCCTCCAAGGCACACCTATAAATCATCATGTTTTGCTACCTGAAATAAATCACCAGGAAAAGCAAGTGCTTCGCTCCTCCCTCCTAACTCAGCATTCCCCACCAGATGTAAACACTGTTAGCAATTTTTTAAAAACAGTTTATGGAGATAGATTTCGCACACAGCCACACAATTCACCCATTTAAAGTGCACACGGGTCAGTGGCTTTTAATACATTCACCGAGTTGTACAACCATCACTACAAGCTTATTTTAGGACATTTTCATCACTCTAGAGAGAAATTCAATGGCCATCAGTGTCACTCTCATGCCATCCTCTCCTTCAAGCCTAGCCCTGAGCAGCCCTCAACTAATTTCTGTCTCTGCTGGTTTGTTTATTCAGGACATTTCATACAAACAGAATTATATGGTTCTTTGTGACTGGCTTCTTTTTTTTTTTTTTTGAGTTGGAGTCTCACTCTGCTGCCCAGACTGGAGTGCAGTGGCCGCTCCCGGCCACCGCAGCCTCGACCTGCTGGGCTCCGGCGATCCTTCCGCCTCAGCCTTCCAAGTAGCTACCACATGCGCTACTACGCCTGGCTGATTTTTTTTTTATTTATTGTAGAGATGAGGTCTTGCTGCCCAGGCGGGTCTCGAACCTGCGGGCTCAGGCAATCCACTCACCTCAGCCTCCCAAAGGCACGGGATTACAGGCTGAGCCACCGAGCCCGGCTGGTGACTGGCTTCTTTGACTTAACACAATGTTTTCAAAATTCATCCATGTTGTGGCCTGCATTAGTACTTAAATCCTTTTTCTTCCCAAATAATATTCTCCCAGATAGATGTGCCGCATTTTATTCATAGATTCATCAACTGGTGGACATTTGGCTTCTTTCCACTTTTTGGTAAATGTCAATAATGCTGTTCTGAACATTCATGTACAGGTTTTTGTAGAGTTGTATGTTTTATTTTGCTTGAATACATATCTTGGGGTGTAATTATAGGGTCGGATAGTAACTCTGGGTTTAACCTTTTGAGGAACGGCCAGTTTTCCAAAGTGGCTTCACCCTTTTGCATTTCCACCAGCAATGAATATGTGTTCTGATTTCTCCACATCCTCACCAACACTTGTTATTTTTAAAATAATAGCCATTCAAATGGGTATAAAGTGGTAACTCATGATGGTTTTGATTTAATGAATTGTGAGCAATTGTATACATTTCTTTTCTATATATTTTCATAACTTTAATTCACATTCAGGTATAGGTAGTTTTGAAAATATATATATATATATATATATATATATATACATGAGCTCATTCCTAACTTATTATTTGCAACTTACTCTTCCTTGAATATGTCTTGGAAATTTCTCCTTATTAGTACAAGCGTATAAATTATCCCACAATCTAGAGCCGCCATAGTTTTATTGGCTATCCCCTGTGGACCTACACAGAAGTTGCTTCAGTTTTTCACTGCCACAAGCAGTGCTTCTATCTAAACATTCTTGGACATGCTGTTTGTATATGAGTATGACTGATGCCAATTTCCTAGAAGCAGAATTGCTAATACAAAGGAGTAGAATGTTATAAATTGTGGGTAGACTGCAGAGAGATGTCCAAAGAGGCTGTAACAATTTACACCACCAATAATAACATTTGAGAACTTGGGCAGACAATTCTCACCACTAGATCTACATGGTTGGAATAAGCTTTCTCTAGAGGTAGTGTATTCCCTTTTATAGGAAGTACATAGTAAGCAGAGAAGTAACTTGGAAGGGTTCTCTAGAAAATCAAGTTCAAATGGAGGGATGAACTAGACCGATTTTCAGGCCCCCATTTTTAAACTCTTTGCCCACACTAGGAGCACATTGGTCTATGAAATGCCTACACTAGATGGCAAAAGGTTTCCCACCTCACAACCAACTATCATGTCCACACAACTCTGGCTTAAATGTATATTCCAAATACAACTAGGGTCCCAAATGGACCAGTTTCTATGCTGGATCAGTTCAAGGACTTTGTATTCTGTCAGAAAAACATAGCTGAGAGCAACTGTGATTTATGCACACCTTTTAAAAAGCCTCTAAAGGGAATGTGTGTGTGTGTGAATGTGGGGAGGGGAGGGCACCTTCTCAATGCATAGCAAAATATCTCACAAATTCTTTCTTCCCCATCTGCCACTCTCAATATCCACATATCTGGCAGTTGTTCCTCAACTATCTTTCTCTTTTCCCCACTCTCAATCTCAATCCAAAGTTTTCCTTATCACCTTCCCTTCCCACCCTCTCTTCCCTTTTATTCTCTTCTTGGAACAACTCTCTTCTTCCCAATGGAAATCTCCTGCTTTCCTTTCTTTAGACCACAGTCTTTCTGCCATCATTCAATTCTGCAATATGAAAGCAAAGGATCTGAGCCGGCAAAGGCAGAACTGTGTTTCGAAGGCAGAAAAGCGTTGCTGAGAAATTGAACAGGCAAAGGAGGAATTCTCTTCATTTAGACGAGGAAGGGAGTGAGGATGGGAATGTTCACTCCTGAGTAATTTTTGTCCCATATCAGAGTAGGCTCAGTGCTGAGCACACAAACCAGACTGGGGTGGGGGGAGGGGAATGAGCCCAGTTAAATTCAAACAACATGTGGTTTTGGAAATAATCAGTCATCATGGGCTATTCCTGTGTTTGACTGCAGGCAACCCAACTATTTCTTAGGTGGTCTTGTGTGCAGACAGGGACAGAAGAGGCCACTAGAAAGTCCTTGGGGCTGATTGATTTCATTCCTGAACAGAAAGGGAAACAGAGATCAAAAGACAAAGAAGTCTTTGCCCAGCAAGTCAGTTGTTCAGACAGAGATGGGTCCAGAACCCAGGTCCCCTCCCCAGGACCAGCTACTTCATATGTGGGGAGCAGTGCAAAATGAAAACTTGAAGTCGGGGCAATGGCTCACACCTGTAATCCCAGCACTTCGGTAGGCAGAGGTGAGGATTGCCTAAGCCCAGGGCTTTGAAACCAGCTTGGGCAACTTAGCGAGACCTCATCTCTACAATAAATCAAAAATTAATTGGGTGTGGCAGTGCACTCCTGTAGTTCCAGCTACTTGGAAGGCTGAGACAGAAGGATTACCTGAGCCCAGCAAGTCAAGGTTGCAGTGGCCACAATCATGTCACTGCACTCCAGCCTGGGTGACAGAGTGAGATTATGATGCAAAAAAAAAATTGAGATTGGCCCCTTGTTCAAAAATGATTTGGAATTCTAAGATAACTACAGCACAGCATTAAAAACAAGCATGGGCCCCTCTTGTATGCAGCCCTATGTGACTGCTCAGAACCTAGACCTCAGCCCTGGTGTTCCCTCCTTACACCTGTACAACTCACCTTTGGTTAAAAAACAGGGAAAGAGGAAGGATGATCCATGAGCATAGCTTGTTCCAGCAGGTTCACAATCTAAATCAGAAGTTCTCAAACTGCTGCTCAATGGATCACCCAGGCTTGTAAAAGGCCCAATGCCAAGGCTGTTCCCAGGCAAATTAAATCAGAAGCTCTGCAGATGGGATACAGACTTCAGGTTTTTTTGTTGTTACTGCTGCTTGTTTTTTTAAACCTGTCAGGTTTATTCCCATATGCAGCCAAATTTGGGAACCAGTGATCCCAGTCATAAACTTGAAGGACTACCATCACAAGTGTGGGAGACCAAATGCTCTGGCAACCAGGTCTTAATCCCATCCCTGGAGCAGGGGATCAGTCCAAGTGCAATCTAATTACTGTCTCTTCTTGTTCATGCCAGCATAACCCACACCCCAGAGATGACTGAATACATAAATAAATAGGTCTAAGCCCTTCTTAGTTTATTCAGGTTTCCCTGATAAATATGTATTCAGAGAAGTTTCTAAGAAACATAATATTGTGTCTCTTCAGAATTGTTCAGGTCTATTGGGAAAATAAATATTGAAGAGGCTCATCAGATGGGTTCTGCTTGTTGACAGTCAGAAAAGGCTTTGATTGCAACCCTGCCTGTGTTCTTTCATCATTGAGGAAAAGGAGTCAGAGGGAAAGGGAGTCGTTACCACCCCACCCAACACCTTCCAGTGGGAGGGGCACACACTGACTGGAAAGGACACATCTGCCACCTTTCTGAGCTCTGGGCACTACTATGTGGTCAGAGAAGTGTCAGTTTCCAGTTCTAGCTGTTGGTCCCAGCACTTCAACTGACCAGCTGGGTGACCTTGGGAAGATGCTTCCCCTCTCTGAATCATGGTGCCCTCTTCTCTTGGGAATCACACACCCTTCTAAGGTAGCCCATTCCATCTCTGGACAGCTCAGACTTCTAGATAGTTCTGCTTAACTGTGCTGGTCTCTGTTTGCTGGCTGTTTATGTCAGTTATCAGGGCCCAGTGTCACCTGCTTCCTTGACCCAGAGAGAGCCCTGATGAACTCCCAGCCCTCTTAGTCAGTCCTCATAGGGGATGATTTTGCTTCCCCTCCCAACCCCCTGCTGTCTTCAAAGTTGACATATGCAATCTCTAAAAGCATCTTCTGTCAACATTAAAGGAAAAGTTTAAAAGTTTGCATGTAGAGAAATTGGCTAGAAAATTTGATCCACATACTCTTTCAGACATGATCATACAAACATAATTTGCATAAACATCATAATCTTATTTTTGCCGATAGCATAATCAAATAGGGAGAGGGCTGTTAAGTGATCAAGGAAGAAATGCTCCAAACATCACTGCCTATCACCATCACCTTCTAAATGAATCATTTGTTGCCAGAACCTAACGAGGAACACAGAAGCAGAGGAAGACAAGCTCGTGTTGCCCAAGTTTGCAGTTTGACATGCCCAGTTGCCAACAGCCCAGAAAGCAACCTCATATCAGGGGCCCTTGGAACATTAGACAGACTAGCATAGTCTGGAATGGAAAGTGCATGATTGCAAGTGGATCAGCCAGGAAGACTGGCACCAGGTTATTCCACTGTCAGTGAGGTCGGGGGCCTAAGAAATGTTACCAAAGCTGACACATCTAGAGAAGGGGCCCCTTCTCAGAATGGTCATGTCTCATGCAGAGTCCCTCAGTCCAAATAATAGCTAGGAACTTAAAATCTCTTCACTTTATAGATGGAGAAACCAAGTCCCAAAAAGGGTTGTAATGTGCCAAGGACCATGCAGGAGTCAAGGAAGCCCAATTTGACTCGGATTGATGGCTACAGCAGGGACTTGACTTTCTCCTGGGAATGGACAGGAAGCACTTGCTAAGGATTTGGTATCAGTTATTCATCGCTGCATACAAACCATCCTGACACTTCATGGTATAGAGCAGTAATGATGCATTATTTCTCCAAATTCTGAGGGCAAGTGTGCTCTCCTAGACTATCTCCAGGTGGTTTAGCAGAGGTGACTCTTGTGGCTGTACTCAGTGAAGAACCCTGGTGGGGCTGGGGTATTCCACATGGCTTCTCAGCCTCCCTGCAGGCAGCCTTTCTTCATGCGGCATCTCCTCAATCAGTAGGCTAACTCAAGTGCAAAAGCAGAAGGTGCTACACCTCATGAAGGCAAGTCTTGAGCTAGCATAGCATCATTTCTGACACATTCTGTCAGTTGAAGCAAGTCACATGGTCAAACCTGGAGTCAGTATGGAAAGGACTACCCCAAGTGTAAGCAACAGAAGGTAGAGTGTACTGGGCAGTTGGCCCACCATAGTCCCTCCCAGTCAATGACCCGTCTTGAGCTCCTGAAGCCCAAGTACCCTAGTGGTCACACACCGACCACAAACTGAACCAGAGTCCTTGCTCCAGGATGAGTGGTGTACGTGGGCTGCCACTGAGACCAGTTCTGCCTAGCCCCCTCAGGATCAGAATGAGGGCAAATCACTGGAATCCACGGGGAGGTGGGTTGAAGTTTCATATGATAAAGGACTTTCTGTCAGAGGTGGCCAGAGAGGAAGTGGGCTGACTCAGGAAGGAATGACATCCCTGTCACTGGAGGTGTACAAGGAGAGTTGGAATAACCACTTAACAGAGTCCCATGAGTATGTATGTGTGTGGGAAAAGAACATGGAGACCACATGTTCTCACTTATAAATGGACCCTGAACATTTATCACAACACTATAAGAAAAGGTTTGGCAGGAGTGGGACGCTGCCAGGGAGGAAAGGGGTCACATAACATCAGTATTTGTGCCTGATCTCAAACCAGACTAGGCGGGGACAAAAGGGAGGCCCAAACTTTACCTGTACAATGTTCACTTATCTACCTAATCCTGAATTATACCCCACATATTTAAAAAAATAAAAAAGAACATGGAAACCTATGGACCCTACACAGATCCTGACCAGACATAGGAACTCATAGCTCTAAAATTCCTGCCATATCCCTAAGCTACAGGCCAGAAAACAGTAGAAAGGGAGCCCAGAGTCCAGGGTTCTAGGCAACTGGGATCAGGAAGGAGCACTAGATAAGTTCTCATTCAGATTCCACCCCTGAATCACTAAGATGCATTGGTCTTCCACACACAATCAGTTCTTCACAGAGCAATAATCAATGAACAATAATCAATCCCCCAGACCAAAGTAATAATTTAAGAATACAAATTGTTTGCTTAAAATCCTTCTATGGCTCCCCATCTTCCCCACAGTAAATCCCAACCCCTCAGCTCTTCCTGGACTGATGTAGCCTCTGCCCGATTTTCTTTTTCCTGCCACTGCCCCTCACACTCTGGGCTCCAATCACAAGAGACTGAATTAACAATCCCCAAGCCCCAAGTCTTCCCCTATGTTACAAGCATCTATGCATTGCTAATTCCTGGGATTATCTTTCTCACTTTCTAAGCAGAGTAGACTCTAACTCAACCTTCAAGGCCCAAGGAAGATGGGCAGCAGGATGGCGGAGCCCAGAGTCAAGACAGGTAGCACAGGGTAATCAATAATTAGAGTAAATTCTAATTTTTATCAAGTGCTTACTGCATACCATTGTTCTAAGAACTTTACATACAGGATTTTATGCAATTCACATTAATAACCCTATGAGGTAGGAACCACTTTTATCTCCAATTTATGTGTGGGAAACTGAGACTCAGAGAGATGAGGTAACTTGCCACACTCAAAGACAGAGCACACACTTTCTTACCTGTCTCACTAGGGTATGTGTATGACTGATGGACAACTCTTTAAGTTGTCTATATCCTCACAACAACTATACTCCTTTCTTCACCTTCCCACTTAGAACTGGGTCTACAATTTTCTTCTCTCCGTTGAGAAAATATTCATTGTTTTTCACTCATTCAAAAATTTTATTATCTATTTCACATTCTTGTATGCAGGATCACTTCTGACTCATCTCTAACTTGCAGCATCAAGTATAGACCTCGTACTAGGCAAAAGTTTTTGCAGAAGCTTGTTGGATAAATGGAAAGATAGATGAATGATGGACAGACGAGTAGTTGAATAGATGAATAGCTGAATAAGTGGATGGAAGAATGGATGGATGGATGTTAGATGGATAAATGTAGGATGGGTGGATAAATGATGGATGAATAGAGGATGGATGATGGATAAATGGATAAAGAATGGATGATGGGTAAATAGATGGAGGATAGATGATGGATGGATGGATGGACGGATGGAAGGATGGAGTATGAATGAACAGATAGAGGATGGATGGATGAAATGGATGGATGGATGGATGGACATCTTCATGAAATTCTAGTTTGGTTACACTGATTGGGAAATCAAGCTTTAATGCCCAAGAGCCCCCAGCTGAGCCCTGCCCAACCCCTAGCAGCTTTTTCCTGTATTTCAAGAATAGATGGGATTTTCTCTGCTCATTGCCAAGTTCCCACAGCGGCCATTTGTTTTAAGTGTCCAGGGCAGCTCTGTGGTGGTACAATTAGTCCTTGTTAGCAGCCACTGTAACTGGACTGTAATTTCCAGGCTGTTGGATGGTAATTGCACATGAACAGCTCAGTGAGGCTCTGCACCTGTAATGACAAGCGGAGCCTCTTCCCCTCTCCACACTGCTCCAAATGCCAACAAGCAGGTGAGCTCCTGATGCCATATTAGCACTCGGTGATTTTCATTACTAAATGACTCCAGGGCTGTCCAAATGAGGAGAGCAATTAGGCCGATCAGGGGAAGACAAAGCATCACTTGATGAGCTTAATGATGACACAGGCGGAATCTCTCTGGCCTGGGGCAGAGTGTGAAATCAGAGCCCAGGGCTCCACTACGGTGCAAATCAGCCATGCTCAGCTCCTGGGGCCCTCTGCCTACCACCTGGGCATCCATCACTGCCCCCAGGGCCCCAGCACCCACAGAGAAGAGACAATCAGTATTTCCACATAATTAGAAGAAATTGCATATCCGATACCCTTTACTGAGATTAGCAGTTATGGAGTGGACTCTTTCCAAGAAAAATGTTAGTCATCGAAGAGGAGTTAAATAACTGAAAATTATTTGCTTTTAAGTTTGTGCTCCTTAGCACAGCAATTTAGATCTCCTTGATCTCATTTCTGCTTCATGCTCCAGTCATCAAATCCCACAAGTTTTGCCAAGACACCACACACTATCATGCCTCTAAGTGTTTGCTCATGCTGTTTCATCTTCCTGGAGTGTTTGTCCCCTCATCTGCCAAAACCCTGATCAGGTGTCACCCACTGACATTTGGCCTAACCACCAAAGTCCCATAGGTCCCCTTCTGGGATCTTGCTGTACCATATGCACTCTTTAAATCATTTATACTTTCACACTTCTCCATAATTTTGGGTTCACATGCATGCCGTCTCTATTAAACTGTGACATATATCGGTGTCTCTGGCACCCAGAAATCTGACATTATCCAGGGCAAAGGACCACAAACTACAGTTTATGGGCAAAATCCAGCCTGAACTCTGTTTTTGAAAATAAAATTTTATTGGAATACAGCCAGGCCCATTTGTTTACCTCTTGTCTACAATTGCTTTCACATGGCAAAAGCGGAGCTGAATAATTGCAACAGAGACCATGTGGGCTGCAAAGCCTGAAGTATTTGCTGTGTGCTCTTTGTGGGTCAAGTTTACTGATCCCAGATCCAGAGTGTGAGATGCATGAAAGGTCTCCCAGGCCAAACCTTCGCTGAATAGATGCAACACTCTCTTGGGCAGAGGCGAGAAATGGCTTTCCCAAGGTCATACGGCTAAATTAAGGCACAGTTGGGGCCAGATCCAGGATTTCTTACCAATGTACCACCCTCCTGGGGCCTGGGATTGAGCAGCACTACTTTCCCCTGGCCTGGGATGAGAAACATGGACAATCCCGAGATCAGCAAAGAGGCAACCCCATGAAAATAAGTCAGGGTTGCCAGGCCTTGCTAATCACAGGCCCAGGAAAGCCCATAAACGAAGGCTCTGGGGCATAAAACAGCATGCTGTGAGCAGCAGGAAAAGGCACATGGAATTGGATCATGAGAATCTGGACTTTGGTTTACTGAGGACAAGTAAAATTAACTTCTCTAAACCTCAGTTTCCTCATCTGCAGAATGGGAATGAAGACAACTACCTTATAGGAGATGGTACAAGATAATAGAAAGAGGGTTAGAGACGAGGCACATAAAGAACCCAGCAAAGGTAGGTTTCCAGGGATACTTCCTCTGCAGTCTTGAATTAAAGGGACTCCATGTTCACCTGTCCCTGTTCCCTACACCCTGCTCTGTGGACTATGACCTTCTGACTCCCCTGAATCCCCAGCTTCTGACTCACCATGTAATGAGCTTGTCCCATTCAGGTCTGTCTGCTTAGCTCAAAGTCAGTGCCCTTCTTGGATCTCTGGGCTTCACTGTCCCCTCACCTATCCTGGGCTCAGGGCAGTCTCTGAGTGAAATTGTCCCTTGTGGCACACACCTTGCAGGGTTGGGCTGAAATAATCCAGTTGAGTTTTCTTCTCAAGACCCTTCCCTGACAGATTTCCAGCTACTCCCATGTAGAATGGCCTTTGCTCTACCTAGAGTCATACATACACCTGGGTTCAAACCCCTGGCCCTAACTTGCTAACTGAGTCAACTTGAGTGAGTTATTTAGCCTCTCTGAGTCCCCAGTGTCCTCACCTGTAAAATGGGAAAGTACAGTCTTGTTGGAGGTTCTGAGGCATAAGTGAGCTTATGGATGTAAAGTGACTGGCTCAGGGTAGCCCCTCCATTAAGGGCCTGATTATTGTTAGTGCAACTCATGGCTTCGCCCACAGACAAACAGCTGGGAGCACCATCTGCATCCCCTCTTCCTCCTCCTCATTCTTATCCCTTTTTTCCCAGCTCTGCTAAGAAATGTGTTTTTCTTCCTGTCGCCCAGATTTTGTTCTTCTCCTTCCTGCCCAGCCACTGAGCTGAATGCTAATGGGCCCAGCTTCAGTCTTAGGCAGGGAGTCTTTTCAGGGAACGACTGGTCTAACCCCATGGGATGCACTTATGAGAGGGAATGAGGGGATTCTTCAGGAGCTGATCAGAGTATCTGAACCCAGACTTAATAGTGAGAACTTGAGATGCCCTGTCTTCCTCTGATACTCTCTTAAACAGAGCTGCTTTTATGAAAGAGCTGACTTGATCCCAGCTTTGGGCCTTGGTTTCCCCTTCTACCAAATGACTGAAATGAACCTTCTGGCTCTAAGATGCTGCTCATCTCAGCCCACAGCCCTCCCTTACATCCCCATGCACTGGCTCCTGACTCCCAGTCGAGTGGTTTTATCTATACGCACCTCATAGCTCCTTTCTGTCCCAGCACGTAACTAGAAAATTAGCATTGGTTTGGAGGTCATTTTAACTTTAAAGGTGAATTGATAAAGGAAGGTCACCCTCAACCAATCTAAACCCACAAGATGTACCCACTGGTAAATTCTCACACAGATCCCAGAACTTGAGTTCTTTTAGTCCAGTGGCAGCCAGTGAGGCCCAGTCCTGGCCACCCAGCCCCGAGCTTCAGTTATCTCTGCACATCCCCATTTTCTGATAGTGACTGGGTGTTGGCTCTATGAGCAGGACTGCATGGAAGTCTTCAGTTCTGCCTTTGGGACCCAAGACCAAGGCCTGCCCTCCCTAGGAATCCCTCAGATCCTACTCTCTGCAGATGGACACCATCTGCTGCTAGACTCCCTGGCTCTGCCAGCTCCCAACTCCTCTGTCTCAGATGCCTGCAGCTTTCCCTTAAGCCCCTGCTATAGCTGACATTTGGCCCCTGTCATGTAGAAATTTGATCTCTAATGTTGGAAGTGGGGCCTAATGGGAGGTATTTGGGTCATGGGGATGGATTCTTCATAAATGACTTGGTGCCATCCTCATAGAAATGAGGACTTCTCTGTTAGCTCCAGCAAGACCTGGTTGTTAAAAAAAAGGGCCTGGCTCCTTTCTCTTCTCTCTCTCTCTCTCTCTCTTTCTCACTTCCTCTCTTGCCGTGTAATCTCTACACACACTTGTTCACATTTGCTTTCTGCCATGAGTGGAAGCAGCATAAGGCCCTTGCCAGAAGCCAAGCAGATGCTGACACCATGCTTCTTGTATGGCCTGTAGAGCCATGAGCCCAATAAACTTCTTTTCTTTATAAATTACCCAGTCTCCAAGCCGGGCTCGGTGGCTCAGCCTATAATCCCGCGCCTTTGGGAGGCTGAGGTGAGTGGATTGCCTGAGCCCACGGGTTTGAGACCCGCCTGGGCAGCGAGACCTCATCTCTACAATAAATCAAAAAATCAGCCAGGCATGGTAGCGTATGCCTGTAATTCCAGCTACTTGGAAGGCTGAGGCAGAAGGATCGCCGGAGCCCAGCAGGTCGAGGCTGCGGTGGCTGGGAGTGGCCACTGCACTCCAGTCTGGGCGACAGAGTGAGACTCCAATTCAAATAAATAAATAAATAAATAAATTACCCCAGTCTCAGATGTATCTACAGCAACACGAAAGCAAACCAAGACAGCCCCTCTTCCAGGGAACTCTGCCCTTTCCCACCCCTCAGCAGGATGTACCCTCTTTGCTCACCAGTTCTTCATGTTTGAATGTGTTCCTCTACCCCCATGTGCCTTTGCATGTTCATGAGTGTATGACAATGGAGCACCTCTACCTACGTCTGTGTGGTCATTGAATGTGGGCTCCGGGAGAGTAAGGAACTCTGTGGTCATGTGTAGGTACATGCACCTGTGTCTTTCTGTGTATACATACATGCATGTGTGTGGGCCTCCATGTACCCATGTGGGCAAGCTGTGGCTACACATATCTTTGTTTGCGTGAATGAGTCTATGTGTGGCTATAATGTCCCTGTGACTCACGTGATATATTTGTGTCTGTGTGCTTATATGAATGTGGTTGGCAAACTGTCAGGTGTTCAGACAACCAGCTCATTACATCTGACTATTCAGATTGGATGCCTCTATTGTGACAACCATCTATAATCTCTAAGGAGTCAAAAATGATGCCAATATGCCTTCCATCTATAGAACTGGTATGCTTCAGAACTCCTTTAGAGAGTCCATGTAACTTGGACTTCACAAAATGCTTAAAAAGCAATAAGCATATTAACTCCATTTTTATAGACATGGAATTTGGGGCACAGAATGTGGAAGAGCCTTTCCCAGGGTCACACAGTCACTTTGCAGCTGAGCTACACATGAAAGCTGGGGCTTTCAGCTTCCAGCCCACTGTCCTTTAATACGCTTCCTGCTTTGTGCTGCACTGGGTATGATTAGAAGAGTAAGGCTAGTTTGGATGTGCACTCTATTCAGGTCATTTTAATAATTGTATTGCTTGTCTTACTATTATTCAGTTGCAAATATTCTTTATATATTCTGGACACAAGCCCTTTGTCACATATATTAGTGATATTAAGAACAAAGGATTTTACTTGATATAAAATTCATTTTATTGATTTTTTCCCCCTCTGGAGGCTCACTCTTACTGTATTTTTCCTAACAAATATGTATAATATCATAAAAATTTTCTTCTGTGTTTTTTCTTTAAAATTTTATGGATTTTGCTCTTATGTTCAGGGTTCTAATCCATTTTGAATTAATTTTTGCTTATGGTGTGAGGTGGGGGTTGAGGTTTATAATTTGTTGTACAAATACCTAATTGCTTCAGAACCATTTATAGAAAAGACTTCTCTTTCCCCACTGGATTATCCCGAAGCCCTTACTGGAAATCAATTGACCATACATGAACTGAACTCTCTATTCGGTCCCATTGATCTTTATGTCTGTCTTTATACCAATACTACCTTGTCTTGATATTGTAGCTAGTAGATTTAGAAGTCAGTAAGCATGAGTTCTTCAACTTTGTATAGTTATGCATTGCATACCAATATTTCAGTCAACACTGGTCTGTGTCTATAACAGTGGCCCCATAAGAAGAGCATAATGGAGCTGAAAAATTTCTATCACCTAGTAATGTCAAAGCCGTCATAATGTCATATGACAATGCATTACTCACGTCTGTAGTGATGCTTTTGTAAATAAACCTACTACACTGTCAGTCGTATAAAAATATAGCACAAGTCAGGCATGGTGGCTCACACCAGTAATCCCAGTGCTTTGAGAAGCCAAGGTGAGAGGATTGCTTGAGGCCAAGAGTTTGAGACCAGCTTGGACAACATAGTGAGATCTCATCTCTACACAAAGGTAAAAATAAAAAATAAATAACATAGCACATACAACTATGTACTGTATATAATATTTGATAATAACAAAGAACAACTTTGCTACTGGTGTATGTATTTACTATACTATGCTTTTTGTTGTTATTTTAAAATATATTCCTTCTATTTTTTTTTAAGCTAACTGTAAAACAGCCTCTAGCAAAGCCTTCAGAAGATTTCTAAAAGAAGACATTGTTATCATAGGGGATGGCAGTTCCATGTGTGTTATTGCCCCTGCAGATCTTCCAGTGGGACAAGATATGGGGATGGAAGACAGAGATATTGATGATCCTGACCCTGTGTAGGCATAGGGCGTATGTATAGTTTGTGTCTTAGTTTTTCACATTTAAAAAGTAATAAGTAAAATTTTAAATGGATGAAAGCTTATAAATTAAGGAGGATACAAAGAAATAAAATATTTTTTACAAGTGCACAATGTGTTTGTATTTCAAGCTAAGTGTTCTTTAAAATGAGTAAAAAAGTTTAAAAAATTAAAAGTTCACAAAGTAAGAAAGATTCAGTAAGCTAAGGTTAATTTATTATTAAAGAAAGAAACAAATATCTTTATACATTTAGTGTAACCTATGTGTACGGTGTTTATAAAGTCTGCAGCGGAGCACAGTCATGTCCCAGGCCTTCACATTCACTCACCACTCACTTGCTGAGTCACGCAGAGTAACTTCCATTCCTAAGTTCCATTCATGGTAAGTGACCTCTGTAGGTATATGATTTTTTAAAATCTTTTAAACAATATTTTTATTGTGCCTTTTCTATGTTTAGATACGTTTAGGCACACAAATACCACTGTGCTACAATTGCCTACAGAATCTAGTATAGTAACATGCTATACAGGTTTATAAGCTAGGAGCTATACTATATAGTCTAGGTGTGTGATAGGCTCTACCATCTAGGCTTGTGTGCGTACACTCTAGGATGTTCACAAAATGACAGAATCCCCTAATGATGCACTTCTCAGAATGTATCCCACATTCGGCAATGCTAGACTGTACTTTCTCAAAATTGTGTTAACTGCCCTGGTTGGTGTTTAAGATAGCTTAAAACACCTACTGGGATGAGGCTTAAGATTTCATCGAATCTATAGATAAACTTAGAGAGAATGTACACCTTTCAAAACCTATAGATAAACTTAGAGAGAATGAACACCTTTCAAAAACTGGATCTTCCTGTCAACAAACATGGTATATTTCTCCATTTATTTAGATCATCTTTTCATTCAGCATTGTACAGGTCTTCCACATCTTTTGTCATTCCTAAGTATTTATCTGTATGGACTCTATTGAGATAGTATTTTTAAAATTTCATTTTCCAGTTGTTTGTGCCAGTAAGGATAAACACAGTGGGTTTTTTAAATTTGATTTTATATCCTGAAAACTTGCTGTTTGGTCTATTTACACTTAAGATAATTATTGATATAGTTGGATTAAAGTCTACTGTTTGTTTTTCATAGTCCCTTTTGTTCTTTGTTCTTCGGCTGATTCACCACCTTCTTTTAGGCTCATCAAATATTTCTTAATATTTCATTTTCTTATCTCTATTTGCTTTTCAGCGAATAGTTTTTTAATTATTTGTCAGAATATACTCTTGGGCTCCTAATCTTCTTCCTTAGTCAATTCTGTTTTACTTCCTACTTCCCATGTGATCCTTCATACTTCCTCTTTCACATTTCCCACTTTGCAAATATAATAATCTTATAACAGTATAATTATATTATTAATACCCTCCATTATTTCTGCTATTGCTGTTACATCTTTTAATTTTTACATATGTTTTAAATCTTGGCTCATAATATTATTATTATCAGTTTAAACAATTAGTTGTCCTTTTTTTAATTATGAGAGAAAAACAGTTGTGTTCTTTCCTTCCTGGGGATGCAAGTTTTCATCAGGTATCATTTCTTTTCAACCTGGAGAACATCCTTTGGCAGTTCTTGCTGTGCAGGTCTGCTGCCAACACATTCTCTCAATTTTCATTTGTCTGAAAATGACTCTATTTCACCTTCAGCTTTGAAGGATGCTTTTACTGAATATAGACAGTAAAACAGTCTGTGTTAACAACTTTTTTTCCCCTCTTTTGTCACTTCAAAGATGTTATTCCTTTGTCTTTTGTCTTCCATTGTTACTAAGTCAGTGGTAATCCTTATCATTGTTATCCTACATAAAATGTGTCTTTTTTTTTTTTGAACTCTTTTAAGATTTTCCCTGCACTTTGTTTTCAGCGGTTTGAGTAGGTATGGATTTATCTTTCTTGAGATTCTCTAAACTTTTTGGAACTGTAAGTCTATATTTTATCAAATTTGTGGGATTTTCAGCTATGTATTTCTTTAAATACTATTGCTGACCTATTTTCCTTCACTATTCTGACCTATATTTTATATACTTATTGTATTCTGACACATAAATAATGCATTATTTCTGACGTATATTCTCCTTCTGCAACTTCTAATACGTGTGACAGATTATTTGATATTGTCCCATGAATTTCTGAGCCTCTTTTCATTTTCTTCATCTTTTTCTTATCTTCTTTCCTACGATTGAATCATTTATTCGATGTCTTCAAATTCATGTATTCATTCTCTGTTCCCTCTAATCTGCTATTAAGCCCATCCAGTGCATTTTTATTTCAATTATTATAATGTTCAATTTTAGAATTTTCATTTGGTTTTTTTGTTTCCATTTCTCTGCTGAGATTCCCTATTGATTCATTAAGACTGTATTTTCCGTTAGGCCCTTAAACCGCTTTAAAGATGCTTTAAAGGCTTTGCCTGGTTAAACCTAAGATCTAGGCCATCTCAGGGAAAGTTTCTATCTACTGAATTTTTTCTTGACTAGAGGTTACATTTCCCTCTTTCTTTATGGCCCACAGGCCGTTTCCAGTCTCAGTATACTGAGGATCTCATAACTTCAACCCCTATACACCCAGCATCTCCATTTCATTTCTAGTCTATAGAAATTATTCTGTTGTCTAAAATGATGAGGCCTATTAAAATAAGTCAAAATTATGGCATCTATATGTGTATTATGGCACCTATATGTGTATTATTTGCACATGATTGAAACGAAACAAGGAGCCTTCAGCCTGTGCTCACTCCAACATGGAGACGAAAAGTCAGAGCATTTTTTTAATACTTAGAGCTATTAAGAGAAAATAGCATGGGCTTTCAGAATGTACTCTAGGGCTTATAATCTACATCCTTCATATATGCTGTTCTTGCTGCAAGTGTTTAAGGAAAGTCTCCAAGTCCATCTTCAGGGGAGGCTGTAAAGGGAATTCCTACATCATGAGGGCCTAGAGCATATAAACCCTGCTTGGATTTGTCCAAACATATAACCTTTCAACTATGAAAGTTCTCAGCACAGGCTGGCATATGACAGATGCTTGCAAAGTGTGTACCATGATTATCACAGCCAAGTTCGGCTCATTGCAGCCCAGTGTGTTCTGGTCTGTCCTCTGGGTGATATTTACCTTTAAGCAGCAAAGAGCTTCGGTCCCAGAGCCCAGGCCTGAAAATTGCTCCCACCATTTCAGAATAGAAAAGAAAATGTTTCTCAGCTGAAAACCACATTTGCTGGTTATGAAAATGATTCAGAGCATTTTTTTTCACATTTTTGTATTGATTCCCAGCCTTCTTGTTTTATTATACAATAACAGGCCCCGGGACAGAGAATATATTACTGCACAAACGTAAAAGAATCTCTTCCCAGGGAATTGTCTGCATACCAAGTGCTGTGCCTGACTCAGATCTCTAGTTTAAAACAAAGGCAGCAGGCTGCCAAGATAGCATCCGGGTTCTTTTTCTCTGTGGCTGGGACACCAGAACTCAGAAAGCCCAAATGGACCACATGTGAGGTCTGGCTTGATGTCTAACCACAGTAGGTCAGGCTGTGAGTGGTGTCAGCCCAGGCCTGCCCTGGGGAGGAACAGGTATGTCTCCAATCTGATTGGATCCAGTGAGTTGTCATCGTCATCACCACCTAATGGGACCCATCTGTCCACCACACACTCCCACCTTTCCCAGGGCAGTCACTAGGGAGGGGTCTTAACTGTCTTATTGGTGAAACCACACATTCCCCCTCCCAGCACAACTAAATGACTGAGTAATGGCTCCATAAACGGCCATCTGATTAGCCTGATCCCAAGAGGAGGAATACACAGACCAGCAGCATGTGCGGGTCTGTGTGCAGGGATCCCCATCCATCTCTGTCACCCGAGGTGCCCACGCTCATTTGTCAGGCCCTGACAGGAGCTGCTAGACAGAGGTAAAGGGAGTAACAACGGATCTCTTGGTTCTGTACACACGTGGGAGCTCCAGCCTTCCTCTTTTCTCCTTCCCTCGGGAGGTAGGTTCTGCAAACCAAGGCAGGGGTCTTTAGGTGAAACAAGGAGGAATGGGTTTCAAAAGGAGGAGGGGCCTGGGAACTTGGGAGACAGAAGGAAATCACACTGAGAGAGGAGACAGCAATGAGAATTCCCTGAGAGCAAGACCCTCCTATGCTCTGACTTACGGTGCAAAAGGGTATATTGCCTTCCTACATCCACCTCCGGATCATGGAGTAAGCAACCCAGGACTCCTCCCCTAGCCACTGGGGCAAGGTAATGCTGAGAGGGACGAGTGGGCAGATGGACTATCCCTTGTTTATTCTGCAGAGTAGGGTATACTGGACCCAGGGCATGTGCCCAAACTGCCCCCTGTGCCCAACCAATGTCCCCAAGAGCCCACTGTGATAGTCAGCCATGTGATGGTGCTGGGCACCACTGCCCTATGGGGAAACAATTTGGATACTTTAATGAAGGGTTTCCCCTGCCCTCTGGAGCCCCACAAAGCCTGCTCCCTGGTCCCCTTTCCAAGCTTCTCTGGAGGGAGTTGCCTGAGGTCTTATCTGTAGGAGCAGAAAACCTGCTATACCCATGTCTTTTTCAGTAAGGAATCTCCTTTGAGGAAAGGGCTTTAAGGCTGGCCCTTGTTGAGCAGAGACAAGATCTGAACTGGCCATCTCTGACTCTGAACACTCAGGTAAAAGAAGAAAAGCCTCCTTGATCACCCAGATTTGCTCCTCTGTCCTTTGTGGAACCCTCATGGGATTGGACATGATCCAGAAACAAGGTGTCAAAATGGTCCCCAAACCAGAAGGAATACATTCAAAGGGGGACCCAAAGAAACAGAATTTATTTATAAAAAGTTGTGTATTTATTCTTATATGTTTAACCTTTAATCACCTTCAAAGTATCTCCGTTTGGTCCAATACACTTATCTAGATGCTTTACCACTGCTTAAAACAGTTTTGAACTTGTCAGTTTTGATGCCTTTTAGTGCTTCTGCCATTTTTGTTTCTCCTCTTCCACATCTCTAAAATGTTTCCCTTTGAGAACTTTTTTCATCCAGGGAAGCACTAAAAAAGTTGCTTGGGGTGTGATTGGGTGAATAGGGAGGATAGGGTATAGGGATCATGCTGGTTTGGGTCAAAAACTGCTGAACACTCAGTGTGGTGTGGGCAGGTGTATAATAATGGTGAAGGAACCAGTCACCAGTTTGCCACAACTCGGGATGTTTCTTCCACAAATTGTGGCACAACCTTCTCAAAACTTACAGATAAAAACTTTGGTTGACCATTATCTAAAAGATAATTCCAGATTTTGGCTGGGCACAGCATTACCTTGCCCCAAATTCCAGATTTTGGGGGCCCTTCCCTCATAGATTCCCCCTGGGTGCAAACAAGAACTGAGCCTTAGTTTTCCTTGCACATAAAATAGGGATGATAATTCTTACCCCCACTCAATTGTTCACAAAATCTGGAGCATCCACACGTGAAACGCTGGTCACAGTGCTGTCCACATAGAGGGTAGGTAGAGTCTCACAAGACTGGAAATGACCTTGAAGCAGGTTAATTTCAAGTCAGAGACCAGCTTTCCTCCAGAAGACTGAAGCCTGCTGGACAAGGGTTAAACAGGAGGGGTCACTTGCTCTCAAATCGTGACATGTTTAGTTTGCTCAGAGGCTAACCGGGAGATAGGCTAAAAGAGGCAGGAGACTGGCTAAATCTGGGAGCAGCCCTCTTAGTTACACAGAGGACAAGAGTGTTCCCTGGAAGCAGAGGAGTCCTAATCCTGACCCCCTACAAAGCCCTTTAACCTGTCCCCAGGCCAAGATGCAAATTTAGCCACTCATTGACTGAGTTTGGACCATTCCTGACCTTCAGTTGATGTCTGACCTTGAGAACAACAGAGCCCTGATCCTGGTCATGGACAGAATATCATGTCTGCCCATTTGATTCCCTAACTCTGCTTCTGATCTCAAGGATAATTCTGTGAAGTCCATCCTTTGTAGTGGAGGAGACAGATATAAACATTTTTAAAACCTAGAAATCCTTGTCCCACATCCCATATGCCAGAGGACAGGAGTATTAGTAATAACCCCACTCTTCCCCAATATTACTGTCCCTCCCATAGCTTCCATAGATATCTGTTTATTTTTGCAATTAAAGTAAGAACAACAGCCCATCTGAAAGAGGATGGCAGACCACAGCTGTGGTCCTGAAGTCAGAATCCATGGGCTTTGGTGCACAGTCCTGTTGCATTCCTCTAGACAAGCACTCCCTGATGTTCTCAGAGATCCCCAGGATGCGGAAGACCCTCCAGGTCTGCATGGACACTCCATTTTGGATATGCATCTCCTACAACTTGGTTCCCGTTGGTAATCTCCCTCTTTCCTCTCCAGCCTCCATATCACCCTGACCCCCGAGTCCCTCTGAGCATCAAAGGAACTCCATGCCTTTCTCCCTGCCAGGGAAAGTCAGACACCAGATGTCTATGGGTTCCTCTTTTGTTCCACTGGCATGTTTAGTGTCCTAGTCATGGCTAGCAGGACTGGGATGGTGACCTAGGCCTTCACGGCTGGAATGCCCAACTCAAGCATGTGTCTCTGAGCTGGCCAGGCTGGCCTCAAGTCCTACCAGGGGTTGGGGCTGGGAGTAAGTACCTCTCTCCTTGGTCCAATGGCGGTTGGGTCAGGTTGAATGTCAGGAGTGCCTCTCCCAGAGGCACAAGAAGTGACCAAGGGACCTAGTGCAAGGACTTAAGGAGAAGAAGAGACTGGAACCATAGTTGGGGCCCAAAGCCAGGACTGGAAATAAAAAGAAATGGATCAGAGTAAGAGCAGGTTGGTGGCAAAAAGATGGTGTCCTAGACATTTGCCATGACCATCAGAGATGTGACAGTCCTGCAGTAGGCCTGGCAGTGATTCCTGAGCCCCATCCAAGTTTGGGAGTAAGTGTCAGACCTGGCCAAAGGATTTTCACAAAGGCCACAACTTTCAAGATCCCCGAATAGCCCCTGAATCTGCTGCTCCCCTTTTTATCTATAGAAAATCCTGAATCCAAATAAAGTTTCACAGCAGACTACTCCCAAACTCTAGATTCCTACGTCCAACTGCCTACCTAACATCTCTACTCAGAGGCCCGAGAATCACCTCCCACCCGCAGATCCAAACCTGTACTTCTGACATCCCACTTCCCAAACCTGCTCTTCCCACACCCTGCCCCACCTCCACTGAGGCAACTCTAGCCTTCCAGATGCTGCTGCCACAAACCTATAGGCATCCTCGTCTCTGCTCTTTCTCTTATGCGCCATACCCCACCACCCGCCAGCAAATCCCATTGGCTCTGTCTTCAGAATCCCTGCAGAAGCCAGCCATCTCTTACCTCTCCACTCCCATCACTGAAGTCTCAGGCATCATCTCTTGCCTCTTACCAGTCCCCTGCATGAAAGTCCAGTCTCAACACAGCATTTAGAACGTTAAGTCAGGTGGTGTGCTCCTCCTCACCAGACCTCATTTCGCTCAAAGAAAGCCAAAGTCTTTACAATGGTCTGTAAGGCTCTATGGGACCTGGCCTTTGGCCAGCTCCTGAGGCTGCCCTCTCCTTCAGGCTGTGCCAGCAGCACCAGCCTCCTTTCTGCTACCCAGGCATGCCAGGCCTTTCCCATGTAGAGGCTGTTTATGGGGGTTTCCTTCCATCCGGCTCACTCCTCCTCAGGTATCCACACAGCTAACTCCCTCATGTCCTTAAGACTTCATTCAAATGTCACCTTTTCAAGGAAGTCTATCCTAACCCCCTTCACTTGCAAGCCAAGACATTTCTACCCCCAATCTCTGGGCACTCCTGAGACCCTCTTACACTGTTCAACTATCTTATTCTCTAAAGCACTTGACATTCTAGCATACTACATCATTTATTTATGTATTGTGTTTATCCACTGTCATCTGTCTCCTCCAATAGAATGTAAGCTCACAAGGGTAGGAAGCTTTTGCACTGATGCATCCAAGTGCCTGGCACATGACTGACACTTAATAAACATTTATTGAATGAACAAACCAGCATCAGCTTCTAGAGTCCAACAAATTTAGTTTCAAATCCTGTCTCTGCAATTTGTGACTCTGTGACTTTGGTTTATTTACTTCCACCTCTCAACCTGCTTGGTTTTTGCACCTGGAGAATGAGAATTGTGTTATCTACCACCACCACCTGTTGTGAGGACCCAGGGAGACGAGGACCATGATAAATGGTAGCTGTTGTCATAGTGATCGTTCAGTAGTGCCCACCACAGTCGGCATAACAGGCAGACGTGGCTACGTTTACAGCATTCAGCTGGCACTCAGAGGAGCTCAGCTGGCCATCCTCCACCTGTGCCCCAAAACGGAGCACCCAGGGCCCTGTGGGGCCATCTGAGGAGTCTGTGAAATGTTGCCAGGAAGGAACAAGAGTGTTTAGACATCACAGGCTGCAACTCCAGTGCACGAGGCTAGACTCTAGGGCTGGCATTCAGAAGCACCATATCCACACGAATGAACTTTCAAAAGAGAGGAAACGATTTTAATCAGCCGATGAAACATGAAGGCCTTCTATCTTCCACTGTTTAAGGGGAGAATTAATCCTACGAGTGGGGCAGTGGAGGTGGTGAAGAGAGGAATGTTGGGGCAGATTTAAACGATAAAGAGAGAATTTCTCCACAAAGCAACTCAACAAGAGAGCATGTAGGCACTAGATACCACTGGTCACAATAATTCTGTGTGTGCCCCTCTCAGCAGTTGGAATGTGGGGAAATGGTAAAACTCATAACATCCTTTACAGGTTACATTTCCATATCCATTGTTGCATTTAATTTTCAAAAAAGCTATTTGATTCCAGTATTTCTCACTCTGTGTATAGTTGGGAAGACTAGGAGTCACAGACACTGTGGAAATGGCCTTCGACACGGCACGGACTCTTTCATTAGTTTGTTTGCTATAAGCTTTATGTTTTCATATTTCTTTTTAACCTTTTTATTGATGAATAGCATCCATACATAAAAGCACCAGTTACATAATGAATTTTCACTAAGGGAACATACCCACATCAGGAAATAGAACATTGCCAGAAACTCAGTAGCTCCCCTGCTCCTCGGTCATGCTTCTTCCTGGACACCCCTCCTTTTC
Organism: Cephalopachus bancanus; assembly: GCA_027257055.1. Lineage (NCBI taxonomy): Eukaryota > Metazoa > Chordata > Mammalia > Primates > Tarsiidae > Cephalopachus > Cephalopachus bancanus. The sequence continues at coordinate 372,540 of JAPVLO010000369.1, read as the reverse complement.
CCAAAACTGTAACCTGACATCTATCAGAACAGATTTGTTCTGTCTGTGCCTCAACGTTCTGTAAACACCATCATCATGAATATACTCTTTTGCTCAACATTTTGCTTGTCACGTGTAGCTAGAGTTCATTCATTTCCATTGCTGTAAATTATACTCTCCAATTAACAAAATTAATTTATCCTTCCCACTGTCCACAGGCATTTGGGTTAAGTTGGCTATACATCTAAGAGTGGACTTTCTGTGTCACTGCATGTGCATTTTCTTTAAATGTCTTGTTACAAATAGTTTGGAAAGCAGCTTTCCAGAGGAGTTGTACAAATTTACACTCCTGCCAGAGTAGAAGAATTTGAGTTGCTCCATATCTCCACTAACGCTTTGTATTGTCATTTCTTAACCTGTAGTCATTCTGGTAGCTGTGTAAAGGTATCTCATTGTGGTTTTAATTTGCATTTTCCTGACTAACTAGGCTGAGCTCTCTTGCCAGTGCTTGCTGGTCGTGTGGATAGCCTCATTTGTGAGATGGCTATTCTAGTGTTGTATTCATTTTCCTGTTGATTGTCTTGTTTTGTATTGATTTGTATGAGTTAGTTATGTATTCTGAAAATGAATCCTTTGTTGGAAATATACATTTCAGATATGACAGCTGAAAAGGCTTTCTTTTTTTCAGATGGCTAGAGAATTGTCTCAGGAAATTCTACCTTTATGATAAATGAAATTCTTCCAGGTACTTGGGTCTATTTCTGGGATTCTCTATTGTTTTCATCCACCTGTGTATTTCTCCAGTATCAAACTGTCTTACTGCTGAGTTTTAGATGTTTTCATGTCTAATCAAGCTGGTCCCGTGTTGGTAGCTTCCCCCCACCCCAAATTTTCTCAGTTATTTTTACAGGTTTTTGTTCAGATAAATCTAGCTTTTATTTCATCAGACTAAAAAAAAAAAAAAACTCCTGTGAAATTTTAATTGGAATTTTATTAATCAGTGAATTTTAAGATCAAGCTCGTCTCTATGAGGCTGAATATTACTGTCCAACAGCAAGGTCCAACTTCTCATTTGAAGCAGCCTCTGTATATCTCTCAATAGAGGTTAAAAGTCTTCTTCATATGGGTAATTTCAATATTTTTCATATTTTATACTGACTATTTTTAGCATACAGCAAAACTGTTGGTCTTGGATCCATCACTTTACTGAATTCTCCTACTTTTTTCTAATAGTTTTTTAGTTGGCTCTCTTAGAATCAGCATATACCTAGTCACATCATCTGCAAATCACGACACTTGGTCTACTCCTTTTCAATATCTGTCTCTTGTCTAATCTCATTGACTTGTGCTGTGAGACCAATGTAAGCTACACAATGAGGTTACCCACAGGCCCACAGAAGGAACATAAACCAGCAAAAAAATGAGAAGACACAGGCAAGTGTCCTCAACTTCGGCACAACTGACATCTTGGGCTTGATAATCTCTTAGTGTGGGGGGTGGAGAGGGCTGTCTTGTATACTGAAGGATGTTTGGAAGCATCCCTGGTCTCTACCCACTGGTTGCCAGTAACACCTCTCCTCAGTTGTGACAATTATAAATGTCTCTAGACATTCCCAGATGTCCCCTGGATGAGACAATCCTGAAGTTGAGAACCACTGTTCTAAAAGAAAATATCTGGATACTCTCCCCTTGAGCTTATTTTGAGCAAATCACTTCAGGGCATCTGTCTTTTCTGATCTCTTCACTTCAGAGTCCCCAGGGCTATCTGCCCTTTCATCCTCATTCCCCTTTCTTTATTTCATTCCTCTTTGATCTCATATCCAGAAATCCAGGATTTTCCCCAGGTCATCCTTTGCAGATACTGTTCTCATCTTGTATGCCCTGAATTTAATGAGAATGCTTCTAATCTTTTATCATTGTTTCGATTTGAGCTAAACTTTTTAAATTATGCTAAGAAAATATCAGTCTGAATCAGAGTATTTTCTGTTGCAAGTAATAAAAAACCAACTCAAATTGGCTTAATAAAGAGAATTTATTAACTTGATTACAAATAGCCTCCAGTGGTAGTTGGGCTTCAGGTGCAGCTTGATCAGAGCTCTAGTTTCATGTTGGTGTGATTCTGAGCTCTGGTCTCTTCTGCATGCTGGTTCTGTTGTCTGGTTGGCCTTCCTCTTAGGAAAAATTTTAAAATGGCTGATGTGTTTCAGACCTGTCATTTGCACACCATGTAATCCAGAAGAAAAGAAAGCTTTACCTCCTCAAAACCTTAAAGGAAAAAGAATACTGGTGTTTGCTCTGATTAGAACATCCTAAGATGCTTTATTCATATCTGAACTAATCATTGGTCAAAAAAATATCTCATTGAGCTACTGTTCATCCTTAACTATTGATTGTGGCTGTGGAATTATACTAGTCAACTTGGGGCTATCAGAAGACCCCCTCAGAGTAGAGGTGGGGTCAGTTCAACCCCAATCCTTGAGCATCCCCAATGGAGGATGGATGGATGACACTGGGAAGTACACCACCTATTCCCATTATGTAAGGGAATCACTGACTTGTTTTAAATTAAAATTTTTGAAATCCTTCCCCCTTCGAATTGGAGGAAGAATATCACTCAAATGTAGTGTTTTATTCTTTTAATATGCTATGGAAATTTCTGGCCATCATTTTATTTAAATGATTTTTTTATAGTGGTTTTGAGATTGGTCTAAAGTTCTCTGGTTTTATGCTAACTTTGTCAAATTTTGGTATGCTCCTTTTATAAAAAGAATTTGGAAGACATCCTTACTTCACTAGGTTCTGGGAGGGTTAAAATAGTATCAGAATCATCTGTTACTTGAACTTTTGAAAGAATTTACCTTTGAGACCATCTGGATCTGGTGCTTTGGGGAAGAGGTTGCTTTTTTATAACTTTCTCAGTTTCTTCCATTGTTTTTTGGTCTATTTAGGTTTTTCATCACTTATGGAGTCAATTTTGATCATTTATAGTTCCTAGAAAATATCCATTTCTCTCATCTGTTCAAATTTACTTCTACTAATTTTTTGCTAAATCTTTCTTTTTATTTAATTTATTTCAGATATGTAGTATTTTTCTCTTGTTTGTTTCTAATGCAGTACACTTGAGTTATCCCCAATTATTTCTCAGTTTTAGTTTCCTCCACATAAACTAAAATTTATTTATCTTAAATGAATAAATTCTTGAATTTATTTATCAGCTCTACCATTTTTATCTTCTAATTCATTAATGCCTTTTTCCCTAATTTTCTCACATTTACTTAGTTGCTCTTTTCTAACTTTCTGAAAGAGATGATTAATTCACTTGTTTTAATTATTTCTCATGTAACATGTTCCTAAGTTGCAGGATTTGACCGAATAAACAAGATATTCTAGTTATCAGACACCAAAATGAGGTGAGAGATGAAGCACCATGTGGAATATTCAAAGGCTGTGGTCAGGAACTATGGCAAGGATACAACAGGATTGAGTGATGAGACTTAGAGTACATTTTGGAAGATAGTCAGACCTTACTCTGAAGGGTGGCATAAACAATGCAATCTCGTGACTACAAACTAGTGGGGAGGTTATAGCAGAGTTTGTGGGTTCTTGTCAGTTGGAGGCACAGAGAACTAAGGAAAAGCTAAAGCAGCCAGGAACAACAGAATTAGGGAACTGCCCCTAGAAAGTCACAGATTCCTATCCTAGAGGAGCTGAAGTAGAGGGGGCTTCAGAAGGCCAGGCAGAGAAGAGGTTGTGCCCTGGCAGCAAGACTTGCTGCCAAGGGACCTCGTGGAGAAACCTGACAAGTGCTCATAAGAAAGAGTTGACTTTAGCCACAATCCAGGTTCAAAGCATGTGAAGCCATCTCAGAACAGTTCTAGTCAAGAGAAGAGGTTTCTTTATCCAACTTCTTCTCCTTCTTTCTCTCAGCTTCAAACCAAAATGGGTTGGAAGTGGGGTGGAAATGAAGGTGTCAGACACACTCTAAATTCCTTAAAACTATGTTTGTGGTCTAAGGTAATTATATTAAAATTTTTAACTACCTGAGAGTTAACAGAAAAGTAATGAGTATGCTCATGTATTAATTGGCTATCAGGGAAAGAGGAGCCCAACAAAGTAGATTAAAAGGACAGTCAAAAATAAAAATGGTTTCTAATTAAGCGAGTCCTGTTTTTCAACATACTGGATACACTTATTTGGGTTTTGGGGGTTTTTTAAGGTTTTTAAGAGTCAAATTTCCTCCAGGCTCTATTTCTAAGCATCAATACGTAGTATTTTTATTCTCATATGTTCTTATCTTCCAGATATTCTTCAATTTCAGGTTTAATTTATTCTTTGACCCAGGAGTTATTTGTGAGTTTTTCTAGGTCATTGATTTGTGAGGGGTGCTATTGTCTTGACTTTGCTTTTAAGTTTTATCGTATTGAAGTCAGATAACATAAAGTAGATACTGGAGTCATACCTTATGCAGGTGTTTGGTTCTAAGGATGGTGTGTGAAGGGGGAGAAGTACACATTCCACTTCTCCCTACATTTTTGCTTTGTTGTTCTATTTTTTTCCCTCCCCTTTGGAAACTTTTAATATTTCCTCTCAATTCCTCATGACTTGAAATGTCACAATAGAGTGTGCTAAATTTTTTTTTTTTGTCATTTATGATGCTAATCCTTTGGATATTTATGTCCCTCGTTCCTTGGGAATATTTTAAAATTATTTCTTTTATATGCCTCTCCTGCCCATTTTCTCTACTTATTTAAGAACTTCTATTGGAGATTGGAGTCCCTGGGTTGATCTCTTAGCATTGTCATTTTCTCATATTTTCCTCATGTTTCCTTTATGCTCTCCTCTCCTGGATTTCTTCTGACTTAGCCTCCAATCCTTCTACTAATTTAAAAAACAAAAACCAGCAATTCAATACATTATGCCAAGTGAAAAAAGCCATATACAAAAGGTCATATATTATATGATTTCATCTGTATAAAATTTTCAGAATAGGCAAATTCATAAAGGCAGATAGTAGATTGGGGGTATCGGTGATGGGGAGGGAATGAAGCATGCCTACTTAATGGGTACAGCACTTTGGAGTGATGAAAATGTTTGGAACTAGAGAAACATGATGGCTGCACAGCATTATGAATGCACTAAATGCCTTGAAATAGTTAATTTTGTTATATGAATTTCACCTACATAAAATAAATTTTTCAGAAAGTCAAGTGAAGAGGAAAAAAAGAATTCAACAATCATGCTTTAATTTCTGTTTCTCTTAATTTTATTTTCCATGGCATTGATTTTGCGGTTTGTTTAATGAATGTAATATCCTCTCAAATACCTCTAAGGACACCCATTAAACTTTTTAATTCTCTTTTGCTGCCTGCATTACTTCATTTTACTCTAAAATTGTTTTTAGAGCCTGGGCGTGGTTACTTATGTCTGAAATCCCAGTGCCTTGGGAAGCCAAGGTGCAGGAGAATCATTTGAGGCCAGAAGTTAGAAACTGGTACAGGTAACATAGACAGACCTCATCTTTACAAAAAATTTAAAACATTTTTAAAAATAAAATTATTTTTAGATATTTATTTTTATCTCTTATTTTGCTAGAGGCTATGGTAGTTTTAAAATATGTTCGCAAATTCTTTGATACTCTTCCCTTCAACAAGTGAAGTCTAATTCCTTTCCCCAGAGCATGGGTTGGACTTAGTGACTTTTTTTAGTGAATAAAAGAAATTGTGGTGTACAATATTCAAAACTGGGTTACAAAAGGCTTTTTCCTTTCTCTCTCTCTTAAATCATTCATTTTGGGGGAATTCAGCTGCCATATCACGAGGATGCCCAAGTAGCCCTGTGGAGAGGTCCATGTGGTGAGGAACTGAGGCCTCTTACCTACAGTCACGTGAGTGAGTCAACCTGGAAGTAGGTTCTCCTGCCTTCAGACTTGCACCTCATGAGAAGACATTGAGGTAGAGCCACCTGGCAATGCGATCCCCAAATACCTGTCCTCTAGAAACCGTGAGATAATTAACGATTGTTGTTTTAAACTGCTAAGCTTGGGGGCTTTTATTACTCAGCAGCAGATAATACAGAGACTTCCTCTGAATGTTTGACATTGCTTTGCTGAGTTGTTTTTTCAAGAATGAGAAAAGTGAAAGTTGTGAGAAGCTGCAAATACATGGGCAAGGCTCATTCACTTATGGGTGTCACTTCAGGGTAACCAGGTAGGGAGATGGACAAAACACTAGAGATCTCCTGAATGATAGAAAGAAGAGGTGGCCTTTTCTCTGAGATCTTTCATTTTATATATATATATATTTTTTTTTTTTTTTTTTTTTTTTTTTTTTGAGTTGGAGTCTCACTCTGTCACCTAGACTGGAATGCAGTGGCCACTCCCGGCCACCGCAGCCTCGACCTGCTGAGCTCTGGCAATCCTTCTGCCTCAGCCTTCCGAGTAGCCAGAATTACAGGTTTTCATTATATTTTTAAAAAGAACACTGATGGCTGCCAGACGTTCTTTGGAGGTAAAGAGGGAAGGGGATTGACTGCAGATATTGAATGATGACTGCGGATATTGAATGAATCCCATTTTCAGCCTGTCCTCTCACTCAGTTTACTTAGGGCTTCAAGGCTCAAGTCTCTCTGGGTTCTAGAAGGCAAGTAGGCCTCTTCTTCAACTGTATCCCCCATCCACACTAACTCTACCCTGTAGCTTTCTCTACCCTGCTCTGCCAATTACCACTATTCTACAGGAAAGAAATTTGTTGAAGTCTCTCTGTTGTTGGGTCTTCACTCACTGTCTTTGACATCATCAGTTGTACTATTTTTTTCTTTAGCTGTCATTTAAGTAGGCCCCTAGAGGAAGATAAGATATGTCTAGTAATTTAGCCATAACTTTAACTCTTAATCTTTGCATCACTTTATCTTTAATCCATCTCTTATATACAATTTATAGTTCAACATGTTTGCTTAACCAAATATGAGTTTTTGTTTAAATAACTAAAATTAAATAAAATTACCTCACTTGTTTTATTTAAATAACAGATATATCTGATCTTATTGTATCCTTATTTGGGTTGCTTTAAATGCTTTCTCGATGCCTATCATTTCCTATATAGAGTGTCTTATTTGTTTTATTTGGTATATGTTTTCCTTCTTCCTGTGCATTGGAAAGTAAACAAAGTTTATTCTAGTCTCCTAATAGTTGCCTTTATAATTTTACAAACAGCATTTAATCCTTACATCTTTGATGTCTTGGTGTCTTACTCTAAAATAGGGACCACTAAACTTTTTCTATATAGTGCTATTATTCTATGCTTTGGAGGCCATCTGGGTTCTATCACAGCTACTCACTTCTGCTGTGGTGGCATGAAAGCAGTAACAGACAATACGTAAATGACTGTGTATGACTGTGTTCCAATGGAAATTTATTTACAAAAACAGGTGGTTAAAAAAAAAAAGAACAGGTGGCAAGTCAAATCTAGCCATGGGCCATCATTTGCCTATTTCTGCTCTAAAACATAAGAAATCATCGCACACGTCTTCATGGTGTTGTTATCATATTAATGTTATGCAAGATGCTAACATTGGAGAATAAGAAATGAAGGGTACGTGGTATATTTCTTTGCAAATCTTGTGACTCTCTAAATATTTCAAAATAATACATTTTTTAAAGTGAAAAGAACTGAAATAAAGAAGGGAAATCCATTTTAATAAAAGCAACCTTGTTGAGCACAATGACTCACACTTGTAATCTCAGCACTTTGGGAGGCTAAAGCAGATGAATTACTTGAACCCAAGAGTTCGAGATCAGCCTGGGCAACATAATGAGACCTTGTCTCTACAAAAAATCAAAAAGTTAGCCAGGCATGGTGGCGCACGCCTATAGTCCCAGCTACTCTAGAGGCTGAGGTGGAAGAATTGCCTGAGCCCAGGAGGTCGAGACTGCAGTGAGCCATGATCATGGCATTACACTCCAGCCTGGGCAACAGAGTGAGACCCCAACTCAAAAAAATTAACTAATAAGTAAAAGCAACCTTGAACAAGAGTGGGATTATGCAATGGACATAAAAGGATAAACCTTCACCAGGATGATGATGAACCATGACCATCCTGGCTTTCCAGTGGCAAGAAAAAAAAGACCAGCTTCCTGGGAGCCTGAGTTCCATGGGACACAGCAGAATTTGTCTGATATGGCTGCAGGCTTCAATGAGAAAGACCCTTAGGCTCTAGTCCCGGGACCATGGCAATCAGTTGCTCCAGGGGACTGGTTGATCCATGTAGCCATAAGGGTCAGAGCTTTAGGAAGACCTAAATAATCCCTTTAGTCTATAGATGGGAGACTAGACCCACAGTTACAGAGTGAGTCGGAGGCCATGCTGGGTCTAGAGTCTAGTCCTAAGCTATTCCAAGTCTGGGCTTTGTTGCTGGAACAGCCATCCAGTACCATCTGAATCCCCATTGCAAGAAGGCTTTTTCCTGGAGAACTCAGAGTCCTTAACCTTATTTTGGACACAGCTCACTTTAAAGTTACCTTGAGAATACCCAAGCGCTCTGAACAGCAAGGGAGAAGCATGCGGGACTTGTAGTGCACACTGCAGAGGATGCAGCACCTTGAGACTAGGGAGCCAGGAACTGAAAGGTGGCTCTGTCCGGGCCATGGGTCTGCCATCATAATGCCCCCTGGTTCCCAAAAGCATTTGGGAGCTTTTTCTTCTATGATAGGCATTCCATCATTCCATCAGAAATATTTACTAAGCACTGGGACATGCAATGAAATGCCGATTGGACAAGATAGAAAGGTCCCTGCCTCTGGGGAGCTTACAGGCTGTTGGGGTACTGCTCCCTCTTGGATCCTACCCAGAGGATTATGGGACAAGCATCCTTTCTCTGGCATTGGCCAGAAAGTAAAGATGCAGGGGGAACCCTTTGGCAACAAACTGGGCCACGACTAAGATAGCATAGTCCCATGTCTTCCTGAGGGACTGCCCAGCATGGGCAGGCTGATGGTTGCAGCAAGAAAACCCACGCTGGAAAAACTCCCACCCACCAGAGGTCAATGTCTTCAGAGCGCAAAGTCCCACTGTGCTGCTGGACCCTTTCTCCAGTGTCATTACCACCTAGCCCAGTGCTCTACAACTACTTGTTAAACAAAAGAATGAATGAGAAAATTCAGTTAACTTCCCTCGGCTTCAGTTTTTCCTTTTGCAAAATGAAGAATGCTAGAGAGATCAAATGAGGATGTCAGCCAGGAAAGATCTTTGCAGAACTTTGTGTGTTATCAAACACAAAGGGCTGAAACAGAATCCAGATTCCAAAGGGTTTCAAGAGGCAAGATGAAAGGCTGCTCCCAGCAAGGAGAAACACATAATGGAAAATGCAAAAATCCCATGCTGGGGCCTACACCTCCACTGCACAAGAACAGGAAGCCAGCCGGACAAGGCTAAGAGGAGTCTGAGGGTGAGTGGTGGAAGTTGGAGGGGGCCAGAAGTGACTTTCACCTTGATGCATGCCTACACAAGACTTGAACTATTCTTAATAATTGTGGGGATGGTGATAACCAATGTGTACTGGCTGCTTGCTCTGAGCTAGACACTGTGCAAGGACTTTACATGCCCATCTCGCCTCAACCTTCCAGAATCCTTATTCATTCATTCACTCATTCACTCAGCAAACATTTATTTAGAGTCCACATCCTGTATAAATGATGGTTATAAAGCCTATGTGGAAACATGAACATTCTGACATGATGTTAAAAGGGGCAAAAACAATATCCAAATATATAACTGAACACTATAAAAAATACATAGGAGAATTAGCTTATATTCTAATCACAAAAGGCAGACAAAAAAGAAAATAAGTAACATGCAAATTAGTGATAAGTGTGATAGAGAAAAATTTTGAAGAGTGTTGGGGGATCCAGGGGCGGGCATAGCACCCTAAAATATGACAGAGAGGAAAGACCTCCTGCAAAGGTGACATTTAAGCAAAGCCTGAAGAACAGTGAGAAGGTGAGAAAAGAGAGTTCTAGGCAGAGGGAACAATGAGTACAAAAACCCTGAGGCAAGCGTGTGTGTGTGTGTGTGTGTGTGTGTGTGTGTGTGTGTGTGTGTGTGTGCGCGCGCGCGCGCGCTTGTGTGTTTGTGTGTGTTACAAAGAACATGATCAAGCAGCAGTGAGTGAGGAGGCCGGGATGGCTGGGGTGAAGTACAGATGGCAGGACACAGGAGGAAATGGGTTCAGACTGGGAGCAGCCTTTGAAGTTGTCATAAGGACTGTGGCTTCCACTCTGAGCTAGGTAAGAAACCTGGGAGGGTTCTGCTCAGAGGAGCGATGGGCTCTGACTTGGGTTTTAACTGGAGGCCCACTCCAACTGCTGTGCTGTGAATAAACCAAAGGATGACCTGGACAGGAGCAGAAAGATCAGTTAGGAGACTATTCAATCATCTGAGAAAGAGGTCATGGGGGTTCAGACTGGGGGAATGACTATGGACTGGCAGAAATTGGTCAGAATCTGGATCCATTTTGAAGACAGAGCCCACAGAACTTACTGATGGGTTGGGGTGTGGGACGAGGAAAGACTTTCCATCAAGCCACTACAAGGATGTACTTCCTTCCTCTGAGGCAGGGAAGACAGCAGGAGGAACAGGGCCGGGGATAATATCTGGGGCTCAGGCTTAGTTGTTCTGAATTCAAGTTGCCTATTGGACTGTCAGTGGAGATGTTGAGAGGACCCATGGGATTCAGAGAAGCCGGGGCTGAAGTCATCAGCATGCAGGTAGGATTTAATGTCATAAGATCAGGTGAGGACGTGACCAGGGAAAGGGAAATCTCACCACTGATGAGGTCCCTAAGGGAGGAAGTAGTGAAGACAAGAGGACCAAGGACCAAGTCCTGAGGCATAAAAATGTTCAGAAATGAAGCAACATAGAGGATACAGCAGGCTAAAAATGGCCCCCAAAGATATAAAGCCCAGTTCTCTAGAACTCGTAAGTGTTATCTTATTTGGGGCCAGGTGCGGTAGTTCATGCCTGTAATCTCAGCACTTTGGGAGGCTGAGGCAAGAGGATTGCTTGAGCCCAGGATTTCGAGACCAGTCTGGATAGCATAGTCCCTACACAAAATCAAAAAATTAACTGAGCATGGTTGTGCATGCCTATAGTCCCAGCTACTCAAAAGGCTGAGGTGGAAGGATCACCTGAGCCCCAAAGGTTGAGGCTGCAGCTGAGGTGAGCCATGATCATGCCACCACACTATATCTTGGGTGACAGAGTGAGATTCTGACCAAAAAAAAAAATGTTACCTTATTTGGGAAAAGCGGTTTTGTAAACATGATTAATAGTTTTGAGATGGATCCCGGATTATCTGGATGGGCCCTAAATCCAACAAGTATCTTTATGAGAGAGAGAGGCAGAGGAAGATTTGGCACAGAGGAGAAGGCCATGTGACTGCAGAGGCAAAAGACAGGACAGACATGGCCACAAGCCAAGAAACGCCAGCAGCCACCAGAAGCCGGAAGAAGCAAGGAATGGATTCTCCCCTAGAGCCCCCAGAGGCAGTGTTGCCTGCTGACTTCCTAATTTTGACCCAGTGGTACTGATGTCAGACTCCTGGCCTCCAGAACTGTGAGAGAATAAATTTATGCTGTTGAAAGCCACTAAGTTTATGGCAATCTGTTACAGTCACTCTAGGAAATTAATACAAAAGCCATTGGTGATCATGATAAGGGCAGGTATTAAGGTAAACTTTGTCTGCATTTTACAGAAGAGGAAATCAAGCCTCAGTAAATTTCACATGGTCACATAGCAGGCAAGTGGAAGGACAAAGGCTCTACCCAGGCTTGTCAGGTTCTGAAGTCATACTCCTACCCATTATCTTAGGCTGCCTCCATCAGTAGATTCCCACAGCCCAGCATCAGGGAGCTGACCTTCCTCCACTGCCTAGCACTGCTCAGCCCACCCTGGGAGCATTCTGCCAGGACCCAGCCCAGGCACTGTCTGCTGGTGACTGAGCTGTGAAATGGGTACTCTTCCACAGCAGCCACCTACTAGCTCTCCCGGAAAGCAACAAGCCATATGTAGCAAGTCATAAATATTCACACCATCTGACCCCACAGTGCATCTCGTTGACATCTTTCTAAAAGAAGCCACACCCAGAAATGTCCATCGCAGCTTCAGCTACAATTGCATAGAAATGGGAGCACTCTAAATGCCCAGCAGTAGAAGCTTAGTTAAATAAATTATAATAAATACATCAGTAATTGGAAGAGCACACATCCTTTAAAAACGACAGTATAAAGACTATGAGGAAACATGAAAAATAATTTTGACATGACATTAAGTGCAGAAAGAGATAAAAAGTATTCACATTTACAGTTGAATAGTGTAAACAACATATGGAGAAAAAGACAGAAAAGAATCTACCAAAATATGCATAGTAATTGGGTTTAAAATGAAAATTTCGATAATTTTTCCCCTAGAAACTAAATTTTCTATATTACCTTCATGATCAATTTTATATACCTTAGAAGAGACATTTTTAGCTATATGACTTATTTATAAGAACTGAACTAGAATGATAAAGACTCCTGACTACATCCCATAAATGATTCAGGATCTGGGAGTACTTATTCTGGAGACAGCAGAATGAGGGGGTCTTGATCATCATCCTTCAGCACTTGAGTGCTGTCATTCGTGAGAAAAATTAGTCTCACTCAGTGTAACACCAGAGAGCAGAAAGAAGACGGATGGGGAAATGCCTCTTTTCTCAGCATAAGCAAAGACTCTCCGAGAGTAAAACTTCTATCTAACTGACCGGGCTGCCTGGAAGGTGGGGAGCACCCCTTCACTGGAAGTATTCAAGCCGAGGTCCAAGCTGTGGTTTTCTGGGATCAAAGAGATTGAAGAAAGTGGAAAAGAACCAAGAGGAAGTGGAAATAGAATGAAACAGGCGACTGAGAAGGGCTGAGAAGCCTCCATGGGCCTCAGGTCTTTCTCGCAGTTTTGTTTCTGTTTTTGCTTTTGTTTTGAGTTGGAGTTTCACTCTGTCACCCAGGCTGGAGTGCAGTGGCACGTTCATAGCCACCACAGCCTTGACCTGCTGGAACCTCAGCCTTCCAAGTAGCTGGAACTATAGGCACACGCCACCACACCTGGCTAATTTTTTTATTTATTGTAGAGATGAGGTCTTGCCAAGTTGCCCGGGCTGGTCTTGAAGCCATGGGCTCGGGCAATCCTCTCACCTCCCAAAGTGCTGGGATTATGGGTGTGAGCCACCCTGCCCGGCCCTTTCTCGCAGTTTCTGTAGCCGGGGCCACTCCTCATCCTCAATAAATTTCATAATAGGAAACCTTAAATGAGGAAGCTCTCCTAGCAGTAGTAAATGGGACCCAGGGGACCCCAAAGGTCATTTAGGCTGGCATCCCCCATCACCTATGAGGACATGGAGATAAGGAGAGGGCCTGTATGTGCTTGGGGCACCCTGCAAGATTGTTTAGAGCTGTCTAGGTGCTGAACACAGGTGGACTGACTCCCAGGCCACCTTGCCCTTTGCTAGAAAGTTTTCCAGGGTGGTCAGACTCCCACTCGGGCCCTGCACTAGTGGGCATTGCTGTTTATCTCCAGAAATGAGGATAAACTCAGCAAGGGCTGCAACTCCACCTGGAGAATACAAACAGAAACATCAGGAGTCAGAAAATAAAAATGACCACTATGCCAATCTGACTGTCTCACTTTGTTCTTTGTAACACACACAAACACACAAGCGCGCGCGCACCACACACACACACACACACACACACACACGTGCGCACGCGCTTTGCTGGGAAGAAATTAATGACCCCTGGGCTGCTCATTGTTCTTTCACTCTGGTGACAAAAAGCACTAGTGATCATTCTGGTTTCGTATGAAATCAATATTTGATTGAAGGTGATATTTGTTTGGAAATAATGAAATGTCTTTTTGAGCCCAGGCACCACACTGCCCCGAGGTGAGAGTGGAACACACCCCGTTTCATATTTCATTCCAAGGAAATGCCCTCCTGTAATGAAAACAATCGTGTCCATGTCGCTGGGCCGGGGTGAGGAAGCAGCCCCGAGGAAACACAGGGAAGAGCCGATCAATAAAAGCCATCAGACTCACTGCATTCTTAACGCACTTTCTGTATTCATTTATCCTGGGCTTGGAAGTGATCATGTCAGAATCTTTTTCCCAAGGACTCCGGGAAAATAAAACAACTTTCCATCCCAATTATCTTTCACGAAAGGTTTTGGTTTTTTCAAATGCATGTTTGCTGTTTATTTCAGCCTCCCGGGCAGCCAAAGGGCCATTCAGGACAAGTTCATCACTGGCAACAGGTTTCTTATGGCTGCACTAGCTCATCGTGAGGGGACCCCTTCAGCTTCTGGCTGCAGGGAGCACAAAGAAACTTATCAAAGGAGGTTACTCTGGCCCTTCTTCCAACCATGGCCAAGGGATGATTTCCTGTCTCAAAGTTCTCAAACGAATGCACTAGCAACTTGGAGGATGGTGGGCCATTCCTGACACACTGTAGGGTGAAATGGCCTCAGCAGAGTCCCTTGTTCTTTAAAAACATTGTTGAGATAATTATACATTCACATGCAGTTGTAAAAAAAAATACAGAGAGAACCTCGCTCCCCCAGTGATAAATTACACTATAATATTGTAATTAGGATAATGACATGGGTATAGTCTGCCAAGCTCATTCAGATTCCCCCAGTTTTACTTATACTCATGGTGTGTGTGTGTGTGTGTGTGTGTGTGTGTGTGTGTGTGTGTGTGTGTTCTATACAATTTTATCACCTGTGAAAGTTCATGTATACAACACCACAACTGAGATACTGAGTAGTAACTTCCCTCTTGCTACCCTTTAAAACCATTCTCACCTCCTTCCACTCACCACCGCCAACTCTTGGCAGCCACTAATCTGTTCTTCACTTTTAAAATCCTGCCATTTCAAAAATGTTATGTAAACAAACTCATATAGTATACAATCTTTGAGGATTGGCTGCTTTTTTTTTTAATTCAGCTTAATTCTCTAGAGATGCAGCCAGGTTATTGCATGCATCGATAGTTTGTTTTCTTTCATTGCTGAGTAATATTCCATGCTGTGGACGTTCCCATTTGTTTAACCATTCACCTGTTGAGGGACATGGAGACTAATTCCAGTTTTCAGTTACAAATAAAGCTGCTACAAAATGTGTGTAGAGGCGTTTGTGTTCATATAAGTCTTCATCTCTTTGGGATAAACACTCAGGAGTGTAATTTGCTATGCTGCACGGTATCCGCATGTTTGCTTTTTTAAGAAACTGCCTATTTTTCATAGGTAGTCATACCATTATACAGTCCCACCAGGAATGTATGAGGTATCCAGCTCCTCCCCATCCTCACCAGCATTTGGGGTTGTCACTATTTTTAAAATTTTTGCTATGCCAAGAAATGGGTGGTGAAATCTCGTTATGGGCTTAATTTGCATTTTCCTAATGGCTACTGATGTTGAACATCTTTTCTTGTGTTTACTGGTCATCCATATGCCTCCCTCGCCTATTTTCTAATCAGAATATTGGGGCTTTTAAACCACTGTCTTCTGCTCTTTATACTCTTGACTCCACAAGGCAAATTTCACAGCAAGCAAAATCCACCCTGCTGGCCTTGCCTCATGGGTAACTGTGCCCCCAGCTCCACACAGAAGAAAAAAAGCAAGAAGCCAAGAGATCGGCACCCTCTTCTCCTTCTTCCTTCTCTCTTACCTGTGCATTATTGTGGGGAAAGTGCTGCAGGGAGCCTCAGTAGGACAGATGCTAATCCCAGCTCTGCCATGAACCTACTATGCAATCCAGGACTTTTTCTTCCTATCTCTCACCCTTTATTTTCACATCTGTAAAATGAGGATGGATGCTCAACTTAATGATCTCTGACAACATAGAGTCTGATTTCTTTCCCATCTCTGTCTCTGGGTTGGGCACAACACCAATGAAGCCGACATTTCTGCAAAGAGGAAGCTGCCGTCTTGCTCACTTGCTGTTTGGGATGGCCCAGCACCAATCTCCCCTTCTCTTGGTTAACAACATGGTAATTCAGGCAGGCATCTACCCTTCCCCATACATCCTGTGCTTTTTTATAAATTAATTTTTTATTTTCAAGATGTGGGGTATGATTCAGGGTTAGGTATATAAATGTTCATTATGCAGGTACGCTTGTTGATGAGTTGTGCCTCCCCTCTCCTCCGGCAGATTCCCTCTACTGCTAATCCCACCGCATCCCTCTCGGCAGTTTCCCACTACTGCCAATCCTTTTCTTACAGTATTACAATAATTGTTCAAGGTCCGCTTATGAGTGAGAACATGTGATACTCAGTTTTTTGTTTCTGTGATAGATCACTCAGTATTATAGATTCTAAATTCATACAAGTTGCTGCAAAGTTCATAATTTTGTCTTTCTTTATGGCTGCATAATATTCCATTGTGTATATGTACTATATTTTTTTTAATCCACTCTTTTGATGGGCAGCACGGTTGGTTCCATGTTTTTGCTATTGTGAACAATGCTGCAATAAACATGCATGTGCAGGTATCTTTTTCATGAGTGATTTGAGTTCCTCTAGGTATATTCCCAGTAGGGAGATTGTGGGGTCTTATGGAGGGTCAATTTTTAGATCTTTTAGGAATCGCCAAACTGTTTTCCACAGAGATTGTACTAGTTTACACTCCCACCAACAGTGTAGAAGTGTTCCCTTTTCCCCACATCCTCTCCAGCATCTGTTGTTTTTTTGAGATCTTGATAATGGCCATCCTGACTGGATTTATGTGGCATCTCAGTGTGGTTTTAATTTGCATTTCTTTGATGACTAGTGAGACTGAACATTTTTTCATGTATCTTTTGGCTGCTCTTTTTTTTTTTGTCTTCTTTTGAGAAGTGTTTATTCATATATTTTGCCCACTTTGTAATGGGGCTGTTTGTTTTCTTCTTTTTGACACATTTGAGTTCATTGTAGATCCTAGATGTTAGGCCTTTATCAAATATACATTTGGCAAATGTTTTTCCCAGTCTGTGGGCCTCTCTCCCCACTCTCTTGATGGTTTATTTGGCTTTGCAGAAACTTGTCAGTTTGATGAGGTTCCACTTTTCTATCTTATCTCTTATGCCATGGACATTTGGGGTTTTGATAAGGAATTGGTTGCCAGTTCCAATTTCCATAAGACTGTATCCTGCATATTCTAAAGTTCTTATAGTTTGAGGTTTTGCATTTAGGTCTTTAATCCATTTAGAGTTGACTTTTGTGAGTGGTGATAGGTAGGGGTCTTGTTTTAATCTTCTGCATTTGGTCAGTCAGTTTTCCCAGCACCGTTTATTGAATAGGTTATCCTCTCCCCGGTGGTTGGTGGTGGAGGCTCTGTCGAAGATAATTTGGTTGAGAAATTGAGGTTTTGCTTCTGGAATCTCTATCCTATTCCATTGGTCTATATGTCTGTTCTTGTACCAATACCAGGCTGTTTTGATTATTGTAGTTTTATAATAAAGTTTAAAGTCTAGGAGTGTGATACCTTCTGCTTTGTTTTATTTTATTTTATTTTTTGCTGAGTATTATTTTGGCTATTCGTGGTCATTTATGTTTCCATATCAATTTCTGTATTGTTTCCAGGTCTGAGAAGAATGCTGCTGGTAATTTAATGGGTTTGTGTTAGATCTGTAGATTTCCTTGGATAGGATGGTCATCTTAACAATGTTGATTCTTCCAACCCATGAGCAGGGAATGTTTTTCCATTTGTCTGTGTCAGTGTCATCTTTGACTTTTTTGAACAGTGTTTTGTAGTTTTCATTGTAAAGGTCTTTCTCTTCTCTGGTTAGGAAAATGCCAAGGTATTTTGTTTTTTTGTTTTTTTTTTTTGGCTATTGTGAATAGGATTGTGCTTTTTATTTGGGTTTCTGTTTGTTTATTGCTGGTGTATAGAAATGCGACTGTCCTTTGCACATTTATTTTATACCCTGAGACTTTGCCAAAGTCTTTTATCAGTACAAGGAGGTTTTTGACGTATTTTCTTGGTTTTCGAGGTATAGTATCATGCCATCTGCAAAGAGAGATAACTTGATTTCCTTTTTTCCTATTTGGATCCTCCTGACCTCCTTCTCTTGTCTGATTGCTCTAGCTAGAACTTCCAAAACTATGTTGAAAAGGAGGGATGAGAGTGGGCATTCTTGTCTTGTTCCAGTTTTCAGGAGAATGGTTCCAATTTCTATCTGCTTGGCAGTATGCTGGCTGTAGGTTTCTCATAGATGTCTCTTACTATTTTGAAGTATGTTCCATCTATACCTAGATGATCAAAGGTTTTTATCAGGAAGTGGTGCTGGATTTTATGAAAAGTTTTTTCCATGTCTAATGATATAATTGTGTAGTTTTTGTTTCTACATCTGTTGATGTATTTAATTACATTTTTGGTCTTGCAAATGTTGAACCAGCCCTATATCCCAGGGATGAAGCCTACTTGGTCGTGGTGGATGATTTCTGAGATGTGTTGCTAGATCTGGTTTGCTAGGATCTTGTTGAGAATTTTAGCATCTATGTTTATCAAGGATATTGGCCTGTAGTTCTCACCCAGCTTGCTGCCGTTGCTGTCAAGTCTCCCACTCGGATCTGATGTCTGTGCCTGTTCCTGCATGGGGGAGGAGCGTCTGTTTCTCTGAGTTTGATGAGGATATTACCTCTCGTTCTCAGGTTGGAGACTGGGCAGAGCCGAGCAGGGCAATGCAGGTTTCTGCCTGGCCCCAGGACAGAGAAAATGGCGCAGTGGTGCCGGTCAGCATTTCCTCACCAGTGGTGAGGCTCCTCTCCAACTTTCCACCACTTTCTCCTGGATCTATTGAACTCTACTCACACAGAGAGTCTTTATGGACACTCGCTTTTACGGAGACTCTCATAGTCCGATCTGTTTTGTCACCATCTTGCTGGAAATCCCCCATCCTGTGCTTTAAGGAAGCCAACTTCATGCCCCACTCCCTGTTGTCTTCCCTACCAGGGCCACAAGACCAGCCCTAAACTAATCAGGGTGTCTCCATCTGATCAGTTGGATTAACCTCTGACTAATCAGATTTTGTCACCTAAGCTGGTTCAACCAGCTGAAGCCCAGGAAATGTTTTGCTGGTTGGGATTTAAAAATACCCTCTTTTCCAGGAAACATGAACCAGAGAGTATGAGTCCCCCTAAATGGGCAGACATCATGGAGCCATGAGAGGAGACTCCTACTGAGAAAGGAAGTCACATGAAGGAGGTGGAGGTAAAAGAGAGAACTGCAGTCACAGTCACACCATCTGAGACCACAGGATCAAGACTAACCTGAAGACTCACTCTACCACAAGCCTAGATATGATCTCTAGCCAGGTGAGTTTTCTGTTACTCACATCCAAAAACATCCTAGTGTGTACAGATGTTCTCAGAAATCCAGACAGTTGGAGCAACTCAGGGACATCTTTTAGTTTTCAGGCATAGGGAGTCTGCCTTAAGAAATGCTATTGGGTGTACAAATATCAGCAGTGCTGTCATTTCTCCCTCACATTTTCAAAAACGATCTGCCTTTACCTCACTTGTGGGTCCTGCAAATGGAGAAGCTGCTATCTCAATATCCTGCTTGCCCCTCTGACTAACATCTGCCCTGATATGCAGACCATAGTGGCAGGACCTCTGCTCTTCACCAACAAGGCACCTTCCCTGAGAGGGCCTCAGGAGGAGGTCACTTCTAAGGTCATCTCAGTGTATTCCAAATCTATGCATTAGTCAATTACACTTCCAAAGAAAGGGCTGCCTTCAAAAACTAGCCAGGTGCTTCCAGGGGCTGAGGGCGATTCACCTCTGGGTCCCTCCCAGGGCTCACACATAGGTGAACAAAAAGTTTCAGAATTCATATTTTCAGACTAGGGATATTCAACCTGTATCTACTTGTTGAGTTAATGAACCTCAGCTTACTGACCCATGAAATGGGCACAGGACTTGTCTCTGCCAATGCCCACACCTGGATTTCAGTGCTGGTGCAGTGACTACGAGGGAATCCCAGAACCTCTCTGCATGTTTCTGGTCCCTCACCTCCTGCTCACTTGGTGGCAGTGGCCACGCAAATATCTAGCCTTGACAGTTGATGGTGCTGCACGAGGAATGAAGGATCTGGATCTTGGGGCCCACAGGCTGTGGCAGCAGCCGGGGCCCAGTCTAAGGCCATTCCAGCCTTGGTCTGGAAGAGAGGTTGTTTTGTTTTGCTTTGCTGGTAGGCCCCTCTTCCAGGTCAGGTTGACCCTGTGACTCTGCCTCATTAGCACCGTGTTCCAACCTCTGAACTAACTGAGAGGTCACGTCTAAGGTCATCTCAGTGTATTCCAAATCTATGCACTAGTCAATTACACTTCCTAAGAAAGGGTTCCCTTCAAAAACTAGCCAGGTGCTTCCTGACACAGGGACTGAGGGCAATTCACCTCTGGGTCCCTCCCAGGGCTCACAAACAGGTGAATAGGTCACATTTTAAAATCAGTGGAATGAGGCTTTTCTCCACACCCAGGGGTTCATTGCAGCCAAACCCAAGTGAGGGAGCTGCCATTCCCTGCACCTTTGGATTCACAAGTGATTGGACCCACAGCCAAACCCTTTGAGCCCCTACCATGTGCTGGGCACTGGGTAAAGTACAGAGGGCTTAACTGTAAACAATACCAACACAGCCCCCGCTCTCACGGACCTTGTTGTCTAGAGGGAACAGTGACAGGAATAGAAGCAATAAGATCATGGGGGGTCAGGGGGCACAGGATGCTATAGAATATACAGGAAAGGCTCCCCACTCAGTTTTGGCAGATCATGGAAGTCTTCCAAGTTTGAGTGAGACTAGGCTGATGATGAGGTAGAGGGAGAGAAGAAAATAAGTGTTCCATCAAAAGGTCCAAATACAGGAGACAGCCAATACAAACAGGAAACTTTAAGTCTTTGTATGTCTGACTCCTCCTGAACTTAAAGGAGAAGAGGCACGAGTTCAGATCTGAGGAGCAAGCAGGACCACAGCATGGAGAGGACTTTGCATGTCATCAGAAGGACATGGAAGCCTTGGGTAGAGTTGAAGCAGAAGAAAGGCATGAACAGGGCAGCCATTTTAGAATGCTCCCTCTGGCTGTAGGGTAGAAAATGGATTACAAGGTTGGGCTGGAGAGAGGAGGTGAGGCTTGAACTAAGGTAGTGGCCTTAGGGTGGTGAAAAGGGCACAGGTTCAAAAAACATCTCAGAGGCAGAATAACCAGGATTTGGTTATTTCTCAGATAAGCAAGAGGGAGGGAGTCAAAGATGTCAGGCTCACAGCACTGAGTACCATACGTTTGAGCAGTAAAGTGTAAATTCTGAGCAACCAGAGTGGGTCAGTTAATGTCCAGTAAAGAAAACAGAATCTTCATGTGTTTGTTGGCTGCTCGGATGTCTTCTTTTGTGAAGTGTCTGTTCATATCTTTTGCCCATTTTATAATGGGGTTGTTTGTTTTTTTCTTTTCAGCACATTTGAGTTCCTTGTAGATCCAGGATGTTAAGCCTTTGTCAGACCTGGAGTTGGCAAAAACTTTTTCCCAGTCTGTAGGCTGTCTCCCTGCTCTCTTGATGGTTTCTTTGGCTTTGCAGAAGCTTGTCAGTTTAATAAGGTCCCACTTGTCTATCTTCTCTCTTATGACCTGTGGGTTTCGGGTTTTGTTCAGGAATTGGATGCCAGTTCCGATTTCCATGAGGATATTTCCTTCCGTTTCTAAGGTTCTTATGGTTTGAGGTTTTACATTTAGGTCTCTGATTCATTTGGAGTTAACCTTTGTGCATGGGGATAGATAGGGGTCTTGTTTTAATCTTCTGCATGTGGTCAGCCAGTTTTCCCAGCACCATTTACTGAATAGGTTCTCCTCTCCCCAGTGGTAGGTGGTGGGGGCTTTGTCAAAGATGAGTGCTCAACCTCACTAATCATCAGGGAGATGCAAATCAAAACCACACTGAGATACCACCTAACTCCAGTCAGAATGGCAATTATCAACAACTCAAAAAATAACAGCTGCTGGAGAGGGTGTGGTGAAAAGGGAACACTTCTACACTGTTGGTGGGAGTGTAAACTAGTGCAACCTCTGTGGAAAGCAGTGTGGCGATTCCTAAAAGCTCTAAAAATCGACCTTCCATATGACCCCGCAATCCCCCTACTGGGAATATACCCTGAAGACCTCAAATCACTATATAAAAAAGATACCTGCACACGTATGTTTATCGCAGTGTTGTTCACAATAGCAAGAACTTGGAAACAACCATGCTGCCCATAAAAAGAGGACTGGTTTAAAAAAATGTGGTACATATACACGATGGAATACTACGCAGCCATAAAAAAGAACAAAATCATGAATTTCACAGCAACCTGGACGGAACTAGAGTCTATAATACTGAGTGACCTCTCACAGAAACAAAGATCCGAGTATCACATGTTCTCACTCATATAATGGACCTTGAACATCCAATGTAATACTGTAAGAAAATGACTGACGGTACTGGGAAACTGTAGGGGGGGAAGGGGGATGGGATTAACAGTCGCAAATACCTGTCTGGGGATGGGGAAACACCTCTTATCAACAGGGTGCCTGAATGAAACGTAATTGTACACCTAACCCTTAACTGTACCCCACAAAATCATAATAAAAAATATTGATTAATAAAAAAACAGAATCCTTACCAAAAAGAGTTTGATATGAGGAACCATTACAAAGGTATTAGGAATGCTGAAAATGCAAACAAAGAGAGGTGAGGCAGCCCAAAGATTGTGACGATGGGAGCATCTACCACCCAAGATTGGAGGGATGTGGAAGGAAGGAATTGTTTCCAAACCCAGGGGCCAAGATTCCCAGCAGCAGTCGGCATCTTGAAGGGGACTTGCAAGTAGGGTTACCCCAGAAGCTGGAACCACTGGGCATGCTGCTGCAGGAGCTGAGGCCACAGAGGAGGTGAAGGCTTTGCCAAAGATGCTTCAGAGACAGGAGAGGAGAGGTACGGGTGTCATCCTGGCTCCTCCCATCCCCAGTGTCCCACCACACCAGTGAGAAACGGCTAATAGCCAAACCTAAATGAAACCAGTTGGCCAGGGAGCCTGAGAAGCACTGACAGCAGGGCCATTCAACCCCACCTACCCCACTCCACCCTGCGACAGAGAAATAAAGCAGCAGAGGGATGGGGGATAAACTGGAAAGCAAACAGCTTCCCTAGTTAGATCCCTAACGAGAGGGACTAACAACTCGTATTGCAATTCATACTAAAATCTGTAGTTCAAATCATTGTGACTCAAATATATAGGAGTATGTCCACATTAGTTCAATCCACATGAGATTGCCAGGGTTTGTTTGTTTTTTTTAGGTCAAAAACTGTCCAATAATGGAATAGTGCATTTATAGAACCCCTCTGGAAGTAGACACGTGAAGCTGTGGACAGTGTCTGCCTCAAGGTAACAGGAAGATTGAGGTGGGAGAGATGCTTTCTGCTCTGACCCTTTTTATACTTTTAGAATTTGCATCTACATGTACCTATTTTTTAATATAGACTAAAATATATCGATATGATACATACTGCATAATAACATTTACGTAAAGGTTGTGCTTTTGAAGTCAACATTCTAGCAGTGATAGTGTGGAAGAGGGCAGTATGGAACCCAAAAGGGAACTAGCAAGACAGAGTGGTGAGAAAGGAAGGACAGCTGGACAGACATGGGCAGACCTCCACCATGGGCACATCTGAAGCATTTTGGATTTTCAAATTAGGGATACTCCATCTGTACCTGCTTGTTAGTTAATTAACCTCAGCTCACTGGTCCATGCAATGGGCATGTGACTTATTGCCACTGCTGCTCATACCTGGGGTGGGTGTCAAATTAGAGGTATACTGTGTCTTTCTCCAATTAATCGTGCCCAGGCTGGGCTCCAACCCCTGGTGTGGTCCTTTCAGTCACTCTCCATTAAGCTTTTGTGCTTTTCACATAGCCCAATGGGAGAAGGCCCTTCAAGGTATCAGGGTTTTCGGGAGAGAGGGCACTGATTGAGAATGGAACCCAAACTCTGCAGTCAGAGGCAAGTCAGGAGATGAAATAACAGAGTCTGAGCCCAGCCTACACCGCCCTCAGGGAGTATCCCATTGACAGTTAACTCCTGCCCTTGGGGAGAAAAAGAGACTTTGAGGAGAGCCTGGCCAGACCCATATAGAGTCTCACAAAGAGACTGAGCCAAGTCCTTGACTTATGGTAGCAGGGAGGTGAGAGAATGAACTTGGGCCTGAGGATCACAGCACCAGGCTTCTAGTCCTGGTCCCGCCGGTGGGAGGGTGACTGTGGACAGGGTCCTCCTCGTCTCTGAGATTCTTGTAGATGAGGGGGCCAAGCCTAACTGAAGAGTAAGGGGATGTGGAGGCCAGCCGGGCACCACCCAGGATTCACCCTGGCTCTGGGGGTTTGGTGACATCTCTTTGGTGAGACAGATCTCCCTACCCTGGATTTTAGGATTCATAACCCCAGAGCTTATTGCATTCACTTCACTGTGTTCCAAATTCAGAGTAATAAGTGATCCTTTTGTTTCCTCCCTCCATTAGAGAGGCCATCTGGGTGATGGATCTTGCCCTGGGCCTGCAGTGATCAGTCTCACCATTGGGCTCTGAGGCTGGGCCTGGGGCTGGTACAGCTGCTGTTCCTGCTGGCCCTCCATTGAGCCAGCTGGGGCTTCCAGATCTCATCACTCACAGGCAGGCTTCCCTGGGCTCCTAATCACTCTGGATGGGCTTCCAGGAATGAGTATTTCATGCTAAAGGAGAAACAGCCCAAGACCTTTACCTTTGGATAAAGCAGTAAGGACAAGGCCTAAAAGAATTATGTTCCAGGTTTGAAAGCAGGAGAAGATCTGGCTAGGTCAGGCCCATCATCAGTAGCAGGTAGCTAGTCAAAGTAACAAATTATAGCCTCAATTGATGGGCCAAGGCAGTGTCCAGGTAGCTGAGGCAAGCCTTGGGGCTGCAGACAATGCAGCAGGTTAACCAATGTCTCCTTGCAGTAGCTTTTGATCAAGGGACACACCAGGCATCTGGAAAACTAATGGGCAGATTTCCAGGTTCTGATAGGTCTGGTGGGTCCTGGCAATGTGTATTTCAAGGACTCTTGGCTGAAGATTCTGTTGCAACCTCCAACCTGACCTCCAGAGAGGCCTGTGGTAGTCACCATGCAAATAGCTCAGGACCTCTGCTCTGAGTCAGAGTTCTCATTGCCTACTCTGGGCTGGAGGCTGCCCTGTGGCCACCCTGGAGCCTCTGCCATACAACTTCATTTTGAAGTATTTCTCTCAGAGACAAAAATTGCACTGGGGTAGAGGAATGAGGAAGTATCTCAGAAGGTCAGATGGCAGGGCACCCTCATGAACAGCAGTGGAGAGAGCAGGCGCCAACCAGGAGTCCACTCTTTCCTGACTGCTTCTAGTGGTTCCCAGTAGACTAGGGGGTGGTCCTGGAGCTCTGGTGACTGAGTCGGTGTAAAAACTCAGGAGGTAATAACCACTCACAGGCCCAGCCGGTACAGGGAAGTAAGAAGAGGAAAAATTTCAAGGACATACAAGAAGAGACCACAGGTCAGAGTTAGGCAGGGGCCTTTATTTCTGGATGCCTCCAACTTCACATGCACATATAAAATACACAAATACTCACATGCACATGCTATCACATTCTTCACACTGAGACTCATATAAGTATGAATTTAATATTTGCATGCACATGGCTGCAGAATACTGTAAGGCCATGATTTTTTTCCTGCCTATGTCATAGGAAGCTACCTCTAGACATAGGACCTTCAGGAAGATCTGCCTCAGGGCAAAAAGCAGAAAGACCTATGTGACTTTCTGGCCTGGGTTTTTCTAAGCCCAGTGGAGGACTGTGAGGGCTCATGGATGGGGTAGAAGAAAGAAGAAGCTGGAATTTGCTGGTAAAGATAGTGCTTTGGAAGAATGCAGGCTAGCAGGGCTTCTTGCATCAATTAGAAAGAAAATTCCTCCCAAGTCAAGGAAGAAGAGAGGTCTGTGACCCTGGAGTGATGGATTCCTGAGTTCAGCTGCCTGACACTGACCTGGGTGGAGGGTAGCAAGATCCTAGGGAGGAATAGCTGGGTATGTGGGACCCTAGGCCTGCTCCCCAACTTTGCCAACAAAGGCTACTCCCCAGGTGGGACCTAAAAGCAGCAAAGAATTCTCAAGGCCAAAAGGATCCTGTATTCCTAGTGTGGGTCCACCCAGCCTTGCTATGAGGGATCATTAGGAAGGCAGGTCTGCCTAAGCCAGGAGCACTTCCTGCACAGAGAATACTCGCCGTGCAGGAAGGAGTGTCCAGACACAAAGCCACAGCCCCACCTGAAGTCTCCCACAGACCTGTTGACCAAATGTGGCACACAAAGAAAGGTCAAGAGGAAATAACCACTCACAGAGGCCAAGTCTTTCAGCAGTGGCTTCTCTGTGGCATCACTGTGGCTCACTCAGACATCCCTTCTTCGATTATCCTCCCACATACACCATGAGGAGGGGATGTGTTCATTAGAAGGAAGAGAGTAGAGGAAGCAGGAGGAAAGGAAGGAAAAGAAGTGGTCTGTCCCTTTAAAGAGCATTCAGTCCCGCTAGGGAAAATCTGGGTCAAGTGCAGAAAAAGACAGTGAGATATTTGGATATGTCGAAATATCCAGATGCTTAGTATTGTGTAGATAACAAATCTAGATCATTAGTTACACTTTCCCCTCCCTTTCTGGGTTGTTGGTCTTTGTAGATATAACCCCAAGCCTTAGATGTCTCACTGGAAGGAAAAGGATGACTCTAAGGCCCAGAATAGCAAAATGGTCAAAACATCAAAATTGGATTTCATCTTGGCCATCCCAGTTACCAACTGTGTGGTCTTGGGTAAGTTAGTCAATATCTTTGAGCTTCAGAGTTTCCAGATGGAAAATGGGGATATTGATACTATTTATTTTAAAGACTGATATGAGGATTCCCTCAAGAAATTACTTAAACAAGATGATATCTGATGAGCACAAAGAACAGAGTAAGTGTAGGGGTTGTGATTATAATATTTAGATAGCAGCTTGATTTGAGGATAGTTGTTAGCTTCCATTCCAAGTTCCAGTCTGCACGGTGGCCTTTAGACACTGAAGAAGGTGGGCATCTTGCAACTGCAAAGTGGCAACAGCCTTCCCACGAGGATATAGGCCATTACGTTAGGCTGCTCATGCTACCATAACAAAAGCCCTGCTAGCCTGTATTCCTCCAAAGCACTATCTTTGCCAGCAAATACCAGACTAGGGGGCTTAAACAGATACTTGTTTTCTCACAATTCTGGATGCTGGAAGTCCAAGATCAGGATGCCAGCATGGGTGGTTTCTTCCTGGCTTGCAGATTGCCACCAACTCCCTGTGTGTTCACATGGCCTCTTTGTGTGTGCTGATGGGTGGTGGGGGAGCTCTCTGATGTCTCTTCTTATAAGGGCTGGAATCCTACTGGATCAGGTCCCTGCCCTTATGACCTTGTTTAACATTAACCTAATTACTTCTGTAGAGGCCCCATCTCCATAGACAGCCACACTAGGGATTAGAGCTTCAATATATGAATTTGGGGAGATGACAAAAAGGTTCAGCCCATAACTCCTCATTTGGGCTTGATGGTAGGATTAGCTGAGCTCAGAAGGCTGCCTGCCCCACCTTCGCTCATTCCCTCGTGATCATTCTGGAAAACAAGGCCTGTCTCCTTACTGCAGAGAGACACGCAATATTGAAATTGCTCCCCTAATCTTTATGCGATTGCCTTCTCCCTGATAGAAATATTGCCTCTTGCTGAGTATTTATTGTCCGCTTCTCTCCAAAGTATTGACTTTATGTAACAGTTTGATATACATCAAATCCTTTACGGATTTAATAAACTCCTCTGGTCAGCCTACTGTTGTGAACACAATGAGATTTATGGTCGTCTTGGTGTAAAACCCTTTTTCCTTGAAATTTTCTACTTCCAGATCTCAAAAGATAAGAAGGGAAGCATTTATCATCTTGGAAATCTTACCCCATATCTGTCTACTGGGTATTAGTCAGAAATGACTAGTGGCTAGAGGACTCAAATATGACAAATGCTTGACTGCTGAACAACTGAGGCTGAGAAAAACAGACGCTTACAAAAAAAAAAAAAAAACTTCCTCTTCCCTTCAGAAAGGATTTTTCTTCGCAATTAATCACGAGAGTGTGTGGGACAGAGAGCAGCCTGATCTGAGTTGGAAACATAACCTTGGAGGACTTGACTAAAAGGTTAACAAGTTGAGTCAATTCAGGACCCATTTAGCAAGGGCCTGTTTCACACCCATTGAGTACAAGAGCACCTGCAGACAGAAGCCACAAGCTGGACCGAGCATGTGCATGAGGGCCAGAGGGCACCTCTGTGTCACTTGGCTGTTCTTCTGGGTACTTCAAGCTCCTTCTATCTCATCCCAGGTATATAACGCCTGCTTATATCTTTCTTAGCCCGGGCTAAACAAAAGCAAGACTGGACCAATCAGTTTCTTTAGTGCCTAGAGAAAGCAAGACAGCTGGAGTGTTTACGAAGTGAATAAAAAAGTGAATGAATGAATGAAGTTGACCTAGGTTGAAAAGCTCAAGGCAGGAATAGGCAGACCATCCAGGAAGCTAGATATATATATTGGTATTTGTAATTCTCCTTGATCTCAAAAGGAACTTTCTGGAAGAAAACATAATCTTAACGAACAGTCAGAGAGGATCAAGAGAGAGAAGCCTCTTAAGCGTTCTCAGTGCTTCTCTGAAGAACTTATGGGAAAGCAAAGAAGAAATAGGAAAGAGATTTATTGAGTCTCAAAGCCTCCCGTTAAAATTAAACGTGGTGAGAAAAGTGGGTTTCCACATTTAATTGTCTTTCTCACAGTAACTGTGTGTCAGTCTTTTCTAAGAGCCTATTAATTCTGTAATTTAGTACGGCGAGAGCAGAGAGATCGACAGAGCCAGCATGGAGTTTTTTTCCACTCCTCATTGACTAGCTGTCATCTGGCATGAATGTTAGGGTGGCTTTCTCCTTGAACATTCCAAATACCCCCAAATTAAAGAGTTTTTACAGTCAGTTTAATAAAAAAAAAAAAACTGCTTGCACATCAGTTAGCAAAAATGGGGTCCATGACACCATATGTTATTATTTTAATTATAGCTAAAAATAACTAGGCTCACTGGCAGGGCCTCATGGAAGCCAAGTCCTGGACAGAGAGATGACTCAAGTGGCTCTACTGTGCGGTAGGAGCTGCTTTCAAATTAAAAAAAGTGATTTATTAGCATGGCCCCCAAACCTGCTGAGCAATGCAGTGTGTACATGAGATAAATGGTCAGGTTGCCGTACACCAGCCATCTCCCCTATCAAAGGCACCACTGCGGACACTGTCTTGTCCTGTGTTTAATTAGGACCTCCAGCAGGACAGGCTTCTCTAAAGAAGAGGCACTCAACAACCCAGGGCCTTCTCGAGGCGCCGGCTGCTGGCAGGTAGGGCTCTTGTGACACAAGTGGGATCTGTCAGCAGTTGAGACTCCATGAACCCGTACAGCCGTTTTGCCACTTGCAAAGGCCTCTCCTGTGCTCTGATCACATTCTCCCCACAGTAACTTGGGTGCAGCACAGACCTGATGTAGCAGATTAGCACATGTTTTCAGAGAAATCCAGCCCTGCCTCTACCACCGTCTCCCGGGACATTAAGGATTCATCTTCATGTAAGGCGTGAGATAAGGATCAAGAATGTATTTTGTTCTAAATAGGAAACAAATTGCCCAACACCATTTTCGGACTGTCCTTGATTTAGAATGTCTCCTTTATTGAGAGAAAATTTCCTTGCAAACTTGAGTCTGTTCCTAAATTCTCTGCTCTGTTCCACTGACTTGTTGGTCCATTTATGTGCCAATGTGATTTCATTATTTTAGGAGCTTCATAATTATTTTTGGAAACCCAAAGCACAATTCTAAAGATAGTATGGTTCTTCTCTGCATTAAAATATTATTTGATGAAAAATAATCGAGAGGAGATGCAAGACAAACAAAAGTACCCAAAAGGAGTCCCCTGGGGGAAGGGGAGACAAAGAGATGGAACCAGGAAAGAGCAAGCAGTGGCCTCAATAGTATCAGTCTTGTCCTTGTGCTTAAGTAGGGGGCCAGCTCAAAGGTGTATGTTTTATTTTTATGTATTGTTACAATTTATGATCAATATTATATATATTTTGTATATACTACTTATATTGTATACTACTTATATTTGTATATTCTTTTGCATATGCTTCTTTCTTTCTTTCTTTCTTTCTTTCTCTTCTTTCTTTCTTTCTTTCTTTCTTTCTTTTTTTCTTTCTTTGAGTTGGTGTCTCACTCTGTTGCCCAGGCTGGAGTGTGGTGGCACAATCTTAGCTCACCGCAGTCTCTACATTCTGGGCTCAGGCGATCCTCACACCTCAGTCTCCTGAGTAGATGGGACTACAAGCACGTGCCACCACGCCTGGCTAATTTTTTCTTTCCCATCAGTGATGATGTCTACCTATGTTGCCCAGGCTGGTCTCAAACTCCTAGGCTTAAGCAATTCTACTACCTCGGACCCCCAAAGTGCTGGGATTACAAGTGTAAGTCACTATACCTGGCTAATTGTTTCATTTTAACAAAAAGTAATAATGAGAAAGAGTTTCTGGTTCAAGATGGTATACTAAGACAAAGCTAAAGCCCCTACTTTCTGCTCCAAACTTTTCTAGTGTTGAGGGGAAATACATATTCAAAAATAAGGAAGGGAACTCTCTCAGTTTTTAAAGCAACATAACAGCAGAAGTGGTGGCTAAAACCACACAGTCCCCTGCCTCCCAACTGAAGGCTAGAGGCAGGCTTCTCATGGAAGGCCAAGAACTGGAAATCACTATCCATCCAAGATAGTACCAAGACCTTCCGGACCTAAGTCCCAAGGGGGATAGGACCCAGAGATGGTGTAGAGGCTCCTGAGGGACCTCTCCACTCCCACTGGAGGCCAACCTGGCTAAGGACCCAGCAGATGAATTCACAGTGAAGAAGCCCAAAGTTGTTGAGGAAAATGGCCACCATGAAGGGCTAACAATAACTCTACAAATGAAATCACTTACGTGTGAGGGAAAAGATATCAGATAGAACATTCTGAGAAGGACTAGAGAACAAGCATTGTGATGGACTTAAAGACATCAAGGACGGAGCTGCACTCATGACACAAGAAATAAAATTATGAAATAAAAAGGAAGTGGCTATGAAAAGGAACCAATTAGAAATCTTAGAAATGAAAAAGGGAGCTAATGAAATTTTAAAACTCAGTAGAGAAATTGACCAGAATGCTAAACATAGCCAAAGAGTGAAATTGAGGACACAAAGATCAAACGAAGCATAGCAGAAAGGAGATAACAGATTAAAAAATATGAAAGAAAAGTTGAGAGACATGAAAAGCAACTCCGAAAGCCCCAATATAGGTCTGATAGGAGTTCCAAAAGAATAAACGGAGATAACAGAGAGTCAGTGCTTGAAGAGATAATAGCAGAAATTTCACAGAGCTTAAATAAAACATGGGTCTATGGATCTAAAAATTCCACCAAGTGCTGAGCAGGATAAATAAGAAAAAATTCATACCTAGATATCCACGAGGGTCAAACTCCAGTGCATAAGGATCAAAAGGAAATCATAAAAGGTACTGAGGAGAAAGATTACTAGAAAGGAATGAGAAGCAGCCCTCCTCCAGAGACCACATAGCTGGGTAGTTTAGTGCAGTGTGTACTGCAACCTGAGGCCAATATTAGCTCGTCATTTCAGCCTGTGTAGTGGTAAGCACTTCATTTTGCCTCCATTTTCTTCTCTGTAAAAGGGATGCTACTACAGGTTGAGTACTCCTTACCCAAAATGCTTAGGATCAAAAGTGTTTCAGATTTCTTCGTCTTTTTTTTTTTTTTTTTGGTTTTTTGGAATACTTGCATTATACTTACTGGTTGAACATTCCTAATCCTACAATCTGAAACCCGAAATGCTCCGATGAGCATTTTTTTAGCATCATGTTACTGCTCAAGAAGTTTCAGACTTTGGAGCATTTTGGAGCTCTATCTTCAGGTCAGGGATGCTCATCCTGTAGGATATCTCTCATAAGGTTGCTATAAGGGTTATCGGCTTAATTCATGTGAAGTGCTTAGAACAATTCCTGCCACAAAGTAAGAGACTGAGAAATCTTAGCATTTATTATCCTCACTATTGTCAAATTTCTCCTAAGTAATACCAGTAGTGGGAAGACAATGGGGCTTAGTGCAATCCAAGTCTGTTATTGAAGGCAGTCTTCTTTGTTTTTAAATATTTTATTTTGAAAATGTGGAGTACAATTCAGGGTTAGGTATATTCATTATGCAGGTACCCCTGTTGATGAGGTGTGCCCCCCCACCGGCAATTTCCCACTACTGCCATTCCCACCCCCCACTCCCCAGCCCCCCACCCCCGCGGCAGTTTCCCACTACTGAAGGCAGTCTTCTGAATGAACTGGGAGGAGGAAAGAACAGGATCTGCATGTGCAGTTCATTCACCATGTGTCAGGGTATTTTCCCACAACACTTCATTTAATCTTCGCAACCCCTTGAGGTTGGGCATAGTATCACCATCATTCAGAAGAGAAAACTGAGAAGCTAAGAGATTTGCCCAAGGCCCCTTAGCTGGGAAATAGTGGAGCCAATGGATCCAGAGCTCTCTGACCCCAAACCCCATGCCCTCGATAGCCCAGTGAAAAGATATTGGAAATACCAGGATGCTGAACTTAAGTCTAGTCTCGGAGTTTCTGCCTTTAGAAGGACCTCCTCTGGTCTCAGAAAATGCAGTGCTACCTTACAGCAGGAAGAAAATAAACCATCCTGATTTCTTACAACAGCTTCAATAACCAACATGACATTGTGAAGGACGTGCCAATATTTGTAATCTCCCCTGACAAGTTGTTAAGTATTTATAGAAACATTTTCTCCTGGCCCTGCTTAAGGAAAATACTGTATCTAATTTCCTCTAGAGATGTGTGCTGGGGGAAATCAGAAAGATAATCTGTCATCATAAAGAGCAATAAATAGTCACCCTGAAAGAGTTGCTTGTTTAGCAAAGTTGCTTGAATATTAACAGATTTTCTTTTAATCTTGCCTTTGTGGGGACAAGTTCATGACTTGAAAAAGGACTGATTTCCAGAGATGGTGGGGGAGGAGGGAGAAAGGTGGAAGGTGGAAGCAGTGATTCATGAGCTCAGGGTGCAGATACTGGATCAGCACAAGGGAAACCACAGACAACAGGAAGAAGACGGGTATCCAAATTCCAGGGGACAAAGCTTTCTGTGGACCTCAGGCACTAAGGACACTCTGAGATCTTCAGTGTTTCTTTTGCAAATGAAATGTGATCTTACTAAACTCGAGAATCAGAATATCTGGACTCTAGATTTTTTTCCCCACAGGGTGACATTCTGTTCCTCTCTCTGGGACTCAGTCTTCCCTATCTGTAAAATGGAATAAGAGACAAAAGCAGATTATGTATGAGGGCTACTTTTACTCTGACATTCTATAAGAACCTGGAAAGAGCTGATAGCAAATATTAGCTTTGGCTCGGAGGTTCCACAGAGCCAGTCCAGACTGTTCTTGACATCTTACTTGATCTAAATGCCCCTGTAAAGAACCCAAGTGACCAAAACACACCCTCTCCCTCCTTGGCAAATACCTGTGAGCAAATGGCTCTTCTAAAGGCATTGCAGAATCAGGGAGGAACTCACAACTGCTTATTTTGTATGAGGCAAGTCACATCTGAAGAATAGAGTTTTCCAAGGACCCTCCAAGATGAGGCTGAAACTGGAAGCCATGTGCTTAGAAGAGCAGTTGCTGGCTCTGAGGCTGCGTAGCCTGGAAGCAAGAAGATTCCAGTGAATGACCTCACAGTTGACAAATCTCTGCAGGACTGAACTGGTGACCCAAGATTCATCTTCAGGTAGGAAGCCCCTAAGGGGGCCCCAATCTTAGCTGGGTAGGTGGAACAAACTCATGCATTAGAGATGACCAGAAACTGAACGAGTTGTTTTAGGGGATAATAAGCTCCCCATCACATGGGCTATTCAAGCAAAGGTTCATTGACTACCTCTTGGTGATGATGAAGCAGAAACCCCTAGCCTGAATGGGAGAATTAAATTAACTTACTCTAAGGATCCTCCTAATTATAGAATCCTTTTTATTAATTACAGAAATCCTTTTATTTCCAGGCCTTCCAGTAATTTTTGGATCATTCTAGCAGTCATAGGATATGTAAAAATACATGTGGTCCTCCAAGATCTTGCTAAGTTGGAAGTGGTCCTGCCACAATAAGGGTAATAGCACTGAGAGGCCTTTTTCCCTCTGGACCCTCTCTTCGCTCAGCCCTTCCAGGTTGCAACTTCTGTTCCAATCAATGTCAGCCAAGTCAAGCATCAAAGCAGAGAACTCAAATGAACAAGAGATGCTCAGTAGAAAGGAGACCCTGCAACAGAACCCCTCAGAGCCTGCTCTGGGATGCTCTGAAAAGTCAAAAGGCATGAGCATGAAACAGACAAGAGAAGGGCCAGGTCCAGCTCCTCGGGGGTCTCAAGTGTCTTAAACTTTGGGAGGCTTTTCATCAGTCCCGCTTACCTAAGCCTGGACTCTCAGCACAGAATCAGAAAATCTGGACTGAGGATGCCATAGGGATCATCTTGTTTAACTTCCCATTTCCCTCCTGGGAAAACTGAGACCTGAAGGGGTTGACTTTCCCAGGGCCCCCAAGGAGATGGTATAATAAGCTCTCCTAAAATTATAGAAGAAATCAGTGGATCTAGGGGTTGAAAGTATGTCAAGGAAACCTAAATTCTCAAGCTGTTGATTTAAGGAATCTGGTGAACCTGTGAGCTTAGGGAAGGAATTCTGCTTCTTAGCAGCACCACCTGGCCTCATTGAACAATCTCCCTTTTACTAGAAGAAGAGGCAACTTCCAGACAGCCCTGCTGGTTATTTTGCACAATTGTAAATTTTGTCTCAATTCTTTGATTTAAAAGAACACCTCACTTCTCAAGGGGCTGCATCCTTGGGACTTAGAGTTTATAACAAACGTCATCTTTTGACCAAACACATTTGGCATTTATAGTAAATGGCCTGTAACCTGACTTAGCTACTTCTGGTGAAACCTTAGCCCAGGCAAAGGGCTCTGACCTCGAGGTCTACAGGCCACTGAGAAGTCATGCTATTAACCAATAACAAACCACTCCTTGACAGGCCACTCCTGCTCAGCCTGCAGGAGGTTACATTTTGCCTTCTGTAGATGCAAGGTCACAGGATGGCATTCCAACATGGGGAAAAGTCTCTTTGAAGGGAATGTGCTGTCCAGAACACATTTGCATGAAGATGCTTAAGAACTCTAGGTGAAAAACTGCATCCCCTGACACCTGGTGACAGATGAGTCACAACTGGCCCGGGAGAAGTCAATCCATGGGCTTGGCTGGGCTAACCAGAGTCTTCGTCACCGGAGTTTTAAATTAGCACACATTCAAATCAGTCTCTGAAGAATTATGAATTGGGAGATCACAGAAAGCCAAGACCAGGGTAACTACATCTGAGCCATGCGTGAGTAAAACAGAAAAGATCAGACTGGAGCAGAAAAATGAAAAATGCATGGAAAGAAATAGAAATATGAGGCCATTCAGGCAATTAAACAAGTAGCAACTTTTCATCCTGATGGCTTTCCTGCTGGGTGCCAGGCCTTAGGAGGTCAACCGCCCTTCAGCCCTAGGACTCTGTGACACAATGCCAATCAGTCCCTGCACTTTTCTTAAGCTGCACTGAGGAGCTTCTCACTGTTCCTTGCAATTTAACAAATACGCTGACTTCCAAAGTTATGCCACAATCACAAATGTTGAATTTCTGGCATGGGCCCTCTCCTGGCCTTGGCAGACAGGCTTCTTGGGAAGGAATTAGCTTACATCATTGGAAGAGAGGTCAACAGTTTCTCGAGATTTCAAGAAGATCTTGAGATATTAGAAGAAGAGGGAGTCCAGGGGGACAAGAGCTTGGTTACCAAAAATATGGCTCTCGGAAACGCTGCCCTCAACCTAGTGCTGAGACAGTGAGGTGGGAGGTCAGCAAAAACAAAGGCCAACTTCTGTATTGTAGTTTAGGATTTTTATTAGGGTGGGGAGGTGAGGATGAGGCAGGGAGCCCTTCCCCCCAAGTCTAACAAGATGAAGGCCTTTCCAGGACAGTGTAGGGGCCCACTTAGTACAATAAGATAAAAACTTTCCTAGAATAATGAAAGAGTACTTCTAGCACCATAAGATAAGAACTTTCTTGGAAGATTCATATTAAAAAGGAATGTAGCCCCAATCTGTAGTGTGCATGTGTAACTTTGCTGTAACCTTGAGCTGTGACACACCCAATTAGCCTGTATGTTACTAATATGTAAGCCTTATTGGGGGACAGTAAAGCTAAAAATTGTATAAAAGGCAATGCCCCCCTGTGCTCGGGGCTCAGCCTTTGGATGTAAATCCACTGATCTGGTGCTGGCACAAATAAAACTGCTTCCTGGCTTCAGTGTCCCAACTCTCTCTGTAAAATCCTGTCACAAGGGAACATTTAGGACAGACACCTACTGCTTCGGTAACCAATTCAGATACATATTAGGAAAGTTTAATCACACATAAAATTTAATACAGTCATTCTTACACTTTGCATTTGCTTCCACAGCCCTAATAGTTTAGACTCCTGAGATGAAAATTGCATGGACATTATATTCCTCTCTCCTTGGGTCGTTCTTTCCCCAACTGCCCAAGCAAAGGTCCCACTCTTTCTTCCCCATGGACAGAGTTATAAAACCTTCATTTTCCCAGTGACGACTTCATACCCTGACTCAACTGCACCGGGGTCTTTCCCACCAGCCTCCACCTCAGCCTTGTTAATATGCTGCAGGAGTAATAGTCATAGTAATAACAACAGGAGAAATAGGAATCTGCAAGAAAATGTACTTACTCTATGTCATACACTAGGCTGAAAAAGTGGCTCAGAGGAGTGACCAGCTTGCATGAAGCACCCCATATGGGTGATGGATGGTGGCTGAGCCTAGGCTCCCCTCCAGGACCCAGATGTGCTTTGCAATCTCATTCTTATTCTTTCTCTCTCTCTCTCTCTCTCTCTCTCTCTCTCATCTGCAAACTATCACCCCAATCCAGCCCTCTATTTCCACTTGCATTCTCTCTCTCCAATCACTTCTTTTCTATTCCTCAACATTCTCTTTAACTGACATACAACCAGGTGATCTGAGTGGATTCACTGACATTTAAGGCCTCAGACTATTTCTCAGAATCCATTACCAGCTCATGATCCTACCTTCTCACCTTAATTTTGTTTTGAAATTAATTCTCCTCACCTCGATTAATATTCTTCACCTTAATTTTGTTCCAAAATGTTCTTGAGCCCCTCTGACACCCAAGAGTCCCTCAAACTGAAAGTTCATTAAAAAAAAATCCTGCTATAGTCATTTTCCACAGCCAGTCTTAGGATCTAAAGGGGCTGAATCAAGTCAGAAATGAACCAAACGCATGCATGAAACCTATGAAGTCTACAGAGCACAGAGGAGTCTTCTGAAGGGGCCTCCACCTTTTTACTTGGGTCCAATTACAAAATATATTCAGCAAAAAATAAATTGAGTTCTTGCTATAAACTAGACTCTATGCTAGGTACCCAGTATACAATGGTGCATACAACACATGAGCCCTGTAATTGACCCTCTGATGGCCAGACCTGGACTGTTCCCACCAGCAGCACTGGGCACACAGGAAATGAAATCTCCCAGCCCATCCCAGGCAAGGGCATCAAGGGGTACAAAGGCCCCCCTCTTACCCAAGATCACAAATGAGCCCTCCACATTCTTCATAAAAGTCAATACAGAGTGACCAGCAGAAGAAAAGCATCACCTTGAGTGCTACCACACTTCTTCTTTCCTTCCTGACAAGTGTGTCAGAGAAATCCAGCCCAAGCCCTGCTGTTTCCTCTTTCCTCAGGTTTCCCTGACCCTGGTCCCACTGCCCTTCCTCCTCCCATTTGGTGACAGCTTGACCTCTTTTCCTTGAGTCAGACATTGATTGCTCAAATACCCCCCAACACATGCTCTGAAAACCTTCTCCAGGCTTCAGTAGCAGCCTTGGGAACCCCTGGACCTGGCCTCTCCTCTATTCCAGGTCCTGAGACTCTCCATCTCCCTCACTCTCTGTCCCTTTATACCATTTAGCATTTCCACCAACACCCTCACCAGATAAAAAATAACAAAAACAATCAGGGAAAATCTTTCCCAAGCAGTGAAATAAGACCAAATGAAACATGAAAAACTTTCAGGGGAAATAAGCCTGTCACTACTCCTGGCAGATAAATCTCACCCAAATGGTTCAAGTTGGGCAATTTCCATGAGCCCATGTGTCCTTCCCAACATAGCTTGGTTCTGAGCCTCAGATTGTAAAAGTCAATGAAAGTCTCAATTGAAAATCCCATCCTTGTTAGAATAATGATTCTCAGGTTCACGGGCAGTTCCAGGAATGGACACCAGTCTAAGCTGTCCATTGACTCCTGCGCATCTCAGCAAAAGGCTAGACTTCATGACCTCTGTGGTCTTTGCACCTCTAGCATTTAGCAGAATGCCTGGCAAATAGAAAATGCCTAATAAATGTATGTCAGAGTACCTCCCAGGAATCCCAAATGCTATTGAATATGATTCCAAACCACCCATGGCAAAATTACAGCACCTTTTTCAAATGAAATAAAAAAGAGGAAGGCCTCTTTATGGCCAAATGTAAGCCTCTAAGTCAACTTTTTCTATAAAGTGTCAAGCTGTAAATATCTTAGCCTTTGCAGGCCATATGACCTTAGGCACATCTACTTAGATTTGCTTTTGTAGCCTGAAATTAGACATAGATCACCGGGCATGGTGACTCACACCTGTAATCCCAGCACTTGGGGAGACCGAGGCAGGAGGATTGCTTGAGCTCAGGAGTCTGAGACCAGTCTAGGCAACATAATAAGACCTTGTCACTACAAAAATATTTTTAAAATTAGCCGGGTGTGATAGCACTAGCCTGTAATTCCAGCTACTCAGGAGGCTGAACAGGAGGATTATTTGAGCCCAGGAAGCTGAGGCTATGGTGAGCGTGATTTTGCCACTGGGTCTCCAGCCTGGATGACAGTGTGAGAACCCCAACTAAAAAAAAAAGATAGAAAGAAAGAAAAGAAAAAGAAGGAAAGCAAGCAAGCAATTATTTATAGACAATATATAAATGAATGAATGTGGTTGTGTTCCAGTAACATTTTTATCTACAAAAATCAGGCTGCAAGCTGAATTTGGTCCACATATATTTTGCTTGCCCCCTACTCTAAATTGTTAGCAAACATTCAATTCCATGGTGGTTGCTCCCAAACTCACCCCCAGAGCATAAGATCTAATATTTAGACTAACCTTTAAAGTTTTTAATTTACTATGATGTCTATGCTAGTAAGAATTTCCACTAAGAACCCAAATTAAAATCACCAAATTAATTGATTCTCAAAGTGAAAAATAAGTCCAATAAGAATTACCATATGAGTCTAATAAGAATTACTGTATATTCATACTAGGAGAAATATACCTCTGTTTCATTTTATAAATGCTCTAATTTAATGTCATCCAAAAGGTATACAAGACAGTCAGTCTTCCATTTCCCCTTCCTGTGATCCTGAAGTCAACCAACCAACCCTCCATTCATCCCTCGTTCAGGAAAAAATAATTTGAATTCTTGCTATAAACTAGACTTTGTGCTAGGTACTCAGTATACAATGGTGCACATAACACATGAAACCTTGAGAAAGCCATGGCCACATAATTATATGTTATATTCATGTATAATCCATTGGGTCCCAGGATGGTGGTGGCACTAAAGGAGGAGTGGCCACCTCAGCTAGGGTGGGTCTGGGAAAACTTCAAGGAAGAAGATACCACAGAGTAGTGAAGGGAGTGAAGGGACTCACTGGGCAGGCAAGACAGGAAAGGCATTCCAGGCCAGGATGGTAACCTGTGCAGCAGCACAATGGCGGGAGACTGCGTAGTATATGCGAGAACTCCAAAGTGTTTGACAAGCCTGAAGAAAATGGTGAAGAAAGGAGGTAGGAGGAGAAAAAAGTTGCAGGCATACAGAAGGCTCTGCATCATGAAAACCATGCATGGGACTCAGACTTTGTCCTGAGGGCACAGGGAACCCTAGAGGACTGTTCCCTTTAGTTCAGACTTGCATCTATATAGACCTATGACTCTGGGGTCCTCTGGAGAGTCTAAAATCAAGAATACCCAAAAGGAGGGTATTTCAGTAGACCAGAAGAGCACGGAGAAGTTCTGGACAGGGGCCATAGTAAAGGCCATGGAAGGCAGGAGCTGATATTTAAGAGGCAAAAGCTACAGGATTTAGTGGCCATGGGTGATTGCATTATTGGTTCTGATTCTTCACCTCTTCTCCCATCTTCACCTTTTCTCCCCTTTGCCTTTTGAGTTTGCTGTTCCTTCCTCTGAATGGGTAAAATTTGGG
Organism: Cephalopachus bancanus; assembly: GCA_027257055.1. NCBI lineage: Eukaryota > Metazoa > Chordata > Mammalia > Primates > Tarsiidae > Cephalopachus > Cephalopachus bancanus. The sequence goes on along the minus strand of JAPVLO010000369.1, from coordinate 331,918 downwards.
TTCTTCCACATGACTTGCTTGGTTAAAGGCAGAAGTAACACTGTGCCATTCCAAGCCAAACTTCAAAGAAGTTTTATGTGTTTTTAATTTTCATGGGAGGAAGAAAAAGAGACACATGGGACAGAGCCACCCCAACCAAGCCCAGAATAGATTATTCAACCCCCAGTGATAACAATTGTTTTTCTGAGCCACCGACTTTTGAGGTAGTTTGTTGTCCAGCAATAGTTAACTGCTACAGTGATCAAGGCTATAGGGATGGGAGAAGGGAAAGGATCAATAATCACTTCCAGATTTTTTTGTTGATGGAATAAATGGAAATACCATTAACCAGAATATGAAATATAAAGAGAAGGGACAGGTTGGTAGGAAATGCCAAGTTCCATCTTGAATAGGCTGAATGTGAGAGAACTATGGGGGAGACCCAAGGAGACATCCAACAGTCAGAAAACGTGGATTTTAGGCATGGAAGAGGGATCTGAGCTAGAGATTTGTTTCAAGAAGCACTGGTTTATAGGAATATTAAAACATGGGAGCTCTAAGAAGGGTGGGAGAAAAGGTAGACCAAGAATGAGTCTTGAGCGAACCCCTCCATTTATGGGTCAGGTGCAAGCGTTTGGCTACCAGACAAACGCACCTCTCCCTCCTCTTCTATGACAGTATCTATTACATAATAGGCACTCAACAAGTATTTCATGAAAGAAGTAATCGATCACTGAATGAATTGGTCAAATTATGGCCAATAAGTAAGAACTCTCATACTCCAAATTACCTAAGAAAGTTGAAGCAGCTCCACATGCTTCCAGCTTGTGAGTAGAAATAAAGAAGGAAAAACAAAAGCGTATTACAGATTTAGTCAGTAACATGCAATTTGCTCCACCACTCTATTTAGAAGCAATAGTTAAGTATTTTGCAGAAGAGTTAGCATAGAAGGGCTAGCACTGTTATCCTTGGAAAGGACTGCTTGCAAAGTTGGCCCTTGGTTGGCATCTGGGAACTGGAATAGTAGATGGTTCTTTATTCTGGTGTAAAACTTTCCCTAAATGACAAGAGTGGCTCCCCGTGCCTAAACCGTTTGCACAAACAATATGGTTTATGCTGAGAACCTGCTTTCCTTCTGGAAGGCTAGAACTTTGATACATGCTAGACACAGGGTGCTTAGTGACCAGCTCCCAATAAAAATCCTGGGCACTGAGTCTCTAAAACATCTCTGGGAGACACATTTTACACATGCTGTCATAACACTTTGCTGAAGGAATTAAGTGCATCCTGTGTGATTCCACTTTAGGAAGCTTGCACCCATTTTCTCCAGACTTACCCCATGTGCCTAAACCTTTGCTGACTTTTCTTTGTATCCTTTTGCTCAGCTATGAGGACAACTATATGCTGAGCCCTTTGAGTGACCCTAGCAAATCTTATATGGGGAGGATCTTGGGGACTCCGACACAGGTATCATATTTAACATTCATTAGGCAAACAGACTGAAAACTACCAAACACAATTCAGAAAACATGTATTTCCTCATACTAATCAATATACTTTATCACTTTTACCCTCACCCATTCAAAAATTGATATAATTCTTGTTAATATTAAAAGTTATTTTTAAATTGATAAGTCTCAGGGGAGAAAATTATAGTGACAATTAGATTATGTTCATTTCCAGCCGGGCTCGGTAGCTTAGCCTGTAATCCCACACCTTTGGGAGGCTGAGGTGAGTGGATTGCCTGAGCCCACGGGTTCGAGACCCGCTTGAGCAGCGAGACCTCATCTCTACAATAAATAGATAAAAAAATCAGCCGGGCGTGGTAGCGCATGCCTGTAATTCCGGCTACTTGGAAGGCTGAGGCGGAAGGATCACCGGAGCCCAGCAGATCGAGGCTGCGGTGGCCGGGAGCGGCCACTGCACTTCAGTCTGGGCGACAGAGTGAGACTCCAACTCAAAAAAAAAAAAAATTATGTTCATTTCCATACTTACATTCATTTCCATATTCCTTAGTATATAATCCATGGCCACCTCATTTGATTTGGATGTCTAGCCCATTATTTTCAACCTGTGGGTCACAGACCACTGCATAGTCTTAAACATACAGTGGTACTAAATAATCTCTGTATGAAGAAAAATTCTCCTATAGTTTCCTTTTGTCTCTTATAACTCTCATCTCTTGTAGATATACAACTATTGTGTATGGGTGCTTGAGGTTAATAAAACATAAATTTATTTAAAAGTGCAATGTCATTTGTAGTAGTGAGCATAGCTACATATAATTCTATGAAATGAAATAAAATGATTTAAAAAATATATAATAACCCAAGAAAACAATAAAAAGTGAGATCAGTATTTCAGAAATGACAAAAAAATTTTGAAAAATATAGACAGGATTCTATCTGAAATGAAGCAAAAGAGGGAAACTGCTGAAGGAAAAAAATCACTTTAAAGGGAGAAGCTGGGCGGGTGCGGTGACTCAGTCTGTAATTCCAGCACTTTGGAAGGCCAAGGTGAGAGGACTGCCTGAGCCTGGGGGTTCGAGACCAGTCTGAGCAACTTGGTGAGACCTTGTCTCTACAATAAGTCAAAAAATAAGCCGTGCATGCTAGTGCGCGTCTATAGTTCCAGTTACTTGGGAGACTGAGGTGGAAGGATCGCCTAAGCCCAGCAGGTGAAGGCTGTGGTGGCCCTGAATGTGCCACTGCACTCCAGCCTGGGTGACAGAGTAAGACTCCAACTCAAAAAAAATTTAAAAATAAAGGTAGAAACTGTTCCAGGGAATTCCAAACTCAGAGGCATTAAACAGAAGAGAGAGTAGGCCCTGGACATTCAGAGAAAGAGTAACTGGGGAATAGCATCAGGGCAGCCAGATGGGTCACCCTGTACAGACAATAATGAGGCCCAGAGAGTGAAGCCATGTCTAATGTGGCCATGAGTCCCGTGGACCATACTGACCACCAGAAAGGATAGGATCCTATATACCCAGAAGAAGAAGCTCCCAGCAAACCCTCTCTCCTGAGTGCTTCCCACCCCTCCTTCACAATTACCACAGGCAGGCATGGGAAGTGCAACACACAGGTATTCCTGGATGTGAAGACACACCAGAAGTTCACCAAGCATTTGGAGAAAACCAACACTATGAAAGAAAGTAGTCAGACTCAACAAATGGACTAACTAAGGATTAAGCAGCACACAAAACAGGCATTTGAAGAGGAATAAGGAATCTCTTTAAAATTAATTAAATATCCAGAAAATTAAAAGTTTGACCATCCAAAAAAACCCCTCAAAAATAATATACTAAAATGTTTTCTCTCTGGACAAAGGTAGCAATAGCATAATATATGAAAGCAAAACCAAAATGAACAAAACAATGTTGTCTTTTTAATAATTTCAATAAAATGTACAAATCTCCAGTAATTGCAATGAAGAAATAAGAAAAAAGGCAAAATGAATAACATTCAGAATGAGAAAATAAAGCTAATTATAGGTATGAAAAAGATTTTTTAAAGTATAAGAAAAAATTAATAGCTTTATTCAATAGATTTTAAAATTTAGATAAAATAAATATTTCCTTCGACAATTACCTAAATGTACACAAGCAGAGACAGAAATTCTGAATGGACTAATTGTGGTAGAAATTGAAATAATGGTCATCAATTACACCCTAAAATAGGCAACACCCCATAAAGATTTGGGAGCCAGTTATACCAAATCTTGAGTAAACAGAAAACACTCTAATTACACAAAATATTCCAGAGTAAATTTCCAGATAAATCACCCCAGTTCATTCCATAAGGTATCCATAAATAATACCAAAACTGAATAGATATAATACCAACAATATGTTGTAAATCAATCTCATTCAAGCTGTTAAATATAACATTTAAAATAATACAATAGCATATCAAATGCATCAATGTATTAAAATAGTAATGCATGATCACCAAGAATAATTTTTCTCCAGAGATATATGAGCAATTTAGTATTAGGAAATCAGTAATTATAAGTTACTACATTAATAAAGTAAATTAATAAAAACATGAGATTATTACTACAATAGACCATGTAATGAATATGCATGTGTAAACACCTGAGATATTTCCTCCAAAAAGTAAATTAAAAATATGAAGATGATTTTTGTCACTTCAATTATACAAGATTGTACTGGAGGTTCTAGTCAATGTAACAAAGCAAAAAAATTTAGCAGGATGTATAATCATAAAGGAAACTAGAGGAAGATTTGTCAGCATTTGCACATCATACATTCACCTCTCTGGAAAATCCAGGAGAATCAAATGGAAAGCATTAGAACTAATTCAAAAGTTTATTAAATTTGCTAACTATTAATATAAAATTTTTATATAAATAGCTTTAAAAAACAAAGAAGAAAACAATTGGGGAAATGTAATGAAATAGAGAGTTGGTACACAATGGCCCATAGGCTAAATGCCATCTGCAACCTGTTCTTGTATATAAAGTTTTATTGTGGCATAGCTATACTAATTTGTTTATATATTGTCTATGGCTGCTTTCACATTACAATGACAGAGGTGATTATTGCAACAGAGATCATATGGCCTGCAAAGCTTAAAATATTTATTATTTAGCCTTCACAGACAAACATTGCCAACTCATGGAAAAGGGCATCTCATTCTCATTAGCAATGGAATTTACAAAATGCTTATAAATAAATTGCTGAACGAGTGAACAACTTATCTATTAATAATACTATAGAACTTTATTAAGACATAAGATAAATTTTAAATAAGTAGATATATATATGTATAGTGTGCCTGAGTAGAAAGACTCAATATTATAAAGATGTCTATTTTTCTCCAAATGAATCTGTAAATATAAACTAATTCCATTCAAACTAATCCCATTCAAAACTCCAATAGAAATTTGTTAAACTTGCCACGCTTCTTCCAAAATTTCAGTGAAACAGAAAATGTAGAACTTCCCTTTGAATTAATGACAAACCATGTTGCTGCAAACAAACCTCCACGTAAACACCTTAAAGACAAACAAATAAATCTGGATGCAATATTTAAAAGCAGCTTTCTAAATGTATCAAAGAGTTACAAGATAGTGAGGTATTAGCACACCAAAATCTCAAAGAAGACAGAAATCCAAAGAGGTGAGCCTGGCATTGAAGACCATCTTTGCTAAGAAACACATCTGAAATCTTTACAAAACAAAGGAGATAAAAATTAGAGTCCAGGTCTTAGATAGGAGGGACCCTCATGAACCACCCACACTAAGAGTTGAGATGTCAAAGAGATTCTAAATGTAAAGATGACCCAGAAGTAAACCAGTCCTCACACAGACTGTCTCTCAGTTTCAAGTCACCAGGTGTTCCGGACTATTTCAAACCCTGAAATTGGATTAAGGTGATTGGAGATTGCTGGAACTTGGCAGAACAAAATGAAAAGGAACTGGCAACATAAAACATGTCACAGCAGATTTGGAAAAGAACAAAATAGAAATTAGAAGCTAAAATACGCAATGACTGAAATTAAGAACTCAAACTGACAGACAAATGATAAATAGATCACAGAAATGGAATAGAATCTATAGTTTTGTGTATACATGGAAATCTCATCTATAATGACCACAATAATAATGTAATAAGGAATTAGAAACTGTTCTAAGTGTTCCACTTTACATAACTTAATACATGAATTTATAATTAGTGATAAAATATTATTTGCTATAGAGACAACATTTAGAATTCCCAGGAAAGAAAGGACTATTCAACAAACAATTTAAAGAAAACTACATATCTACGACAGGGACTCAAAAACTCCGGAATTTATTTATTTTAAAAATTGTGTATTTATTCTTACATGTTTAAATTTCAGTTGCCCTCGAAGTACTCTCCACTTGATGCAATATACCTACCAAGACACTTTTTCCACTGCTCTAAACAGTTTTTGAACTCATCACTGTTGATGTCTTTGTATGCTTCTGCCATTTTTTGGTTTCATTCCTTTCACATCAGCAAAATGTTTCCCTTTGAGAACTTTTTTCATCTGAGAAAACAGAAAAAAGGTCACTTGGGATAAGATCGAGTGAATAGGGAGGGAAGGGCAAGGGGGTCATGCTTGTTTTGGTTAAAAGCTGCTAAACACTCAATGAGGTGTGGGCAGGTACACTTGTAAATCACCCATCATGAAATGGGCAAATGCATTGAATGAATCTCCAAAAAAAAATTCACTGAAGCTGAATGCAGCCTCTCACAACAGTGCTAGCTGGTACACTGATGCCGATGGGTTCCTAGAATACTTACCTACTGGGGAAGCCTATAATACAAGGAGCCTGCCCTCCAAAAAGTAATTCTGGTTTTTTGGGATCCCTCCTCATATTTGAAAAATATTAACTTAGATACATAACTCGTACCATGCAAAAAAATTTACTCCTGCTAGGTAAAAATGCTAGGTATAAAAAAAGAGAGAGACTATTAAAAAGTTTGAATAAAACTATAATTCTTACAGCCTTGGTATTAGAAAGATTTTCCTAAAACAAGACATATAAACTAGAAGCCACATAGTAGAGGATTAACAATTTTAATCTCATAAAATTTTAAAACACTTTTGTTGAGAAATGACACCTTAAGTCAGTCTTTAACCAAAGTTAAAGTACAAGTAGCAATAGGAGACATTATATGCAATACACATGATTCATAGATAATTATAGGCAGAGTATATCAAGACTATATACAAATCAGTAAGAAATTATACACAACACAAAAAAAATCAGACAAATGATATGTATGGGTAGCTCCCAGAAGAAAATACAAATGCCAATAATCATATAAAAAATACACCATTTTCACTAGTAATCAGAGACATGGAAATTAAAACCATAATTAGATTATGATTTTTGTACTCATTATATTGCCAAAAACTAAAAAGATTGATAGTAAGAAGTATTAGTAAGGATGTGAGGAAACAAGTGCTTTTCAATTCTTGCTGGAAGCAATGTGAACTTTTGAGGACAGTTGGAACTCATTAGGCATCATTTGACCAATGTTTAAATGGGCATTCCCTTTACCCCAGCAATTTCATTCCTGGAAACCCAGCCTGAAGAACTACCAGCATGTGTGAACAAGGATATACACACAGCAATCATTGTAGCCTGGCTTGTGAGAGCAAAACTTTGGGGGACTGGGAAATTTGTAAATATGCATCAATAGAAAAAGTGAATCAATAAAATATAGAACCATGGAATTCTCTGCATACATTAAAATAATCTACTAGACCTTCATGCACTGTCACAGAAAGATGTCCAAGACATATCGCCAAGTAAATTCAAAATGAAAAACAATTTGCATAGCATGGCACCGTTTGAGTGTATACACATATTGTTTACACACACCCACACCGGTATACTCACACAGAGGACATTGGAAGTACGGACCCCAAGGTGCTGACAGTGATTACCTATAGGGAAGAGAGTGTGAGTAATAAGCAAAGAATTGGCAACCTTTATGCATGAAAGAAATGTTTTGCCCAGGACTAAGATGAAAGCAAACTGTGTGTTCAGCATCTTTGACAGCAGGCTGGAGACATTTTCTGAGAGGTTTGAGGGTTAGGGTGAATGGGCTGCTTATCAGGGATATAACCCTGTTGCATAGAACTTTCAATTAATAGCCCCAGATCAATTTGGTATCCTTTACTTCTCAGATATGAGTTGGTGTTTCTAACTAGTGAGTCATGACTAATAGTAATTCCAAATTATTTATGCCACAAATTTAAGCCCATCACCGAGAGGAATATGGTTTATTATGACTATGTGAAGTCAGACATCAAGCTATGTCTAGCTAGATGGCGATGAGACAAGAAAGCAAGGCCCCACCCAGCTAAGAGAGGAAAGCCTCACTCCCAGGACCTTTTTGAATGACTTGCTCACTTTGCAATCTGTGCTAGACTCTTCATTAATACACAATAAACCTTGACCTGTATCTGGAAATTTTAACTGGCCATGGTTGACCCTGTACTGTCTAAATCTTAAAAAATAAGACTACTGATGTAATACCTGTGAAATATATTGTTCTATAAATAAATATCCCCCAAGTAGAGCTTTCGATTAGATATTTTCTATCTTGTAGATATTAAACAACTCTTTCATCTGGAAGTCTAGAAAACAATTTGATGTCAAAAATAGGTTTTTATACTCAGAAAACTGTTCTGGGATAGTTCATGCATTTTTCACGATTACGCTAATGGATGAAAGCGAGTGAGGAAGAGAGAGGATGGTATAAAAATAAATGAATTGTCATCGAGGAGAACAAACCCCAAAAGGAAAGGGCCACCACCAAAGCCAAATTCACCCCATAGTTCGCATCCCTCAAAGATTCTGCACACACAGAAAGGTCTTCTGTGTTCCAGACACCACCCTGATGCCATGGCCTGCCTCCCTTGAGAAGGCCCTCAGCACCCTTTCCTTGCTTCCTTGGCTGCGCTCTCCAGGCAAAGCCCCCTGCCTGGTCCAACCCAATTATCCTTCTTTTCTTCACCTGCACCAGAGCAGCTAAATGTCCCCAGAGAAAATCACTTTAAATGAATTGATCCATTGCACTGCAAATTCACAACCACAGAATTCAAACAGGGACTCAGCTTTTCGGACCTCCCTCCCCACATTTATCTCTTCCTTTCACTGTGTTATTCTCTCAGAAAACTGTTGTCACTTTTCTCTCTTTAGCCTCCTCCCACTCCCATTTCAGCCAATGAGAGCATCTCACTTTGCATAAAGAAGGAAAAGGAAACAGCCGAAGTTCTTCCTAGCACCAAACGTGCCCAGGCACCCACCACGGAGCTCTGGCTACTATCTGGATGGAAGATGCATCCCTACTCCTCTCAGAGGCCTGGGTGCCCTGGAGCCCATCCCTCCTCACCTTCTTCAGGAGTTTGCTCCTCTTCTGTATTTTAAAAATTACCCTCAGTTCATTTCATGCCTCTTGCTTAAAACCTTCTGTGACCCCCCCCACCCCCTGCACTTAGCAGAAACTTCATAACCCTCCCTGGCTGCAGGGCAGTGGGTCCTGGATTCTGCTCACTTCTCCAACCTGCAAAGCCCTCTTCCACTTCAGGATTTGTGCCCGCTATTTATTCTCTCCTCTGCAATGCTCTTGCCTCAGGTCTTCGCCTCATTGGTTCCTTCTCACTTCTCTGTCCAGTGGAGAATGCTGGACACACACACACACACACACACACACACACACACACACACACACACAAATACATACACTCCAGAAGTGGAGTCCCTACTTCTCACTCTCTCTCACATCGCTTTATTTATTAATATGTCCTTCTAGCAAAGATTCAGAAACAAATCAATGTCCTTTCCAGTGTCAGTAGGTTACGTATCAGTCAGAACAACAACCAACAGTTTAAGGAACTCACTATAAGATTTGAGTGACTCGCAATAAGATTCTTTATTCAGGAACAGAATATATGCCATGATTTATAAGATCAAATCCCTGGGCGATTAATTTGGAAACAATGCCAGATATGAAAGATCTTGCCATGGAAGTACTGATGATCACTCTCTGCTTAGGTTAGAGTGACAGATGTTCTTTATCTTGGCATGGGAAGGCTCATTCTCAGGAAGTCATGTCTCTTGGTAGGGGGAAAGAACCTTGTTTTTGCAGGAAGGCCAGATTGTTAGCAACATAAGGTAGGCTATGACAGAAGGCTACCTGCTGTTTTTCTGAATAATGATTCATCTCCAGTCACTGGGTGACCATTATTTTGGCCTTAGCCATTAATAGTTTCCAAATTCTGGAGAATTTAGGTACAGAGAAAGGTAAATATGTCCTGACTTTGTTCAGAAAAGTATACTTTACCCAATTGTTGGAAGGTATAGCTCAAAATAAACTTTGGGAAACAGAATATAAAGAAAAATTAGCAATGCTTTAAACAAAAAGTCATAAAAATTATTTTGGTCTTCCACCAGTTCAGTCCCAAGTAATTCTTGTTTTGTTTAATATTTGCTTAGTGATCTTTATGTATCAGTTTTTATTGGAGTTCTGGAAGTTTCTATGTAGTTCTTTGATCTTAAAGTTATCAGAAATCTGTGTTTGAGAGTACTTATTAGAGTCTCTTTCATGGGGAGCAGTTTTAGGGTATAGCTGATTGCAAATGTTTTTAGAGAAGAATTCAAAATGAAAACTATGGATGATAAAGACTCAGAATAGCTATGGTTAAAATTTGATTAAAGTTGCCAATTAAAAATAAATTTAGTTATTTTTGTTGCATGTAGCATTTTAAGATAACAACTAGAATTATGACTGATAGTGTCACATCAGGATTATCGGACTTTCATAAATTTTATATAATCTTTAAAATACACATATTAACAGTGCTACAAGAATATTCAAAGGAGTCCTAAATACTGAAACAAAAAGTCAAAATACACCAGTAGAAAAACACTGAAAATCATAAAGCTCACAGGCTTTATGGAACACCAACACAATAGAGCAAATAAATATGAATTTTTTTGGGGGGGAGTTGGAGTCTCACTCTGTCGCCTAGACTAGAGTGCAGTGGCCGCTCCCGGCCACCGCAGCATCGACCTGCTGGGCTCCGGCAATCCTTCCGCCTCAGCCTTCCAAGTAGCTGGAACTACAGGCATGCACTACCACACCCGGCTAATTTTTTGATTTATTGTAGAGATGAGATCTTGCCAAGTTAGCCAGGCGGGTCTCAAACCCATGGGCTCAGGCAATCCACTCACCTCAGCCTCCCAAAGGCGTGGGATTACAGGCTAAGCCACCGAGCCCGGCTGCAAATAAATATTAAAAGCAACAAGACAACAACCAGTATAATGAGTAAGAACAGTACCTTACATATCATTATTGACTCTGAACATAAATGGTCTCAATGCCCCACTAAAAAGATATAGACTGGCAGAATGGATTTTAAAAAAGAAAACACAACCCAAATATCTGCTGCCTTCAAGAGACCTACTTAAACTCGCAAAGACTCCTACAGACTCAAGGTAAAGGGCTGGGGGAAAATATTTCATGCAAATGGAAACCAAAAATGAGCAAAAGTAGCCATTTTCTTATCAGATAAAACAGACTTTAAATTAACAACAATAAAAAAACAAAGATGGTGTGCCCCCTACCCTGATCCCTCCCCTGGCAGTTTCCCACTACTGCCAATCCCTTTCTTAGAGTATTATGATAATTGCTCAGGGTCTGCTTATAAGTGAGAACATGTGGTACTCAGTTCTTTGTTTCTGTGATAGATCACTGAGTATTACAGATTCTAAAACCATCCAAGTTGCTGCAAAGTTCATAATTTTGTCCTTCTTTATGACTGCATAATATTCCACCGTGTATATGTACCACATTTTTTTAATCCAGTCTACTTTCGATGGGCAGCATGGTTGATTCCATGTTTTTGCTATTGTGAATAGTGTTGCAATAAACATGCATGTGCAGGTATGTTTTTTGTAGAACGATTTGAGTTCCTCCAGGTGAATTCCCAGAAGGGGGATTGCTGGATCGTACTGGAAGTCAATTTTTAGATCTTTTAGGAAACACCACACTGTTTTTCACAGAGATTGTACTAGTTTACACTCCCACTGACAGTGTAGAAGTGTCCTCTTTTTCCTGCATCCTCTCCAGCATCTGTTGTTTTTTGAGTTATTAATGATAGCCATCCTGACTGGAGTTAGGTGGTATCTCAATGTAGTTTTAATTTGCATTTCTTTGATGATTAGTGAGGCTGAACATTTTTTCATAGACTGCACATATTAATAGCATATTCATACTAATATAATTGTCACTAATATCACAATCAAAATTATTATTGTTAGCATATAAGATTTTTATAAATTTATATAATTTTTGGAACACATATCAATAACATACCCATAAAAGTAACCTAAAGAATAGCTAGTATCATTTATCATTTGAAAATGTTTTCATATAATTTACCAAATACATTTAATTACTTAATTCAAAAAAACTTAATTTAGGATTTTGATCATGGGGAAACCTGTCAAAAATGTCAAAAGTTTCAAAATATTTGATCAAGATAGAATTACAAACAAGACAAGTATGCCCACTCTCATCCCTCGTTTTCAGTATAGTTTTGGAAGTCCTAGCTAGAGCAATCAGACAAGAGAAGGAGATCGGGGTACCCAAAAAGAAAAAGAGGAAGTCAAGTTATCCCTCTTTGCAGACAACATGATTCTATACCTCGAAAACCCAAGAGAATCTGTCAAAAACCTCCTTGCACTGATAAAGGACTTTGGCAAAGTCTCAGGGTATAAAATCAATGTGCAAAAGATAGTCGCATTTCTATACACCAGCAATAAACAAACAGAAACCCAAATAAAAAGCACAATCCCATTCACAATAGCCAGGAAAAAAAATCAAATACCTTGGCATCTTCCTAACCAGAGACGTGAAAGAGCTTTACAATGAAAACTACAAAACACTGCTCAAAGAAATCAAAGATGACACAAATAAATGAAAAAATACTCCATGCTCATGAATTGGAAGAATCAACTTTGTTAAAATGTCCATCCTACCCAAGGTAATCTACATATTTAACACAATCCCCATTAAGTTACCAGCAACGTTCCTCTTTGACCTGGAAACAATACAGGAATTCATATGGAAACATAAACAACCATGAATAGCCAAAACAATCCTCAGGAAAAAAAAAAGCGGGAGGTATCAGACTCCCAGACTTTAAACTGTATTATAAGGCTACAATAATCAAAACAGCCTGGTATTGTTCCAAAAACAGTCATATAGACCAATGGAACATGATAGAGTTTCCAGAAGCAAAACCTCAATTTCTCAACCAAATCATCTTCAACAAAGCCTCTACCACCAACCACTGGGGGGAGGAGAACCTATTCAGTAAATGGTGCTGGGAAAACTGGCTAACCACATGCAGAAGATGAAAACAAGATCCTTACTTATTACTATATACAAAAATCAACTCTAAATGGATCAAAGACCTAAATGTAAAGCCTCAAGCTATAAGAACCTTAGAAAATGCAGGAGACACCCTTATGGAAATTCGAATGTGCCTATGCCATAAGAGATAAGATAGACAAGTGGGACCTCATCAAACTAGCAAGCTTCTGCAAAGTCAAAGAAACCATCAAGAGAGTGGAAAGACAACCCAAATATTGGGAAAATATATTTGCCAACTATGTGTCTGACAGAGGCCTAACAACTAGGATCTACAAAGAACTCAAACGTGCCAAAAAAAAAAAAAAAAAAGCCCCATTACAAAGTGGCCAAAAGATATGAAAAGACAGTTCTCAAAAGAAGACATACAAGTTGCCAACAGACATGAAAAAATGCTCAGCCTCACTAGTCATCAAAGAAATGCAAATTAAAACTACACTGAGATACCACCTAACTCCAGTCAGTATGGCCATCATCAGTAACTCAAAAAAACAACAGATTCTGGAGAGAATGTGGCGAAAAGGGAACAACACTTCCACACTGTTGGTGGGAGTGTAAACTAGTACAGCTTCTGTGGAAAACAGTGTGGTGATTCCTAAAAGATCTAAAAATTAACCTTCCATAGGAACCCGCAATCCCCCTACTAGGAATATACCCAGAAGAACTCAAATTACACCATAAAAAAGATACCTGCACACATATGTTTATCGCAGCATTGTTCACAGTAGCAAGAACATGGAACCAACCATGCTGCCTCAAAAGAGGACTGGATTTTTAAAATGTGGTACATATAAACAATGGAATATTACGCAGCCATAAAGATCAAAATCATGAACTTCACAACAACCTGTATGAACTTAGAGTCTATAATACTGAGTGATCTTTCACAGAAACATATGTTCTCACTCATAAGTGGACCTTGAACAATTATCATAATACTATAAGAAAAGGATTGGCAGTAGCAGGAAACTGCCAGCAGGGGGACAGGGAAGCAGGATTGGCAGTAATGGGAATCTGCCTGGAGGAGGGGGAGCACACCTCATTAACAAGGGTACCTGCATAATGAACATTTGTATACCTAACCTTAAATTGGATTCCACATCTTTAAAATTAAAAATTAAGTTTAAAAAGCAAACAAGCAAACAAAAAATAGAATTACATGTCATTGTCTATGTAAAATAATATTTATTTAGCCAGAGTGACAAAATATCTCAAGGATGATACAGAAAGGTACATGAACGGAAAAATCGTAACCCTTTTAAAGCTCAATTTTCCTAAATAATCCAAAACCTAATAATGACAATGCAGAAATTATCTTGTTGGATTTTTTGTTGGTTTTTTTGTTTGTTTGTTGGGGTTTTTTTTGTTTTTGAGTTGGACTCTCACTCTGCCGCTCAGACTGGAGTGCAGTGGCTGCTCCCGGCCACCGCAGCCTTGACCTGCTGGGCTCCGGTGATCCTTCCACCTCAGCCTTCCAAGTAACTGGAACTACAGGTGCACACTACCACACCTGGCTAATTTTTTGATTTATTGTAGAGATGAGGTCTCGCCAACTTCCCCAGGTGGGTCTCGAACCCGCGGGCTCAGGCAATCCACTCACCTTGGCCTCCCAAAGCGTGGGATCACAGGCTGAGCCACCAAGCCCGGCTGAAATTATCTTGATAAAATGTAAAATATTTGTTTTTTAGGTCAGCCACAAAAAAGTAAAGACAAACTACTGTAGTGTGATTGCTTCTTCTTAGGGGAAGCCCTAAGCCATCTAGATAACCTAGAAATCAAACCTGAATAAAAAGTTACTTTAATTTAGTCAGACACAGAAAGAGTATGTCCAGGGTTATGAGTGAACACTATATCACTGAGGAATATACATAAGAAAACTATTACCTTGAGCAGGGAAACACAAGGCTCTTAGTAACAGTATGGGGAGTTTCCTGATTACATAGCAACTCAGACACATCAAGAAAAGCCAAGAGTACAGAACCAAGTTATAATGTAGGAAAACATTGCTTTTCTAGACCTTCAAGATAAACATTTCAGCATTAGGCCACAACAGCAGAGTTAGGACTGGAGGAAAATGTTACAAGAGTTGAAGAAAAGGTTGAAAAGAGGGTTAGCACCCCAGTTAAGCAAAAGATGAAACTTCCAAGGAGAGAAAGAACAGAAAGCAATGATATATGACATGCAAATCACATGTACCAGAGTACAGCAAAAGTTGAGCTGAAAAGTTTTAAAAAGAAACAGATTACAAAATTAAAATCAAAACCTCTTACAAATGTATTAAGAGCAAATCAATACTTTAAGAAAGCCTTGTTGTTCTAACACATGGAACCAATCTTTAGAAAGATTTATAAATAATTTTCCTTTAACTATAGGCAGCTTAATCACACACAAAATTTCTTTCATAAGTGTTTCTTTTGTAAAGTTATTTTCATGAACTTTATCACAACTTATGCAAAACATTTACAACATACTTGGACTTTCTTCTCTTACACTTCCTCTTTCTTAAGTAACCATATTTTTAGGACAAACATTCATCATAAAATTTTTCTCCGCTGGGTTCAGTGGCTCAAGCCTGTAATCCCAGCCCTTTGGGGATCTGAGGTGAGAGGATTGCCTGAGCCCGCAGGCTTGAGACCAGCCTAGGCAACATGGTAAGACTTCATCTCTGCAATAAATGAAAAAATTAGCCAGGCATGGTAGCGCACACCTGTAGTTCCAGCTACTTGGAAGGCTGAAGCAGAAGGATCACCTGAGCCCAGCAGGTCGACACTGGGGTGACTGTGAGCGTGCCACTGCATTCCAGCCTGGGCAACAGAGTGAGACTCCAACTCAAAAAAAAAAAAAATTTCTCATCTCATAAAAAAATTTTTTTGTTAATCTTCCTTACTAAAAATACATCTTTGTAGTCATAACTTTTTTCACATCCCTCTCTCCTACTTAACTGGTTCCTGTCTATCCTGTTTTATATTTCCCTCCTAAATCTATATTTTGAATCAACTTTTAAATAATCTCTGAGTTAGACAAAATTATTTTTCCCAATAAAGAGCACATTTTTATGCCTTTTTATAATTTTTTCTCATTAATACACATCTTGGTTTTTGACACACTTTATATACAGAATTAGATATGTTAATTTGAATTTGTATTTTTAGTAACACTAAATGTTAGGGAAAATCTAGGAAGTAAGGAATCTTGAATTGTCTGTCACATATCAGTGTTATATAGATGAGAACTATTTGATAATTTTTAGAAACGTGTTTCCTCGTAACATAACTTTTTTCTTAATTGGAAATGATCCAGACATTTAATGAATATTTAGTATTTAATTTAACACAATTTTAAGATTTCAAGTCATATTAAAATTTCATGTATAAGTATCGTCCCATTTACATTTACCTAATGTTTATGTTTAAGTTTATTTCGATTTCTTGTGAGAACTTAGATATTAGACAAAGCTAGTCATAGTTTCAAGTTATTTCCCTGTTATTCATTTTTATAGCCTGTGAGTATCAGGTGTTCATCTAAGAACCCTGAAATTATGTATATAGATACTTTGTTGATAACTGAGAAGATATAGCTGTTTTTGTTACACCAACTATATATATAGAGAAAGAGAGAGCTGTGGGGTAGAGAGAGAGAGAGAGAGAGAGAGAGAGAGAGCTGTGGGGTACTGTGAGGATTTGCTACCTAAGTATATTGTGTGCAGCTGAGGTTTGAGCTTCTAGCAAAACCTCTCTCCCACTGGAAGTAGACATGGTACTCAATGGGTAGTTGTGTCCCTTATCCCTTCTACCTCTCTCCCCCCATTAACAGTGCCCAGTATCAGCTGTTTTCACTTCTGTGCTCATTATGCTCAATGTTTAGAGCCCGCTTATGAGCAAGAATATACAGTATTCACTTTTTTTGTTTCTGTGATATTTCACTAAGAATGATAGGCTTCAGCAGCATCCATGTGACTGTAGAGGACATGATTTTGTTCGTATTTATGACTGTGTAGTATTCCATTGTGTATATGTACCATATTGTCTTTAACCAGATCACTTTCAATGGGCATCTGAGTTGGTTCCAGGTTCTTGCTACTGTGAATAGTGTTGCAATGAACAAACGGGTACAGGTGTTTTTTTGGTAGTGCAATGTATGTTCTTCTGGGTATATCCCCAGAAGTGAGATTGCTAGATCACGTGGTAGCTCAATTTTTAGTTACTTAAGAAAACACCACACTGATTTTCACAAAAGTTAAACTAACTTATGTTCCCACCAACAGTGTAGAAATATTTCCTTTTCTCCACAGGCTTGTCAACAGTTGTTGTTTTTTAACTTTTTAGTGATGACCATCCTGACCAGTATGAGGTGGTATCTCATTGTAATTTTGATTTGCATTTCTCTGATAATTAGTGAAACTGAGTGTCCTTTTATATGTTTGTTTGCTGCTTGGATGTCTTCCTTTGAGAAGTGTCTTTCATGTCTTTGCCCGCTTTTTAATGGTGTTGTTTTCTTCCTGTCAATTCACTTGAGTTTCTTGTAGGTTCTGGATGCTAGGCCTTTGACGGATGCATAACTTGCAAATACTTTTTCCCAACCTATAGATTGTCTCTTTGCTCTCTTGATGACTTCTTTTGCGGTGCGGAAGCTTTTTAGTTTGTTAAGGTCCCACCTGTCAATTTTAGCTTTTGTTGCATTTGATTTTGAGTAGTTGGCCATCAATTCATTGCCTGCTCTAATGTCAAGGAGGGTTTTCCCTAAGTTTTCCTCTAAGATTCTTGTAGTTTGAGGTTTCACATTTAAGTAAGTCCTTAATCCATTTTGAGTTAATTTTTGTTTATGGTGATAGGTAAAGGTCCAGTTTTATTCTTCTGCATGTGGCTAGCCAATTTCCCTAGCACCTCTTGTTAATTATGGTTTCCTTTCCCCAATGTTTGTTTTTTGTTAGCTTTGTCAAAGATGTGTTGGTGGAAGATCTGTGGTTTTATTTCTGGATTCTCTGTTCTGTTTAATGGACTCTGTGTCTATTTTTGTACCAGTGCCATGCCATCTTTGTTACTTTAACCTGAGTAAAGTTTGAGGTCTAGAAGTGTGACGCCCCCAGCTTTTCTCTTTTGACTGAGGATTGCTTTAGTAATTCAGGTTCTTTTTTGCTTCCATATTATTTTCTGTTTTGTCTTTTCTAGGTCTGTGAAAAATAATTCTGATAATTTGATAGCAATTGCATTGAATCTGTAAGTTGCTTTGGATTGAATGGACATCTTGATAATATGTATTCTTCCAACCCTACTTGTTTGTGCCACCCTTGATTTCTTTGAGCTGTGTTTTGTAGTTATCATTGTAAAGGTCTTTCACCTCTTTGGTTAGATGGTTGTTACTATTGTGAATGGGATTGTTTTTTACTTGGTTCTCAGTCTGCTTCCTGCTGGTATAGAAATACAACTGTTTTTTGCACAATTATTTTGTATCCTGAGACTTTACCAACGTCATCTATCTGTGTAAGGAGGTTTTTGACAGACTCTAGGGCTTTCCAGGTATAGAATCATATCATCTACAAAGAAGGATAACTTAACTTCCTCTTTTCCTATTTGTATACCCCTAATTTCTTTCTCCTGCCTGATTGCTGTAGCTAGGACTTCCAGTACTATGTTAAATAGGAGGGATGAGAGTGGCCATTTCCCTTGTCTTGCTACAGTTCTTAGGAGGAATGTTTTCAGGTTCTGCCCATTAAGTATAATTTTGGCTGCAGGTTTGTCATAGATGAGGAATGTTCGTTTAATACCTAGGTGTTCGAAGGCTTTTCTCAAAGGATGTTTGATTTTATCGAATGCTTTTTCTGCATCTAATGAAATAACCATGGGGTTATTCATCATTTGTTTATGTGATGGATTAAATTTATTGATTTATATTGAACCAGGCTTACATCCCAGAATGAAGCCCACCTGGTTGTGATGGATGATCCTTGAAATGTGCTGTTAAATGTGATTTACTAGAACATTGTTGAGAATTTTTGCATCTATCTTCATCAGAAAAATTGGTCGTAGTTTCCTTTCCTTGTAGAGTCTTTGCCATTTGTGAGTATCCGAATGATACTGGCTTCACAGAATGAGCTTGGGAGAATTCCTTCCTTCTCAATTGCCTGGAATACTTTTAGTAGGATTGATATCAGCTCTTTCTTGTATGTCTTGAGAAATCACCTGCCCTAGGACTTTTTGTGGCAGAGAAGATTCTTATCACTGAGTCAACTTCTTGGATTGTTATTGATCTGTTTAGGGTTTTAATTTTTTTCTGTTACAATCTTGGGAGGTTATGTGATGGCAAGAATTCCTTACCTTCCTCTAGATTTTCTAGATTATTCACATACTGATGTTCATAGTAATCTGTGATAATCTTTTGTATATCTTCACGGTCAGTTGTAGTATTGCCTTTTTCATTTCTAATTGTGTTTATTTGAATTTTCTCTGTTTTTTATTAACCTTGCCAGGGGTCTATCAATCTTATATGCTCTTTTAAAGAAGAAGTTTTTCATCTTGTTGATCCTTTGTAAAATTTTTTGGTCTCTATTTCATGCAACTTTGCCATTATTTTAATGATTTCCATTTTACTATTAATTATGGTATTGCATTTGTCTTTCCAGCTCCCTTAGGTGGAATGTTAGACTACTTACTTGAGATCCCTCTATTTTTTTTTTTTTTTTTGAGTTGGAGTCTCACTTGGTCACCCAGACTGGAGTGCAGTGGCCGCTCCCGGCTGCCGCAGCCTCGCCTGCTGTGCTCTGGGGATCCATTTGCCTCAGCCTTCCGAGTAGCCGGAATTACAGGCATGCGCTACCACGCCCTGCTGATTTTTTGATTTATTGTAGACATGAGGTCTCACTGCCCAGGCGGGTCTCGAACCCATGGGCTCAGGCAATCCACTCACCTCAGCCTCCCAAAGGCGCGGGATTACAGGCTGAGCCACCAAGCCCGGCTCCTCTATTTTCTTGATATGTGTGTGCAATGTTATAAACTTCCCTCTCAGCATCACTTTTGTGGTATCCCAGAGGTTTTGGTGTGTTGTGTCTTTGTTTTCCTTTTAAATCAACACTATTAAATTAGTCTTATTTATCAAAATTACACAAAGATCATTTTGTTTAAGGTTGGGTTAAACTTTATGTCAAGCCCTGACACCATACAAAACTGTCAGAGACAAATATAAAACTATTTGACCAGCAAACCAAGGCAAAAGTATACAATGATAATTTTGAAAACATTTCTATTTTTATTTTATTAATAATTTTAAAGCTAGCCTGTTTATTAAAGACTTACATAAATCACATGAACTTAGGTTTTAGCTTACTAGTTTATGAGTAAGAAGACAGTTGAATCCAAATTATATTTTTGTCAAAATTGGAACCTGCTTACATGGCTAAACTTTGTTTTCCCTGATAGGTAATGTAACGAAGTCTGTGAACCAAAACTTTAAGTAAAGCAGTTTCCATAGAAGTTTCATTTTTTAAAAAAATCTCTTTTGCCTCTTTTTTCTTCCCTTTCTCTTTTCCTCCTTTTTCTTCCAGATGAGTTTAGGGTTACATTTTCATTATTTACATTTTAGCTAGAATTTACTGAATTGTTTAAGAAGAACAAAATCTACAAGTAGCTTTGAGTTAGTAATACTGTAAACAATAAGTTTTATCTCAACACCAACAGAAAAGTCAGCAGATTCAAAGAAAGCAGGAAAAGAAATAGACTGAGAACTTAGAAGACTTTACATAATAACTCTATAGTTGCAGGTTTTTTGAATAATGGTCATTTGAGTTCTGAATTTCCCCTGATGTAATCTGTCCATCAGTTTACAAATGTGCACAAAAATGGGCCATACTATGTAGCCAGCTGGAGTCCTAGAAAACCTGACATGTCTTAATGTTTGAGAATTCCATTTTGTTTCTTATTAACAAAGTTTAGGGGAAATAATGTTGGATCTGTACTTTTTCATCTCAGTAGTTTTATTCTCCTTGTGTAGTTGCTCTGTTTTTCCTTTTGTTTCAAATTTAAATATAGTGTCCCCTTTTGAGAGAAGGAAATGTGTGCATTGTGAAATTCTAAAAATCTCTGCCTGTGAGATGTCTGGGAGCCAAGAGAACAAGCAGAAAGGAATGAGTTCAGATATAGGCATGTAAGGAGAGGGAACAGTTGAAGGTTTAGAAGTTTCTAGGTGCTATTAAAAGTCACCTGTTCAATTTGTCTGTTTTTAAAACCAGCTTTTTTAAAAAGTATGCTTGAGGCTGAGCGTGGTGGCTTGCGCATGTAATCCCGCAATTTCAGAAGCAGAGGCTACAGGATTGCCTGAGCCCAGGGGTTCAAGACCAGCCTGGGCAACTTGGTGAGACCTCATCTCTACAATAAATAAATAAAACTTAGCCAGACATGGTGGCACATGTTTTGTAGTTCCAGCTATTTGGAAGGCTAAGGCAGAAGGATTGTCTGAACCCAGTAGGTCGAGGCTGCAGTGGCCATGAGTATGCCACTCTACTCCAGACTGGGAAACAGAGTAAGACTGTGACTGAGAAATTAATTAATCAATTAATGAAAATATGCATGCAAATAAATCATTTTAGGCATTTCAAAAGATCTTCATTTTGGCCATGGCTGCTTATGACCATCTCAAGTTAGGTAGGTCCACTTGTCTAAGAACTTGTCAGTAGAAGGACCATAAGTATTATACCTAAATTCAGCTGGTCCATCCTTAGCCTTAGAGGACCCATTTCCTATCATGGTTGCTTTGAGTGAGACATGTTATGTAGTGGAACAAGAATACCCTCATGCAATCAATAAAGGAGAAAGCTAAGGAAAGGTTGTCTCACCCCAAGCCTCAAGGAAACAATTCACAGAGCTCTTATTTTACTCTACCCTAGAATTCAACAAAAACCCTTACACTGAGTTTGTAGCAGTAACTATAATTCTGTGAGAGTCATTGTACCTAAGGAGGAAATCAGCTTCAATGCACCATAACTTCTACTAAGACAGAAAATCCATTGATTTGGGGAGGAAATCATCTGTGGCACTGAGCGGGGGCATCCAAGTTTAGGAACTCAATGGATCCATTGCTAGTACCTACCCAAAGGTTAGAAGCCATCCTGGGTGGTTCAGAAAGATCACCCTGAAATCCCACCAACTATACCATTGTGTTAACTAAAATAAAGGCTGTTGCAGTAGAAATAATTTGATAAAGGCTTATTGGAAGCCAAATGTGAGGATCAACCCAGGAAGACAAACCAACTAAGTTGGGATGTTTCAAAGTTTGTTACAAGTTGGAATGCTTTTATAAGAACTTTTAGGAGAAGGAAAGGGACCTCTTTATATCATATTTGTCCTTTACTACTGGAGGGTACAATGCAGAGGTTGCAATCATTGCCGACAGATTACAACATACAGGTTAAAATGTTCCATGTGCAAGACAATCAGTAAAATGTCATGATTCAGAAACAAATCAATGTCCTTTTCAGTGTCAGCAGGTTACATATTAATCAGTACATCAACAGCTTGAGGAATTCACAATAAGATTTGAGGCACTCATGATAAGATTCTTTACTCAGGGACAGGATGTAGGCCATAAATCATAAGACCTCCCTCAAGTGAGTTCATTTGAAAGCCTGCCAAATGTGACTTCTAGGTTATCAATATCTATATAATCTTTACCAACATCCTATTAATTCTGTCAGCTAAGATATATCTATATCTATATCCATATCTATCCCTAGCTATATTTATATCCACGTCCTGTTAGTCCTATCTCTCTGGAGAGCCCTAACATAAGAGCCAATCTGAAAAAGAAGCTCTGCCTTCTACAGAATGTAAACACTAAAAAAGTTACTGCCATTCATCTCCGCTCCTTGCACAGATCATTATCTGACCACTGATGTTTCCATGATGAACCAGTGTTTCTTGCTTTCACTTCTCCTACTGATATATTTGTTATTGTCTTAACTGCTGTCATGTTAATGACATGACAAATATTTTGTGGAAAAGAGGCCTCTTTTGGAGAATGTTCTCAGAGGGAAAGATTGCCCCTACCAGCTTCTTATCCCTCCTGCCTCCTTCTGTTTGATTATCCTCCATCTGATTATCTTCCATTCTAGCTCCTCATGTTAATATACCCATCCTTAATTCTAAACTCCTCCCTCACCCAACTTCATGGATGGATTGATGAATAATGTGTCTTCAACCAAGGTACTAACACTGCAAGGGTAACTTATTAGTGCTTACCTCAAAACAACTCCTCACATAGGCTATAGGACAACCACCGAGAGCTGCGAGGTCTGACAAATAAGTTCAAAACTCATCCTAGAAAACCTGCTACATACCTCACTGCTAAATATCACTACAGTCACCTTTGATGTACTTCCCTTGGGAAGCTATGCACCAATGCAGTACCTACTCCACCCATCAAAACAATTTTGGAACTCTTCTGGAATAAGAGCTGTCATCATATTACCCTTGATGTCCTGAATGTCATCAAAATGTCTTCCTTTCAATATTTCCCTTATCTTTAGATAAAGAAAAAAGTCATTGGGTGTCATATCAGGTGAGTAGGGAGAGTGTTACAATACAGTTATGTGTCTACTGACTAAAAACTCTTTCACAAACTGTGCTGTGTGAGTTGGTGCATTGTCTTGATGCAAGAGCTCTTTCGAGATCATTTTTGCACACACCTTTCACATGCCAAGATTTTCAGTTAAGATTTTTCTGTTTCTCTATCAATGTTTATCTGGTTTCCTATGCTTCTCACAGTCAGTCAATGATTTTGATGCACAATTCAATGAATTTTTGCAATGTTTTTCAGTTCTGCTCATTACCGGCCTTTCATCATCAGTGACCCTTTCTCTTTCCTCAGAAAAACGTTAAAGCCATTTGTACACTGCCATTTTCTTCATGGCATCATCTCCATAAACTTGGACTAACATGTCGCTGATTTCACTTCCACTCGTGCCAAGTTTAACAAGAAATTTAATGTTTGTTCATTGCTCTAATTCAAGCTCCAGCATTCTCACAACATCACACAAAAACATGCAACAACAATAATGAACGCCACTCAGCAAGACACCACTACACATCAACATGAACACAACTGTGAGCCACTTATATACCAAGGTTATGAAACCTTACCAAGTTGTTTGTACAGTACTGCCACCTTAAGTGTACAATGGCAAGTTTGCGAACTTAATCGTCAGACCCCGTACACAATGACAATCCCTTTTTATTTAGACTGAAATCACTGACAGAACGGCCCAAACTCCAATGATCCTTTGTTGTCCTTACCCAGAAATGCTTCCCATGAGTTTTTGTTATTTTAAAATCTCTTCGCTGGCTGAGCCTGTAATCCAGCGCCTTTGGGAGGCTGAGGTGAGTGAATTGCCTGAGCCTGCGGGTTCGAGACCCGCCTGGGCAACTTGGCGAGACCTCATCTCTACAATAAATAAAAAAATTAGCCGGGCGTAGTAGCGCACACCTGTAGTTCCAGCTACTTGGAAGACGGAGGCGGAAGAATCGCCGGAGCCCAGCAGGTCAAGGCTGTGGTGGCCGGGAGCGGCCACTGCACTCCAGTCTGGGCAACTGAGTGAGACTCCAACTCAAAAAAAATAAAATAAAATAAAATCCCTTCCCCCATGGGAACTCATTCCCTTTCTCAAAAGTCTTTGATGCTCTTCTACCAAGATGCTCAGTTCAAGAATATATGGTGTCCCCAAATTTTCTCTATGTCCTGGACTCCAGTTTTACTCTTCTTGTATTCTTCATATAAATTTGATCTTACTGAACAAAACATAATCTTAGACCATTACACTAACTGCCATTTCACTCCTAAAAAGATGCTCACAGCACACAAACAGTGCCTGATATACAACTCAATAAATAGCCATTGAATAAATAAGTATATTTCCTGTAGTAAAAACTCTTCTGGGTGACACACTGATTTTAGCAGTTTAATTCTAACATGTCAAAGCATGATTTTCTTTTTATTTATTCTTTTTTGGACTTGCCAAGATTCATAAATCCATAAATGTATGTCTTAACTCCTAAATTTTAGAAAATTTATGCCATTATTTCTTTTATATATTTTTTTTAATTTTAAAGATGTGGGGTACAATTCAGGATTAGGTATATAAGTAGACATCGTACAGGTAAAATTCGGGGCTCCCTTTGGTCTCTACTTTGCCTGGTTTGAGATTAGGTACCCTTTTTGATGTTAAATGCCCCCCACCCACCTACTCTAGCAGTATCCCACTACTGCCAATCCCTTTCTTATAGTATTATGGTAAATATTCAGGGTCCACTTATGAGTGAGAATGTGTGGTACTCAGTTTTTTGTTTCTGATAGATCACTGAGTATGATAAACTCAGCAATATCCAAGTTGCTGCAAAGTCCATATGTTTGTCCTTCTTTATGGCTGCATAATATTCCATCATGTATATGTACTACATTTTTTTATCCAGTCCATTTTCAATGGGCAGCATAGTTGTTTCCATGTTTTTGCTTGGTTTTTGTCTCATTTTTTCCTTCTTCCATTTCTTGGACTCCACTTATTCATATGTTAGAGATTTTTATATTTCACTTCTAAGTTCCTGAAGCTTTGTTCTTTTTTTTCAATCTTTCTACCCTGTTTCTCGGAGTTATTCATTTCTATTGACCTGTCTTCAAGTTCATTGACTCCTCTGTCACCTCCACTCTGCTAATAAGTTCACTCAGTGAATTATTTACTTTAGATATTTATTGTTTGGTTTTAGAATTTGTATTGGGTTAGTTTTTACAGCTTCTGTATCTCTGCTAAGATTTTCTTTTTTTTAATCCATCAATCATGTTTCTCATAACTGTAATACAACAATTGTGGTTGTTTTAACATTTTTGTCTGATCATTCCAATCTAGTTCATCTTGAAGATAGCCTTTATTGATTGTTTTTTCCCTTGACAATTGGTCCTATTTCCTTGTTACTTCATATGCCAGATAATTTGGATTGTATTTTAATTGTATGGATTGTTATGTTGACTCTGGATTTTGTTATATTACTCTGAAAAGTATTAATGTTTTTGTTTAATAAGCATCTAACTTGATTAGATTCAAGCTGCAAACTCTGTCTCTTCTGAATTGGGCAGCAGATCAAATTTCATTTCAGTTTTTGTTGTTGTTGTTGTTTTGCCCTTAGCTTCAAACTGCTTTGAGTCTGAACTATGAATGCATGCATGGTTTAGGGATTAGTCAGAGACTTGGGCAGAGTTTATTCACAGAATCTGGGGCTCTCTTCTTTGATTCTTTCCTTTCTGGAATTCAGTCTATCATTTTCCAGCAGCTGTCTCGTGGCTCTGTCCTCCAGTTCTTCAGGTCAGAAAGATGTTGGGTTTTCTATCAGAGCATTAGATGCTCTATGCTGTGCCATGACTGTAGCTTCCATCAGATTAAAAGCCATAAAAATGGAAAACACACTTCATACCAGTTCCTTCTTTCAAGTTTCAAATACCCTATAAAATCTGCCTGCTTTTGTTCACTCCTCAGAGTTTCTTGGGATCTTGTATTTTATCTAGAGTTTATGGTTACTATCTGAAGGAGGGTCTGTCTGTCAGGAGCTTACTCCAAACTCCTGAAGGAGGAACCAAAACATACACAAGTGACACATTGGCTTTAGAATAATGTTCAGTATTATCAGCTTGTTTATACATACTCTTATTTGTAGTGCAAACTCAAATACCATAAAAACAAGAATTTTTTACTTATTTACTATTATTTTTTAATTCATTGGGGACCAAGAAATAATGACAGATGGGTAAAGTAATGTTGAAAACATTTCAGTGAAGAAAAGCTACAGCAATTAAGAGAAATTCTGGAATTTCCTTGCAGTCATGGAAACAAGGGAAATTATATGGATTTCATATGTTTTAGTGTCCTGTAATGGGAAATCAAGTTCACTGAGGAATTCATGTTCCTGATTCTGAACTCAATAGAGTGGCATGTTCTGTCTCCTGTGATGATACTCATGTACACCAAGTTACTCTTTTTTTTAATCCTGAGATTTAAGGATTAAATTAAATAATTCAAGTAAAGAATTTTTCATAGGGCAGAGAGCAAAGATAAAAATGGTGGTGGTGGTGGTGGTGGAAAGATAAACTCTACATTTATCTTATCTTTGTAAAGAAGAACCAATTTTGCCTCCTGACAGATTTTAACCCAATATGTCAGTGACTCCTAAGTCAGAATGTCACTTCCTTGATTTGGCTCTAGTGTGAAGCTGTCTCCAATGAACCAGAAAACCCATCATCCTGGAGGAAGAACGCTGTCTGTTCTCTGGCTGGGTTCTGGACATCAGTCCCCTGCCCCTCAGACACTTCAGTAGAGCAAGCACTCAGGAAAGGCCTGGGGAGCCAGCTAGGAACAGCCTCTGGGATCTTCCACTCAATTCCACATAAGTGCCACATGCTTTGTTCTGAGGAATTAATCAGAGAAGCAATGATCTGGAGAAGGCTCTTCGGGAGTGAGGGAAGCATGACGCACATTAATCAGCCTTGCATGTGAAGCCTGGGCAACCTTTCATGCGTAGTCCTTGTGCTTCCAAACCCTCTCCTAAACCCCACCCAGCGGCCACCGAGGGGAGACATAGGCTCTCATCTGTGTTTCCAGTCATAGGGGAGGAAGACTCAGGGCACAGAGCCATCCGTAGCCCCCCTCTCAGTTCCCTCCACATGAGACTCAGCTGGCAGAGCATGTGCTTGAAACTCTGCCTTGGGAAAGGTCAAATCAAGGGTTAGGGCTTAATCAGTGACTACAGCCAAGATTTATGCTGAGATCATGGCAGAGGTCAGTATATGGTAAGGATTAGGGATAAGTATATAGCAAGGATTAGAGAAGTCTGTGATCAGTCTGCCTATAGCTCTGTGATCAGAATAAAGACTCAGTTTATATTCATGGTCAGGGGTTAGCCGACATCAGAGTCAGGGTGCCAAGGATCTTAATTAAAAACCTAGTATCTCTGAAGTTCCCTTAACCAAAGAGGATATCAGTACAGGTGAGGGAGCTCTGGTGCATATGTCTTAGAAGCTGTGTGTGCCACGTCTCCCAGGTAACCACAGACCAAGGAAACCTGCATCAAAATTACTTGGGAATGTTTGTTTAAAATGCAGATGCTGCAGCGCCGTTCAATAACCCATGAACCTGGGAAGCTGCATTTCAACGAGTTCCCCCAGGTGATTTTGATGCACTCTAAATTTGAGACCCAGTCCTCTGCTTTAGATCCCCCAAGTCTTTCCTTCCAAGGAGCTCAGCAAAGCCACATTCCTCACAGCCCCAGAGCATCTACATGCAATCCCAACCCCCTTTCCCACTTTGAAGTCAGGGCTATGGCAGATGCAGCAGCTCACTCCCTGCCACCTGCCCGCACAAGGCCACAGAACTGTAGGTGTAACTCAGAAGTCAGTCACTTCCTCCTTAGGTGATAAGGAATGGGATTTGACTATGTGCACTCCTGGCTAGCTTTCCCCAGTCATGGACAGCAGATCCTACATGATAGTGGCAGTATAATGAAGAAGAAGTTCACATTTATGAGTGTTTAGTGTATGTCAGGCACATAGTAACACATGAACTACATGTATTTGCTCATGTAATCCTCACAACAACCTTTGAGGTAAGTACTATCATTGCTCTCATTTTACAGATGAAGAAACTGAGACCCAGAGAGGTCAGAGAGGACCAGGGTCACATAAATAAAGAGAGGCAGAGCCAAGACTGATCCCTGAGCATGCCCTCTTATCCATGATGCTTTAGGCCATAGCAAAGAATCTATGATGTTGTTCTCCCAAAATGTGACTACTTATTAAAATGGACATCATAGTGAGTACTGCCCCAATAACTCCCTTATTCCTTGATCAAACTCTAAGTGTATCATATTTTTGTAAAAGAGAATCTATGCCTCCTCCTCATCTGCATTTCTCTGAGGTGTAGGAAAACTTTAGGCCTTGCACACAATTTCTGGATGTGGACAGATACTTGTTTTCTCTTTTACCCCTCCTCCTGCATCTCCAATGGCTGTCAGCCTTGTCCTGCCTCAAGAACCCTGCTCCCTGCATGGTCCTTTTCAACAGCAGGACCAGGGAAGGAACATAAAACAGTGTCCTCTGTTTCCCAGACCCAGTCATTATGGTTCTCCTAAAGCATGTGCCCGGAAGGGGCTCCTTGTCATACCTGGCATCTTATCACAAGACTCTCCAGAAACAGCATCCTAAAGAAAAATTGCTCTTTTGCCTCTGAATCATTGAAGACCTTTAGATATAATTGGAATACAAGGTAGGACCAAAAATATCCAGAATTATCTTGTATACAGGTTCCCCTGCTAGGTAAGTGTTCTAGAAACCCATTGGCATTAGTGTACCAGCTAGTGTTGATGTGAGAGACTGTGCTTGGCTTCCATTAATTTTTTTTTTTGAGACTTTTTTCAATGTGTTTGTCCATTTCACGATGGGTGATTTACACACTAAGCAATTTTTGACCAAAAAAAAACCAAACAAACCAACATGACCCCCATTCCTCCCTTTCCTATTTACCTGATCTTGCCTACACAGATTTCTTTCTTTCTTTCTTTCTTTTTTTTTTTTTTTTTTTGCTTCCCTAGGTAAAAAAAGTCCTTGAAGGGAAACACTTTGCCAATGTGCCAGAGGTGAAACAAAAAACAACAGAAGCACTAAAAGACATCAAAATGGACGAGTTCAAAAACTGTTCTGAGCAGCGGAAAAAGCATCTTGATAGGTATATTGCATCAAACAGAGAGTATTTTGAAGGTGACTGAAGTTTAAACATGTAAGAATAAATACACAATTTTTTCATAAATAAATTCCAGTTTTGGGGGGTTCCTTCTCATACAGGGGCTTCTTGCTGAATCTAGCCCACCCAAATGCATAACTGACATTCCTCCTACAAAAGTCACACTTAGACAATTGGAATCTGGCTTTTTGCCCTCTAGTAGGTGATTTCAGCAAAAGAGGAAAGAACATGTTTATTTCATTTGTTAAATATACATTTTAAAGTCAAAGTAACATATACACAAACTTTAAAAATTCAAACGATTCAAAAGGGCTTATGATGCTCCCCGTCCCTGGGTGGCACATAGTGGGGACTTGGGAAATATTTGTTGATTAACAGTTTACCATTTCTGTTTGTCCTCTCAGAACCCAGTGGTGTAGAAATGGAGCTTATTTCATCCACATCTACTTGATAGCTGTCATAGGTGTGCTGCTTATTATACTGGGTGGGGGCACTAGACAAAGATTAATTAAATATGGTCTCCCACCTTGAAATAGTCTCTGTCTAGGTGTTGGAGGGCAGGCATTAAAACAGATATTTGTAATGCCAGAAAGAAGGGCACAACTGGAAAATACAAGCACAAGTGAGCATTTGGGGAATCCAGGGAAATCTGCAGCCAGGAGCCTGAGAATGGGAATGGGGGCAGGGGGATGGGCTGCTGGACACCCACATTTCAACCAAATCTTGAAGGACAGACGTGAAGGAATGAGCCAGTTCTTACAGGTGGGATATTGGGGAACAGCATGCTGAGTCCAGACCAGGAAGGGCCAGAAGCTCTACTCCCTACATCCTCCAGGCCCAGAGGAGCCATATTTCAAGGGGCTCAATTTCCTCAACTGCTAGATGGGAAAAATAACAATACTGGTCAGAATTACATGAGGTAATACACATAGAGTACTTGACAGTGCCTGGAAAATAGTAATCTCAACAGGTCTTGACTAATAACCCTTCTCCCCTCTCCACCCCACCTTCCCCAGACATTCCCGACTATACTCTTTTCCCTCCAAAGTAAAGAGATCCACATCTGAACTAAAAGAGATTTGAGAATGGCCAGGGTCTGTGCTCTAGGAGGGTTATTTCAAGGGGTGCGTGGTGTGCACCTGCTGGGGAACCCCCATCTGTGGGAGAACTGCCTCCCCAGTGACAATCAGTTGGAGGCTTTCAATGCAGACTGCATCCCCTGGCCCTCATAGGAGCCCTGAGGTAGTATCTGCACAGGTTCACTCTGCTTTAGCATCCATGGAGGCTGGTTGGAAGCATGATTTTGGCCTTGGGGGTAATAGCTCCATGGGTTTGCTGTCCCTAATCTTTGTCTTCTTATCAGAAATGCAGGTTTAGTCTCAAACCAAAGTCCCAGGTCTGTGTCTCTGTGAATTAGACTGGATCCCTGCCCCTCCCCAGTGTGCCACAGGGAGAGAAAGAATGAATCTTAAAACTGGCAAGTTCCTAAAGGTGACCCAGTCTGATCAATGGGGCAATGACAGACTCATGGATTTAATCTCCCTCCTAGGAGCTTGTCTGCTAGCATACCTTCAGCAACAGGGTTCTCACTGCCACCCCAAGCATGTCATTTCATTGGTGAACAGTTCAGATTGAGATCAATCCTTCACATGGAGCTGAGATCTAATTATCTAGGGAAGGGTTAATGAGACAATCACTAGTCCCTCCCTCTCCATCTTCCCCCTTCCCCCATTCTGCCTAGAAGCATTAATTCCATTATCAAATGGTCAGCCCTGGGGAATGAACTTTTAAAGGCTTAAAGCAAGGTAGGTTAATTAAAATCTTTGATCAAAGCCCCATAAACAGCATAAAATTTCTCTCTCTTAATTATCCTGGATGGTCTTACAAGTACTAAAGCCAAAGGAGAGAAGATGAAGAGGCAGGGAGGTGGGGTGGGAGGTGAGGAGCTGAATATCCTCAGTCACCAGGCCGAGGCCACCATGCCGCTGCTGCTATCAGCGCCCACCCCTCCACCCCCACCCCCAGTCTCCGGGAATCCTGGGGAAGCCGAGAACTCACCTTGCTTAGCTAACATTTACAATTACTCACCAAGCACTTTCTGTGTCAGTTGTTCTGCTAGGTGCCGGGAGCACAGGAAGAAAGACCCAGCCCATGCCCATGAAGAGGCATCAGGGTCTCACAGAGAGTGTGAGAGGGGCTACTTGCAGAGTGTGGTGACAGTGCCCCAAGCAGAGTGGGTGGGAAAGGGCTTCAGTAACACAGAGCACAGCTCCTGGCCTCACCTGGGAAGGTCAAGGAATGTTTTCTAAGGAGGAGGGCTGGTGCTGGGAATGAAGGGGTGTTGCAGTCAGTGAAGAGCCCAGGCCAGGGCAGAGTGGAGCTACCTGGAGGTGAGGATGTGTTGGGTGGGTAGGGTGTTGGGTGGGTAGGAGTGGGAGGTGGAGTTGAGTGGGCCGAAGTGAGAGAGGAGACCAGAGAGGTGAATCAGGAGCAGGTCACCAAGCAGGTTTTCTAGGGCAGTGGGGATCACTGGGGATTTGGGTAGTGTGGAGAGGTCAATCTAGCTACTTTGCAGGGAGATTGGGCAGGGGCAGGAAGCCCAGGTTGCTGACATTGTCCAGGTGAGAGAAGGTGCTGTCCAATCTCAGATCGTGGCAGGGGAGTGGGTGATGGAGAGACGTAGATGGATTCAAGACACATTTGAGACAAGAAAGGAGAGTCCAGGTGATGGCCAGTCTTCCTGCTTAGGTATCTGGGTGAGCAGTGGCCCTTACCAAGAAGGAGAGGATGCTGGGGGCTAGAGGAGAGTATGGGTTTAGTTTTAGACACTTTGAGTGTCATGGGCCAGTGATTGAGTCATATCCCCATTTCTCCCATTCACCCTCAACTAAACTGGGTGACTTCCCCCATTTCTTGGGATAAAGCCCAATATCCTCCAGGCCCTGCTAGACCTGGCCCAGGCTCTCCCTGCAACCTCATGCCATGCACTCCCTTCCTCACCAACTTCTTCTCAGCCACAAGGACTTCTGTCTGATCCACAAGTGTCCCAGGCTGCTTGCTATCACAGGGCCCTTGCTAACTCTGTTCCCTGTGTCCTCAAAGCTGCTTCTCTCACCCTCTCCTCTTAGTCACTCTTTGGGTCTCAATTCCATCATCTCTCTCACAGGGAAGGCTTTCCTGATCCCACCCACCAAGGACTAGAGAGTTAGTGAAAGGTGTAGACTCATTAGCCCTGCTCCACCCACGCCCAGATTCTGATTCAGCAGTTCCTGGTGGCAACCCAGGAATCTGTATTTTAGCAAGCCTCCCAGGTGGGTTCTCAAGCACATAGTCCATGAAGCAAGATCCGAAAAGCCCTGCTTGGCCATGTCTTAGGTACCATGGGGTAGCACTAGAGGGTGACCATAGAGCCTCAGCATGTCCGCACTCTATATTCTGTGCTGTCATTGATGTACTTGCCAATCATTAACGTCATATTACATTCATTGTAATAATTTTGGAGGTGGTAAATTCATGCTTTTGTAGTCTAATGTAAAATGTTAAAAAGAACATTCTTGGAAAACTCTGCTTTTTGATCTGTCTTAGTATACCAATAAAAATAGTGTACTTTCTATGGAATCACAACTTCAAGGGAATATCCTGGTCCTTGTTCCTCCAAACAAGTTGTCTCCCCTATACATCTGTGTATAGAAATTCTAACGTGATGATGTTGAAACTTCCCTAAACTCTGTGCACCATCAAAACAGTCACGGTTAAGAAATTTCCCCCACACCACCCTTCCCCATATGTCTTAGATAAGACCTGCAAATGACCTCGTTATTTACTCAGAACAAGGCCAAACACAGACTCTCCAGATTTCATTCTTTGTCTCATAAATGGTTAGCTGAATTGTTTGTCCTTTTGAAATGAACTAGACAAAGAGAGAAGCGTTTCCTGTCCAGCTGACTGGTGAAGACTGTCCCTGAAAACAATCCCAACTGTAACATCGCCCCATCTATAGCTTGGCTAATCCTCCCTCTAAAAGTCTAAGGGAAAAACTACCCTGAAGTCACACTCTCGTCTTTGGATTCGGGGTTTTCTCCCTACAGCATATGTAAACGCCATTTCCCTGAGCTCAGCTTTGGCTTTGACAGGTACCACCATAGTTAATATCTGTATCTTAGGAAGATGACTGACTTCCAAGGTCAGAACAAGATCTGGAATGGAGACAAGATCCCATTATGACCTCCATTTGGACCACCGGTTATTGCCCAGAGAGCAAGGTTTCTGTGTTCAAGGGTCAGGAGCTATGTGAGCCTTTCTCTGAGCATGGCAATTGAGGGAGCATGACACGGGGAATCATGGGAGAAAAGGGGTCCCCAGAACCAGAAAGGCAGAGGTCAAGAGTCCAGAGCTTCTCCAGGTGGGTTCATGCCTAACCACCCTACAACCAGGGCAGGGTCCACAGATTTCCCAGATCAATAGGAAATCAAAGTTTTCCTGAATCGGTATCATCCTACCTCAAATTCTTTGTTGCATCTGACCATAGGAGTCTGCAGACCCCAAAAGAAGGTTCTTTAGGGTAAGCAATCCTCACTCTTCCACCTCCCTGCCTTACTCATGCTGCTTCCTTCACCTCACGTAGACTTATCCTCTTCTCTACAGGTCCTGCTCACCCTTCTAGGACTGATTCAAATGCACCCTTTTCCAGGAAAGCTCTTGGCTGTTTTCCATCTGAAATCTGAAATCTGAGGAGTGTTCCCCTTCCAGTACTCAGCTCTCCACCTGTGCTGCAGTCCAGCTTTTACCAACATTGGTTGAGTCCTGTGAAGCAGCTTTGCAGAGTAAGAAGTGAGCAGGTCTTGAAATCAGGACGTGGGCTCAACTCTCCACTTAACTTCTGAGTACTCCATGGCCTTGACCAAGTCGCTCAATTTCCACTAAACCTCTGCTTTCTTCTCTGTAGAATGAGGATAACTATTTGTACTGGAACCATCTGGGAATTTTGTTAGGATACAGATTCAGATTCAATGGATCTGGGTGAGCCTGATATTCTGTATTTCCCTTTTCTTTCTTTCTTTCTTTTTTTTCTTGAGTTGGTATATCACTCTGTCATCCAGGCTGGAGAGCAGTGGCACAACCATGGCTCACCACAGTCTTGTCCTCCTGGGCTCAGGTGATCCTTCTGCCTCAACCTTCCAAGTAGCTGGGACTACAGTCATGCATCACCATGCCCAGCTAATTTTTTAAAAATTTTGTAGAGACAGGGTCTTGCTATGTTGCCCAGGCAGGTCTCAAACCACTGGGTTCAAGCAATCCTACCTTCTTGGCCTCCTAGAGTACTGGGATTACAGGCATGAGCCACTGTGCCCAGCCAATATTATGTATTTCTAACAAGGTCTCAGGTGAGACCATTACTTCTGATCCTAGAGCACACTTCCGGTAGCAAGACATCATACATTCACTCCCTATGAGGAATACAGAGTGCTTTAAAGGGTCAAGCTTGTATTAACAACTAAATAAGTGGGAGGCTTTATTAATACTATTATTATCTCTATCACCAGTGCCTGACATGCAGCAGGTGCTGGAAATAATGGTAGCTAGTTATCTCCCCTGCTACCTGGCGAGTGTCCGGAGGGCAGGAAATGTGCCTAATTCCTCCATCAAAATGCCTGGCACGGAGAAAGCTAAACTATGCAGCAGTGAAGAAAAGAACAAAGTCATTTCCATCAAGCTTTGGGAAGGAGTCAGCTCTAGGGAGACTCTTCTGTCCTGTGTTCTGAGCATAGCCAAGGAGGGACCCTGCCCATTGCCTGTCACACCCCAACCACCTTGTCCTGTAGGCATAATGCCAGCCTCCCCCAGAAGCCTCCACCCTCAGAAGCCAATTTCTGATGGAAATGAGCCCTCTGCCTCAGCACATCTGTACACTGATGGAAACAGTTGCTTCATAACCTTGGGGGAAAAAAAGACAAATAAAGTCATCTCAAGAGATTTATCAGTGACCCCAGGAAGCTGTAAAACATATGTTGCAACATATTGATCCTTGACAAACTCCAGCAACAGAGGAAGCCCCTTCCCTCCTACAGGAGGTAATGAGGACCTGGGGACAGAGTCTTCTTCCCACCTCCCCCCAGCAGGGTTCCATCTGCAGAGTCTCAATCTCAGGCCTGTCAAGTCAGCTGAAGATGAATCCACACCCAACTGAGAGCCTCTTCTGCTCTCAAGGTCCCAAGATGAGGTATGAAGCACAGGTGTGGACAACCCCAGTCTTCAATGGCTCAACACAGTCTGTCCCTGGGGTGCCCAGTGCCTTCCTACCTTCAAGCACCATGAGGTTAGCTAGGTCCACTGCCCCAGGGACATTCTAATCCTGGGGAGCTTTAAACATATACATATGCCTGGGACCCATTCTCAAGAGTTCTGAATTTTGGGATGCCACCTGGGCATCAGGGTTTTTAGACGCTCTCCAGGTGACTCTAATGATCATCCAACAATGAACTAGTGGCCTAGGAAAAAAGTTATTGCTCAGATTTAACTTTCAAAACAAAACAGAACTTTTAAAGACCCTTCTGTAACAGTAGTCAAGGTATTTTTGATTTGCAAAAGAAACAGTTTTCTTTGTAAACGCCATCAAAAAAAAAATCAAAGCCTCTGAGGCCAAGATCACAGAGTTGGAAGAATGCTAGACAGAAGGTGAGAGCAGCTTTTCCACTCAAAAAGAAATTAAATCCTCTTAGAAGGAGAGAGCAATTTGAAAGGAGATCAAGCGAGGTAGCTGCAGGTGAATTTTCCTTTTCTCCAGATAAGGCTGAGAGCAGGAGGGCCTTCTGCATGTTTCCGCTCAGAACCTTGGCAGCCACCTGGAGGACTGTCAGATGCTATCAAGAAAGTACAAGTGGTAGCTGAGAGGGGAGTTGTGAAAGAGTCCTCCTCCTGAGTTGTTCTCACCTCCTGTGTGACTCAGAGACCTGGCCAAGTCTGGACTCTAAAGACTATTATTGCAGCCCAACCTCGTGGGTCTCTGCAGCCCTTGCTCTGGCCAAAATGGGGTCTGAACAGCAGGGAGCACCAGCAGCTGGTGTGGCAGGTGCAGAAGCTGCCACCCAAACAGCAAGGCACTGAGGAGTAGCAACCAGCCCAAAGGAATGGGAGGGGGTGCAAGAGGTGAGACTGTGTCACCCAAAAGTGACCCAGCAGGGTTAGTTTGAATCAAAAGTTGGTTTGTTTCTGTTGAGTGGAAATGGAGGAAACTCAGGACCAAGTCAAACTTGGTTATGAAAAAAAAAATGAAGAAAGTTACATTTCTGCACATCTGAGTGTAACTATAAATCTTAAACCAACTGTGAGGTCTATTCAGAAAAAGAAGAAATATACACAACCAATGAATAGGAAGAGATGCTCAGCCTCAGCAGTAATCCAAGAAACACAAATCAAAACACTAGCAATATGCCATGTGGGCCTATCAGAGAGGAGGCATTGTAAAATCTAATACCTATGTCAGCAAAGATGAAGAAGCCAGGCCCTGACATATCAGTGGTGAGATGCATGTAATCTTTCTAAGAGACAACTAGGCAATGAGAATTAAAAGAATTAAAGTACACTTTGGATGAGGCAATTCTAGGAATTTATTCTAGGGAAAAGAATCAAGGAAATAATCAAGGATCATAGAAAGCTTTGAGAATAGGGTTGCTTGTTAGAACTTTTATCATGATCCTGAAAGATTGTTGGACAAAACCCAAATAGCCAATAATGTAGAAGTGGACAAAAAAATACAACGCATTGTAAAATGTTTCATGAAATAATATGAAGCATTAAAATAATTTTAGAAATATATTTAGTGAGTTAGGTGCTCATGGTATATTTTTAAGGTTAAAAGTAATGCTTCTGATTTGCAATTATTGTTTACATATACAATATATTTAGAAGCAATCATATCTATGAAATAATAGAAGAATATACCTTTGTAATATTATCAATGGTTTTCCTACAGTAAGGACATTATTACTATGACTACATTTTCTTTTTTCTATATTTTCTAATTTTTCTACAGCAAATGTGTTATTTGTGTTTTTAAAAAGTAAAAATTGACAGATTAAACACATGCATTTAGTTCTGTCCTATCTTTAACTCCACTAAAACAACAATAAAATGATTTAAGGCTGTAATCCCATGCTTTGGGAGGCCAAGGTGAGTGGATTGCCTGAGCCCGCGGGTTTGAGACCCACCTGGGCAACTTGGTGAGACCTCATCTCTACAATAAATCAAAAAATTAGCCAGGCATGGTAGCGCACGCCTGTAGTTCCAGCTACTTGGAAGGCTGAGGCGGAAGGATCGCGGGACCCCAGCAGGTCGAGGCTGCGGTGGCCAGGAGTGCCACTGCACTCCAGTCTGGGCAACAGAGTGAGACTCCAACTCGGAAAAAAAGAGAAAAAAATGATTTAAGGGATAAGCCTATTCGGTTTTTAAAAGTTAAGTGAAAGGGTACAACTGCAATAAAATTTTAGAAGCAGAAAAGCAGTTGGAAGAAATATGATTCTCAGTCAAGAGTAAAGAAAGCCAGGAAACAACCCGGTTTACATCTCAGACCACACATCCCACTACCATGGCCCACTGGAAACGGAGAGTAACATGTGACAAGACAATACTATTGGCTAAGAGTCTATGTAAGAAGATCCCAAGTCACTTTTCTTCACCCTTACAGAGAATGGAAGCCTTGGTCTCTGGTAGGTCTATCTCTGGAGAAAGAAAAAAACACATGGACTGGAGAACACCAAGAACCATTAAGGGAAGGGGGAGTTAATGAAAGTATATATACTCAATGTTGAACCCATCTCTCATCCTTCCCTCCCTTGGCTCCCAGATTGCGAGGCAGGACACGGAAAAAATCTTTTCTAAATCTTCTCACAAACTCTGAAGGAGAAACCTCAGATACCAACATTGGGCTGCCCCAAAGACCACCTACAGTAAAGCCCACAATCAACAAGGTCTCTCCATAAGCACAGTTTCCAGAAAGTATTTAAATATGAGCCCATCTAAGGCCCTGCAGATAGTTAAGGAAAGCTTTAGTGTGAAAAGCAGAAACAAACATAGGAAATAAGAGCAACTTGGAGGAAGCAGAGACAATACAGGGAAAAGAAAACTTAAAGAGAGAGAGAGGGAAGAAAAAAAACTACTAACCATAGCAGGGAGGAGAAAGTTGTCATCAAAAAAGGAATAAAACAACAAATAGCTCCCAAAATTATGCAGGCATGAAAAATTCAATAGAAGGATAAAAGATAAAGTAGAGAGAAACTTCCCAGAAAGTAGAACAAAAGACAAAGAGGTGAAAAAAATAGGAGAAAAATATATTAAAGGACTAGTCCAGAAGTTCTAATGTGCAAACAATAGGCATTTGTGGAAGGGAGACGGGAAAGGAAAAATTAAATAAAAACTCCGTAACTGAAGGAGCCATGTTGAAAGGAAAACGATTACCATACGATGACCATGTATGTACCTAATTCTGAATTGTACCCCACATTTTTAAAAGAAAAAAATTACTGATCTGTAATTCTTTAACCCAGCCAAACTATCAATTGTGTCAAGGTTAAATAAATATATTTTCAGACATGCAAGATATCAAAACTCTACCTTCCAGGCACCGTTTCTTATGAAGACACTGGAGATGTGTTGCACTCAACAAGGAGGGCAAACAGAGAAAGAGAAAGAGGGGATAGAGGACCCAGAAGATCCAGCCCAGGAGAGAAGCAAAGGGTATCACAAGCATGACAACAAGCAGCAGGTCAGAGATTTCTTCAGGAAAATGAAAAATACAGAATACCTGATAGTCTGAACACCTTCAGGGAAAGTTTAGACAATTGGCAGAAAATTTGGCATTGGATTAGTGGTAAGCCCACAGGAAAAAAAGTGAAATGAAAGAAAAAAGGTTGGGCGATCACTACGCACAGAAAAGTAATCATAGGAATGTCAGGATCCTGCTGTAAGCTGCTTGCGTAAGGATCGAGATGTAGACATGGCAGAGTGCTGGCACCAAAGTTATCACAATCTTTTGAGAGGAGAGGGAGTGGGGGCTGGGCTGTGAAGGAGGAGAAAGAACTAAATCTATATCATTCTCAGTAGGAAACCAGTAGTTAGTGCCCCAAACTAAAAAATACAGAAGGAGCTACAATCTTGTTATTTAGAGATAAATACCACAAGAACAGGCTAGACAGCTGAAAGTTGTTGCCTCCAGGGATGGAAAAAAGGGAGGACTGTTTCTAATAACAAGCCTCATAGACCTATTGGGTTCTTTGAATTATACATATGTATAACTTGGACAAAAATAAAAACAAACTATACTTTTTTTAACTTGGGCGATTGAACTTAAGAATTTCTGAAGTCATGTTCAGCTCTAACGTGTTGAACTCAAAGTGTGGGAAAGTTAAGAATCACAATAGGCAGATTCCTTGAACTCTGAGGTCTTCCAGCATCCCTTGTTAATTGTGAAATGGCTCCCTTGAGTGGACAAATAGATCAGATTCTCATGCTCCTATGTACTTAATTTGGGTTCGTGTTGGCACATCCCTGCTCCTGAGCCCTGAGTGGTAACAGGCAGGACTAAAGAGGTACAGGGGTAGCTCGGCTCTTCCCTCCTCAGTCACCCCCAACTCCTGCCCTAGACAGTCTGCTGACTCTAGCCAGTCAAGAGCAGCTCATGCCCTGGCTGGGAGCTCGCCAACTCCTCCACCCCCACTCCTCCTGTGCATCTTCCTGGGGTTGTTGTGGATGTCCCTGAGATGGCACAGTCTTACCTCCACCAGGCACCAGTCTTACCTCTACCACCTATTCACCATAAGTCTTTGTGCCCACTATACATCCTCAGAGAGCTGAGGGCGGTGGCCTTGGGCTGAGTCACTGCCGGGAAAATTGCTCAGCAGCTTCCAGCCAGGGAGCGGGTGGCACAAGCAGTCACCCGGCATGGCCACCGAGCAAACACAGCAGCAGGGTTTTTCTCCACCGTTGAGCTAGCATTTATTATTCTTAAAATAAAGTGGTGCCATACAGCATTAATTCAGGAGGAGAAGCTGCAAATTCCAGGCCCTTTTGAAGGCTTGTTTTCACAATGAATTAATGGGCCTTAATTTAACACTGCATCAACAAACCAAGCTGCTGAAGGAATTCCAAGTACTAGCTACTCCCTGCACCCATCCTGGCCCTCAGCTGCCACCACATGACCACAACGACAATGCTCATGAGTGTGCAAGATACTAACAGTTATAGCTTATATTTACTGAGTGTTTACTCTGTGTCAAGCACTGTGCTAAGTGTTTTCCAAACATTATTGCACTTTATCTTCCTAAAAAGGCTTTTAGGTAGACACTATTACTGTATTTATTTTACAGAAGAGAAAATGAGCTTACAAAGGTGAAGTTGTTTATGGTCACATAGGTAGGAGGTAGTAGAACCAAGATGTGACCCCAAATACTGATAGAAGTTCCCAGAAAAATCATGTCTGGGCGGAGGAGGGTGTCCAGGTGCTCTAAATCCACCATTTTGTGACCAGACCTTTTCCATTTGCTCACCAGGCCTCTAAATTAGATGAAACTTATCGGCTTTAAATATAAATCAGGCTGTGCCATTTGATTATAATGCAGCTGTTTGAAGTTAGGAGCAAATGCTCTGCTTGAAATATAAAAGAAATATAATTCAAAAGGATTGCTCAGCTACTGGTGCCTGAACAGCCCTGCCACTGGACCACTGGCTGTTCTCATGAAGAGTTAGAATCAGTCCCACAACCAGCTCAATGGGACAGGGATAGCTTTGGCTCTGACCTTACCAAGGTTCTCGAACGGGGTTACTGCCCTACCTGGCTAGAGAGGCAGCCCCATTTGTTTAGTGGCCTGCCAGCTGCCAGTGCCCACTCCATCCTCCGAGGTATTGGTTGATCAGCCAGGATGTGTGAGTGGGTGGGGCCCTTTACTCACCACTTTAACACTTGCCTTTCCTTCTCATTGGACCTAGGAAGGATGGAAATTGAGCTTGTCAGTCTGTTTTCCATGTCAAGACCCACTCATCTGGAGCAAAAAGGAGTTGTTGCTAGTTTCCATTCAGAACTGGAAATTCTGGTTTTGAATCAGCTAACTTTCCCCAGCATCTGTGTTCTTAGCTCCTACTAGATGGTGCTTCCATTCCCTTTCTAAGAATCTGATTCCATTTAGCCACATATTTCCCACAAATTCCATGAGAAAAGTCCTAGAAACATAGACATGACTCAGGCTCTGCCCTCAAAATAAGTCCATAGGCCAATGGGAGAGCCAGTCACATATACTCATATCCCCAATAGTGTAGCAGGAAAAATAGAGAGATCGTGACACCGAGACTATTATAGGAAGTGGCACTTTATTATGCTGGTTAGCACAGTGGGCCCAAGAATTTCATGCATTTAAATTAAGCTTGAGCACCCCAGAACAGGAGACATGGGGTCTTGTACCTTCATTTAGGTAAGGGAGGGGGGTCATGTTGAGTGATTACATACTTCCTTTGGAATCTTACAAGGTTGTACTCAGCAAAATCAGATTTTTTTTTTTAAAGAACAAATGGTTTCCAGAAACTGCAGGATTGTAAACTGTCAACTTCAGAAGGGGGTTTAGATAAGACTCTTTTCCATTTCCATGCGATAGCCAGTCTCTGGGCCATTTGGCCTTTCTTAAACAAAACTTGCCTGGGCACCTGATGGGTCTTTAAAGTTGCAACTTGCCTTTCAAAAGGAAATACCTTTAACTGCTATCAACTCCTTTCCTGCCCTGGGCTAGTGATTGCCATGAGGCCAACTGCTGATCCTGAACCAGCTACATGTTTCTGTGTTTATTCACTCAATCATACAAGAAATATATTTGACCATTTGCCGCATCCTGCCACAGTAGAATTTGGACAATGATCAATCTTATAACCGCTACAACAGTTTTCTGTTTATGATCACATATTTAAAGGGTTTTAGAGAAGGGAACAACTGATCCCCTATGGGTTAGTCCTGAAAGGCTTTAGAGAAGAACTGATTCATGATCCAGCCTTGAAAGATAAGTAGGATTATCATCCAGGCAGAGATGAGGGAAGAGGATATGCAGGGAAGGAGGAATGGCAGAGTTAAGGCAGGAGATAGTGAATGTGTACGATGCCTTCAGAGAACAGAGAGTGGTCAGAGGAGGAGCAACATAAAGTTCAAGGGGGCAGGGAAGAGGAATAATGAGAGATAATACCCTAAGGAGAAACAGAAAGGCAAGAGCTCTGAGTAACCTGCCAAAGACTTGTGACATTGTTCTCCAGGTACTGTGGAGCTATACAGGCTTTTGAGCAGGAGAAAACATGATCTGGCTTTTTAGAAAGAGTCCATTTGTATCAATATGGAGGACAGATAATAGGGAAAAGAAATAGATGTAGAAAAACATCTATAATTTAGTGATATCCTCATATAGTATATTTTTTGGTCTTGGATGATAATGACAAGTTTTGCATCATAAATTTTCTACTCTCCCCCACAAATTTTACCAAAAAAAACCCCTTTAAATATGTGATCATAAACAGAAAACTCTCTGAACCTGTTTTCATCCAGTCTAACAAACCAGCTGCTATCTCTCATGGTCAATCAAAGACGAGAGGCAGAAACTGGGGAAAAAGGGGGTTTAATTTCTGCAAACAGGTTACAGGGAGACAGGTCAGCATCATTACCAAAAACCCACTCAAAGCAACACAACTCATTCCAGTATTTATACCCAAAATTCATAGCCCTTACCTACCCTGAGTTAAGAGTTAAAAGCCTACATGCAATTTCAGCATGACTCAAGATCTACTTTAACATTTTCTGGTATGTGACCATTGACTTGACTCAAAGTCTCCTGGTCTTGCTGACATTTTTA
Source organism: Cephalopachus bancanus (assembly GCA_027257055.1). NCBI lineage: Eukaryota > Metazoa > Chordata > Mammalia > Primates > Tarsiidae > Cephalopachus > Cephalopachus bancanus. Next base: position 288,363 of record JAPVLO010000369.1, on the reverse strand, counting down.
GATAACATTCTGGAATTTACAACATGCTCTTCTACAGTTTTCCAGAGGAAAGGGCAGACAATTGCAACATTTGGAAGGAAAGGAAAGCCACAACATTTTAAACAATAACCTGAGTCACATTTAAAATGATAGCTTTGTTTTAAAACACAATTGTAACAATCCTCTGTTTCCGGAATCCTGGCGTATTTTTAAAAAAAGCTTTCATGGAAGGGTTACTCACTATTAAACTGCAGCATTCGGTTTTCTTTTGAAGAAACTTGAAAGACGAGGTTGTGATTTGTATTTATTGGCAAACAAAAACAAAAAACAAAGAAACAAGAGATTCAGGTTCAAGATGGTAGGTTGAATATTCATATATACCTCCCCTTTCTGCCAAACCACATTAAAATTACAGAAGAAAAAATATATCAGAATAAGCTTATAACTGTATTGGAAAACAAGGAGAAATGCCATTGATAAAAAATAACAGTTAGCCAGGCTCTGTGGTTCAGCCTGTAATCCCGCGCCTTTGGGAGGCTGAGGTGAGTGGATTGCCTGAGCCCGCAGGTTCGAGACCCGCCTGGGCAGCCGAGACCTCATCTCTACAATAAATCAAAAAATTAGCCAGGCGTGGTAGCGCGCACCTGTAATTCCGGCTACTCGGAAGACTGAAGCGGAAGGATCGCCGGAGCCCAGCAGGTCGAGGCTGCGGTGGCCGGGAGCGGCCACTGCACTCCAGTCTGGGCGACAGAGTGAGACTCCAACTCAAAAAAAAAAAAATTTAAAAACGAGGAGATAATACTACTAGCCTAATGGCATTAATATACCTCTCTTGAACGATAGACAACTGGGACCTCATTAAACTGAAAAGCTTCTGCAAAGCAAAAGAAACTATCAAGAGTGGGGAGATAACCCACAGAATGGAAAAAATATTTGCCAACTGTATATCTGACAAAGACCTAACATCCAGGATCTACAAGAGAAAAGCAAACACTTCTACACTGCTGGTGGGAATGCAAACTAGAGCAACCTCTATGGAAAACAGTGGGTGACTTCTAAAAGAACCAGAAAGTGACCTTCCGTATCCTACTGGGAATATACCCAGAGGAACTCAAATCATTCTACAAAAGAGATATCTGCACAAGCATGTTTATTACAACACTATTCACAATAGAAAAAACATGGAACTAACCATGCTGCCATTGAAACTGGACTGGATTTTAAAAGTGTGGTACATATACACAATGGAATATTACACAGCCATATAAAAGGACAAACGTATGAACTTTGCAGCAACTTGTATGGATTTAGAGTCTATAATACTCAGTGACCTATCACAGAAACAAAGAACAAAGTACCATATGTTCTCACTGATAAGCGAACCCTGAACACTTACCATAATGCTGTAAGAAAGGGATTGGCAGTAGCAGAATACTACCAGGGTGGGGATGGGGAACACAACATCAGTAAGAGTACCTGATCTCAAACCAAGCAAAGTGAGGACCACAGGAAGGCCCAAACTTTACTGGTACAATGTCCACTTATATACCTAATCCTTAATTGTACCCCACATCTTTAAAATAAAATAAAATACATGTATATCTTTCTTTAAAATTATCTCAAGTATAACCAAAAAAAGAGAAAGAACTTAATTATAATTAGCAAATATGATTCAATAGATATGTATAGGACTTAATAACCTACACTTACAGAGACTGACTAGGATGAGAACATAAAGAAAACTTCAATAAATTCCAAAAAGTAGGACATTAACAAAATATATTCTTTGGCCCCAGTAAAAATAAAACTAGAAATAGTCAACAAAAACATCAGAAAACTAACCAAAAAAAATTCAAAAGCACTGTTCAAAGGTAATTAAAATCTAATTATAGATCATTAAAAAATTAAAGACATGAAGATCACAGTATACAAAATCCCATTGAGATGGAGTCAGAGGAGGCCAAGTGGAGAGTCAGGACTTTCACTACCACCCAGAAGTAATGAGAACACACACCCTTGTGGTGTCACTGGAAGTTACCTGGATATTACTAATGAGACACTCCCACCCACCCCGCAACACACCCACTGAGCTGGGGAGGTATCAGTGAAGGCCTAGTCGGAAACCAGCATTCCCACCCTACCTCCCAGTAGTAAAGAGTCCACTGACTGGTGTAAATGGAAAAAGAATGAGGACTAAAACTCAACTCAAAGAAAAACTCACCCAGAATAATTTTATTATTAAACAAGAAAGAATGAAAACCAACCAAGCTTTCCATTCAAAAAGATGATAAACTATGTTATTTTTAAAGGTAAAATGAAAAATTTAATCTTTGTAGTTTAAAGCAAGAAAGAATGAATTTAAAAGAAAAAAATTCTTTGGAACTGAACTAACTAAAAACAGGTTATTTGAAAATTCTGATAAAGTGTGCAAACAGCTGGCAAGCCTGCAGAAATTAAAAGAAAGAAGACACAGATACTCAATATTTTTTAAAAGTTAATAGAGATATAAAGATTTAAGGTTACTAGGGCATACTAGATATAATGTTGCCAATAAATTTGAAATAATGATTTTCCTGAAAAATAAAAATTTCTAACTTGACTCAAGGTGAAGCAAGAATCTGAGAAGATCAAGGAGGCATAGAAGAAACTGATTAGATTGCCAAAAAAACACCACAAGGAACCGTGTTAAAGTCAAAGGCTTTATAGAGAATATCTATTAAACATTCAAGAAATGAATGCACCCCGTGTCATTTAAACTGTTCAATAGCATAGAAAAATATGGAAAGTCTCTCCACTCATTCAAGGGAGTAAGCAAAATCCTGAAATGACAACATGCAAACACTCCGTGCATGCCTGCACACGCGCACACCAAGAATCTATAAACCAGTTCACTTATGGATACAGATGCAGCAATTCTAAGTAAAATATTAGCAAATTAAATTTAGTAGTGCATTAAAAGAAGACTTCAGCATGGACAACTAGGATTTATTCTAACAAAGGTTGTCCAACACCAGCAAAAATATTAACATAATTTACTGTAATAATAGGTTACAGAAACTTTTACGGAGAGACTTCTGTTTCTAGGAAGATGGAATAGACATACTTTTGCCTGTTCCTCCCACTACGTATGACTAAAATCCCTGGGCATTATATATAAAAATAGCCATAAGAAGACTCTGAAAGGTAGAAAGAAGAAAGCAAACTGTCTTGGGATTTTTGAGACCCAAGGAACAACATGGTGGTGAGTTCCCTGGGTTACTTTTTTTGCCTAATATATCCAGACTTAGAGCTGAAGAACCAACCACCTAAACAACATTGGTGCAGACCAGAAAAAAAAACCCCAATAAAGCCTCTTCTCTCGAGTCAAAGGACCAGGAAACAGGCAACCTACTAAGAAAGACACCTTTTAAATAATGACTGCTTTATTCCAGCAAAACACCACATAAAATACTGTGGTCCCCACCCTGTTATGCATTAGTAAAGGCTAAATGGTGAGCCAAGACATCTACCCCCACCAGACAGTAATAAGATTATCCTCCCCAATGTAATGGAGTTAGAGGAGGCCAAGTGGAGAGTCAGGACTTTCACTACCATCCAGAAGTAATGAGAACACACATTCCTGTGATACCTAGAGATCACTAATGAGGCACTCCCACCCACCCCCAACACTCATGCTGAACTGGGGCGGTATCAGTGAAGGCCTAGTGGGAAGCCGGCACTAATCCCCACCTTCCAATAGTAAAGAGTTCCACCAACTCTGGTATAAATGGAAGGCAAGTATGAAACCTGAAATTCTACCCCCATCTTGCAGTAGCAAGAAACCCCTTCTTGCTGGAGTGGCATTGAGAAATCTAGAAAATAATCAAAGATTTAAGTAAGTTCCTGAGTCCTTGCTATGGTTTGAATGCGCTCCTCCTTCCCAGCCAAAAGCACATGTTGAAACTTAATCGCCCAGTGCGACAGTGTTGGGAGATGGGACCCAATGAGATGATTAGGTCATGAGGGCAGAGTGAATGTATTAATGCTGTTACCACAGGAATGAGCTCATTATAAAAGAGATTTTGGGTTCCCTCCCTCCCTCTCTCTCCCACTTCCTCCTGCTCTTTCTCTCCCCCTCCTTCTCCTCCCCTTCCCCTCCCCCTCTCCCTCCCCTCCCTCTCCCTCTCCCTCTCTCCTTCTTCCCCCTCCCCCCTCCTCCTTCCCTTCTCCCTCCCTCTTCCCCACCTCTTTCTCTCCCTCTCCCTCCTTCCCTCCCTCTTTTGCCTTTCCATCATAGGATGACACCACAGGAAGGCCTTTGCCAGATGCTGGCCCTCAATTTTTGACTACCAGCTTCCAAAAATGTGAGAAAATAAATTTTTATTAATTATAAATTACCCAATCTGTAGTGTTCTAGTACAGCAGCACTAAATAGACTAAGACAGTCTTACAACATAATACCCAAATCATCCAGGCTTCAATCAAAAACTACTCATCATCCTAAGAAGCACAAAGATCTCAGACTGAATGAAAAAAATGATTTCAATTCATATAGCATTATGGATTGAATTGTGTCCCTCCCAAAAGGTATGTTGAAGACCTAACCCCCAGGACCACAGAATGGGACCTTACTTGGAAATAAGGTCTTTGCCAATGTAATTAGTTAAAATGAGGTCATACTGGAGGTAGGGTGGGCCCTTAATCCAACATGACTCATTTCTTTGTAAAAAGAGACACAGAAACAGACAGATACATAGAGAATGTCATGTGAAGACAGAGGCAGAGATTGGAGTGATACATCTACATGCTAAGGAACGACAAGTGTTGCCAGCTGTCACCAAAGAGCTAGCAGAGGGGCCTGGAACAGATTTTGCCTCAGAGTTCTCAGAAGGAATCCACCTTGCCAATATCTTTATTTCAGACTTCTAGCCTCCAGAACTACGAGAGAATTTCTGTTGTTGTTAGCTACCCAGTTTGTGGGACTTTGTTATAGCAGCCCTAGGAAAATAATACAAATGGCAACACTGATATAACAGATATGCTAGAATTATCTGGCAAATATTTTAAATCAGTCATCAAAAAAAAAAAACTTCAATGGGCAATTACAAATACACTGGAAATAGGATAGGCAGATATAGAGAGTCAGAAAGTAGATAAGTCATTACCTGGGGCCAAGGGGTGTTAGGGAGATGACAGGTGGGGGCAGGGAGAGAAGTCGGGAATAAGTGGTAATGGTTATGGAGTTTCTTATGTGATGAAACTGTTCTGAAATTGATTGTGGCGATGGTTGTACAACTCCGTGAACATACTAGGAACCATTGGATGAGTTCATTGGATGAATTGTATGGCATGTGAACTATCTTTCAATAAAGCAGTTTCAACATGCACACACACTAGAAACAACTGGAAAAAAGTAAAATCTCTGCAAAGAACTAGAAAATCTCAAAAATTGGGGATATAAACTAGAACATAGTGGAAATTTTAGAATTTAAAATACAATCACCATAATAAAAGACTCAATGGATGGACTCAACAGCAGAATGAAGGAGACAAAGGAGTCCATGTACTTTAATGCAGAGCAATACAAATTAATCTGAAAAACAGAGATGAAATAGACTGAAAAAAAATTAAGCTCAGGGGCCTGTAGAACTACTATAAAAAATCTGACATTCATGTCATCACAGCCACAGAAAAACAGAAGTAAGAGGACAGAGATGAACTATTGATATAAAAATGACTGAAAACTTCTGAAACTGGGAAAAGACATAAACCTACAAACTTGAGGACCTGAATAAACTCCATATAAGACACAGCCAAAGAATGCAGACCATAGTCTTTTCCCTCACCTATCAGTTTTGCAATTCATCCCGCAAAGTTGCTGATTCTAGCAGTCGGATGGACATCCTCACTCACCGTTCTCTGTTCATTTGCAAACTCAAAAATACGTTAGTTTTTGCTTTATTTTGTTTTGTTCTTTTATGAAAATGGGCTTCTACCACTCACTCTACTCAGCAAATTGTTACACTTAACAATATACTATAATTCTTTCATAGGAATGACTCCTTTTTAATAGCTGCATAGTGTTCCACAGCAGGCATGTGCCATAATTTAGCCAGCAGCACTCTTATTTTGGACATTTCAATATTGTGCCACTTCAAATATTGAAGGGAAAAAGTTCTTGTTCTACTGTCCTTAAGTGGTGGCATTTTTACTTTTATAAAATAAAGTATGCTGGGTCAGACAGAGGGTGTGAGTGCTTTCCTGATAACAATGGAAAAAATCTGTTGATTTAATTTTTAATTCTCAAAAAATTTCTAATTTGAAGGTGTATCCAGAATTTAGTGCGACACACACAAAAGAGGATCTAAGGTAATGTGGGGGAGTCAGCCAAAGTCACAGAGAAAGTGGCATGTAAGCTAGATCTTGAGAAAGGAGTGCATGTTTGTCAGATGACTAGAAGTGTGGGAGAAACCTGGCCTGGGAGAAGACCATCATGGCTAACCAGGGGGAGAAGGATTGACCAGAAAGCCTGGGAGAAAGATGCTCCAGGGAGTTCCAGGTAGAGAGAAGAGCATAAAGATGAGGGAAAACACAAAAGCATTTACCTGCTAACATATATGAAAGGAATGTGTGTGTGTGTTTGTGTCTGTGTGTGTGCGCACGCATGTGTGTGTGTGTTGTGTGTGTGTGTTGGGATAGAGGGCAGGTTGGCACAGAGAACAAAGATAAACAGATCCTATTTACGCTAAACCCACCTGAGATTCATTGAAGGCTTTAAACAGGAGAATGACATGGTCAAATCTACCTTAGAACAATCTCTTGGGGGAAGAATATCAACAACAGAGGAGTCTAGGGGTGGGGATGTACTCCAAAAGAGGATGCATTTACAAGGTCACATAAACCCTTGCAAGCCAGCTCTTAGTGGAAGGTTAGAAAGCTGGGTCACCAGAACATGGTGAAGGCAAGTGGTTCAGTATAAATGTTCCCAAGGCATTTGCTAGCAAACTCCAGAGTGCATGAGCCCACAGAGTCTACAGGAGCTGTGGGAACATGGGGCTTGCTAATGGCAAATGTGTTTATCCACCTGGGTCAAGGTCAGCTCAGTGATCATACCCCGCAGCCTTCCCTGAATACTCCAATCCAGCACTCTGGCACACACTTGAACACCCAGCCTGCGATTACAGACTTTCTTAAGCACATCCACATCCTATAACTCGCTGCCCAACTTCACAGAAACTCCTCCAAAGGAGGGCACCAACTTGGCCATCCACAGCCCTCAAGGGCAGGAACCAATGCTCCAACCCACAGTTGTTAATGACATACATGCTGCTGAGTTGACTGGTTACTTATTGATTGATTGATTGATTGATTGATTATTGCTCAAGTTGCCTGAAGTGTAATGGTTTTGAAATAGAAGAGGGCAAGAATTCATCTTTTGCCTTCATTCCCATCTTTTGCAGAAACTATCCTAAATATAAAATCAAGATGCCAGGTCTGCCCTCCTCCCAATTTAAGAAGAATTCTTAGCTTCCTTCTAATACATTGTCTTTTGCAAATTAAAAACACTGCTCTTCTTGTGATATGTACTTATGATGAAATTATATAATTATTCCTATCACTATTAAGATTTTAAATTTTCATGAAAATTTTTAAATAAAGAATTTAAGAATTTTTATGGAAAAAAAAAAAAAACACTGCTCCTCATCTATCCCTTTTCTCAAGACAGGGGAACTGGCTCTGAGTTTGTGGTCTAATGTGCAGGGGTCACCAGGGGTTGGGGCCATCTCAGTTCTCTTTGTGGATAAATCAGGGCTCCTTTGATGACCAGTATCAAGGTCCAGATCAATGCCAGGGTCAGGGCTCAGCCTGTTGCTTGATGCAACTGCCTGATCCTCAGAAGCATCCTCAGACCATCACCTGGGCATCCTCAGCCCCAGTATCTCACCACAGACTTAGGAGGCCAAGTCCTTCAGATACAAGCCCTCAGATGTTCCCAACTCCTCAATTGTTCATGTGCTGAATAGACCTGCCTGGTACTAGAACTGCCTCAGAATCTGCATTCCAGAGCAGCCAGGGGAGCACCACCTCCCTCTCAGAGCATGTTTATATCCTGCCCTAGGATCTCAGGGATGTTATTCTGAGTGTGTGCTGGGGAGAGCAGTAGTTCACATTACCATCACAATGACAAAACACCCAGGTAGCTTTTCCACTGTGTTGTCTGTCTTCCACCTGGGCACACAGGTTGCCTTTCAAAATTGAATCAAAAATTAAAGAAAATTAAAAAAAAATAACTGGGCTAATTGATTTTCTGTCTGAGGGCTTCTGAAACTAGTGGCCCAGAAGTCCATTTATTGAATAACCCCTCATCTAGCCACAGCTGAGCCCTGTCATGAATTATTAGGGCTGTTGGGTCCTGGGAGATGGCCTTCAAAAGGCAGGAACAAATAAAGGGAGGACATTGAGTGGGGTGAGTGGAATTCGGGAGAGGATTTGGTCCCCTAGGGATGAAGGAAGTGTGTCCCTGCTTTCACCAAAGATGGAAGAAACTGTAGATTTCAGCCACGCTGAGGATTCATTCTACAGCCAGATGCAAGCTTCATCATGTGGCCTGTGGCTAGAGAAAGAGTGTTATCCTCCTGGTAAGCTAATACATTCTGTACTAACTGAATCTCATTGCAGCAGAATCTCCCTTGGCTTTGTGAAATCCAGTAGTGATGGGAAAACGTAATTCAGACAGCAGCTCTGAGGACCAGAGGCAGCAAGGGAAGGACAAACATTGAGGACACTTTCTCCAGCTAAGAATGGTCTTTACGTTTTTTAATGGTTACAAAAAAAAAAAAAAGAAGGAAAAGGAGAAGGAGGAGGAAGATCTGTTGCCATATGTGGCCCTCAAAGACTTAAATATTTACTCTCGGGTCCTTTACAGAAAATCTTTACTGACCCCTAGTCTAAAACAAAGCACTGAAATTTCAATTCCAGCCTGCAAATTTATGTGTTAAAAATGTATAAACTCATTTCTTCATACTTTTTTATTTCAATTTCCCATCCTGCTGCAGTGGCATAACCCAATTTCAGTCAAGTTGGGGACCCCCACCTTTCCCTGGGGTCATGGCCACATTCCTGCATGATTCTAAGGCAGTTGGATGCTCAGTGCCATCCATCCACACAAGAATCCCGTGATATTTCCATAATCCTCTCTACTTTTTACAAGTTCCTCATTCCCGTGCATCTGGCCCTTTCAGGTCTGCAAGCTCTTTCCTGTATCTCTGTAGCTTGTCTAAAAACTCAGTAGTCATTCACATGTTTCTGTACCACATCAGGGAGCAGAATTTTTACTGATAGTCTATGACCTCATTGTCATTTCTTATATTTGTAATTTCTTTCTTCAGGTCTCCCTGGGGGTGCCCACAGAGAGTGGGGCAAAGTTCCTCTCTGCTTCCAGATCCCACAAAACTCTCTTGGGTCAAGCTGCCTCCCCAAGGCTCTGCCCAGAAGGTAGGGACCAGATATCCCTACCTGGTACACACAGGCAGCTATGCTCTCAGTCTTTCCACCACTATTGTGTTCTTTTCTTCCCCCGGCATTTGGAAATTTTTCTCTTCCAGAAGCCAGATGGTGGTGACTCTTCTCAGTCTCCTGGTCTTAAAACGCTCTTGTCTAAATGTCCAAAAGAGTTTTTTGTTCTGTCTAATAGTGTTATTTTAGAACATAAAATTTAGGAAGAGAATTTACAACTCTTTCCTTCCTACCATACCCCTTCTCTGAGGTAATAAGCACAGAATGATCTGAATCCTTATAAGTGGAGAGAAGGTTATATCAAAGGAGAAAAAGGCCTGCAGTGGTGCACAACTATTTTTCGGTCACACTGAGCTGATCATTTATAATTAATTTATTTACTCATGCCAGTTGTACTATACAGCCAACTCATACTGTCTCTCAAGAGCCAATTGTTAAACTTTCAGGAAATTTATAAGCTGATTGTTAAACCACTTGAAATCAGCAATAGTTACAGGACAAAAAATGGCAAACATTGTAAACCAGGGCATGCCCCCACCCTCATTCCAAAAAGCCTGTTGTTAACATTCATTAGCACACCATTGCTTATACCTCACCTCATTCCATAAAGGGTGGGTTTTCCAAAGTTTGGTGGATCAGAGATGTCAATCACTGCCAATTCCACTTATGCCCACTTTTAACTGACTTCTTTCTACTTATAGTTTCTGCTGAATAAGCAGCTATGTTTTATATACCACAACCCTGCCCCAACCTACCCCACAGGCAGCTCTGACTAACTGGCCTGAGGCGGCCACCTGACACAATGCCAGGTGACCCACACACTGGCCAGAAAGTCATATCTTGGAGACTTTGGTTCCCAAAAGATGACCCTGTATAGCATGCAATTTATGTGCCACCCAGATCAGCAAATTTGATTTCTAGCGGGCACAACCATAGCCATGGCTTATCCTACTTCTGTGGTCTTACAGTCAGGTTGCTGTTGCCTGTATCCCTGCGGCAGCCCAAGGGACTTGCTCAAACTCCTCATCACACACCTGGGTGGCACCTCACCTCATGCCTGTTCCAGGCCTCTTGCCTTCCACCTCAGGACACCCCTGTTTCCATGGAGATAAGAGACACCAGGGGGCCCAGTTGGAGCTCACATACAACAACCTAAAAAATGCGATGAGTTCACAACCCTTAGGACGCATTTTACCCAAAGGGATATGGGAGCCCACCAGTAAATTCTTATCCCTTCCTCCCCTAAGAGTCTAGCCTAAATCCATGTTTCTCAACCTCGGCACTACTGACTTTATGAGCAGGGTGATTCTTTGGGGTGTCATGATAGGAGGTTTTCCTCCCTCACTCCCCCTTTCCCTCAATCCTGCCTCCCTGAGAGGTTGCTTCACAATAGCAGGTAAGCTTTTGCCCCCAATTCTGTTTTCTAGAGAACACAGGCTAAGGCACTTGCTAATTAGATTCCATCTCAAGAACGTGAACAGAGAGGCCCAGAGGGATGTTGCACATGGTGGTGGAAGCTGTAGCTGGATGTGACTGTGGTGCTGGGCTGAAGGCAGGGGGTGCGGGAGCTGTGAGTGAGCACAAAGCAGAACAAGTCTGCAGAAAGAAAAAAAAAGCAAGCACAGAGAAGCTGTGCAGCAAAGAGAGCGAGAGAAAACAGGGATCCCTCTTATACCCTCATGCAAACCCCTGTCTTTGAGTTAGTGTAAGTAGAAGCTCTCTTTCTTACAACCAAAAGCAAAACCCCAGTGGAACTTTTGGAAAGACCCTCGTTTCCCACAGAACTCATACAAGGTTGATTTCAGCTTAAATTAAGAAAGAACATTTTAACAATTAGAGACATTCTGTCATGGAATGGGAGCCGGACAACACACAATGACCCCTCCCTCCCATGTTGGGGTCATACCCGAAGGGATGCAGAAGGTGTGCTCTTGTCTTGATGACTTAGGGGAGCCATTTAGGTGACCTTTACAATTCCTCCTTCCCAACTCTGATTCTAAACTTCCCTGATTCCTGAACTTAAGATTCAGAAAACCTGGGTTCTCTATCCCAATTCTCTGGCCCACTTGCTATGTATCCCTAAGCAAGTACCTGTCTTCAATCTGGGTCTTGTTTTTCTCATCTGTATAGAAAGGGGTTTAACATCGTGTTTGTGAAAAAACTGAGAAATGTGACATTTACATTGTGGACATCAGAATCCAGGGCCCAAGTAATAACAGCAGGTAAGAATTTAAGAACTCTATAAAGAACAAAGACCTACACTTGAGTCCAGAAAACTGACTGTATTGGCATAGGACACAAAGAACATGACTCTGCATTGACAAGCATAGAAAAGAATTTGGGATTTTAAAAAGGTAGTTAATGCTAATTTTATTGAATTAGAAGTGTGATATGGTTACCGAAAAATAAGTGCTATCTGGGACACATCAGGAGAAGCATGGAGTCTAGAATATGGGAGGCAGCCATGTCATTCTCCTTTATGCTGCTCCAGACTTATCTGAGGTACTGAGTCCCCCACTCGCTCAAAGACTTGATCAAATGAGGGTGGCCTAAGGTAAATGAATGACCAGAACCTCTTCACTGGAAGGACATTCAGAGGAGACGGATGTGCTCCTCCTGAGAAAGGGGAGATGTGGGGGAACCGGAGCACTGACTTCAAGAATCTGAAGGGCTGTCATGGGTCAGAGAGAACTGGCTTCAGCTGTGTGGCCCCATTATTGACCTAGTTCAATGATCCCAAATGGGTGGAAGCTACTGCAAGATTAATCACAACTAAATCTGAGGCAGAGCTTTCCCACACTCGAACTGCGAGCTGGATGGATTCTGCAGGGCCAGGATGGAAACAATGATCATAATCATAATAGCTACTTGTTAAGTGCTTTCTGCATGCTGAGTACTCTACACATATTTCATCTTTACGACAACCCTAGGAGGCAGGTATTACCATCTCTAACCCACAGTAAAGAGAACGGAGGCTTGAAGATATTAAATGACTCGTTGGTAGAAGATCTGGGAGTCAAGACTCTATGAACTAACTCCAAAACATGTGCTTAAATGCCATTAAACTTGCAGAGATGCTGGCAGAAAAGACAGAGTATGGCATCGGCTGAAAGCATGGTAACGATAATAGCAACTTCTTGCGTGGCACATATAATGAGCCAGCCCCATTCTGGGTGTTTGTATGAGTTGACAACACAAACCACAACAACCCTTTGAGGCCGTGACTGTTATGAACACTCCCACCTACAGGAGGGGAAAGTGAATCATGGTGAATTTAACTTGTCCAAGGGCTCTGGTCCATAAATAGTGGAGCTAGAATGCTCTTAATGCTACCCTGCCCTCCTCCCACCTGAGCCAGGACTAGGAAGTTTCTTTTTCAGTGGTTTCTATATTCAGCATTTGTTACTCCCCACCTAGGAGTCTCAGAAAGAGATAAGCCCTTTTCCCCATGGCTCGCCACACAAACTCTTGCCAAAATCACAATTTGATAGGGGGTGGGAGACCCTTGACCCTGTGGTAGCTGGGTTTTTTCCCTTCCCAGTTCCAATTCCATCTAACAGGCACATTGCTTCTCAGGGGTGATGAACATGGTCCTCAGATATAGACACTGGTCACACCAGCCAGCCCCTCCCCAGAGCACCAGCCCCTGAAACCTGGCTCTGCCTCTCGGCCACTTCACTCTAGTCTCAGACAAGGGCAGCTATTTTGGGTGAGAAATGGGGCAGGCAGAAAAAATTTCATTCAAGCAATTAAAGAATCACTGCATTTTTCATGATTAACTTCATGTTCACAGATTGAATGCAAAAAGCTGTTAGCAGAGCATTTCCATTTCTGTACCTGACATGAGCAATGGGAATATTTGTTCTGCCCGGGAGGATTACACCTTCCATTAATCTCAGTTTTATTGAAAGTTTAAATAACAGACAGACACAATGTGATCAATTAGCAGTGTAATTCCAAGGAGATGTCATAGTAAAATTAAATCTCGAGCACATTCGCGGCAAAGATGCCTGCAAGTTCTCTCCAGTCTCCCTTCATCATCACAGTGTGTATATTTTAATTGAAAGTTTATTCTGCTATGTGCCTCATCTACTAAATTTTAATTTAACATTGTAATGAGGAGGGTGTTTCTGAGGAACTCTTCACAGACAAGTTGAGGAGGTTCTACAAATTAAGAGAACTAGTGAATTTGTAGTACTTTCCAGGCAGCTATGGGAGGAGAAGAGACCCTCAATACTCTGGAGGAGGCTCTAGGGTCTGGAGAACCAGCCCAGGGGACATTTAGCATCTGTGGTTGCTGAACAAAAAGGGAACCACACCATAAAAGCAGCAAGGGTCCCAAGTGGCTGGGATCTCAGGTCAAGAGCAGCAAGCAAAGAAAAGGGGTGCATTTCTTTTCCCTTCTCCTGCCTCCAGACTCCATCTAGTGCCCCCTAATGGCAATTCCACTAGAGAACCAGCTGGCAAAGTAAAAATGACATTTGCAGTTTCTGCCCCAGCTTTGCAGAACAGAATATGGAAAGGCAGGTCTGAAGATGAGAGGCAGTAACTTAGTATACAACACAACACTTGGGATCATCCCTTTGCCTCTCTGACCTTTAGCTTTCTCAACTGCAAAATGGAGCTGATAATACCCAGTTCTCAGGGTTGTGATGAGAATCCAGCAAGATGGAGACAGGTTGGGAGTTGGTTAGAGGGTGCAATCTAAAGGTGGGAAGAACTGTTCTTTTCCACTGCTTCTCAGAAAGATCACAAGAGAGATTTTCTAGAAGGGAGGCTCTCCTTATTTGAGGGTCATCTCAAACCAACGAATGATCCATGTAGTCATGTAGCTGAGGTTTCAGAAAGACCTTCAGAGGTGATTAGAAGCTCAGGCTGAGGGAAGAGAAAAATGGAGGGATAGAGCCTGCATTGTTCCCAACAGCAGAACCAAAACAGGGTATCAGTCTGTTGTGTTTCATCAAAGCCATAAGTCAATCATTACATGGGCCATTTCACTGGAGCCTGGAATTTATACTCCATCAGACTGTGTCTAACTTACTTCTATAACCCAGTAACCTGTGCAGGACCTGGCCTCTGGCATGCACTCACTGTGTTGCGGATTGGAAATCATGGGAATTAGAGAACTGTAGGCATTTGGTGCACTAGTGACAACTTTTGGTGAAAAGCGGTATAGCAATCCAGCTCTATTAGACCCTACACAAGCCCAGAATTGAGTAAATCTCAGGAAGCTACCAATGTAGAATCAAAGAGCTTCCAACAAAGAAGGGGGAATGCTAATGTTCAGGATTTAAAGTTATATGGCAAAGGTAAGGCAAAGGATGCTGTATCTGACTTTATTGCCTCCCACTCTATCCCTAGTTCACTCCAGTCACACCACAATGCCTTACTGCCATTCTTCAAACATACCAAACAGGCTGTCACCTCATGCCCTTTGTCCTTGCTGTTCTCTTTGCCCAAAATGTTTTCTCATTAGACCATGGCTTGCTTCATGGTCCCCAGTCAAATGTTACCTCCTCATATGAGACCTCTCTGACCACTGCATTTAAAATAGCAACAATTTCTCTCACTCTTGTTTCATTTGTATTTATTGCATTTATTACCTGCCATGGCCACATTATTATAGAGAGAAAGAGAGACATTATATATATATATATATATATATATATAATGTCTATGTCTCCACAATACAAATTCCCTGAGGGTAAATGTCTTTATTGTTTTCTATCATATCCCCAGTACCTTACATAATATAATAGTCACTCAAAAAAGTACATGTTGCATTATTGAAAAAAAAAAGACTGTGATGTGACTTAACGATGGCACTTTGTGAAGGTGATCTCTACACTTCCTAATAGATTTGCTATGAGTTGTGCTATGAAAACATTTCTCAGCTGAGCCTTGGCAAGGATTTCTGTGAGAAAGGAGTCCCATAATCTGGAAATTGGGGGTCCCTCAATGTAATGGGTTCTGCCTTTGGCTTTCCCTAAACATCTCTTTTGAACATCATTGGTGAAGTATGCTCCACAGCCAAGAAAAGAATCTATGTCTTTGGTGGAGGGAGTGAGTGTGCCTTGCTCTCCTATCATGGGTAAAAGAACAGCAAAGAAGCCACTAGTACAACCTAAGACCTCAGAAACTAGTGGCCACAGACCCTGAGAACTCTGGAATAGTCTGTAGAGCATTTGTCAGTGGCCCATACTTGTTACACATTTTGCACATTTATTATATTGTTCTTCTGTGTGTCCTCACAAGGAACAGTCATTGAATTCTCATGATAACACATCTCTGGTTTAATAATAGAAGTTAATGGAGAACTAAAATTCCCTTTACAAAAATTTGCTTTGCCATCAACTTGGCTAAAATAGAACTCATTCTATAAAGCAATAACCATCTGAATTTGCTATCATCAACACCCAGCCAGTCTAATCTATATCGTTCCAGAGAGCTAAAAAGCAAATATTTGATAATCTGGTAGCACAGAAGATTTTTGTAACAGTTAAGGCTAGAACGCACATGGAGGTCAGCAATATGTCCTCTTGATTGTGGTTTATAAGACACAAGCAAGAAAGGTGCCTAAGGATGTAGAACCTTCTTTTAGAAACTCCAGTCTAAGTTTACCAAGTCAAGGTCTAGCTTATCAAGTCCATCAGATTCTGGACTGGATCTCCTGACTGAGCCTCCAGAGTCGGTGGCTGCAGCAGGATCATGTGCCCCAGTACATGACCACACTAGCTACAAAGGCAAGTAGAAAGGGGAAAAGAAGCAGGTCTCTTTATCCCTAGCTCCCTTCTTCTCCCCAAAGCACATACAGCTGCACCTCACAGGTGACACATCTTCCAACCCTCTGGCCCAGGAACTCTCTGAATCTTTGATTTGTTTGGCTTCCGCTTGGGTTCCTCCTCAGAATTTTCATCCAGGGCAGCAGAGTCTGCTCCCTAGTGGTCCTTGCAGCCACACCTTCCCACTGGCATCTCACATCACGGGCCTCACATATCTGCTATTTTTTGGTTTCATCTTTAATCACTTGTACTGTGCTCTGGCCTTACAGGAAATGTTTCTCACATCAAAATTTTTCATCAGGTCTCTGATTTTCCTATCAGAAATGTCATTCTGACATTTTAAATACCAACGAGTCTTGCCCATAAGATAGCTTTGATCTGGTCTTACTCTGTGAGAAGGGACTTCAATTATGACCACCAGGTCTGTCAAGAGCTTGGCACAACACATACCCCTCTCAAGAAGTGTGCCAAATACCCCACTGCACCCAGCCCTGAGGACTGGCCCCCATGGCTTTTCCCTCTGGCTTCCTCCAGAAGCCTCTCTTCCCCATCACAGCCTCTGCCCTACCCCATTATTGTACCAAGAACCTCCCCAAGGTCAGACCAAGCCACATCCATCTCACCATATGAAAAACAAAGACATGCTCAAGATCAAGAGGCCCAGGAAACAGGAATCCTATGTCCCAGGATACAGAAGCCAAGCAGAGATGATGCAAAGGAAGAGACCCAAATGAGTCCTGTCCCAGTGTTGTGGGCAGGAAACACAGGGCACCCCAAAGTCTAGCCACAGTGGTAAGACATTACCACCCATAGGCCTAAAGGAGAAGAAGAAAGAAAGAAGGTGATTAGAGCCAGTGGGAGCTGACATTGGCTGACATTGAAGAACAACACCAACAGCAGGACATGGAAGAATCCAACATACCTCATTCATATTCTCTCTCTCTCTCTCTCTCTCTGTGTGTGTGTGTGTGTGTGTGTGTGTGTGTGTGTGTGTGTGTGTGTGTATGTCTTTCCCGGTTCTCCAGTCTTCTATCAGTGCCTCACAGATAACTAGTCAGCAAGGAACCTCTGGGTGATGTCCTCCACATGGGTCAGCCTCTTAGGACATAGCACAGGTCAGGAAAGCAGGAAAGGGTAGGCATAGAACTCAAGTGTAGGGCGGGGGTAACAGAATAGCAAGCACAAGCAAAGTTCAAATATAAACATCTGCCACCTGCCTCTCTCTCCTCTGAAACTGGTATGCCCACCCACTACCCATCACTCCTTTTCCTGCTTTCACAATCTCAATCCATCTATTCTAGCTCAGGTCTGCACTGACAAAACTGAGGGTGCAGAATCTTTCCATCTCTCTCCTTCATCTTGTTAATATTTTCTATTCTCTTTTGACAAAGATTTCTCTCATTCTCATACACTTTTTACCTAAGTCCCTGATCCAAGGCACCTTTGCAGAGCCTAAAGTCACTTTGGTGATGGCAGACAAAGAGGAAGGAGGAAAAGCACACGGGATCCTCTCCTAAAATTCAGGATCTAAGAGCCTAGGGTAGGTACAGGACTCTACTATGTCCCCTTTGCAAGTCAGCTAGAACCATGGAAGCCCAGGCTGTCTCCACCTGGCAGCAACAAGCTGGGTGCTAATTCTGGCCCTGCCGCTAGCTCACTTTCAGCGGGGTTATTCCCCTCCCACTTATATACTGCTCAAATGAGCTTCCTTCTAAAATAATATCCAGGAAAGGAGTCAGAGGACTGCAAGAAGCTGTTGTTGTTCCCTTGGAGTAACTTAGTTCATGGCAAACCCAGCACAACTGCCCCAAACACCAGCACTCAGAGAACATGCACCCAACTGAATTAAATCCTGTAGAAACCCCAAGGGGGGCCTCCACTTTGTCATACTCCCCACTGTCAAGGGGAACCTCAATCCCACTCTTCTCCCTTACAATACAGCACATTCCTGTGTTATCGGAGCTCACAGGCAGGGTTGCCTATGAAAAAGGACCCTTCCTGACCATGGTGCAAATTCACAGACTTGCTTGACAGCTAACAAGCTCTGTGGCCAGGAAGTACAACAGAGTGAAGGCCCATTACGGCATAGAAGAGCCTCCTACAAAGGGCTTAAACGTGCTAACAAGCCATTGCAGAAGGGCAGGGATCCCCTAATGGCCCACCTGCTGTCAGAGAGGCAGCAAAAGGCTGAAAGCCCGAGGCTGCAGCTTGGAGATGTTTGTCAAGAATCTTCCTCGTTCAGATCTATCTTGTTGACAGAAAAAGGGGAGGGGGCATCTCTAGGCAAGGGGACAAGTACACCCATCAGGCAATTTTTGTAAAGTACAGCTCTGGTTGACTTTCCATCCCCTCCTCAAATACCTTTAGTGATTCCCCATGACCTGAAAAATAACATACCAACTTCTCCCCACCTGACCATCAGAAAAGCCTACTTCTGCAATGCCAGGTGTCACAGAGGGCAGTTTGTGGGACATGCATGGTGGAGCTACCCAGGCACTTCTTAGAGGGCTGATTCGTATGCTTCCTTCCAAGTTCTTGAATTATAATTTTGGGGGCAGGGTGAGGTGAGATTCTTTCCTGGGTGATTCTCAACAAATTCACTCATTCACTCACCCGTTCATTCAGTCAATAAGTATTCAGTGAGCAGTTTCTCTGTACAAAGGCACCATGCTAGGTGCTGAGGAGGACGGGTAGGAAAAAGGCATTCACTCTCTGTTCTTTCTGGAGGAGCTGCCACGGACAGACGCAAACTAAATAATCATACGTGTGAGCTCCGCACTTAGTCTGGGTACCGTAGGCACCATTCTAAGTGCCTGTGACGGCTGCACAATGAGGGTTGAAAGCCCCACTTTAGAGTCAAACGCAGGCTTCTCTTGGCTCTACCTCTAACTGTGAACCCTGGGTAAGTTACTGCACTTCTCCAGGTCTCAGTTTCTTCCTCTGTGAAATGGGGCTAATGACACATGCCTAATGATTTTGAGAAGTGAGTGAGATAACACAAGTGAAGCACTTATCACTATATCTGGCACTTCATAAGTGTGTAATAAATGTTAGGGGGCTATGTGGCAGCAGGACTAGTATTTGCTGCACTGCAACATGCCATTAGTATATGCACAGTGAAGTTTTAGTGGAGTTGAACTGAACTTCTACAACTGCTCCTAATTACATTTTCTAATGTGCTACTTATTTGAGGAGAATTTCACTTGGGTATCATAGTCACTTCCTTCCTTTCTTTTGGAGGTAACCACTTTAAACCTAACAAGGACCAGGATGTATCCCTAGACTTTGGTAGGTTGAGATTGCCTCATGACCTTGGTCAACTCACTTGCCCGTGGGGCAGTGGCCTTCTCATCCAAAGATAGAGGAAACTGGACTAATTGATGGCTAAGATCCTCAGAATGGATTCCAGTTTCTTGTTTTGCCAGATTAGACATTTTTAAAATCTATAATTGTTAGTATTTTATTTAAGAATGATATTATAGCATTAAAAGAGTAGGAAGGATATCATTTCAGAAAAAAAGGACACCTTCTTAAAAAAGAAATGTTAGCAACATTGCACATATGTGAATGACATGGACATTTGGTCTCACTTTGACTAGCTGATAAAAGATTCCCTCACAGACCACCCATTTCAGAGATCCATGGTTGGAACAGATGACCTAATCTGATGATGACAATAATGATGATGATGACAAGGTTGACGACAACAATGACAATGGTGATACCTACAGTAAATACATTGCACTCAGTATATTCCATGCGCTGTTCTAAGCACTTTATATATATGTATATAACTTAATTATATAACTAAGCACTTTACACATATATTAAATTTTAGATATATATGACTATATAATATATAGTCAGGTAATGCTGATCATAACCCTATGAAGTGGCTCTATTATTGGCCTCATTTTGCAGAAAAAGTAACTTTCCTAAGGTCTCACTTGTAGAAAGCAGTTAGTTGGAATCTGAGCCCTACTCTTAACCATATCACTCCACAAATAGGGAAACTGAGGCCCAGAGACAAAAAGGAATTGCTCGAGATTACAAAGTAAGGCAATACGAGCATCCCCCACCTTCTGACTTTTCACTGAATCACACTGTGGTTGTTTGATCCTGCCTTCCATGAGTTCACACCCAGTTCCCCTCAGAGAGCTGCACATTCCATGCTTGGCCCCTTGGAATGAACTTCCTGAGGGAGTTGAAACAATTTTTTGAAAAGAATCAACTCATCATTTGGATGGTTTGACAGTTGTTTTTGCCAGATTATTCCATCCAGCGGCTCAGGTTGACTGATTGAGGCAGTCAGCTGGTCTATTCGTCTGGACCTTTGCCTTGCCACCAGGCGGGAGGAGCTGCGATGAAATGGGCTGAGGATCTAGCTCCCCCAGACAGAGAAGAATAACGTCCAGTTAATCACCTCAAAGTCATTGAACACACAGCCATCTGGCTTTTCCACAGAAATCCATGACGAAACTTCATTTCAGCCTTACCTGGAAGTCCAGGTTAGTCCCCCCTGGGTGCTGAGAGAGAAAGGCAATGTTTTCCTTTCCTCTCTTCTTGTCTCCAGCTCTTTAGCCCATATTTACTGAGCTTCCGCTGTGTGTCAAGGACCCAGAGATACACTGGAGCCAGACCTGGAGGGACTCACAACTTGGAAGGAGAAACAGATAAACACACAATCACCATAACACCATGTAGCAGGTGTCCTAGCAAACAGGAGAACTAACATGTGGCAGCACCAAGGAAGAAACATCCATATCAGTGTGGCGACTTTAGAGAGGATATTCCTCCTGGAACTTGAAGAATGAGTAGACAGGTTAGGCTAAGGTAAGACCATCAGCAGAGTGTTCTCTGTGGAGTCCAGCAGAGCTAGCAGAGACATGGAACCTTCCAGTATCAGAAGCACTCTTCCTTCCCCTAGGGGATGGTCAGCCTCTCCTCCTGTCACCCATGAAAGACGCAAGTTTCCCAACTGGACCAGGACAGGACACTACTCAGAGGGGGCTTAATGGTGGGGAACAGTGAAGAGACACAAATGGCTGAACGGCAGGACAGCTTCCTCAGTCAAGAGTCTTCTTGTATTGTACTAAGAGTCACAGAAGCATAAAACAGGCAATTTGAATCTGACCTCAGAGGTTACTCTTCTATGCTGGGAAGTAGCAATCTGGCCCAGTAGAAATAACAGTTCTTTAAATTTGCCTAACATTATATAGTTACACTTCATTTCATTTGGCTGGTACCTGCAGATGTAATCAGTGTTCACATTCACCCTAGTGATTGCCCAAAGTAATCCACCGTGTGACTTGATGTAAACCATGCATCCAGCCACCAGCCAGTAATTTTTCCCCTAATCTTTTGGTGCCCATGTGGCCAGAGCCTCTGGGTTTGAGCTTTGGGGGAGCCAAGATTCCATTCCTTAGGCAAGAGAATAAACCGCCCTGAGTAACTGAAGGGAATCCAAGATAATAGGCAGTCTTAATGAACAGCTCACACAGCACCCAGCTCAGTGGAGCACAACGGAGCTGGCAGGAAATGTCTCATCTCCAAACACAAACGCAGTGTCCAGCAAAAATCAGGCAGCACCAGGGATATGCTTGATTGAAAAAGAGAAAAATGACTGTGACTAGAGGGAAAAACTCCCAATTACTCCAAACCTGGCAATTGATCCTTCTTGCACAAATGGAACACCAGCCAGGCATGGACAGTCTAGGGATCTCTTGGGGGGGGTTGCTAGTGAAAGGAGCTTCCAGACTGTTAGTTACACATCCCTATGGAGCTTGAGGGACACAGTGGACTAGTGTTTGACTCGTGTCAGCATCATAGCTAGCAGAGGTGAGATGACTTAGAGTTGTCTTAAAAGAAATTTCCCCAAGAGGGCTGCCTGGAGGGGCATGAGGACCCCAAAAGACTGTATGAGGAAGAACATCACCAGGAATCAGAGGCCAAAGGGAATGTCATAAACTGCCTGTGGTAATGGGCCAGTGAAAGAGACCCCAGAACTGAGTTGAGGGCAATATGTTGAATTACAGGTCCCAATTATTCACTCCTTTATAACAGAAGGATACAGTCACAGCCTGGCTATGACTTCATGGTGCGCACACATGACTGCCATGCTCCACATCTCTGAGTTGAGCCAGTGCTGGCTATGGCCAATGGAGTGATCCTGGAGCAGAGAAATATGAGAAGACAGGGCTGCCAGTGTGCTTGCATGGTGGCTGGGCTTGCCCTCTTGTGTTCTAGTGATCCATCTTGAGAAGACTATGCACAGGTGGCCACTAAACCTGGGTCTGAGCCCCAGAGTAAACATGGAGAGGCCATGAACTAGAGCCACAGCTTCCAGCCACAGCCAACCAGACGTACAGCCTGAAGCAGACCCACCAGTCAGCCAAGCCTATCTAGATCTGCCAAGTTGCTGTCAACCTGCAGACCCATGACCATGAAAATAAATGCTGGTTTTAAGCCACTGAGTTTTGGAGCCACTTGTTATGCAGCATTATCCAGCACAGGTTGATGGTACCAGAGGTCTGAAAACTTTCAGAAGTACCCATAAGAGAAAGGGTCAGCTGTATACAGTAACCAACACCAGAGAAAATAATTGCTAGATACTCCCCTAGTTGTGAAGACCAGTCCAGCCATCTTCCTCTTCTTACCCCAGCCCACCCTCACCCCGGCCCCACTCAGGTGCCTCATTAGCTAGTGGGATAAGGAGGAGAGTGTGAAAAAGTATGAGGGTTAGTTTTATGTATCAACTTGGCTAGGCTACAATCACGTTATTCAGTTAAACACTATTCTGTGTGTTGCTATATTTTATAGATGCAATTAAAGTTCGTAATCAGTTGACTTTTTTTTCATAACCAGTTAATTTTAGGTAAGGAAGTCTATCCTAGATAATCTGAGTGGGCCTGATTTAATCAGTTGAAAGCTTTAAGAATAGAGCTGAGATTCCCTAAAGAAGAAGAAACTCTACCTACAGATAGCAGTGTCAGTTCATGCCTGCAAATTCCACCCTGCCTTTCCTGACAGTCTGCCCTACAGATTTTAGACTTGCCTAACCAGCCGCTACAATCACATAAGCAATTCCTTGCAGTGAATCTCCTAATATGTATCTCCTATTGGTTTTTTACTCTGGTAGAATTCTGACTGATACAGATTTTGGTACCTAGAAGTAAAGTGCTGCTGTAACAAATACCCAAAAATGTTGAAGTGGCTTTGGAACTGGGCAGTGGGCAGGGGTTTATTGAGGTAAACAATAGAAAAAACCAAGATTGTTTTGGCCGGACTGTCAATAGGAGGATGTATGTTAAAGACTGCCAGTGAAGGACCAGTAAGAAAACCCATATCATTCAGAAAGCATCCAAATCATTGTAAACAGTCTTGGCAGAAACATGACTGTTAAAGATGCTTCCAGCAAGGGCTCAGAAAAAAAGGAGGAAGGTGTTCTTAGAAACTGGGGGAAAGGGGATCTTTGTTACATAGAAGCAGAAAGCTTAGCTGAATGGTGTCCTACAGTCATGAGGAAAGCAGAACTTGTACAAGATGAACTTGAATGTGTAGCTGAGGACATTTTCAAGCAAGGTGTTGAAGTCTTAGCTTAGTTTCTTCTTGCTGCTTATGGTAAAATGTGAGAGGAAGGGTATAAACTGAGGAAAGAACAGTTAAGAAAAAGGATTTGGGATCCTCAGTCTATGACATTAAAAAATACACTAAAAATTAAAGAAGTCATTGTCAAGAAAACATGCACTGGAATGAAGATGTGACAATAGAAGAAGATGTCAGAGTGATGTCGGGCCACAAGTCAAGAAATGCAGGCAGCCACTAGAACCTGAAAAAGGCAAGAAGACGATTCTTTTCTAGAGCCTTCCACAAGGAATGCTGTTTTGACAACCCATTTTGAACTTCTGAACCATAAGATAATAAATCTAGAATTTATTATCTAGAAGAAATGTGTGTTGCTTAAGCCAATGAGTTCATGATAATTTATTATAGCAGCAATAGAAATCTAATACAGAGGATAAAGAGAGAAAAGTCTCCCCCAATTCTCTTTTCTGACTGAGAGCTTTATTTTTTTTCCTCTTTATTTTATTTTAAATATGTGGAGTACAAGTCAGAATTAGGTATATAAGTGGTCTATGTATAGGTGAAGTTTGGGCCTCCACTGGTCCTCACTTCCCCTGGTTTAGGATCAGGTACTCTTATGTTATGTGCCTCCTCTCTCCATCACCCACCCCCACGTCCCACTCCCTCCCCTACTGCTGATCCCTTTCTTGTAGTATTTTAATAAATGCTCAGGACCCACTTATGAGAGTTGGTATCCAGTTCTTTGTTTCTGTGATAGATCACTGAGTATGATAGACTCTAAATCTATCCAAGTTGTTGATTGCAAGCTTTAGATTATGTTTGGAGCTTTGGATATTACCCCAGATTGGACATTTCTAATTACTCAACTGAGACTGTCCAAAGGTCCAGGTGATCAGAGGACATTTTATTATCTAAGTGCAGTCACAGAAGTGTGGGGCCTTCTGGAGATCTCCTCAGGACAGGGAAAGCCAGCCCCACAAAGTAGAACCACGTGGGTTCACAGCAAAAATAACTTGCCACATGAAGAGTTGCTTTATAAAGGCATCCAAGACTCTTGCTCTTTCCAGAAAATAGTAGTGCTTGGACATTTCAGTGAAGGAGACAAAGCCATAAATTTGATCCCAATAAGTCAGGAACATGGGGTAGTGGATGGCCTCTAGGGATATGCATCCAGTGCTCAGTACCTCTTGGGATACAGATACCATCCCCATGGCCACAGCCGGATCTCATCAAAGAGAAGGGTGAAGAGGAAGGTGAAGCCACGTCACATCAGCACAATGTCCTCACATTGTGAACCTGGCTTCCTGGTTTCTCATTCCTTGAACTCTCTGTGTCTTTCAAATGAATGCCACTTTTAGTCCCTGTATTAAATCTTCTCTGAGCTGCACCCACATGGAGGGGTTAAGTCACAGGAATATTCTCATGTCCAGGAGTAGATGGTAAATAATTAGCTAGGGTCCCACCCACTCAGTCCAGGTCTAGACTCAGAGGTCAAATTCACTGACCATGAAAGAGTTCCCTTGGGATGCCATAAGGCACAGACATAGACTTCACACAGCAAAGTCGAGGCTGCATGGTTTTTACATTTGGATGGGATATGGGTTTCTACATCCAAACTGCCACTTCCTAGGTGTGTATCTTCAACAAAGGACTGAACTTCTCTGGCCTTCCTCTCCTTATTACGAGGGTCATAACACCCACCTATTGGAGCTCTAATGAAGGTTCAAGGTGACAGCACTAAGGGAGTGATAAATGTTCAGTAAACAGTAGCTGGAATAATAATTAATATTATGATTAGCCAGATCCATCCCCACCTGCACCCAAACCTGCACCTGCACCAGAGCCGTCCTCCACCTGCACTACAGTGCCATGGCCACCTCTGCCTCCACCATTCTCACCAGCCCCATTGCCCAGCTAATACAAGGACTTTCCTCCTGAAAGCCCCATGACCATAAACAGTTAATGTGATTATTGCATTTAGCCCACACTTGCAATAGCTTCCTCTCTTTAATCACTTTGAAGATGTTTCAGATTCCTTTCCAACGTGACTGAAATCAAAGTGGCACCTGTGAAGGCAGAAAGCCTGACTGCTGGTGTGAGGTGGAGCTGTAAAACAGTCAGGTTTGATGGGGAGAAATTATGTCTTTCTTAATTCCTTTTACCCTATAATTACCAGGCGCAACCACGTGGGTTCACAGCAAAAATAACTTGCCACATGAAGATGTTATCTACAGAATCCTAGTATGAGTCCCCGCACAAGACCCTCAGGGAAGGCTGCCACGCAGCCTCCGCCCAGGCATCTGTGCAGGGCTATGGCCCACCATCCTCACCAGCTCTCCAAGACCACCTACCCCCAACCACTGAAGGTCAAGCCCAAGGCATCATCTCTGCCTCATCTTCTCCTCTCTCTGCAGCATTTGACCAGTTATCCCCTTATTCTTCACACCTTTCCCTGGCTTGTCTTCCCTATTGCTTGCACTCTCGGTCTCCTTCATACCTCTCTTTCCTCCTCCCTTTCACCCCTAGACACTGGTCTCCCTGAGACCTTATTAGCATCTCACTTTGCTACTTTATCCTCTCCTCCCCCTCTTTCCTTTTCCTCTCTTCCTTTCCTTAACTCTTCACTCCCATTCTTCCAGATAGCAGGTTTCCCCTGCAGACTTTCAAACCCACAGCTCCATTTAAAATCTTCAGATTCCAGAAACCGAGCTTCCAGCTGCTGCTGCTGGCTTAGTGTTTCCACTGGGATGCCCCGCTGGGTCCAAACCTGCTCCCTCCTGATTTCTCTCTCTCCAAGTAAGGACTGCACCACCAAGGCTTAAATCTCCAGCGCTTCCCCACCTTGTCTTTCTCCTCACGTCCAGATCCCATCTGACTCTGCCCACGCAGAAGCTATCATCTTGTGGCTTAGAGGAAATTGCCAGAGCTTTTGAGTCATAGGCATCCGAGTTCAGATCCAGGCTGGGAGGCTTCAGGTCATGTGACTTTGGTGTCCTTATTTATAAAATGGCAAGGAAAATTTTTATCTCCCAGCATGGGTTTTAAAAACTAAATTTACAGTATATGATTATGGTTAACACATCCTTCACACCTCCCTTCCTCTCCTGCCCTACTTCTGACACTATTTGTACTGAGTCCATAGCAATAATCTCAGAACATGTCTGTCTGCCCTAGACACTCCCTTTCCACCCATCGTCTATACCCTGTCAGAAGTCTCATGCTAAAACTCAGCTCTGAACCCATCACCTCCTGTTTAGAATCCTTTGGTGGCTACCTGTGGCTCACAGGTTCAAGTTTAAAGCAGAAGACACATGAACGTGATGGCATGAGAACGAATTGACTATGGGATCATCCAGATTAATTTCAAATCCTCATCTCCCAACTAACAGTTAAGAATTGGGGCCTCAGTTTCCTCAACTGTTTTATCTGGGAATAATAATAATAATTCCTTATCGTAAAATGAATGAACTGTGGAACGTGCCCAGTGGGGTTGCATAACATAACAGGTGGGTCCCTGTTCCTCTATAACCCTCACCTCCCCCCATACGGTCAACCCCAACCAGATCATTTTTGGTCTTCTGTGCTTCTGCTTATCCACTCACCTCTCAATGTGTATGCATCATCTTTTATGCTTTTGGAAAGCAAGTGATGGTTTAAACTTCTGTCCGCATGTTGAGGGACTGACTGAGCTGGCCAACTAAGAGCACCATGGGTAAGCGGGTTGCCGCAGAGTGTGTGATGTTATTCACGGCACAACTTGGAAATATTTCCCCACGACAGTGACTGCCTCCCTGGGGATGGGACATTGTTCTTCATGAACTCCTTTACTGCCCAAGATATTTTCTTCTTTTTTAAAAAAGATAATTAATTTACTTATTTTATTTTAAGATGTGGGGTACAATTCAGGATTAGGTGTTTTCTTTTTTAATTTTTAAAGGAAACCTCTGGATGAAGAAACAGCAAAAGGTGGCCATGGCATCTGTGGAGGAAACACAAGGGCTATAAGCCCCATTGAAGAAGGACACATCCCAAGAGCAAGAATTCCTACAGAGAGAAGATGCTGGTTAAAAGATCAGGGCCAGCATGGCTGGTCGATTTTTGTTGCTTGATTCACTAGTAAATAAACCTACATGTCTATTTTTCCCTAAGAATTTTTTACATACTATTCATTGCTTAATGCCAAATATCCAAAGAGTGGGAAAAAAAATGTCTGTGATTCTTGCTTTTTCTTTCTTCTGAGAAAAATATGGTTTTGATTTAAGCCTGGTTTCAATTGCCCGTGGCACCTTAAGACTTGAGGAGAGGAATGTGAATGTGACTCCAGCCTACACTTGCCCTACTCACCTACTCAGAGCATTCCTCTCCTCTGCCCAAGGTCTGCCTTCTCGTGTCCAATGAAACTGTCCCACTCCTTTCTCTCAGCCCACCACACATTGCCTGGAAATGTGTCTGGACACTTCCCACATTTTTTTTCCTATTATACTTCTAAGGGTCTCTTTTTTTGTTGTAGTAAAATACACATAACACCAAGTTTACCATCTTAATCATTTTTAAGTATGCAGCTCAGTAGCATTAAATACACTCACATTGTACAACCATCACCATCATTCACCTCCAGAACTCTTTTTATCTTGCAAAACTGAAACTCTGTACCCATTAAACAGCAACTCCCCATGGCCCACTTCACCCAGCACCTAGCAACCACCACTCTACATTTTATCTCTATGAATTGGACTGCTCTAGGAACCTCATATAAGTGGACTCATTCGGTCTTTCTGTGTCTGACTTATTTCACTCAGCATAATATCTTCAAGTCTCATCCAAGTTGTAGCCTGTGTCAGAATCTCATTTATTTTTAAGATTGAATACCACATTCTGTTTATCCACTGATAGGCACTTGAGTTGCTTCCATCTTTCTAAAACTGAGGTAAGATAAACATATATAATTTACCATATTTACCATTTTTAACCTTCTACCTTTGGGCTCTTGTGAATAATGCTATGAGCATGGATGTGCAAATCTCTGTTCAAACCCCTGCATTTGTTCCTTTTGGGTATATACCCCAAAGTGGAATTGCTTTCCTCATTCTGTGTTGCATCACGGTTAAAGGGTTACACATCTTCCCCCTTCACCCTCCACCCCCAAAACAGCAGGTCCTTCAATGTGGCACAAACCCTTCCTGTAACACCAGTCACACTGTCTCTCATTTTGGTGCACACCTTTTCATCTGTCTGTGGGTGACCTAAGTTGGCCTGAGGCAAAGCAGTTAGTAGAGTCTTGCTGATTTGAAGAACCCAGTCTACAGTGTATATCTGCCTGTTGGTCATTCTCTTAGGCCAAAGTCTTTCCTCGATCTTAAATACAGAAGGAAACCAAGATTTGCACATTTTTTTAACTACCCTAGACACTCAATCTCATCCCTCGTGCTCCCAGGTGCATTTTTTTCCTGGCTGGAAATAATTCTGGCTGGAAATAATTCTGTCATTCCGGGCTCTTGGAGGCTGCCCTGAAAGTCTCACTTGCTGATAAAGCACCCTTTTGGTAAGGCAGGCAGAAAGGACCAGAAAACAGGTCAGAAGCCCGTGGGGTGAAGCAGTGCTCTCCCAGACCATCTGTGCAGAGGACAGAGATTGGGAGTGGTTCAAGTGCGCAGGGACACCCAAATGTGGCCATCTCCCAAGGGATTGGGAAGGGAGAGGTAAGCTCAGGCACACTCTCGAGATTTCCCTGAACCCTGCACTCCCTGATTCGAGAAAAAAAACTATATCAAGCTCAACCTGGGCTGTTTACCACAATAAACTGATACCAAACATAGGTTGAAGAGGAATCAGAAAGTCTCAACTGCACAGGGATGGGAAGAACACCAGGCTAGGAGGCAGACAGCACCAGGAAGAATTGTTTTCACCATGGCCCCAGTCCTTCCTCTGTGCCCTGGCACAAGGTGACCTTGCAGCCCCTCCCTTCAGGAGGCGGAGCCTATTTTCTGTCTCTTTGAATCAGTCTTGCCTGTTACTTGCCTTGACCAATAGAATTCAGTCCAAAATACACCTGGGTCTTCTGGACCAAATCTTAAGGGGCCTTGCTCTTGCTGCTTTCACCCTCATTCTGCCCTGAGACGGCTGTGTAAGAAAACTGATTGGGAGAGGCCACGTGGGGGTGAACCGAGGAGCCCACCTGACAGGCAAGATTAACTACCAGAGTTGTGTGTAAGACCATCTTGGGCCCTCCAGCACCACCAACCTTTCAGGGAACACAGTGAGCCAGGCAACACCATCAGAGGAAATGCCAGACAATCCACAAATCAAGAGAAATCAAAAGTCACTATTGTTTTAAGTCACTAAGGTTTGGTAAGAGGTGGTGGTTACAAAACAATGGTTAATGAAGGGAAGCTGAGCTTATATTCCCCCTCCACCATTAACCCACTGCTGGTAAAACATTTGTGGTTTCTCTGCTTCTGTTTCTCCTGCAATAAAATTAAAGGAATGAAGGATCAGAGAGCAATAGGAAAATCACAGGCTTTAGAAATCATCAACTAGAAGCTCAGTTCTGTCATGTATTACTTGTGTGACCTTAGACAAGTTATCGAACCTCTCTGAGTCTCAATTTTCTCATCTTGCACATATGAATAATAATATCTGATTATACTTATTGAAATAAAGCATATGTCACATAGTTGGTGCTCAATACATAGCCATATCTTCAGGGAAGTAGGATTATGGTTAGGCACTCTGCAGCCTCACTATCTGGGTTTGAATCTCATTGTACTACTTTCTAGCTGTGTGTTTTTAGGCAAGGGACTTACCAACTGAGTCTCAGTTACTTCATATTATTATTAGATGATAATTGTACCTAGCTCATAGAGTTGCTGTGAAAAATCTTAGAGTTTACGTTTGTAAAGTGCTTAGAGCTGAATCTGGCACATAGCAGGTGGCTCAATAAATACCATCAATGTGGGGCATTTGTCTGTTTGTCCATAGAACACATTCCACATGCCATCCACTTGACCTTCACCAGATCAGGGACAGAGGTGAGGAAACATGTCAGATGGCTTGCCAGTTGACTCATGCAAAATCAAAGAGCTAACAAACAGTGTAGGAAAGATTCAAACTCAAGTCTACAGGACTCTGAGTTCAGATAGATCAGCAAAATTCAACACCATTTATTATATGCCTGGCCCTGTGCTGAGCTCTGGATCTACAAGAATAAATGGAACCTTTTCACATCTTCAAGTCTTCTTGGGAAGACAAACATGGGCAAAATTATAGTGTGATACGGGCTGTACAGTGGGCAAGTGGAGCCCTTAACTCTGCTGGGGCAAGTCCTAGAAAGCACAGAGGGGTTTCCCCTAAGCTGGATCTTAAAATATGAGTATCACATATGAGTGTCGGGCCATGTGCATGAGGAAAGAAGTGCATTTGGGGCAGAAGGTGCACCGTGTGCAGGATCTCAGAGTATGGACTTACAGCATGTGTGCAGAACAAAACTGGACAGCAGGGTCCAGCAGAAAGCTGGTAAGAGAGTAGGGTCTGTTTTCTGCCACAAAGAATACGCCAAGCCAAATTCCTAGTGATGGCAGTGAAGACTCCAGCCAGGGCCTCAGATACCCACTAATTTCTCTCTCATCAGTACCTGTTGGCAAAGCCACAGGTAAACTTTTAAAAACAGGTTTCATAGGTTCCATCATGCTCTTGGAGATGCCCTGCCAACACTTTCTTGGAAAAGAGAAAAGGGGAAGAAGCAAGTTGGTCTTCTTTCTGCTCCATCCTACTCCCCCTATCCTGTACCAGACTTGGACATTGACCAACCCAACCAACTTTCCAGGTTCCCAGAGCCAGCACCTGGACACTGACTAGAAAGGTATGAACTAAATAAATGAATTGGCAGTTAGACCCCAAATCCTAAAATCTTACAGGTTTCAATGACTGCTTGAAGTTCACCTGGTCTGATGTGGCTCTTTGGGTTGGTGGGAGGTGGAGGTTTGGGGTGGAAGTGGCTCAACCCCAGGTGTGAAAAACCCATGAATTGTCCAAGAGCAAGGTGACCCACAGTGTGTCCCACCTTGAGATGGGTGCTCACCCACACTTGCTGGCATTTGGACCCGGGCAGACCCGTAAGCCTCATGAATGAGCTGCCTCAGGACTGCTGAGTGGACACCTTTGCTGTTCCATAAGTCCTTATTGAAGTGCTAAAATAAATCACGCTTCTGTGCAACTATGCAGCCTATGGGAAAAATCCATCCGAGCTCTTGAATTCTCATTTCTAATGATCCTCAAGAAATTATTGAGAAAACCAAAACACTATGTTTCGAAGTGCTCTTCAAGACTCACCACAGTTCAAATAGTTTCCATAAATCCAGAACGCAAAAGGCATTTTTCAAAGGTTTACTGTTCCCCAAATGACAATAATGCCATATTGACTGACTTCAGGGGAGCTCTGGGAGTTTGGAAAAACCAGTCAAGCAAGCAAGATCTTTAGCAGAGAAAAAAATAAAGTTGGTGAACTTGACAGTTTTGTTAAAGTTCACAGCATTTTCCTGTTTTGACAGCACTTTTGCAGGTCTTGATGCCTCTGGGTGTTGGATAACACCATTCTTCCCTTCTTAGAGCTCAGGCCTCCAGCATCCCTGCACCAGGCTACCCACAACCCCCCACCTCCACCCCAGGCCGCTGCCAGAGCCATTTTTCTAAAACACAAATCGAACATTACTGCTCAAAAACTTGCCACATCTTCTGGAGTGTTATTCTTGAAGACACTGTGACAGTCCTCCAGCTTCTGCAGAGTCCCCAGCTCTGCCTCAGTCAGAAAGGAGAAAATTCTGGTAATATTGATAGTCTAAGAATAATTATAGATACAAAGTTGCATTTATTCATTTAACAAACATTTATTAAGCACCTACTATATGCCAGACCCTGAGGATTCAGTAGGAAAAAAAACACACACTAATCTATCACAGAAACAAAGAGCAAAGTACCATATGTTCTCACTCATAAGCGGACCTTGAACAATTATCATATTACTATAAGAAAGGGATTGGCAGTGATAGAAAACTGTCAGGGGAGGGGGGTGGGACTGGCAGTTGAGGGAAACTGCCAGGGGAGGGAGGGGCACACCTTATCAACAAGGATACCTGCATAATCAATATTCGTATACCTAACCCTGAATTATACTCCACGTCTTTAAAATAAAAAAAAAAAATTTTTTAACTAGACAAAAGTCTCTTTCTTCATAGAGTTTATATTCTAGAGGGGAAGACAAACAAATCAGATAAATAAGTGAGATATATTGTACATTGGATAATGATATGTCAAACATCAA
This sequence comes from Cephalopachus bancanus, assembly GCA_027257055.1. Taxonomy (NCBI): domain Eukaryota; kingdom Metazoa; phylum Chordata; class Mammalia; order Primates; family Tarsiidae; genus Cephalopachus; species Cephalopachus bancanus. The sequence continues at coordinate 255,207 of JAPVLO010000369.1, read as the reverse complement.
TGTGCTGAATTGAACGGTGAAAGCAAACCACCACCACCCCAACTTGGGACCCGAGATACAGAACAGTAAGTGAGCCATATCCCTCCTAACATCCACCACATCCCACCCAGTGGCAGGCCTCCTGGTAGTGGATAAGGTGTCCCACCTGACATGGGTTCCAAGATACCTTTGCTCATGTATCTTAACCCAAGCTGGGACTGTCCCTTCCTCCCTGACTCCTTGCTGCCCTCTTCTCTCCAAGGCAAACATTCCTTCCCAGAAATGAACCTCTCACCTCTTTCACTGCTCAAAGACGACCTGCAACTTGACATCATAACGAAAGTCTTGCAAAGAGAATAGGGGAGAAAGTGCCAGTGGGCTTCCTAATGATATGGAGGGACTGCCCCATAGAGAAGTAGGAGGGTAGGGAATTCCGAGTAACAGAGTCTCAGTAATGGCAGCCAGGAAAGCCCAGGCTGGGACTCAGAGAAAGGGCAAGCCATGCAGAATCTGATCAGCTACATGTCAGTCCCATGGAGCCTAGCCCAGAGAGGCAAAGTGGCTTGCCTGTGATCGTACAGCTATGCATTAAGTGTGATGCCCGAGCGCAGGTCTTCTGGGAAGCATTAGAGTGTGGGGATTAAGAACTTGAGCTTTAGAGGTGAAGAAACCTGGGTTTTAAAATTTCCTCTTGCCCTTTGCTAGCTAGCTGTGTGGCCATTCGTACCTTATTTAGGCCCATGCTTCAGTTTCCTCATCAGGAGAATGGGGATGCTAGTGTCTGCATTCCAGAGAGGTTGTGAGTTGCTCCTATTTTTGCATTAGGTACTGGTGGGCACTTGGTAATGTCAGTTCTTGTCATTGTTATGCTGACACCAGAGTCTACTGCTACATCACAGTCACACACTCCTGCGCAGGCATATTTCCATTATTCAGTGTGTTTCTTCCTCTTTGTGTCTCCCTTTGTCTCTTTGTGACCATCCTGTGTCTCTCCCTGTCTCTTGCTTTCTGTGCCTCTGTGTATCTCAGTGTGTTTTCTCTGGTGGTCTGTGAGTGTTGGAGGATAAAGGATCTCTCTCCCTCTTTCTCTCTCTCTCTCTCTCTCTCTCTCTCTCTCTCTCTCTCTGTGTGTATGTGTGTCCTTACAAGTGTGTTTCTGTGAATCTGTGGGTATGTCCATCTGTGACTGTGACTCTGTGTGTGCGTATCTGTCTATTTTTTTAATCTTCTATCTCTTTATATTTGTTTCTGTGTCTTTGGCCAGTTCTTTTTTTCTTCCTCTGTGTCTCTCTGTCCCTCTCCCTCTTCCTCTCTTTATCTCTGCCTCCAAGAACCCCATGTGTCTCCGTGTCTGTCTGTTTCTGTCTCTCACAGGCTCTTCTCCTCAAAACCAGAAGTGACCCCCCCAGACTCACAGTTCGTTACAGGGAAAACATTGAACACTCGTCCTCTGCCCATGCAAGGAGCTCGACAGCTGGAGCAAACAATAGGAAATTCAGAATTAATTGGGTGCTGATTATTTGCCAGGAGAAAAAAAGTGGCGATATATATATGAAACAAAAGGCAACCTAGCAACAGTGAAAGCCTCAGCACGTAGCAACAAAAGCAATCCTAATGAAGCATGGCAGTGCCTACATGGGGCTGACAGCCGGCCACCGCATACTGAGAGGAAGGAAAACAAATGTTAGTGCTGCCCAGGAGTCAAGCGAGGTCATTCTTGGGCACTCCAGCTCCTCAACAACCAAGCTGCAGCCTCCCAGAACATCCTTATGGAAGATCCCAGTGATCCCAAACTGTGCCCCACACTCAGTCCCCATAACATCACCTCATAAGCCCATATCGTGGCTCTAGGGAAGTGAACATGACCCAAACAGGGACCTTATGCTCAAAGAGCACCCCGTTCAGCTTGGAAGACTCCAGTGATCCCAACCTGTGCCCTATTCACTTGTTCTTTGTAAGATTACCTCATGAGCACAAACCTTGGCTCTGAAGAGATGAACATGACACAGACAGGTTCTCATGCTCAAAGAATGCCCAGTACAGCCTGGAGGGAGAGCAAGCAGACAAATGACTGCAGTCTATTACAAGAGCTTCAGCCCCAATCATGATAGAGTCCATAGAGCCTGGACCCATGTTTGCACACAGGGTGAGGAGATTTCAAACAGGGGGGACACGTGGGCAGAATCTGGAGTAATGAACAGAAGTTTGTCAGGTAGAGAAGGAAAGACACATGATATATAGGAGGAACAGCATATGCGAAGGCACAGAGAGGTGAAAGGGCACAGTGGGTCTAGAGGATATGGAGAAACCAGGGCTAAGGTTAACCACAGCTCATAAGTGTCAATACAGAATCACCATATGATCCCGCAATTCCGCTCCTTGGAGACCCAAGCAAATCCTTGCCTGAATGTTCATTACCAGCACTATTCACAAAAGCAAAGTGGGAAACATTACAAGTGTCCATCAATGAAAGAATGGGAAACCAAATGTGATGTATCTGTACAACTGAATACTTTATGGCCATAAGAATGAATGAAGCACTGACATATGCTACAACATGGATGAACCTTGAAAACATCATGCGAAGAGAAAGAAGTCAGACACAATAGGTCACATGTTGTATGATTCCATCTTTATGAAATGTCTAGAATCAATAAATTCATAGGGATAGAAAGCATGCTAGTGGTTGCTGGGGGCTGAGGGGAGGAAGAATGAGGACTGATGGCTAACGGGTATGGAATTTTCTTCTGGGGTGATGAAAATGTCTTGGAATTAGACAGAGGAAATGATTTTACAACATTGTGAATGTACTAGGTGCCACTGTATTGTATACTTTAAAATGCTTAATGGTTAATTTTATGTTATGTGATTTTTACCCCAATCAAAAAAAATAAAAACAATAAGATAAAATAAAAATAAGAATGAAGGAACCACAGCTGAGGTTTTGCCTACAGGTGGGAGATGGGGCAAAGCCCAATTGCCAAGGACGTTAAAATACTGTTTCTATTGCCTTATTAGTGATAAGGGTTCTTGGGGGCCTCTGAGGTCATTCAACCAAAGGAGTAATGTCTCATATATATGCTCCAAGAATATCTCCTAGGGTTGCAAACAGGAGGGACCAGAAGCAGTTCAGTAGAGGCAGCAAGGGCCAGTAGAAGGAGCAGGGAGAGTCAAAGAGGCAGGTGGGTAACAGGCACATTTGAAGAATGGCATTGACCGTTCCATAGGGATATGGGCTTGGACCCTAAAAAACCCCTCACAAAGCCTCAAGAAGGCAAGGCTCCTGCTTCAGGGAGGTCTTATGACTGTTTAACTGTGGTTCCAGGTTCCAGGAGAAAGACTAGAAGGGACCTAAGGCCCGAATCCTTTGCCTCATAGCCAGGTTGCTCTGGAAAGAGTCAGGAGGACGAGCAGCCAGGGTACAAGTCCCATCATTAGCAGCTGCCTCCAGGAGCATCCATCTCAGAGATTTCTGTTCCCTCTGGGGCCAGCTTCCAGGTTCATGCTCTAAAGATTTGTTTTAATTAGATCCGTCTCAGTCAGAAGCATTGAACATTATCTCCGCCTCAGCTAGCTCCTTTCTTCTGCTTCTTTCCTATTGACTTTCAGAAACTCTGCCAGCTACATTTGGGCTTTGATTATTTTTTCATAAAAGAAAAAGCAAAGCAAATTTTCAGAAGCAAGAAGCCTGCTCCTCTGGGGAGCAGAATGGAGGATGCAGGGTGGGCCCTGAACTGATTCATCCAGTGTTTTAGGACACCACTCCCTCCCTCCCCCAAACTGGCCCTAATCCATGAAAGACCCCAGCTTTGACCAAGACTGATACTACTAGAGATGCATGGCATAGGGAAGGCCAAATATGAGGATGGCAGGGACCAGAAACCAGCCAGATCTGCCACCACCCACCAGGCAGCTGAATGGAGCACCAGGCAGAGGGACAGGCATGTAGGCAGATTGGCAGGGACATGGGACAGGCTAGCTGTGGCCAGAGGTAGCAGAGCAAGGCACTGGAGTGTGACAGAGGGGATCCTAGGGTTTCAAGCCAAGTTGGTATTGCCAAAATGAACACCATCTATTCATCTATCCACCAATGTACACATCATCCACTCATCATTATCTGTCCATCATCACTTTATCACTCCATGTACCCATCCGGCTGTCCAACAATTCTTCTATCAAATAATTTGCATTCACCCATCCAAATTACTATTTACAATGTACTACTCTGCGTTGGTAATAGAGCCTTAATCCAGCAGGAAACAGTGTTGAAAGATCAAAACACAAGTAGTCTAGGAGCTTCTGGGCACCTAGAGGAACTAAAACATGTGAAAAAATCTGAGATCAGACAAAACATAAGAGTCTTAGAATCTTAGAGAAAGTAGAGACAGATTCCAGACTCCTGACATGGGCCATTGCCATGTAGAACACAACATGGCAGAAGAACCTGCCAGGAGTCCTCATACCAGATCAAAACTGGACCAGAAAAGAGTACCTTGACCTTGCATCCCAGAACAGCTTTCAAACCCTACCTAGCTGGACCCAGGAATGGTCCTGAAGGCTTCACAAGTTGCTGAGCCTATAGGTAAAGACCGGATCCCTGGTTGAGAGGTTATGAGACTTCAAGGTAGGAGAGAGAAAGGGACTGAGGCTAAGAAGTCTACGACTTAGGGCACCCTCTACCTTCACTGTGGACAACGCTTCAGCTTCATCCTCTGGCAGCATCATGGTGCCAGGCAGGGAACAATCCAGGTTCAGAAGTTGTTTGCATGTGCTGCTCGTGAGGGCCCTTCTTACTAACAAGGGAGGTAAGGCCAACAGAAAGTTGTGTCCAGGGTCTTATTTGCCCAGCTTAGAGGTTTCAACCTCAATTTGCTTAAGAGTCAATAAGTCAAAACTGAGGAGGATCTAAGTAGGCCCTTGCTGATTCAAATTCATTATTGACCTCAGTATCCAGTTGGAAGTGTCCTTCCAGAAGTGATGTGATGATGCTCAGAAGGAAAACTCCCCAAGTCCCTCATTGTACTCCAAGTTAGGATCAGAGTTCACAGCAACTTGATAGAGTACAGCCCAGGGAGGGAAGCAGAGCCAGTACAGGAAATGGGAGCTTGTATTGGATATGTCACTTGTCCAGAGTCATTCAGTTAGTGATCCATCCAGCTTAAGATTTGGATCTTCTGACTCTAGTCCCACTGCTCTGACTATTGCATTGTGCTACCTCTTGGGGACAGATGAGAGTGGAGAGACAACACAGGACTCCAGTTACTAGAAGGGAACTCAAGAGAGTAAAGCCAGGACAGGATGGATGCCACACCTACCTGAGGGGCCAAGATGACTCTGCTGTGCAATGCAGGTTTGGGGCTTGCAGCCAGGTAGATTGAGGCACCTGACTCAAGCTTGAACAACCCAACTGCCTCCATCCTGAAGGGCATCTAGGCGATGTATTCAATATACCAAATTAGAGATTTATCTATTAGAGATTTACCAGTAAATTATATCCTTCCTGCCTTCTCACAAATATTTGAAGCCCTTCCTTTGTCCCCATATTCTTTTCAAACTAAATTCATGGTAGGCGTTCAGTACTCATCCATGAACGTTACTCATTGCACGGTCTTTAAATTCAGCCTCAAACCGAACCCAGTGGCAGCTCCATACTTACCCCCTCCTAGCATAGCAACTCAGCAAAAACTTCTTCCATAGTTCCAACAGCACTGAATCTCATTGAACCTACTTAGGTTGCTTGCCCGTTCCTAAGTAAGATATGGTAGCCATGGGGAGGAACCCCAAGACCATTCCTGAAAGTACGGGGAAGATGTCACCCTAACCAATGTACTAAGAAAAGAGGAGGCAAAGGAACTTTGGCCAGAAGAAGGGGAGTAGGTGCAGGCAAAACTACCAGCTGTGCCCCACAGAGGGCATGGGCTTCGGGGTCCTGACCAATCCTCAGGAGCCCAGTGGAACTCAGGTCTCTGCCATCCTGGTGTGATTCTGAAAGAGTCATAAGTCATAAGCTATTCCCCCACTAAGTACAAAAGCCCCGGAAGTGAGATCAGATGCAGCTCTAAACCTTCTCAGAACCAAGGAGGGGGAGAGAGAGAGAGAGAGAAAGAGAGAGAGAGAGAGAGAGACAGAGAGAGACAGAGAGAGAGAGAGAGGAGACCCCCAGGCCCGCTGTGCCTCCTCTTTGAACAAAATCTTAGGACCCAGATGAGCCACCAGCTCACTCCCCACCAGCCAGAGGGCTGGCCACTACATCCACCTTGCTGTTGGTCAAGAGGAAACTGCCCTCCCTTTCCCACAGAAAAGGGTTACTGCAATTCAGGAACTCTCAGTGAAGCTACAGGAAAAGGTCACAGTGGAATAAATTATGGAGATTAAAAGAATGCCCAGATCTTTGGAGGTTGGACATGCACCGCAACCTCTCAGTTTTCTCTTTAATCATCAGTCTCTAATTCTGGGACATAAAATTACAAGCTCATTGATAATGATCAGTGACTTACTGGAGAATGCCCATCCCTAATTAAGAGCAGGAGAAGCTGACACTGCTGTTCAACTTCCACCAAAGTCCAGCAAGGAAATTACCTGGTTCTGCCGAACAAACAATACCAGCAGCCACTCAGGGGGCCTGGGTTACCTGATGAACGAACCATGCTTGGCTAAATTAATATGCAGAGAGAGTCGCCTCAAGTGTTAGCAATTTGCTGGTAATTGGGGCATTGATGGACACTGGGGAAAGCAGCAGAGCCAGTATGCGAACACAGAGCTGTGCTGTCTGTTCTTACATACAAAAAAAGATTTGCAAGAGCCATGGACAACTGTCCCATTAGCTGCCTAGGGGCCAGGGGCCAAGGGTCCATGTGTAGGCAGACTTTGAGGAGAGTCAATGGTCAGCAGTCAGGGTTTGGTTAAAGTTAGAGGTCATTGTGTGACCAGTGAGAAGTGAGTCTATGTCCAAGATCAGGGACAGAGTCGACCTGTGCCTGGGGTGAGGGACTTAGGCTCAGTCTGTTTCTCCCATCTTATTTTCTGTACTCCCCACACCTTTCCTCTCATGCCCTGGGGCAGAATCTTATTTGTGATTCTCATCTCTCACTGCATCTTCTTTCTTCTCACTCCAGACATAAGAGGAGTTTGACATTGACCTCTCAGCCTTTGACTGTATAAGAGACTTCTTAAGGCATCTTGAAGTAAAGGCTCAGACCACTTAAGAGCTCTGCATCCCCAGGGCATGTCATGACCCTCCTTGAAATCATTGCCAGGGAATGACAGAAGGATAGGTTATAAAGTTCCCACTGGTCTGTACCCCTGAACACAGGCTCCCAACAGAGCTCTTGGTTCCCAATGCTTTTTTTTCATCAAGACAATGATAAGATCAGCATATTTAAGAGCAGCCATTTGATCATGTCAGTGGTTCAATTCAGCCTAAGTGATGGACTTCCAATGCCAGCCCCATGATAATCTTCTCAAGACAGTTCCAGGGATTCTTTGCAGGAAGGAGGCTCTGATGCTTCAAACCAGACAAGATACTTGGGGTTTTTACTCTCTGCGGAAAAAGTCCCAGGAAGCTTAAATTACATTTATTCTCTTTCTTGCTTTAAAATACACACACTGCCTTAGCTTAAATGACTGCAACAAAATACCATGGACCAGGGGGGCTTACATAGCAGACATTTATTTCTCACAGTTCTGAAGGCTGAGAAGTCCAACATCAAGGTGTCAGCAGATTTGGTTTCTAGCGAGGGCTCTCTTCCTGGCTTGCAGATGGCCACCTTCTCACGATGTCCTCATATGACAAAAAAGAGAGAACACTGTATCTCTTCCTCTTCTTATAAAGATATCAGCCCTCTCAGATTAGAACCCCACCCTTTTTACCTCATTTAACCTTTATCACCTCCTCACAGGTTCTGTCTCCAGTCACATTGGGAGAATTAAGCTTCAACATATAGATTTGGGGAGGACACAAAAATCCAGTACAACACACACACACACACACACACACACACACACACTTTTCTCCCATCAAACCCTAAGAACAAGACCAGGCGGGTATTATCACCCCCCACCCCCCACCCTCTGAAGTAACAAGCTTAGAGAGGTTAAGTAACTTCCCCAAGGCCAGTAAAAATTACATGCTTATCTTTTTCTTACAGTATTTTTCTTACAGTTTCTAGAGAATCGTGTTTGTAGCAGAGCCTGTGAGTCCCCTGCCTAGGTCCTCTCAGCTCCTGCCATTCCAGTATATGATGACTGTGTCCTGCTGCAACATCTGAGGGCTCAACTACCCCAGGTGCTGCCCTCAGCCATGATAGGTGGGAACTGGAGGATAAACATCACAACTTCCTTGTTACTCTGATGCATACATTTTAAAACATGTTCTACACAGTCTCCCAGAGCTCCTCGTTGCCACTGGGAGTGGCATTGCCCACGTGGCAACCTCTCTTACCCTCCCTGTCTTACCTCCCCCATCTCCTACCTGCATTCACTTCTCTGATAAACTACTCACACTTAAATCAGTGTCTGCTTCTAGGGAAATTCAACCTAGAACAATGTTCTTGAACAAAATTTGGAAATTATAAAATTCATAGTTAGCCGGGCATGGTGTCTTATGTCTATACCAGCACTTTGAGAGGCCAAGGCAGGAGGATTACTTGAGGCTAGGCATTTGAGACCAGCCTGAGCAGCATAGCAAGACCCTGCCTGTAGACAAAAACACTTTTTAAATTCATACTCGGTCCCACTCATCAAAAATTTTGAGTGCCTGCCTACTGTATACCATCACTCTGCTAGGATTGGAAATTAACAATAAGCAAGATAGACAGTCTCTGGCCTCATAGTTTATACTCTAAAAGAAATTTAAAATTTCTGTATTTTACCAATTAGAAATAACCATTGTTACTTGTCTCTAGATATATATAATTCTAATTTTGCAATTATACTTACTAAATCTGTAACATGCCAAACAGTTTTGAATCCAGTTTTTGTTCTGACCACACCACAAATATTTTTCCATGTCTCTAACTAGCCTTTAAAACATGAGTGGTAATAGCTAGAAAATATTTCCTCATATATACCACCCTTTACTTAACCATTCCTCAACTGTTACCAACGTTTCATAATTATGAATAGCACCATGATAAACCTCAAACAGATTCCAAGTGTGCTGTGATATAATCATACCGTTGTTTTAGAAAAATCACCTTGGTGTCTCTGTGGAGGCAGATTCGAGAAAGACGGAAACAGGGAGACCAGATCGAACCAACTGCAATATTCTAAGTCAGAGACTGTGAATCCTAAGCCAGGGTGTTGGTAAAGGTGAAGTGAGGCAGATAAGTGGGGATTAGGAAGAGGACTGAGCACTTGAGCAGCTTCTTCATCTCCACTTACACTCTCTTGTAATCCATTTAGAGCTGACATGTTCTTTAATTGTTCCCTTATTAGACTTGACTTTGCTACTTGACTGTCAGTCTCTTCAAAGAAAAAGCCCATCTTGTCTTCCAGAGTCTCCATAAGATCTAGTACAGGTCGAGACACATAATACTGGGGTGAAATGCCCTTCTTCCTTTGGTAGGAATAATTGTGGAGACAAAAGTAAGCTCCTTAAACCAAACTTGAGGACACAGAAATGACAGAAAGACCAGTGCAGATATCTGCAGGACCACTAATCATTCAGGGGAACCTTGAATAAGGTGGGCAGAACTGCAGAACTGGTCATCTGAGCAGGAAAGGACTTGCTCTTTTATTGGACCCAAGACATGTCAATCATCTCTGCTCTGCCAATGAGCCAAGGTCTGCAGGATGCCCTGAGAGTCCACAGTAGGAACGTGGAGAAAGCTGCTCCTTGGAACTGCATCATCAAACTGACTCCAGGCCTGACAGTGGATCAGGCCAAGATCAGGCTTTCCAGAGCCTCCCTTCAGGGAGGCCAAGGGAGGCTACTGTGAGCCTTGGATAAGTATATAAAACCCAGACTGAGAAAAAATTTTCGTCCACAGGGAGGTCAGGAGCTAGAGGAATTTTTGTCAAGGGCAGGAAGTAGCAGTAACATGAAAGTTCAGTGAGGCCCAAAGCAGCCCAAGAACACCAGGCCCTGTGCTCAGTGCTGGGGACACAGTGGTGAATAATACAGGTGAGACCCCTGACCCCAAGGGTTCACAATCTGCACAAGCAAGTTAACATGCGCCAAGAAGACTGGGTTCCAGGCACCTCCCTGTACATGACCTCATTTCACATTCTCACAGCCATTCTATGAAAGAGCACTATTATGGCTCCCATTTTACAGGTGCACAAGTGGAAACTGGGAGAGGTTATGTTAACCAGCCAAGTACCACAGCTGGTGAGTCAAAGAGCCAAGATCTGAACCAAGATAAAGCTCACTCCAGCCTTCTCCCTTGCCTTCAACTGGCCAGTGGTTCTCAACCTGAGGCCCTGTTTTCCCCAGAAGAATGTTTGACAATGGCTGGAGATATCTTGGTCGTCACAACCCAGGAAGGGGAGTGCTACAGCTATCTAGTGGGTGGAGGCCAGGGATGCTGCCAAACATCCTACAATGCACAGGCTACAATAAGAGCCACAAACACCAGATGCCCCCAGACAATTCTCTGGACATGTCTGTTTGCTCAGCCCAGTAAACCTATCTCCAAGCAACCAGATATGGTCAAGGTCAAGAGAAGTCAGCTCCAAACCCAGGTGTGGGTGGCCCTGGAAGCCAGAATATGAGCCCAAACAGACACAGAGAGAGCAGAGACGGAATACGTGCCCAGTTACCCAATAAGTGATGCCAGCAGGAGGAGCTGGAGATTAGGCAGGGAGGGCAGCTCCCAGGGCCATGGCCCCTCCTTACGCTCTCCCTGCAAGATGTTTGTCCTCTGCAGCATATTCGTCAGCTCCTCAGAGGAGACAAAACACAAGCAGTTCTTGGAGCTGCTTGCTCTCCCTGGACAACACTGAACTAATATTTGTTTTAGCAAATGGCTGAGCTGTTCATCTTCTCTGGCAATAGGGATTTGTTTTCTTTTCAAAAAAATCACTTGGATTCTAAACTGAGAAGCCGACATCTGGAGGGCCAGAGTCTCCTTTAAGGTTCGGTGCACAGGAAAGCACACTCTGGGATGAAAAGGCAGGAGCAGAGAAAAGTGGAGGTGAAACTGGCTGTAGTCCTACTGTGTGCTGGGTATCATTATATGCGGAGTATCACACACAATAGCTCTGGAAGGGAGGGGCTGATTTTTTGGGGGGGTCTCATTTTTCAGAGAAGAAATCTAACTCAGAGAGGTTAGGTAACTTGTCCAAGTTCACACAGCTTGTGAGGGATTTGAACTCTCATTTGTGTCTGATTCCAAAGCCCCCAAGATGTGCAAGTCAGAGCTGCCCTAGCAGTAGAGTCTTGACAGCAGAGCAGAAAACTTGGGCATCTCTTTGATAGGACAAAGAAGCATCACATAGGGAGCTAAGAGAGGGCAGACTGGTTAGCAGAGAGCTCTACAGACCCTAATCCTGCCAGAAATCTTACAAGTTACAAGTCAAAAAAAAAAATCAAACTGGCCTATACAATATAAGGATGTGTCCGCTCATGGACTTGGAAGTTCCTAAGATTAGGCAGACTTTAGGGTCAGTTGGATTCAGTGGCTCCACAATATCATCAGGGACCTGGTGCTTTCTGCTCTTCCTCTTTAGTGTCAACTTTCCTCGTGATGGCAAATGGCTGCAGCAGCTTCAGGTGTCCTTTCTGTATCCCTCCATCTGAAGAGGGGAGGGCTAGCCTTCTGTAGATCTCTCAGACCAGTGGAGAGCCTCTTTCTCATAACCCCCTCCGCACACTCAGTGACCAGTTTGGGTCACATGTTCTTTTTTGAACCAATATCTTTGGCCAGGAGAGGGTCTGACATTGACTGGTTTAAGCCTAACTTAGCTGGAGTAGACATTTTAGAAGGGGGGATAAGATTAGGAAGCTGCTGGGATAAGAAGAAATCAGAATCAATTCTTGAAACTAGTTGGGGTTGAGAACTCAAAAATAGCATGACCATTTCACATAGCTATTTCATCCATGAGCCAGGGATGGAGGAGATGGAGAGGGAACCATCTTGTCTACCACAAACACCAGGCAAGCCAGCTTCTATCTGGAGTCAGGTTGGTTGGACCAGTCAGTTGAACAATATAGAGAGAGAGACTATAGCAGACTATAATCCATAGAATAAAGTATCCATAAGCCAATACCGATATCATAAAAACATGAATAAATAAATAAATGAAGGAGAGGGGAAAGTTCTTCCTTGTAATGGAATACCAACTGACAAAAAATAGAAGGAATGATATAAATAGAAAATCATCATTTGGCAAATACCACGGTAATAATTGTTTTAATCAAGAATCATCAATGGATGCTAAAATTAGTGGGGAAAATATGAGGAGAAGCAGAATATTTATACCATCTCAAAATATCAAGGGAAAAACCGTAACTTCATAGTGGAGAAGCCGGGCTCGGTGGCTCAGCCTGTAATCCCGCACCTTTGGGAGGCTGAGGTGAGTGGATTGCCTGAGTCCGCGGGTTCGAGACCCGCCTGGGCAGCGAGACCTCATCTCTACAATAAATCAAAAAATCAGCTGGGCGTGGTAGCGCATGCCTGTAATTCCAGCTCCTTGGAAGGCTGAGGCGGAAGGATCGCCGGAGCCCAGCAGGTCGAGGCTGCGGTGGCCGGGAGCGGCCACTGCACTCCAGTCTGGGCGACAGAGTGAGACTCCAACTCAAAAAATAAAAAAATAAAAAATAAAAAAAAAACATAGTGGAGAAACCTGGTAGACACATTCTAACCAAGTGACCAAAGTTAACATCAGTTGTAAAGGGACACTCAATGCCACATTTCTCCTGATAGAAAGTACTAAGAAGGACATAATATCACTTGTATGATCTTCTTGCCAAAAATACATAGCCTGAATTAATCATGAGGAAGCATCAGATAAACCCAAATCAAGGAACATTCTACAAAACAGCTGGCCAAATGTGTCAAGGTCATGAAAGACAAAGAAAGGCTAGTTAAAGGAAACTAGGGAAATAACGACAGCTAGCAACATGGGATGGATCCTTAATTGAATCCTGGACCACAGCAAAGGCATTAGTGAGACAACTGGAAAAAATTGATTAAGATCTACACTGTACATAATAATACAATCTCAGTGATAATTGCCTCATTTTTATTTTTATTTATTTATTTTTTTAGGGATAGACTCTCACTATGTTGTTGCCCAGGCTTGTCTCAAACTCCTGGCCTCAAGAGATCCAACTGCCTTGGCCTCCCCAGGTGCTGGGATTACAGGCATGAGTTACCATACCTCGCCCATCACCTGAGTTTTGTAAGTGTACTGTGGTTGTTATCATATTAACATTTGGGAAATCTGGGTGAAGGGTTCATGGAAATATTTAATATTACTTTAACAGTTTTCTGTAAGTCTGGGAGTATCACATGTTCTCACTCATAAGCAGACCTTGAACAATTATCATAATACTGTAAGAAAAGGATTGGCAGTAGTGGGAAACTGCCAGGAGGGGGGCAGGGGAACGGGATTGGCAGTAGTGGGAATCTGCCTGGAGAATGGGAGAGGCACACCTCATCAACAAGGGTAACTGCATAATGATCATTTGTATACCTAGCCCTGAATTGTACCCCACATCTTTAAAATAAAAAAATTTTAAAAAGAAACTTTCCCCCCAATATCAGAAATGTCTACTATTCAAGCTTGTTTGCTATACAATGTCACAACTTAATACTCCTCCATCACTACCAAATCTAATAAACTACTGTGACACCCTATTATTTATGCCTGTGGTCCTTTGGGAAAACCAATTTTGGTTGGACAGGCATGAGAGTGAGATTGAAGATCAGGACCAGGAGAATGTAAGATCTCCAAAAGTCCCCATATATTCAGGGGCATGACGCTGGATTTCCCACCAAATGTGAGATGAAGACCAAACCCTCTTTTCTGACTAATAAAGGTCAGAGTGACCCATGGAAATGTAGAACTTGGGGGTACTCAAGAATTGATAACATAAAGAGTTGGTAGGACTTGGTGAGCAGGTGACAGTCTAGGTAAGGAAAAGCCTGCCAAGTCTCTCCCCATCACCCATGACCAGATTACTGAACTGAGCTGACTTAGACAGAACTGCCAGTTATACAGGGAAGAAGAAACTAGTTTTGTTTCATAGAAGGGGTTCGGTCTATTGAACTCCTACTATGAGTCATTCATAAAAAATGAAGAAGTAGGAAATGGTGTCATAAAAGAAGAGGGAGAAGCTATGTGTCCCAAGATTCACTAGAGGGAGGAGTTAGGGCAAGGAAGGAGGGGCAGAAGGAGAAGGAAATCAAGGAAGACTGCAAAAAGGAAGTCACATTTGTTCCAGGACTTGAAGAAAAAGATTCTGACAGAGAGAAGGAAATAGTAAGGTGTTTACTTTAGGCTCAAGAGAGAAAACACACACACACACCTGAAAAATAGTCTTCTCTCTCTCTTTCTCCCCACTCCTGCCCCCAACCCAGGTGTCCTCCCATTCTGTGAGACATTTTGGGAGGCTACAATAGGAAGGGCTGTGAGCTGAGAGACTCCCTCAGATCAGATCAGGAAAGCTCATTGCCTTTCTCCAGATAATCCACTGTGGCAGCCAGGAGATAATCCCTAGCCAACAAATGTGCATCTCAGAGCAGATGCCCTCAGGAACAAAGGAAGCCTGTCCTACCCCAACTTCTGAGCAGCTCAGCTTCAGGTCTCAAGTGTGAGGGAGGAGTGTAGGTCCCATCCTGGGGGTATGGCAAGAGGGTATTGAGAGGGGGCAGGGATGTGGAGGAACATAGAAAGGCCCCTGGTTTGGCTGCGGGGGGGGAGGTTCCCTGTAGGACCAAGCCAAAGTCCCAGGGCCAAGGAACTAAGCCCCCAACTCCTCATCCTGTCAGATGTCACTGAGACCCTCAATCCTTGGCTTCTCCCAGATGATTAAGAACCAAGGGCTGAGTCCATGACCTCTTCTCAGGCTTCTAGTAAGAAAGTCCATGAAAGAGGGACGAAGATAGAGACAGAACTGAGAAGCAGGGAGAGAATGAGAGAGAAGAGAACAGAAAGGAGAGAGGGAAAGCAGGAGCCATCCAGGCAGAGACTGAAGGGTGGGAGTAGGGACAGGAACAAACAGCTAGAGACCCGGACACACAGGGACAGAGACAGGACCGTGGATAAGGGCCGAGATGGAGAAAATGGGCAGAAGATGAGCAGGGGGCAGCAGGGAAAAGGGCAAAGGGTTGGAGAAGGAAGTGGGGAAGAGAGGGGAGAGGAGGAAGACAAGGCTTAGCAATGGTGACGGGGCAGAAACGGCCAGAGGCAGACGCAGAGAAAAAGACTAACATCCTGAGGATGAAATGAAATGATGATGGGGGAAAGCTGTTTTTGAAAGAGGGTTGAGGCAGGGTGCAGTGGCTCACACTTGTAATCCTGGCACTTTGGGAGGCCAAGGCAGGAGAATTGCTTGAGCCCAGGAGTTTGAGACCAGCCTGGGCAACATAGCTAGCTCTTGTCTCTACAAAATTAGCCAGGTGTGGTGACATGCACCTGTAGTCCCAGCTACTCGGTAGGCTGAGGTTGAAGGATCATCTGAGCTCAGGAGGTCGAGGTTGTGGTGAGCTGTGATCATACCACTGCACTCCAGCCTGGGTGATAAAACAAAACACCCATTCAAAAAAAAGAGGGGTGAGTTTGCATCCCTCTTTCAGAGACAATCCGTTAAGTCTTTGTCTGCAAGTTAGAGTTTCTAAGACTTAAAAGGAAGGGAAAAACAGAAGACAAAAGAAAAAGAGAAACAGATCAAGGGAAAAGAGAAAGGGAAAACTGAAGAAAATTAAGGAGGCAGAGGGAGAGGAGCTGTGAAAAGCAGGAAGAGACGAGAAAAGGGAAGATGTGAGCCCCTAAACTCTAAACAGAGAGAAAGGGAGAGAGAAGGTACAAGGTGGGGAGGTGAGCACATCCAGTTAGATGTCTCCCAGCTCCCTGATCTGTAATAAGCACTTCTCAGCAGCCACAAAGGATGAAGACATTGCCTCCAAGGAGTCTGGGTCCCAGGTCCCTGCACTGCAGGTGTACTGATGGGGTTTGCGAGTCTAGACAACTGGCCTCTGCAGAGGGGACACTGCAGTGGAATGCGGTGGCTGGCTCCCATTCCTGACTTCCTTCTGCAACTTTTCCCCCACACAGTTCTGTCTAGCACTTATTATTTTTAAATGAAAATGTATCAAAATTAATTTTATTTTGAGAATTATCTGAGAATTTCACAGCCCCTCTTGGGAACATCAGTGGTATCCTAGGGGAACTGCAAGCGGAACTGGGAATCCTTCTGAGGCAGACGTGTGCCATCTGCCAGCTTCGAAACTGCTGCCGCCGCCAGCAGTCAATACTGTGGGCCCTTGGGAGGGCAGAGGAGGCTCTGAGTGACGGCCAGCTACCATCCAGCCTGTGGCTGTCGCAGCTTCATCTGTGTCCAGAGTCATAGGTCAGGCAGAGTCTACTCTCTGAGGTTAAGTCATGGAATCACAAAGATTCCTAGAGGAGTCCCTTTCTGGCCTAACCTTCATTGCCTCTCCATTATCCCATGTAGCTGAGGTTCCATCAAGGTCGGGTCCTAAGCCTGCCCCAATCCAGGTTCACACCATCAGTCCCTGCTTGTTGCCCTGGACCTCCTAGACACCTCCTTCCCCTGATACCTGCCTCCCCACCACCACCAGCCTCCCAGAAATTCTGTAGTTTTACAAAATCAAATTTGCCCACGTGGAGAGTCAATTGCAGACACTGTCACCCACAGAAGTTCAAAGAGGACTCTTGTCTCGGGCTTCCCAGTGTGCCGGGCCATGGACAATAGCTGAAAACAAGCAGGTTCAAGGGCAGATCAGTTCACTATGTGAAGATTGTATCCTTATGTCCATCAGATCTGCTCAGTGACGGGGCACTAGCAGTATCCAGTGCTGAGTCTGTGCCCGGCACTGTGCAGAGGCCTCTGTATCCACCACCTCGATTGATCCTTGCCATAACCCCAAGCGGTAGATTGTATTCTGTTATCTCCCCTTTATAGACTAGGAAGCTGAGGCTCAGAAAGATACATAAACGGTCTGGGTGGCAAAATAAGCTGAACCACCATTACTGCTGGAGGAGTACAAGCAAGGAATGACCATCACTTTTCAGTGATTGTGGAAGGAATTCAAGCTTCAAATGGGGAGTTTAATCGATAGATTCTGAGGTCTCACTCAGCTCCACCTGTGAATCTATGACAGAAAGTATCACACGCGAGGGGGAGAAGGATATATAGAGTTGACCATTAGCTCTCCTCACAAAGAAGAGAGTCTGTGGATAGAAACGAACCTTTCTGTGTGTTTGGTTGTGAAAAGGAAGCCCTCTGTGCATAACCTGGAAGATCTGGATCCAGATAAAGCTGTGGCTGATCTGCTCTGTGTGAAATACACAGGGAAATAAAGAGGACTGTGGGGACAGAGCCAGAGAGAAAAAGGAGCCTGGAGCCCAAAGAAACTAGAATACCAATGAAAGTGACTTATACCCAGGAATAAGCAAGGGGGTTTTGTGCACAAGGGTTTCTAACATACATGTTGTGTTACTTACTGTGCTGCTCTCGGAAAAAAAGCTTCCCCCATTGCCCCGACTCTTTAGTACTTGTGCTCCACACACTGCCTTGACCCACTGATGTTCCAGAGAGTAAAGAAATTGAGGAAATGCCCAGTGAGATGTGTCACCCAAGAGGCAATTCAGCAGAGATAAGGGACAGAACATTCAGGAAAACCATAAGGCAAGGGCATAAGGTCCAAGACCATAAAGTTCAGGGCAGCAACCAGGGGCTGATGGTGTGAGTTCGAAATGGGGCAGACTTGGGCACCAGACTTGATGGGACCTCAGCTACATGGGATGATGGGGAAGCAATGAAGGTTGGGCCAGAAAGGGACTCCTCTAGGAATCTTCGTGATTTTATGACTTAACCTCGGAGAGTAGACTCTGATTGACCTATGACCCTGGACACAGATGAAGCTGCTATAGCCACAGGCTGGATGGACGCTTGCCAAAGGTCAAGAACTCAGGTCAAGAACTGAGGTCAAGAACTCAGCAGATGGGAGACCAGGACAGGAGAGTAACTTGAGCCCAGGAGTTCAGGGTTTTCCTAGGCAACATAGTAAGATCCCATCTCAATCCAAAAACAATTAATTAGCAGAGTGTGGTGGCATGTGCCTATAGTCCCTGCTACCCATAAGGTTGAAGTGGTGGGGGGATCACCTGAACCCAAGATTTCAAGGTTATCCTAAGCAACATAGCAAGAGCTTGTCTCTACCAAAAAAAAGAAGTAACCAGGCATGGTGGCAAGAACCTGCAGTCCCCACTACTCATGAGGCTGCTGTGGTGGGAGGATCGCTTAAGCCCAGTAGCTCAAGGCTGCGGTGAGCTATAATAGTGCCACTGTACTCCAGCCTAGGCAACAGAGCAAGATCTTATCTCAAAAAAAAAAACACCAAAATAAACAAACAAAAAACCTTGCCGGGCTCCGTGGCTCAGCCTGTAATCCCGCGCCTTTGGGAGGCTGAGGTGAGTGGATTGCCTGAGCCCGCAGGTTCGAGACCCACCTGGGCAGCGAGACCTCATCCCTACAATAAATCAAAAAAAGTAGCCACGGGTGGTAGCGCGCGCCTGTAATTCCAGCTACTTGGAAGACTGAGGCGGAAGGATCACCGGAGCCCAGCAGGTCGAGGCTGTGGTGACCAGGAGCGGCCACTGCACTCCAGTCTGGGCGACAGAGTGAGACTCCAACTCAAAAAAAAAAAAACCTCACAGAGGCAGGGGTTGGAATGTACATCCAAGAATCCTTGTGTTATTGAGAGAGATACTAGGTTTCCCATTGCACATGGGATGAGCTTCTGGTCTTAGAATGACCGACTACCATCAAATTCACAGAAATTCTATAGATGCTATAAAACAAACATACATACGTATCCACACTTGAAAACTAGGGAGGGACTTGGTAGAGACCTAGATGAAGGAACCAGACTGAAGAGAGAACCACAGGCTGGTTGCACACAGGAGTATGCAAAAGAACACTCAACATGAGAGACAGGGATATGGAGAGGCTGCCTCCACATCAGGGCAGTGAATACAGGCACTTGGGATGGAGAGGGCAGTAGTATATGGTGCTTTGAAAGAATGGGGAGCACCCACCTCCAAAAGGCCAGCCACTGAGGTACCCTGTCTGGAGGCATGGCCCATCCAGTCATGGTCAGTGCTCACTAAAAATAGCCAACTCCTTGCCCAGCCCCCATGTGGGTGGCACAACATCAAGATACACTTTACAAGGACAGATTTGAACCAGTTTGACTTAAACCTTCAAGAACAAAGTGACTTTGGGCAGACTGAGGATTTGGGGACTCTGAGGAAGTAACTATGACTTCCAGAACCATTCTTTACTGCCCTTGGCTGAGGCAGACCGCAGGCTGAAAATTCTGAGACCTACCAGGCAGGCAGTCTAGAGTGGTGAAGAGTGGAATGGAAGGGAGACTAGTAAAAAAACCCAGTGGTTCAGGCTTTGTTCTCTGAACACCTCACACGCAGATGTCTGGAATCTCTCCCCACCTCTGGCAGAGCTTCCTAAATGAGTCCTTTTCATTTTCAGAAAATTCTTGGCATAATGTTAGCATCTTTAGGTACTGTCAAACGTGAAATACAATCCTGGAGGTGTGCAGAACACAGCAGGGGAGATAATGGATCACATTTTCTAGATATCAGTTTCCATTAGCTGCAAGCAGAGGTTTATATTGCAAATGGGGTTTGTCCATGAGGAGAGAACACACCATGCAGCTGAATTGGAGTACAGTGCTGACAGAGGCTTACAGACAGTAAGCGGGCACTATTAGAGCAAGGCATCAGATTCAGGCTAGTAGGTCCACTGTTCTCTGCCAACAAGCGAGACAGGAAGGGAAAACCTCTATGAACTCTGCTCTCTTGCTCACTAGAACTCTTCTACCTCGGTGACTTCTAGCTCACAGGCCGTGGCACTGCTGCAAAGGCCCCTGGAATCCATGCGTACACCAAGCTTTGTCTGCAACCTGAATAAATGACATGCTTACAGATCTGTGCTCAGCTATGTTTCCAAGGGGTCCAGATGCTTAAGAGTGATTGGATTCATGGTAGCTTTTTTGACATCAAGTATTTGCTCAGTCAGTAATTGCTATGAATGTTGCTGCTAACCTGTGGGAGCCCATAATATGTTTTGACATAACAAAGGTTTCCTCACATCCCAAAAGACAACATCCAGTACTCCACCCAGAGAGGTCCTCCTGTTCCAAAGGGCAATTTGGTTTGAAAGAAACGGGAGGAAGGGAGTCTGAGTGACTAGATATGGTTGGCTATGAACAAACATGATAGGTATATCTGAGTAGAAAAACGCAAACTGTATTTCCTCTGCTCTCACACCATAGCAATCAGCACAGAAGGCCTCTGTGACCAAATGGGTAGGGTTTTTTCCCACACACCAAGCAAGCAATCAGTTCTAATTGTGGGCCAGAGGTGGTGGCTCACACCTATAATCCCAGCACTTTGGGAGGCCAAGGAAGGAAGATCGCTTGAGCCCAGGAGTTTGAGACCAGCCTAGACAGTACAGTGAGATACTATTTCTACAAAAAAATCAAAAATGTAGCTGGGCATGGTGATGCATGCCTGTAGTCCCAGCCATTCAAGAGACTGAGTCGGAAAGATCACCTGAACCCAGGAGGTCGAGGCTGCAGTGAGCCATGATCATGACACTGCACACCAGACTCGGTGACAGACTGAGACCCTGACTCAAAAAAAAAATCTATAATGGACATCAACTAAGTGTCCTCCAATTTGATTCCAACACTATCTGCTAGAGATAGCTTCAAATCCCACAGGTTGGGGGCTCAAAACTGTCTCCTCAATTCTGATGCTAATTGCAAGCCCCAGGTTGTTTTATGTGTGCTTCTGACCAACTGCTTAAAAAAATCAGGGATCCCCTAATGCCCTCCCTGGGATTCATTTGCTAGAGCAGCTGATAGAACTCAAGGAAACACGTAATTACATTTACTGGCGTAGTACATAGAGGATACATATGAAGAGAGGCATAGGGTAAAGTATGGGGGAAGGGACATAGAGCTTCCATGCCCTCCCTGGCTGGTGAAAGGAGGACAGGGGAAGGTCAGAGAGAGAAATTTTGTTTTCTGAGACTGGCTTCTGGGGCCTAAAGTGTCTCAACATTAAAACAAAAGACTGTAACAAGGTCTATGGGAGTTATGAGCAAGGGGCGGGGGCATGAATGGGTATCCATAAGTGTGAATGGGTGTGGTGGGTGTGTGCTTAAATGGATAAGCCTAAATAGGCTTGCATGGATGGGAAAGACAGCACTGCTCTCTCAACTTTCCATCAACTTTCCCACACCTCCCAACCACTTGTAGTTAGACCATATCCACATGACTAGTTCCGGGTAATAAGTGTGGGTAGATAGATGCCTTGTGTCTTTTCTGGACTAAAGCATAAAACAGCAGGCATGTGACCCTCTAGCTATCCGTCCCAGTACTACAGTGACTAGCAATATTTCAGATGAAGAACTTCGTCACTTTGGGTCCCTGACTCCCACTGCTAACTGAGATTGGACTCAGCACAAATGAAAAATACACCTTAACTGTATTAAACCACTGAGACTACAGAGTTAATTTTTCTGCCGCATGACCTAACCCATACTGGCTAATGGAGTGACATGGGGGAGGATGACTTAGTGGTGAGAATGTACAGTGATAAATAGATGTAGTTAGGCACTCAATAATTCATTCTTGTATCCAACAAACATTTTTGTGACAGGTACTAGGGAATTTATTAGTGAACAAAACAATCAAAAAGCTGATCCTATGGGGCTTACACTCTACTAGGGAAAGACAGACGATACATAAAATTAATTGGATAGATAGTATATGGAGGGTGATAAATATAATGGGAAAAGAAATAAAGTATCTTAATGTGACCCTGACTAACAACAGTTATGTGGTTAGACCCCTACAGATTTGGGCAATAGGGACCCCAAGACCTAACTCTGAGCTAAAGCCTTGACTTACCCAGGAGAACCTCCCTACCTATGTAAAACCCTGAGAGAAAGAAGGCAGGTGCCTTCCAGGGTCATCAGTGAATGTTGATTCACTCTGACTTCTAAGGAAGAATCAGTTCCATATAGAGTCATGAGCTTATATAGATCATGGGCTGAATAGAGGAAGGAACTCTTTCTGTCCAGTGTCTGACATGACTCTGCCTAATCAGAGAAGCAAGCAATGAAATTGAAGTGTGCTGACTTTGAACAGGGCCATTTTTTTCCTCCTTACTTTCTTCCCATTACTAGGTTTGGATCTCAAGGACTAGGAACTTGAATCCCTAGAGAGGGTGTGATTCTGTTGTTTCCTCCATTTTCTGAAATGCAAGAGCATAGACTAAACGTCACCGCTCCCAGGCTTTTATTTCTTCTCTCTTAGGTAAAGAACTCCCGATTTGGTAATTAGGAGTGGCATCTTCCTCCCCTCTCCTGCTCATCTTCTAGAACCTTATACAGTAAATAAAAAAGAGTGTTACTGAGACTAGCTTACCAGGAAAGGAAGATGGGAGTGAAAGGGGGTTTTGAGGATGACATTTGAAACCATGTGTTTCCTGCAGCGCCAGACAGACTGTCTCAGATCCCTGGGAGGAAGATGTAACATAGACAGTCACTTGATTGTGCAGAAATTAAGTACAGTTCATTAAAACACAATATTTAGGTATAATAATTCTGTAGACACGACTTTGAATAATTGAAGATGCATTTGATTTACTGTATTGCTCTGGTGTGAATACTAAGAGCGAGACAATAGCAATTTTTAAAGTTGAGTAAATATTGATTAATAAATTTCAACACAGAAGTTCCTTGTTACAAGGCACATGGTTTAGTTCTCTGTGCACAGGCCTTAGCTCATGCATGCTGGCATTTAGCGAATAAGTCTATTTTAAGCTCCACAAGGCTCCCCACAATTCTACACTCACCACTTGCCCCAGTTGCTACCTACCTACCAACCACAGATTTGATCCCTACCTTCATTTTATGATAGACCCTAAAGGCTCATAAATCCATATTATTGTCAGATGATTTATTAAATGTCAACTTTAGAGTAATAATATTAGCAATTATGATCAAGGCAAAGGATTTAATAAACTTTTAAAGGAAAAGTTCATATTTTCCCCATATACTTGACAACTCCATTAAATACGCTATCCTTCTTCTTCCGGAGACCTGGGTTAGTCTTAGGTCCAATTCACCTAATAACTTCCTGTTGTACTAAATAAATGACAATTTACTGGCGATCTAAGAAATTCCAGTGTTGAAGTAATAGCATTGGTGATCAAGGAAAATAGAAACAAAAAAAGAAAAAAGAAGTCAGTGAACATATACGATATGATAAATAGACTGAAAAGAAGAATGGGGCTACGTAAAAGTTTTAAGTGGTCACATGGAAAGAATCCAGGGCTTAGAATCAGGGATCCTGTGTTTGAAATTCAATGTTGTCACTTTAAGAGTGAGCTTTTAATTACCAAGCACTTTCTGTGGCACTTTCACATGCATGAAGTGAGTGAATAGTTCTTTATCTTCTACCCTAGATAGGGCCATTCTCCTTTCACGCCTACATTTGATACTAAGCATTTCAAAATGTTACACATTACAACATAATTATATTATGGTACATTGTAGCACAATTACATAATAATACCATAAAATATAGGGGGGAAGTGCCCAAAAAGTATGTGTACATTTTAAGAGATGTTCGCTGTAATCAGAAGTGTCTGCACACTGATGGTAACCACTTTGAGCACCTCTTGTAATTGCAGAAGTCAAACATGACTTGTATTATCTTTTGTTATTGGTACATATTGAGTATTACAATTTTAATAGTCTTTTCCTTTCTTAAAAAGTATACATTCTTGGAACCCTCTATATATATCATAATTTGTGTACCCCAATAAAATTTATAAAGCATTTGTCCATAAATTGTCTTACATGACCTTTTCAACAACTGCTCAGCAGGCATGATGTCCCAGCTCTTTGCTGTGTGGAAGAAGAGTCTCTGAGAGCATGATGGCTGCTCAGCGGTGGGCCTGGAAACCAGGACACCAATCATCCAGTCAGCCCTAACAGCATTTATTGATCTATAGCCTCAATGCTACCAAGAGTCTGGCTACCTTCCTACATTATTTTTATGTCTTCCTAACACAAGTGGATAAAAATAATTACCAGTATACAGATACAAACTTTAAGCATTACAGATAAAGTAAAGCAAACTTTCCTAGACTATCACTTTTTATTCCAAGCCCCTTCCCCAAAGGAACCCTAATCTTCATTTGATAGTTATACTTCCAGAACTACATATATGTATGCATATGTGTGTGTATATGCATACACACATAGCAATACATGTATCAATATACACATATATAATATGTATATTATCAACTATACAAAACCTTCTTTTGTACTTATGTTTGTGTATGTACGCTATTTTCCTCATCATAATGTCTTGGAGCTCTTTCCATGTTGAAGAAGAGTGACAACTACAAGCAAACAAAAGTTTCCAGTGAGTGCTTTGGGGAAGACTCTTTAAAGAAAGCCAACTTCACCTGAAGTTGCATACATTTTCCCTTCTTTCTATCTTGCCTGGAATGCAGTTTTTATCGGCTAACTCGTGGATCCTGAGGCTACCATGAGGAAAAAAACCACTCACTTAGGATGATAAAACAGAAATAACATAGAAGAAGTTTGGGTTCCTGATGTCCATGGAGATACCCTACTAGCCCTGGACAAATCTCATATTTGTACAAGAAATAAGTACTACAACTTTATGTTGGCTAAATCACATACTTGATATCAATATGTTTAGTTATTCTAATTCTAACTGATGCAGATTTTGGTCCCAGAAATGAGGTGCTCAAATAAGATAACCTAAAAATATGGAAATGGCAAATGGTAGGAAGTGAGGAGGTGACTATTAAGGACTCAGATACTGCAGACTGGAAAGCCGGTGACCTTTGTCATGAAATGGCAACTATTTGGTCAATGTTTTTCCTTGGAAAGCAGACTTCACGCTGTATGAAACTACAGTATTATGGAAATGAATAGGAAAATTATAGTAAGTTAGAATAAGCTGATTCCTTTTCACTGCTTTTTACCAAAGTCCTATAAAACAGACGTGAATTCAGTCCACAAGCAGAAATAAAAGGAAATGCTGATTTGCTCAGGCAGATTACCTATGGTCTATAAACTAAGTGAATAGAGAATCCATTAGTTGGATCTTTGCAAGGTTAAAAACTCCAGCTGTTTGTGTGTCTTAAACTAAAGCAGTTATAAGCTGTAATTTTTGAATTGCAAGAAGTAAGACTAATGACTTTCCCACAAAGTCAGTGAACTGCCAATACAGATGTAATTAAGCATGCTGCCTTTCCACACTTGTCCATTGTTTTAAATGACTTTAAGTTTTCACCCCTTAAGTTGAGGGGGGCATGGATGGGACACATTCTAGTAAATAGGTTTGAAAACCATGGCTGATCAAGGTATTTTGTTTTGTTTTGTTTTGTTTTGTTTTGTGTTGGAGTCGCACTCTGTCGCCCAGGTTGGAATGCAGTGGCACACTCACGGCCACCCCAGCATAGACCTGCTGGCCTCCAGCGATCCTTCCGCCTCAGCCTTCCAAGTAGCGAGAACTAATGGCGCACACTACCATGCCTGGCTAATTTTTTTTAATTTATTTATTGTAGAGACAAGGTCTCACCAAGTTGCCCAGGCTGGTCTCGAACCCACAGGCTCAGGCAATGCATTTGCCTTGGTCTTCCAAAGTGCGGAGATTACAGGCTGAGCCACCGAACCTGGCCTGATCAAGGTTTTTAACAAAGGATACACTTAGATGACACTGTCCAGGAGCAATAAGATTGTAGGTCTCCAAACCTTTTAGGACAGTGATCCTCAACATTTTTGGCATCAGGGACCAATTTTGTGGAAGACAAATTTTCCATGGAAAAAGTAGGGAGAAGGGGGAAAGGAATCATCAAGCATTAGATTCTCATAAGGAACTTGCAGCCTAGATCCCTCACATGTGCAGTTCACAACAGGGTCCCCATGCCTATGAGAATCTAATGCCACTCCTGATCTGACAGAAGACAGAGCTTGCTCACCTGCCACTCACCTCCTGCTGTGCAGCCTGGTTCCTAACAGGCCATGGACCAGTACTGATCAGCAGCCTGGGGGTTGGGGACCCCTGTCTTAGGGAAGTATATTGTCAATTGACAGATAGATGATAGGAAAGAAAAAAGAAAGAGGAGTGAAGAAGGAAGAGAGAGAGAGGACATTTAAAGCGAAATATAATCATGGTCAGTCTCCAAGAGCCTATGATTTCAACTCCTAAATCAATGCCTACAGAAAATGGACTACAAAAGTTGTGCTGCCTCCATGACAAACTTTTCCATACCCACTCAGAGGTAGCTATTGAAGAGAGTGGACAAATGATGCTTCAGATAGAATTGTCAGATAAAATACAAAATGTGCAGTTAAATGTAAATTTCAGAAAAGCAACAAATAATTATTTAGCATATAATTCCACGTTTGGGACAATCTACACTAAACAATTTATTTGCTAGTTATCTGAAATTCATATTTAAGCTGATGACCTAGATTTTTATTTGTTAAATCTGGCTACCTTCTTCTAGAGTAGAGAATCAAACACCACCAGGTTGGATAACCAAAACATTCACCTAACTTCCAAAACAAGGAGTCCTTACCATTCCTGCCCGGAGACTTCATAATTACTGTCTATCGGTAACTACTATGTGATTCCTTTTCTCCGCCTTTGTGGTGGTGTGTTTTGTATATATCTATGTAGGATTTTTTTCTCTATTATAGTTGACTGAGTGTGTTGTTGGAAGAGCATTTGACTTGAAATTGACAGGTTACCAGTTCATGAGGAGCATAAGGAGACCTGAGGAAGGACTTGCATACCACCCAGACTAGATGATCCGACAATTACCTACCCAAAATTCACTTACCTTTTTCTTTACTGGGTAGCAATGCGTCTGGCTAAAAATTTTCCTGTTCTAGCTTCCAGTGCAAGTAAGGGTAGCCAATATTAGGTGAGTACAAGTCATTAAGTAGGACACCCAGAAAGGCTAAGAAGGCAGAAAAGTATGTCCTTTTGTTTTCTTCTGCTGTATGTCTTCTTCCTGCATGGAATGTAGATGTGATGACCAGAACTCCAGAAGCATCTTCAATCATAGGCAAACCTGAAAATGAAATCACTGTGTAAAGGATGATGGAGCAGACAGATAGATGGAATCTAGGTTTTCTAGTGATTCCTCATGGAGTTGCCAAACCTATCATGGACTGATGACCACCAGCTTTCTTCTATGTGAGAGATCAATAATAAGGCTTCCTCTTATTTAAGCCATTTGTCTGGGTTTTCCATCACATTTAGCTAATGCTAAGCTAAACTGACATATCCATCTTTCCCCTACTTATTTCAAGTACCACCTTTATCATATGCTGAATTCTCATATATAATCTTTTTCTGATCTCCCTATTCTGGTTCACTGATCTATTTTTTTTTCCTTCATCAATACCTCATTATTTGATTATCAAATGCTATATATTTTGATGTTTTGTGGGCTTAGATATTAGACATCATTGATGTCCTTTTTCAAATTTATCTTGGCTATTCTTGCACATCCGTTTCTTCATACAAAGTTAGGAATTTTCTTATAAAATTCCATGATAAATTTTGGTGAGATTTTTATGGGGGTTATAGATAGTTTCAAGTAAATCTCTTTTCTTTTTTACAGTTGAGTGCTCCTATCTATGTAGATGGTATAATCTCTCCATTTATTTAGTTGTCTTTTATATCTTTGGTTAAACATAAGTACTTTTGCATTTTTTAGGTTTTTTTCCCTATTTTTCTAATTTCCATCATAATTGAGAATTTTTATTATCTTTTCTAATTTATTGTTTATGACCTATAGAAAATCTATTTTTTATATTGTTCATGTATTTTATCATATTCTGAACTCATTCATTTTTCCAATTTTTATTCTGAACTCATTCATTTTTCCAATTTTTCAGTTGATTATCCTCCATATTATATATTCTAGATAAATAATCATATAGTTTTCTCTCTTTCTTTCTGGTTTCTATGCCTTTTACTTCTTTTCTTTGTCTCATTCCATGGGGCAAAGTGGAGATGGTTTTTAACTCTATCATCTAGAGAGCTTTGTAAAATACAACCACCTGGGACCAGACATTGGTATTACTTTAAGACTCCCACGTAATCTCAATAGACATCCTGGACTGAGGACCCTGGACCGGAAGCTCAAGCACAGCATTGAGTAGCAGAAGCTACAGGCAGTTGCTTACTATAATCTTGGAAATGTTAAGGGTGATGTTTCACAGGGCTATTGTAAATACCCTTTGTCGAATGCAGGAAGTTTTCTACTATATCTAGTTTGAAGACATTTTAAAAATAGAGAATGAAGTTTTATTTTGTGCTTTGCTCTGGCTTCTTGGGCTGAAAGTTTCATTTGGTTTTAAACTTTCTTTTTTTCCCCTTTATGTCAATAGCTTTAGGGAGGACAAATAGTTTTTGGTCAGGGCCTTAAGTGTACCCACCCCCATCTGTGCATATTGTACCAGACAGGTGACTTTTTTGGCCCTCCACCCCTTCTCCTCTCCCTTTTCTGAGTCTCCATTAAGCTTTCTTTTATTCTTATAAAATCATTTATGGTTACAAATTTTCCTCAGAATACCATTTGTCTATAATTCACAGATTTTGCTCTGTAATTTTCTTACTGATATATAAAGAGATTTTAATTTCCATTTTGATTTCTTCTTTAACCTAGTAGTTCAAAATGCACATATGATTTTCTCCAACTTTTAAGTAATAAAATTCTTCAGTTATCTTTCTGTTGTTAGTTATCTAATTCTATTGCATTTTGCATATGAAAATGGCCTGTTTGAATTGGCCTGTGTGAAAATGGCTTGTTTCTGCCTTTTAGAAGTTACTGTGATTTCCTTTGTGGTCCAACTTGAGTTAATTTTTAATCTAAAACATAATTACAAGTAATGTAATTGAAAAGTGTATTCTCTCTTAGGCACAAAACTACAAAATCAAACATTTTTATTCAAATTATCTTTTTTCTTAATTCTTTTTATCTGTTATGTTAATTGATGAGTGAAGTATGTGGTCTTGTCAATTTTTCCTTTCATTTCTGTTTTAGCTTCATATATGATTATAACTTTGTATATTTATCCTTGTATTTCTATCTGCTTTTGTGCTAATATTTCATCTCTGTGTTCTTGGCACATAATGGCTCATAATTGTGATCATTCTCTAATGGATTATTTTTTTTTACCTATAAACAGTGCTCAAGTTTGCTCTTTATAATGCTTTTATACCTTAAATTCCATTCTGCTTAGTATTAATATTGCTATTCTAGATTTATTTGTCAATATTTATTTATTTTGTACCCCTTTATTTTCAACATTTCTTTGTAATTTTTTTTTAAGAATTTCTCATGTAAACCACCTATATCTGGATATTGGTTAATTACTCAGTCTGAGAGTCTCTGTCATTTAATACGTACATTTAACACCTTGTTATAGTTTGAACTTACTCTTATCTAATGATTTTGTGTTTTCCATACATTCTTGTTGCTCTTGTCTCTTCCCTTTCTGGCTTTGGTTGATTAGATCAAACTTGCTTTCCTTTTTCATTTTTATTTTTCTCCTAAGTTTGAAATTACATATTTGATATTTTCTCCCACTGACTATTCTTAACTTTTCAATACATCTACTTAAACTTTTATTTTTATGTAGCACTATCCAGACTCAAATCAGTATGACCTTTGCCCAAGCAAGACCAAACCAACCCATTTTATTTCCCTCGGCCTTCATATTTCTGTTCATCAACACCACCTCTTTAGATATAACCACACATGTAATTGGGTGGTTTTGGTGTTCCCCTTGCTTCTTGTAGCTCAGTGTCTTTCCCTTGGATGTTTTTTTCTGGTAGTTCTGGGAGATGCTTAGGAAATTCTGATTTTTATTTATTTGTTTGTTTGTTTTGTGTTGGAGTCTCACTCTCTCGCCCAGGCTGGAGTACAGTGGCATGCTCACGGCCATGGCAGCCTCAACCTGCTGGACTCAGGTGATCCTTCTGCCTCAGCCTTCCAAGTAGCGGGAGCTACAGGCATGCGCCACCACACCCAGCTAATTTTTTTATTTGTTGTAGAGGTGAGGTCTCACCAAGTTGCCCAGGTAGTTTCAAACCAGTGAGCTCAGGCAATCCTCTCGCCTCAGCCTCTCAAAGTGCTGGGATTATAGGCATGAGCCGCTGCACCCAGTCCAAGGGAATTCTGGTTTTTAAAAGCCTAGAGAACCTGTAAGCATTGTGACAATTTTCCCTTCTTCTTGGAAAAGACGTAATTAATAAATTATATCTATTGTTCCTAAAGTGTGATAAGGCAAGGTTTTGAAAATTTCAGCAAAAAAAAAACAATAAAAAGAGAACACATCATATCCGCAGACTTTTTATAAGGGATCTCTGAATATACCTGGAGGAACTCAAATCAATCTACAAAAAAGATACCTGCACATGCATGTTTATTTCAGCACTATTCACAATAGCAAAAACATGGAACCAACCATGCTGTCCATCAAAAGTAGACTGAATTTTTTTAAATGTGGTTCATATTCACGAAGGAATATTATGCAGCCATAAAGAAGGACAAAATTAAGAACTTCACAGCAACTTGGATGAATTTAGAGTCTGAAATACTCAGCAATCTATCACAGAAACAAAGAACTGAGTACCATATGTTCTCACTCATAAGGGGACCCTGAACAATTATCATATACTATAAGAAAAGGATTGGCAGTAGTGAGGAAATGCCAGGGGAAGGAGCCCAGGGGGGACGCTTCATCAATAAGGGTACCTTATCTCAAACCAGGTGGCGTGGCAACCAAAGTGAGTCCCAACTTTACTGTACAATGACCATTTGTATACCTAACCCTGAATTGTACCCAACATCTTTAAAATTAAAATGGCCGGGCTCTGTGGCTCAGCCTGTAATCCCAGCACTTTGGAAGGCCAAAGTGAGTGAATTGCCTGAGCCCGCGGCTTCAAGAGCCACCCGGGCAACTTGGTGAGACCTCATCTCTACAATAAATCAAAAATTAGCCAGGCATGGTAGCTCACACCTGTAGTTCCAGCTACTTGGAAGGCTGAGGCGGAAGGATCGCCGGAGCCCAGCAGGTTGAGGCTGCGGTGGCCGGGAGCGTGCCACTGCACTCCAGTCTGGGCAACGGAGTGAGACTCCAACTCAAATTAATTAATTAATTATTAATTTAAAAATTTTTAAAAAGAATCTCTGCCCGAACCCAGAAAGTATGTTTCTTAGTTGTTTAGTGACTGAGTACACAGAACCTGACCCTCCACACTCAGGTGAGAAAAGAAACCACTGTGACAGGATTACCACTTCCATCATGTCTTCCCCAGGGGGCACAAAAAATGAGATGAGAAAGGGAGATCATAAAGCCACCCTCAATCTTACCCAACAAACCTGGCTATGAGCTGTGCCTTCATTTTGAGACCTACTCAGAGATTTAGGGTGAGGGGAGAAGAAATCTCGCTATCAAGGGTGAAAAACCGTGTGAATAGTATCTGATTATTACTTAATATTAGAGAAATGATTGTTTTTCCTGCAAATGGTGCTAGCTCAATCGGATATCCATATGCAAAAAATGAACTTCAATTCATACCTTGCACCTCGTATGAAAATTAATGCAAAATGGAGCATAGACCTAAATGTAAAACCCAAAGCTATGGAACCTACAGAGGAAAACAGAATAAAATCTTTGAATCAGGCAAAGCTTTCTTAGATAAACCCAAAAGCACAATCCACACCAGGAAAAATTGATAAACTGGATTTAATAAAAACCAAAAACATCTATTCTTTGAAAAACACTGCTAAAAGAAAAAGACAAGCC
The DNA here is from genome assembly GCA_027257055.1 of Cephalopachus bancanus. Classification (NCBI taxonomy): domain Eukaryota; kingdom Metazoa; phylum Chordata; class Mammalia; order Primates; family Tarsiidae; genus Cephalopachus; species Cephalopachus bancanus. Next base: position 223,121 of record JAPVLO010000369.1, on the reverse strand, counting down.
ACAGACTAAGAGAAAATAGTTGTGTATTATGTGTCCAGTAAGAGAGGTTTATCAAGAATACATAGTAGGCCGGGCTCAGTAGCTCAGCCTGTAATCCCAGCATTTTGGGCTGCCGAGGCAAATGGGTTGCCTGAGCCCGCGGGTTCAAGATCAACTCAAGCAATTTGGCGAGTCCTCATCTCTACAATTAATAAAAAATGAGCCGGGCATGGTAGCGGGTGCCTGTAGTTTCGGCTACTTGGAAGGCTGAGGCAGAAGGATCACCAGAGCCCAGCAAGTCAACGCTGGAGTGTCCGTGAGTGTGCCACTGCCCTCCAGCCTGGGTGACAGAGTGAGACTCAACTCAAAAAAAAAAAAAGGAATACATAATAAACTCTCAAACCTCAATCCTCAATACTGAGAAAACCAACAACTCAAAAAATCAGTTTCCATCTCTTGGTTTTCCAATGCTTCCCTCTATTTTTGTTGTTTAGGAATTACAACAAATCTTACCCCAGAGATGGAAGTCACCCTCGATTTTGATGGTCTTAAACTGACTAGATGACATACTCTGGTAAATCTTTCAGTGATACGGTTCCCTGTATATTTTTAAATATTTTTATTTCACCTTTACTATTAAATAGAAGGATACTAGGACCCAAAATAAAGAATCTAAGTTCAAAAAAATGTATTCACTCTTAGCTATGAAGAAACTGCTCCACTATCTTGTAGTCCTTGTTGCTAATGAAAAGACAGATGTCTGCTCAATCTGATTCTCTTTCCTTTGTAGATAATTGTTGGTTGTTTTTTACTCTTTGGAAGCCTTTAGACTTTTCTTGATCTTCAGTATTGTGAAATTTCACAACTATGTGTCCAGCGATAATTTTGCATTCATCTCAATTTGGTACTCATCGGACCCCTTCAGTCTCAGGACCTATCTTTTTCTTCTATTCTGAAATTTTTAAAATACTATATATATTTTGAATACTCTTCCCTTTCCATTCTCTCCATTTTTCAGAGAGGGTGGGAGGATAGTTACTACTAGTGATATACCCCAGTATCATCCTGTTCATTTACCTTGAAGCTAAATGTGGCCATGTGTTTAAATTCTAGACAATGAGATTTAAGAAAAAGTGTTTTGGGGAAACTGACTTAAAGGGCTTTGAGTTAGCTAGAAAAGTCTGTCTTTTTTTCTTTTTCCCTGCCTGCAACTCAAATGTAATGGCTGGAGCTCAGGAAGCCATTTTGAACCATTAAGTGAGTTTGACAATCCCATATGCTGGGATAATAGAGCAGGAAGAAAGGAATTAGAATCCTTAATGGTACTTGTGGGGTCATCCCACCAGCTCTGGACTTCCTTCCTCTGTACTTTTCTTTGATAGATAAGTAGCTCTGTATCATGTTAAGCCACTGCTTTTGTAGCCTACTATTCCTAAGCAATACTTAATAATCCCTCAGAATCCTTCTGACTTTTCTATTATAGTAATATTAGAAAATCTAAATGTATCTTATGTGTATCCATCTTTTTTCCCATATTTTACTTCTTTTGGCCATTTAGTGCTGTAATCTGCAGTCCTCAGTTCAGTCTTCTCAAGGTTACTAATTTATACTTCAACTGTGGCCAGTCTGCTCTTTGCCTCTCTGTTTTTTAAGTTTCAGTAGTGATTCCTTTTTTTATTCTAAGCTACCAAGTTGATTCTTTCTTAATTGTGGTAAAATATACATAACATAAAAATTACCATCTTAATCATTTTAAATATACAGTTCAGTGGCATTCAGTATATTCACATTATTGTGCAAACAGCACCACCACCCATCTCCAGAAATTTTTCATCCTTCCAAACTGAAACTTGGTACCCATTAAACACTAGATCCCGATTTCCCCCTAGAAACCACCATTCTGCTTTCTGTCTATGAATTTGACCACTCTGGGAACCTCATATAAGTGGAATCTTTCAGTATTTGTCCTTTTGTGACTGACATATTTTGCATAGCTTAATGTCTTCAAGTTCTTCCATGTGACAGAATTTTCTTCCTTTTTAAGGCTGAATAACATTCCACTGTATGAATATACCATGTTTTGTGTATCTATTCACCCATCAATGGACACCTGGGTCATTTCTACCTTTTTTGCTATTGAGAATAATGCTGATATGAACATGAGTGTTTAGGGTGGCGATGTCATCTCATACTTTCTGAGGTTAATAATTCAGTGTATTCAAAATCCTGCTCTGTTTGCCTTTTTAATTTTGTCCTCAGATGTAAGTTCATTTGTTGACTTTGATGTCTTTTTCACTGTGCTGGCTTCCCTCAAATATTGTAGGTTTCTGGTTGTGTGCTCATCTTTGTTTGTAACATTCTCCGCATGCCAGGCTAGAGAAGTTAAACTGATGTATAGTAGCTTGCATGTAAGAAGGGGTTAAATGTGCCACCCAGGCAGATGCCTCAGCCTTCTTGATTATGGCAGACAGGTGAGACATGTTGTGTGAAGGGGCATTAGCTAATCTTCTGGGTACCTGGCTGTCTGGTTTTGCTGGGTGTTGTCGGCCACCCCAGACCCAGCCCTGCTTCTCTGACTCACACAGCCACACTAATTATCCCTCTTAAGACATTCCTGTTGTCTGCTACCTGACAACAAGGTTACATCTCCCACCAATCACCCCCTCGGGGTTTTGGGACCTTATCTCATTCTGGTATCAAAATCTTCAGGCTTTCTGTACCCTTGACCCTTTCCCATCTTTCTCAACCTTCCTCTCCTACAGATGACTTTTGACTGCAGTTTCCTTGCTCAGTCTAAGGGACTTCTCCTAATTGCTGTCCATCAACAGCTTCTCTTCTTCCCAGCATGGTTATAGGAGCTTTTTACAATAATTATTTCTGTCACTTCTCAGAAGTTAGAACGGGTTGGATATACATTATCTGCCCTCCTGAACTGGCTATCCAGTTACTTCTTAAAGTTTCTTATTCTCAAATTGCCAGCACAAATCAACAGAGTCTGTTAGTGGGAGGGGGGGTGGCGGAAAACACAGAACAGATAGTACTGTGGCATTTATGCATTTGTCTCTGTTAAGCAAACAAGAATGTTTTGGTGGCCAAATATTTTGACAAAAGCTTTGCAATTTCCTCCTTGTACTCTCCCTAAGGAATAGCTTTTCTTAAGCCCAGAGAATGTGGATTCTGATTGGCCTAAAAATACAAATATTCCTTTGAGTAATATGGATTTTTCCTGCCCATCCCCCACAGAAGCAAGCAAGTTAGTTTTCATATACCTGCGCAGCTAGAAGGAGAAATGTTTCTTCTCTCAGCAAGTAGCACAAAAATTCCTGGTAGACCCAGGAAACACATCTTTGTGGGGACAATTCCTAGATAATCCCACTTGAGAAAGAAGCTGAGGCTCTGGAGGTGGGGGGACGGTGAATGGTGTAGGAAAGGAAAAACTTTTTCTCTATCCTTTTAGGATCTTTGATTGGGGTCCTGTAAATAAAACTGGCAAAAGGCAGAGTAGCAAGAGAAAAGAGTTTATTTATGCATGAAATGTGCATACAAGCCTGAGTGTTCCCTGATGAGTAACTCAAAAGGATAGTTAGAATTTGAGGCTTACATACCTAACTTAGTAGAGAAAGGGAGCAGGGAAAAAAGGCTCCTTTCTATAGGAAGAACAAATAAGTTTCCTTAGAAAAATAAATGGGCTTTTTAAAAACAGAATAAACAGGAAAAAAAAGTTTGTGATAATTTCTCCATACAGGTATGAGTGGTCTTTTCATCTTTTTCAGGGCCATAAAACTCCCCTAGAGAGGAGATTTATTGTAGCCTCATTTCCCAGAAGTTCCTGCTTTTAGTCAGATAAGGGAAGCTCTGAAAAGGCTGTCTTTCTGCATCTGTTGAATCTCAAACATCTTCAGCTTGAATCTTAAATGTCTTCAGAATAATGTTTATACCAACTCTGGGGTTCTGAGTGGGTCCCCGAGTGTCCTCATATGAGCTTGAAATGCTGAGGAGACGGCTGTTGATATTGAAAAAGAAAGGAGGAAAAAGTGGAAGGGTGACTTGGTAGGAGACTCTGGCAAAACTCCTCAAATCTTAACCCCATCAAGCCAAAGAATCGTCTGTTGGATACAACCATTAGTGGGACCCACTGCAAAGGCTGGGCTTTAAATTCAAAATGACCGGTGGTCACACTGTCCAATGCTGACAAGAAAAGACTCTGAGGAATTAGGCCACCAGTAATTCTCCAGGATCATGGGGAAAACCCTTGGGCTTCACAGGTTGTGGATTTGAAGGGTTAAACCAAGTTTACCTAAGTTTCCAGAAGGCAGGGAAGCTCCAGTTGAGTGGGGTAGCATGTAAATATCAATCTCAGCTCCCTTAGGGGTGTGGACTTCAAACAGGGTGCCTAGTGGGTGGGGGGAGGGGGAGAATGGGGAGATGGGACTCAGAGTCACTGTCTCAATCTCCCTGGGAACCCACTCCTCCAGGGGCAACAGTCTTGATTCCAAATACCTTCAAAATGTCCTGGAAATGCTGTATTTTGGCATCTAAACTATATGCCCCAGGCTTCTTCTACTCCAACTCTTTATTACTACTTAGGACAAAAGCCCTTCATCAAACCAAGTTTCAGTTTCAGAATATGAAAAAAGACCTGGTGGTGGATGGCAGTGACAGTTGTTTGACTTTGTAAATGCATCAGTACCACGGATATGTATATTTTTAAATCGTTCATTTTGGCAGGGCATGATGGCTCCTATAACCCTAGCATTTTAGGAGGCTGGAGGATTGCCGGGGATTGGTGGCATGTGTGTGTGTAGTCTCAGCAGCTCGGGAGGCTGAGGCAGAGAGATCACTTGAACCCGGGAGTTTGAGGCTGTGGTGAGCCAGGACTGTGCCAGCCTGGGCGACAGAGTGAAATCCTATCTTAAAAAAAAAAAAAAAGGGCAAATTTTATGTTGTATATATTTTACTACAATAAAAAATCCTTTGTCAGATTTTGATAGGCATAATTGACATGCAGTAAACTGCACATATTTAAAGTGAATAATTTGATTTATGTATGTATAGTATACACCTAGAAAACTGTCACCACAATTAAGACATGGACAAGTCCACACCCAAAACTTTTCCCATGCTTCCTTGTATCTTCTTTCTCCTGACATCTCTCTTCCCAGACAACTACTTATCTGCTTTCTATTGTGATAAACTAGTTTGCATATCTTATAAGTTTATATATATGAATTTACCAAGTATTTACTCTTTTTTTGTCTATCTCCTTTCACTCAACATGAGATTTATCCATGTTGGTGCATATATCAATAGTCCATACCTTTTTTAGTATTGAGTAGTATTCCATTACATGGATATACCACAATTTGTTTATCCATTCATCTGTTGATGAGCATTTGAGCTGTTTCCATTTTTTTGCTATTACAAATAAAGCTACTGTAAACATTTACGTACAAGTCTTTGTATAAACATGATTTCATTTTTCATAGGTAAATATCTAGAAATGGAAAGGGTGGATAATAAGTTTAACATTTTAAAAGATTTCCAAATTATTTTCTAAAGTAATTGTACCATTCTACATTTCCACCAGCTACGTATGAGAGTTCTAGTTTCTTCATAACCTAGCCAACACTAGGCATGGTCAGTTTTTTTTTTATTTTAGCAGATCTGATAGGTGTGTTGTGATGTCTCCTTGTCTTAATTTGCATTTCATAGTGACTAATGATGTCTTGCAGCTTGTCATATGATTAAATGCCATTAATATATATTCTCTGATGAAATGTCTTTAAATATTTTACTCATTTGGGTTTGTTTATTTTCTTAGATTTAGTTTTGAGAGTTCTTTATATAACCTTGATATAAGTCCTTTATATGACTTACATATATTTTCTCTTAGACTGTGGATTTTATTCTAATTATTTTAATAGAGTCTTTTGAAGAGAACACATTTTTAATCTTGGTAAAGCCCAATTAAAGAATTTGTTTGGGCCAGGCACAGTGGCTTAAGCCAATAATCCCAGGACTTTGGGAGGCCAAGCTGAGAGGATTGCCTGAGCCCAGGGGTTCGAGATCAGCCTGGGCAAGTTGGCGAGACTTCCTTTCTACAATAAATCAAAAAATTAGTTCCAGCTACTTGGAAGGCTGAGGTGGAAGAATCACCTGAGCCCAGCAGGTCAAGGCTGCAGTGGCCATGAGCAGTGTGCTACCGCACTCCAGCCTGGGCGACAGAGTGAGACTCTGACTCAAAAAAAAAAAAAAAAAAAAGAATTTGTGTGGGTTGTGCTTTTGGTGACTTAGCTAAGAAATCTTGGCCTAGTCCAAAGTCACAATGATTTTTGCTATGTTCTATTCTAGGAGTTCTATAGTCTTAAGTCTATGTTCAATTTTAAATTAACTTTTTATATGGTAGAGGTATGGATCAAAATTTGGGTAGCCAACAGACACATGAAAAAGTGCTCAGCCTCACTCATCATCAGAGAAATGCAAATCAAAACCACATTGAGATACCACCTAACCCCTGTAAGAATGGCCATCATTAATAAAACAAACAATAACAGATGCTGGAGAAGATGTGGAGAAAAAGGAACACTTTTACACTGCTGGTAGGAATACAAACTTGTACAGCCTCTCTGGAAAACAGTCTGGAGCTTTCTGAAAGAACTAGAAATTGACCTTCCATATTACCCAGCAATTCCCCTATTGGGAATATACCCAGAGGAACTCAAATTATTCTATGAAAAAGATACCTGCACACGTATGTTTGTTGCAGCTCTAGTCACAATAGCAAAAACATGGAACCAACCCTGTTGCCCATTGAAGCTGAACTGGATTAAAAAAATACGGTACATATACACAATGGAATATTATGCAGCCATAAAGAAGGACAAATATATGAACTTTGCGGCAAATTGGATAGACTTGGAGTCTATAATACTCAGTGATTTATCACAGAAACAAAGAACTAAGTTCCATATGTTCTCACTCATAAGGTGAACTTGAACAATTAAATGCTATAAGAAAGTGATTGACAGTAGTGGAAAACTGTCGGGGGGTGTGGGGGTGGGACTGGCAGTTGAGGGAAACTGCTAGAGGAGGGAGGGGCATACCTCATCAACAACGGTACCTGCATGATCAATGTTTGTATACCTAACCCTGAATTGTATCCCACATCTTTATATAAATAAATAAATTTTTAAAAAAAAGAATTTGTATGGGTTGTGCTTTTGGTGACATAGCTAAGAAATCTTGGCCTAGTCCAAAGTCACAATGATTTTTGCTATGTTCTATTCTAGGAGTTCTATAGTTTTAAGACTATGTTCAATTTTAAGTGAACTTTTTATGTGGTACAGGAACGGATCAAAATTTGGGGGTGTTTTGCATATGGATATTCAAATCTCAGCACCAATGTCTTTTGCTGGAAAGACATTGTTTCTCTGCTGAATTGTCTCTGAACCCTTTTTCGTCAAAAAAAAAAAAATCCGTTATCCATATATGAGGGAGGGACTCAAAAAGAAAGAACCCAGAATTATTTTTTGGAGGGTGGACCTCTTGTAGTACAGGCTTCTATGACTAAGTATTCTAGGAACCCATCAGCATCAGTGGACCAGTGGGCATTGTTGTAAGAGGCTGTGTTCAGTTTCAGTGAATTTTTTTTTTTAGATAATTTTTACGTGTGTGTCCATTTCATGTTGGGTGATTTACACAAACAACCTGCCCACATCATGTTGAGTGTTCAGCAATTTTTGACCCCCCAAAATATATATATATGACATGACTCCTGTGCCCCACCCTCTCTGTTGAAAAAAGTCCCCAAAGGGAAACATTTTGCCAATGTCAAAGAGGTGAAACAAAAAATGGCAGAAGTACTAAAAGACATCCAAATTGACAAGTTCAAAAACTGTTTTGAGCAGTGGAAAAAGCATCTCGATAGGTGTATTGCATCAAATGGAGAATACTTTGGAGGTGACTGAAGTTTAAACATGTGAGAATAAATACACAATTTTTTATAGATAAATTCCAGGTTTTGGGGTCCCCCCTCATATGTGTAGATCCATGTGTCTATTCTGACATCACTGTGACACTGTAGCTTTATAATGTCTTGCAAACAGGTAGAGTCAGTCCTGAACTTTGTTCTTTTTGGAAGTTGTTTTGGCTATTCTAGAACCTTTGCAGTAGCATATACATCTTTTAATCTACTTGCCAATTTCTACCAAAAAAAAGAAAGGAAAAAACTTTGTGAGTTTGATTGGAATTAGGTTAATGTATAAATTTGAGGAGAATTGACATCTTAGCAACATTGAGTCTTCTGATTCATGAACGTAGTATAGTTCTCAACTTAGTTAACTCTAATTTCTCTCAACAATATTTTATAGTTTTCAGTGTATAGGTCGTTTACACCCTTTGTCATATTTCTTTCTAAGTACTCCATATTTTTTAATGTATATATGTATATTTTTTATTTTAGTTTCCAATTGGTTGTTGCTAATTTATAAAATACAATTAATTTTTTATATTGACCAATATCCTGCAACCTTGCTAAATTGATTTACTTGTTCTGATAACTTTCTTAAAGAGTCACTCAATTTTCCTACATAGATACTGTTGTTGTCTACAGATAAGGGGAGATTTAATTTTTTATTTCCAGTCTGGACACATTTCTTTATTTTCTTGCCTTTTTGCACTGCCTAGAATCTCTAGTACAATATTGAATAAAAGTGGCACTGGAGGCCTTATTTATGATCTTAGAGGGAAGGTATTCAGTCTTTCACCATTTTCTGATATGAGTTGCAGGTTTTCATAAGTGTTCTCTATCAGGTTGAGTATGTTTCCTTCTATTCCTAATTCATTGACAGCTTTTATCAAGTATGCATGTTGGATTTTATCAAATACTTTTTCTGCATCTATTAATATCATGCATCTATTAATATTGTTAAGATTTTTACTTTTTAATTTTTTGGTATGGTGAATTACATTGATTGATTTTTAAATGTCAAATCAACCCTGCATTAATAGGATACACTTTGCTTGGTCATGATGTATTATTCTTATAATATATTGTTGGATTCAGTTTGCTAAAATTGTGTTTAAATATTTTGCATCTATGTTCATGTGGGATATTGCCCTGTTGTTTTCTTGTAATACCTCTGTCTGGTTTTGCTTTAGCAGCTTGCCACAGTTGTGTTACATTGTATTTTTGTTTTCATTTTGTTCAAAACGCTTTGTACTTTTCCTTTTGATTTCTTCTTTGACATCTGGGTTATTTAGAAGTATGCATTTAGTTGACAAATATTTGAAGATTTTTCAGAGATCTTCTTGTTATTGATTTATAATTTAACCCATTGGAGGTCAGAGAGCCTACTTGGTGTGAACTGAATCCTTTAAATTTATTGAGACTTTTTTTGTTTGTTTGTTTGGGGTTTTTTAAAAAGATGTGGGGTACAATTAGATACATATGTGGTCATTGTACAGGTGAAGTTTGGACCTCCCTTTGGTCCTCACTTCGCCTGGTTTGAGATCAGTTACCCTTATTGATGTTATGTGCCCCACCCTACTCCACCCAGGCAGTGTCCCACTACTGCCAATTCCTTTCTTTATAGCATTATGACAAATATTCAGGGTCCACTTATAAATGAGTACATGTGGTACTTAGAACTTTGTTTCTGTGATAGATCACTGAGTATTATCGACTCTAAATCCATCAACGTTGCTGCAAAGTAGTGTGACTTGTTTTAAAGGCCAGGATATGGTCTACCATGGCAAAAGTTCATGGCATATTGGAAAATAATGCATATCCTGTTCTTCCTGGGTTGAGTGTTTTATAAACGCCAATTAGGTCAAGTTGGCTCAAATTCTCTATATCTTTACTGATTTATTTTCTAATTGTGTTATCAATTACTGAGAAGTAAGAATTGGCTATCTAACTAAGATTGTGAATTTGTCTATTTTTTCCTTGAAGTTATACCAGTTTTTGCTTCACATATTTTTACACTCTGTTATTATGTGCATAAAAATTTAGGATTATTATGTCCTCTTGATGAGTTGATCCTTTTCTCATTATAAAACCACATTCTTAATATTTGTAAATTTTTTTGCTCTAAATTGAATATAGATACATAAGTTTTCATTTAATTAGTGTTAGCGTGGTATATCTATTTCCATTCTGTTATTTGTAATCTATTTGTATATTTTATTTTTAAAGTGAGCTTATTGTGGACAGTATGTAGTTAGGCCACACTTTTTTTATTCAGCCTGAAATTTTTACCTTTTAATTAGAATGTTTAGATCATTTACATTTAATGTGGTTATTAGAATGTTTAGATCATTTACATTTAATGTGGTTATTAGCATGGCCAAATTTAAATCTGTCATCTTACTATTTGTTTTCCATTTGTCTAATTCTGGGGTTTTTTTCTTTTTCTGCCTTCATCTGGATAAAACAAATATTTGCTGAATATAGAATTCTAGTACACGGTATTTAAAATATGTTTCACTATTGTCTCTTTACTTGCGTGGTTTCTGGCAAATCTACTGTCATCTTTAACTTTGGTTTCTGTATGGTAATATGTCTTTCTTCTTTGGCTGCTTTTAAGATTCTTTATCATTGATTTTAAGATTCTCTGTTTATCACTGATTTTTAGCAATTTACTTACTATGGGTGTTGGTGTTGTGTTGTTTATGCTTCTTGTGCTTGCCATTTATTGAGATTCTCTGATGTGAGTTTATAGCCTTAATAAAATTTGGAAATTTTGCAACCATTATTTCTTTTTTTTTTTTTGAGTTGGAGTCTCACTCTGTTGCCCAGACTGGAGTGCAGTGGCCGCTTCCGGCCACCGCAACCTCGACCTGCTGGGCTCCAGCGATCCTTCCGCCTCAGCCTTCCAAGTAGCTGGAATTACAGGCATGCGCTACCACACCCGGCTGATTTTTTGATTTATTGTAGAGATGAGGTCTCGCTGCCCAGGCGGGTCTCGAACCCACGGGCTCAGGCAATCCACTCACTTCAGCCTCCCAAAGGCGCGGGATTACAGGCTGAGCCACCGAGCCCGGCTCATTATTTCTTAAAATATTTTTTCTTCCCCTCCCCACCCCCACCCTGCCTTATCTTTTCTCTCTTGTGGTGACTCCAATTACATGTACATAAAGCCACCTAAAGTTGTGCCATAGCTCACTGATGCTCTATGCATTTTTTCTTACTATTTTTTATTGTGTGTTTAATTTTGGATAATTTCTGTTGCTATGTCTTCAGGTTTAATCATCTTTTCTTCTGCAATATCTAATCTGCCATTAATTGCATCCAATATATTTTTCATTTCAGTCATTGTAGTTTCATTTACAAGTTTGGTTGTGGCCTTTTTTAAAAAAAAAATCGCCAATGTCTCTATTTAACTTTATTAACATATGGAATGCAGTTAACAAGTTTAATGTCTTCATCTGCTCATTCTAATACTTGTTTCAGTTCTGGACTGAGTTGGATTGATTGATTTTTCTCCTCATTATGAGTAGTATATTTCTGATATTTGTCATGCCTGATAACTTTCTATTGGATGCCAGATTTTGTGAATTTTACCTTGTGGGTGCTAGATATTTTTGTATTCTATAAATATTCTCGAACTATGTTTCTGGGATGCAGTTACATTACTTGGAAATAGTTTAATCCTTTCTGATTTTGCTTTTAAGATTTTTTAGGCAGGTCCAGGGCTTATTATTCTCCACTGCTAAGGCAAGACCTCTCTTAGTATCATACTTGATACCTTATAAACCATAAGGTTTCATGTCCAGCTGGTGGGAACAGGCTAGTAGTATCTGTTCTCAGCCCTGTGTGAGCGCTGGGCATTGTTACCTCTAACCTTTTTGATTGTGCGTTTCCTGGCTTTGGGTAGTGTTTGAGCTTATAGGAGCTTAATCTGGTTAGTGCTGAGTAGAAAGGGGGAGGAAATGGGGTCAATAGCTCCCAAACGCATCCTAGTGGTCTCGGGGTCAACGGCCCTTCCTGATCCCTAACGCTCAGTGGGCCTCCATGGCAGGCTCCCAACAAGACTGTTCTAAAGATTGAATGACATCCAGATGCAGAACTACATGGCATGTAGCAAGTGCTCAGTAAATGTTAGTTCCTACTATCTTTGGCTTTCTTTCTATTCTTTGTTCCCTCAGACAAAAATCAATGTTCTTCCACACCCAAATCTGGAGTCCAAAGCAATATCTATCTCCTAATGGGATGATCATAGTCTGCCTCCTGTGACCTGTAACTCTGAGAAAATTCCACCTTCCCTCTAGGGATCTGCCTGGGGGCAGAGACTGTCCTTGTCTTCCCCAGACTGTCCAGTTCACATTAGTACATAGTAAATGTGCACTGAATAAAGGGATGAATGAATGACTAAGTGAATGACATTGCAGTTACATTAGAAGCTGTGAGTGAGAGAAAATTAATTTGCAGATGGAATTATTACATTGTGTACCCAATCTTGCAAAACAATGAAGCACAGCTTGTAGGAGTTTCAAACACTTTTTCAGAAATTTAATTGCCAGTTAATTTTCCTGCAAAACACAATAACCTCTATGGGTTGAAGGAAATAAGACACCGTTCTGAAAACCTCATTAGGCTCTGCCTGAAACTGCAGAGGCTCTTTCTGAGTTAGAAACCTGAGAAAGGAAGCTGCCATAATTGGCACTGTCTTTGTTCAATAGTCAGGATGCCTTTGCTCTGATTTCTCCACTCCTCATACCCCCACTGAGAGGACTTGGTTCCCACCTGTGACTACAGAAGTGAGGAGGGCCTGAGCTAAGCCATACCCATTCTCTCTCTCACTGTGCTCTCTTATGATCAGAGCTTAGTCTGTGACCATGACCAGGGCTCAGTTTGTGACCATGATCAGGTCTCAGTCTGTGACCAGGATGAGAGCTCAGTCTGTGATCAGGATCAGGGCTCAGTCTGTGACCATGATCAAGGTTCAGTTTGTGACCATGATCAGGGCTCAGTCGATGACCGGGATAACCCAGTCTGTAACCATAACTAGGGTTCAGTCTGTGACTGTGATCAGGACACAGTCTGGGGCCAGGATCTAGGCTCAGTCTTTGTCCATAAGCACAGCTATGGTCACACATGCACACAGCTACAACTGAAATCAGAGGTGGGTCAATGGGACACAACAGCAGTAGCGTTTGTTACACTACTCAATAAATAATTATTAAATTGAATTAAATAAATGTTACATGAATCCTCAGAACTCCAAGATGAGAGGGAACATGGGTAGAAAAAGAGGGACAGGAAGGAAGATGTCATCAGTCCTGGGGAGAAAAGACCCAGAACTCAGGTGTACCAGACAGGGTTAAATCTTACCCTGACCCATTTAAGCAACTCTGATCAGAGAGCTGAATTTGTCACCTTCTGCTGCACAGTAACCCACATAGCCACAAAGAGATCAGAGAGCCCCAGACGACTCGCCTGGAGATTGTGCCCTCCAGCCAGATTCTGTCAGCTCCAGTAGCCGTCACCTGCTTGGGTATCACTGCTAAGTGGGTCAGCATTTGCCAGCCACTCTGGCTGATTAGCAGCGTGTAAAGTAGCTACCTCATGGTGACTGGGGCACGGTGACTCAAGCTTGGGAATTGCTGCTTCCCCAGAGGTGAGCTCATCCCATGAGCAGCAGTAAGGCCCTGAGTGTGTCAAATCCCTATCACCACTTTTCTAGGTGTCCATAAACTCTTTGCCTCAGTGTGTTCATTACTCGGTCTCCCCTTTCTGCTTTCTCCAGTGTCCCATATGAAGGACACCTTTGAAATGAGGGATGAGATGTAATGAAGCTGGATACAAAATTAATCAAATATGACACAAGAATTGATGTGGAATGCAATCCCGTCAGCATATTATTCACCTCAGAGCGGAGTTCTTTGTTTACTGTTTGCAGCATTTATGAAGGACTCGGACAAGGAGCAACACCAGGGATTATTTTTCAGAATGAGGACTGCAGACACAGAAAGCACTCTTGAGGACGGTGGGTTTAATATTTACATGCACTGAGATTCTTACATGTTGATTTTTCTTGTTTTAATCTCATTAAAAGAAGTATCTAAAAATGGCTTCAAATAACTTGATTGCCATTATTAGAGCAGAAGTAATTCATTTGTTTGTTCATTCATTCAACACTATTTCTTAAGCATCTTCTCTGTGCCTGACTCTGTACTAGACACAGGAGGAAGACAACCAAAATAATAGTAGTTTTTGCAGTAACAGTAGTAGTTGTTGCTATTGCTGTTGTTGGTTAACATTCATTGAAGATGATGTTAGACTTTAAGCTAAGCATTTTGTAAGCATCATCTTATGTAATTCTCACATAACCTATGAGTAGCTACTATTAGTGTCCCCATTTTACAGATGAGGAAATTGAGTTACAAAGCAGTCAAGTAACTTACCCACAGTCAAGCAAGTGGTAAGTGGTAAAACAGGGCATAATGCCATTCAGCTGCTCCCTCCTCATAATTTGAATTTTGAACAGTGACTAAAGGATTAAAAAATGGGTCAAAATGTACTTATCCTCTAGACCATGCCTGAACAAGACCACCTCTGGCACTGCCCTAGTCCTTTCTCATGCTACACCTGAACACTCAGCCTTCCCTTCAATCCTTCAATACCCCCTACCTTGAGCCAGTGCATTCCCTGTTGCTTAAGTTAGCCAAAATTGGCTTCTGTTGTCTACGCTCAAAGCACCCTAACTTGTACAAGTAGTGAAGTTTCCATGATAGGAGTGTAAGAGAGTAGAGGTGCCATAAGCATGTGGTAGGCTACAAGGAAGAGATTCACATGTGAAATGTGTGATAGATTATATTCTCCAGATATGGCTGCAAAAATATCTGTCGTTCCACATCTTCTTCTAGACCTTGCCACTTCCCCTACTGAGTAGTGGGGTCAACATCCTCTTTCCTTGAAATTGGACAGAACTTTGTGGCTGCCTCAGTCAATGGAAGATGACAGAAGTAACATTATGTGACCTCCATGGTGACATTACAAAGTGCCACACTCTGCCTTGCTTTCTTGGGATGCTTACTCTTGGAACCCAGTCACCAAGCTGTGTGTCATCCCACATGGGGAAGCCAAGTAGAGGATCTAGCTAATTGCCAGCTCCAGATATCATATATCATAACATATCAGCCTCCAGATATGAGTGAAGATGTCTCCAGATGACTCCAACACAAAGTCATTGAGTAATAACCCCCACCCCATGCCCCCCAAGCCTTTAAGTCTTCCAAGCTGAGATCCCAGACATTATGGGGCAGAGATACACCAGTCCTACTGGGTTCTGTCCATATTTCTGACCCATAGAATCTGTAAACATAATAAAAATAGTTGCATTACACCCCTCAGTTTTGTAGCAATGGTGACTAGAACTGGTGGATATTTGGAAGAGAAAAACTTTAGGGACATGTCCAGCCCGGAAACTATTATCTCAGTATTCCCACAAGAACTGCTCCCCACACCCAAGAATTTGCATTGCTAATAACCTCATCACTGAGGGACCCAGGGCTTCAGAGACCAGAGTCTGAGGGACATGTTGAGCCCAGGGTCTGAAAAATTAATCCCATGTGCTCAGCAGACAACCCATTTTCTAGGAACAAGATTCAGGTGTCAACTGGAAGGAAGTGCCTTCTGGGGAAGTATCCCATTTAGAAGCTAGAGGAACAAGAGGAGAATCATAAATCCCTCTGAAAGCTGCATCCTATTTGTTATTCAGGGAAGGATCGTTTGTATCTAAGGAACATCAAACAAACCAGCACAGCCTCCTTTTTGGGCCAGAGAGACAGAGCAGGTGAAATAAACAGGGTATGCAAAAAATGATAGCATCAGGAAGTTATCTTGAGAGAAACAAAATGTCCTGAGCCAGCTGAGAATTTCATTAAAATAAGTCTTTGGTGAAAGTAATGCTCTGTTCTTGTCACCACTGCAATCTGGCCATGCCTCTCCTGAAAATGGAATGGTATTCACACTGAGGACAAGGACAACCCAGACTGTCTCTGTCTCTGTCGTGTGTGTGTGTGTGTGTGTGTGTGTGTGTGTGTGTGTGTGTGTAGCCACCCCCATCTCTTTATCAATCAATGTGCTCTTGCTCTGTGTTGTGACTAAGACAGATTCCTGAGTCAGAATTCCTGTGTTCAAGTCAGGAAAGTTACTCACCTTCTCTAGGCCTCAGTTTTCTCATCTGTTTAAAAAAATTTCAGAAAGAGTCATAATGGTATCTACTTTGTAGAGTTATTGTGAGATTTAATTAAATATTAGCACAGCCTTGACTCTAGAGGAATTTCAATGTTATTATTATCTTTATCATTATTACTGAGTTCTTTTCTGGGCCTATATAGGTTTCTTTGCTGATCGAGTCCTGCATATCTGTGTGTACATACATTTCTATAGTGGTACGACTTTACTCCCTTCCCTATCTAATGGACACTCAACAATTCCTTTCCTACATGTGTCTGAAATGTGATCCTTCACTCTTCCCTGGATTAACAGAGAGTTGGAAACTATCAAAGTGCCACGAAAGAGCTAAGAAAAAATATAAGACCAATGTTTGTGGTAGACCAGGAAAATAATACCAGTTTCTGTAATCACCAACCTCAAAATCTCAGTGATTTAACAAAATACAGGATAGTTTCTTGTTCATTTCACAACCTGACACAAGATAGGAAGTTACCCCTGGAGGCTCTCCTCCAAGCAGGGACTCAGAGATCCAGCCTTCTTCCATCTTATAAAAACCACCATCCTGGAAGCCAGGAGGGTAGAGTGGGATGATTTTAACCCAATCCTGGAAAAGACTTATGTCACTTCTGCCCACACTCCACTAGTCAGAACTCATTATGTGATAAACAGTAACACTGATTTTACCACAAAGAGTAAACTCAGAGAAATGTTACATTCTGGCTGTAAAAAAAAATGTAGAGGCTATTAGAACTCAGACCCAGTATATTTCCCATGCTGTTATTTCTGGGGTAGTGAATGGCATTAAAGACCCTGTTGTCAATCCACTTCCTCCTCTCCATCCTACCCTAGTCCAGACCTCCATCCCCTTTTCCCAGAACTACCACAATACCTACCCATTGTTCTCCCTGCCCCACTCTGGCCTCATCTCCATCCTGTACAATGCAGCTGAGTCAACTTAAATGGAAATCTGAATCCTTTCTCTCAGATACAATAGTTCCCCATTTGCTCTTAGAAATAGAGTCAAGGCCAGGCTCCGCGGCTCAGCCTGTAATCCCAGCGCTTTGGCAGGCTGAGGTGAGTGGATTGCCTGAACCTGAAGGTTCGAGACCTGTCTGGGCAACTTGGTGAGACCTTATCTCTACAATAAATCAAAAATTAGCCGGGCAGTTTGCGCATGCCTATAGTTCCAGTTACTTGGAAGGCTGAGGTGAAAAGATTGGGGGAGCCCAGCAGGTCAAGGCTGCACTGGCTGGGAACGTGCCACCGTACTCCAGTCGGGGCGATGGAGTGACTCCAACTCAAAAAAAAGAAGAAAAGAAAAGAAAAAGTCACACACTTGAGTTTATAAGACCCTCCCTGCCTACTTCTCCCGCCTGCCTCACTTCTCTCCACTCTTCTCTTTGAACTCTGGGTTCCAACTTGACTTTCCAACAGTTCCTCAGTTTTGCTGTGCTGTCCTCATCTCTGAGCCACAGTGCTTTTGCCTCTGCCTGAGACACACCTACCCACCTACCTCTGGCTCTTCTAGCTGTATAACTCCTACCCATTCTTCAAGTCTCACTTTGAAGTTGTCTCCTCATTCCCAGACTGGATTGGGTCTCCTCTTCTTCCCTCCCACAGCACCTTGTCTTAGACCTCATCCCTCTTCATTGTTAAGTTATCTGGAATTCCTGCTAAACTCCAAGCTCCAAGAGGGCAGGAAGTATGTCTATAGTCCATTCACTGCTGTCTCCCAGACACAGTACATAAGCACATAAGTACTCAATAAGTAGTTGAGTTAATGGCTCACGCTATTGAAGCATTCACTGATATTCTATTATACTTGCTTGTTTGCTTCCCTGACTTCTCTACTGGATAGAAATTCCTCAAAGTCTCCTTTTTGTTTTTAGTGCCTAAACCAGGACTTTGCACACAAAAGAGAAAAAGGAGGGATTGACTCATATTGACAAATAAAATAAGTAACTTACTTTTTTTTTATCAACTGTCAACTTTGACAGTATATGAAACCAGCTGGTGTGTGAGCCCGAAATTAGGCAACAGTGATGTTTGGATCCAGATTCAGTGGAGAGTCAAATAGTGGGACCCACTTTAAGCCTTAAGACTGTCAAAGGCATCCCCTATGGAACCATCGGCTCATTAAACAGACCCTAGGGAGATTCAAGCATTTTCTTCTGAGATTCCACCCTCTGTGGTAGTTAATTAGTCATGGCTTAGGGTAATTTGCCTTCTCCTCAGGGCAACGATATCTGAGGTCCAAACCTACAGAGGCTGCCCAGGAGCCAGCAGCAGATCCAAGCCCCCAGCGTCTTTCCTATGCTAGATGGGAAGGAGGCCAAAGAGAGCATTTCTTCAGATCACAGAGGGAAGGGAGGTTGTAATTTCACAGTACATTTTCCTGAACATAAAGGGAAAAAAAAGTCAAACAAAGCAATATTTTGGCAACAGATGGTGAGCAAGATCAGTTGGGAAAATCTCTTTTGGGGTTGAAAGTAAAAGCTGTAGCAATACCTCTATCGAGGGTGTCACTGACTCCCACCTGCCTGGGACATCTTTATTTTCCAGCCTAAAATGCTGCAACCAAATCCAAAGAGCTGTCTCACACCTTTCATCTGAACCAGCATGAATGTGTCTCAAAAAGCATGGGGATAAAAGCTAAATAGAGTCTTAGCTCAGTCACCATTCAGGACCAAGCTTGGGGAGTAGGGTGCTGGGGCTAGGGTTGCTGGTCTCCATAATAGGCATTACAGAGCGAGACCATGAGTTATATTACTGGCAGAGGGTGGTCAACTGCCTCCTCACAGCAGTCCAGCATGGGGAGAGGAGAGGACTCTCGCCCAGACACAGATCCACCTCACAAAAACTACCAGAGGACACCACAAACTATCTCTGCCCATGGAAGGCTTTCCTGAACCTCTGCCAAGTCTAGATCTCCCTAAGCCTTACTGACATAGCATAACTACTCACAGGATGCAGTAAGAAATGTTTCATCCATCATTTCTGTGATATATATGAGAAAGTATCAGACAAACCCAAATTAAGCAATATTTCACAAAATAACCAGCCAGTACTCTTCAAAGGTACCAAGGTCCTGAAAGATCAAGAAAGACTTAAGAACATCACATCATGGAGGGGATATTAAATAGCTAGGATGACGAAATGCAATGTGGGATCCCGGATTAAATCCTGTGCTACAGAAGGGACATTAGCAGGAAAACTGGAAATATTAGAATAAGTTCTATAGGTTAGTCATTAGGATCTTGTTGATGTTAATTTTCTGGTTTCAATAAGTGTCCTATGGTTATGTAAGATGTCAGCATTACTGAAAGATGGGTGAAGTGTGTATGGGAATGCCCGGTACTGTTTTTGGCCATTTTCTGTTAGTCTAACTTTATTTAAAAAAAAAAAGTAAGTAAATCTGATCACAAATTTTGTAATGAGATAAATTTATTCTCAAAGGAAATTTGCTATCACTCCCCAAAAAAGAAAAATCAAGTCCATTAACCACAAAATAAGCTGGTAAAAATGAATGCAGTGATTACTAGGGGTTGGGGGGCTCAGGAGATGCTGGTCAAAGGACACAAAATTTTAGTTAAATAGGAAGAATACATTTAAGAGATCTATTGTACAACATGGAGATTATAGTTAATAACTTGTATTATATTCTTGAAAATTCTTGGGCTAAGAGAGGATATTTTAAGTGTTCTTACCACAAAAAATGACAAGTATGGGAGGTAATGCTTATGTTAGTTCAATGTAGCCATCCTACAACGTATACATGTTTCAAAACATCATGTACACAATAAATATATTTAGTTTTTATTTGTCAATTTAAAAATAAATTAATTTTTAAATGAATACAGTGAAAGCTAGGTACTGCTGCCCACTGAAGGCCCTGAGCTTAAGACCTCTTCCCTCTTTGTTAAAGAGAAGAATTAGCAACTTGCTAGAGAAGTGTTAAAATACATCAGCACCCAACTGGGACTTTCTTCCTGATAGAATCAGAGGAGCAAAAGAGATTTGAAAAATGACTCATTTTCTCACTATGTGATTCATTGTCAGTTAGTATCTTGTCTGTGCACCTTTTAAAAATGATCTCTGGTACCACCTAAAATCACATACCATTTTGGGAAAACACTGCCTTTTGAAACCTCGTGGTGAGGTTTGAAGACCATGGGGCCATAGAGTGAGAAGATCTCCTGCTGGAATAAAGAGTCATTCTCACACAGGATTATGCCTGGTGTGGGGAAATAGCAGTTGTCACATACCGATGGCAGGAGTATAAATTGGTTTAACTTCTTTGAACATACTCTTTGACCCAGTAATTTCTCCTTCCAGATATTTGTCCTACAAATATAATTATGAGTCATTATGGTATTGTTGGGATAGGATGAGTATCCCAAATCCAAAAATCCAAAATTCAAACTGCTCCCAAATTAAACACTTTTAAAGCATCAACATGATGAATGAAATACTCATGGAAGCATTTCAGATTTCAGATTTTCAGATTTGGGATGCTCAACCAGTAAGTATATCATGCAAATATTCCAAAATCCAAAATCTAAAACATTTCTGGTCCCAAGCATTTCAGATAAGGGAAACTCAACCTGTAATAGAGAAAGACAGAAACAATGTTAATGTCCACCAATAAGGAGCATACTACACATTGGAATACTGCACAGCCATTACAATTGAGAAAATATACCATGTACCAGTATAGAGCAATTTCCTACACATATTATTTTTTTCCATTATGTAAGAAAGCAAGGTGGGCAACAGACATATATAGTATGCTTTCATATGTTTTTTTTAAGTTAACATACACATTGCATTAGTCAGTTATTAGTATATAACAAACAACCCCAAAATTCAGTGACATACATCAATAAGCATTTATTATCAGGCTCAAAGGTGTGTACTCAGTTGGGGCACCACCACAGATAGGCCAGAACAGCTCCGATCCATGACTTTCATTCTGCTGGGACCAACCATCTATCCGGGTCTTGTTCTTTCCATGGTCGTGGCAGAAGCATAAGAGGAGATCTCTAAGTAAATGCATTTCAAATCAGTGTTTGTGACACACCTGTTCCATCCCATTAGCCAAAGCAAGTCGTGACCAGGCCCAACATCACTGGGACCAGGAAGCATATTCTGAGGAGGAGAAGAGTGAATATTTGCTGAAGTATTTCTAAAAATCATCTATAAATGAAATATATAGAGAGAGGGATGTATATATATTTGATATGTCACATTTTGTGCATATACAGGACGTATAGAAAGTATCTAAAGAAGAGCACATGAGGAATTAATAATGGGTTGGGGGTCTAGAGAAAAACGGGAGCTAGGAGGGGAAGGAAGCTTATCTTTCACCATCTTTTTGAAACATTTGAATTTGGTGCAATTTGCATATATCATTTTTGCAAGAGAAAATCAACCATCACCTTTCCATCCACAAGGACTTTCCATTATTGATTCTTTTATTTGATACTCACACCAGAATGAGGCATGAGGCAAGCAGAAAAGAAATATGATCCCACTTTCTGGATGACAAGGACACCAAGATCCAAACAGGTGAGGTGTCTTGCCCAAGGCCAAACAGCTAAAACAGAGCCAGGCCAGACCTCAGACCCCAATTTGTCTCATACTGCAGAAACAAAGTGTCCCACTACACCTTGGAACTTGCTGAGGTCCAGGATCCACCAGAGTCACCCAGCTGCAGATTCTACCCTCCCCCACCCCGCTGTGGGCTGCCATGGTGATGAAACCCCTCAGTCCCAACATGCAGCACGTGGAAGAGACTGAATGTGGATGGTCCTCAGAAATCATCTCATCCAACCAGATCATTTTACAGATGGGCAAAGGGAGGCCAGAATCACAAAACAGGGCCCTCCCTCTCTCTGAATGTCCATCTCCCCACATTTCAGATGGGACCTTAACACCCACCTGAGAAGGTTGTTTGGAGGATCAGAGAAGACCATGTACAGGAAAGCGTTTTACAGCCCAGGAAGTGCAAGGCATGATTTCAGGGACTTGCTTGCTCAGCGTTCATTCCCCACAGGAGAGCCGGGAGGCTTTACTTTCTCCCTTTCTCTGGCCCAGGAATATATAAACTGACCAATGCCAGCATAACTGGTTCTCAGTGAGAGCAAAAGTAACTGCTTTCAAGAAAAGCCAAAGGGCTTTGAGCCGCTCACGCAGAGAGCAGGCTGCTCTGCTATAGTGCATGTTAGTTTTGTACAGCAAATATGTCTGAGAATTGTTCTGCAGCAGATTTCATGCCTGAGCTGGGATTGGGTTTTTGTGAGCTTCTTTGTAGCTCAGCACGTAAATCGCTCCCTTACCAAAGGTCCGTCCCTGCTGGAAGGGCCAGGGGCTGCGGTGCTAAGAACCTCCTCCCCACTCCCCCATGTAGGTTTCCCTTGTGAGTCTCCTTTCCCAGGGGCCTCCTGGAGGACAGCATTCCCTCTTGCCTAGACACCCTCCCTCCCCTTGTCATCAGCCAACCCCATACTCGCTCACAAGGCAACAAATAAGCGGGTGGGAGGAAACAAACGGAGGCACCAGATGCTGGTGAAGTAAGTGGGGCCTGTGGAGTCCCACTTAAACCATTTTCAACTTTGCATCAAATGGAAATTTCTGTGAGCTGCGCTGAAAGCTCCTACAATGACTAATGTCGCCAAGCGAGCTCTAGCAACAAATGGATGCTAATTATTTTGTGGAAGGCGAGACAAGTGGAGAATTTAAACGGAGGGTCCGACTAAGCAGATGGTGGGGAGTCTGAAGGCTCAGAAAGACAGGCCTGCCCCCCCTTGCTCAGCTCAAAGGGGTGCAGCTCAGTGGCCCTGGGTCTGCAAAGACCCCTCTGCACAGTTCCCAGCCAGCCTCCCGGCTCCAGGCCAAAGCCAGGCTTATGACATGAGCAACACCCAGCAGCCCAGCAGGGAGCCCCATAATTGACATCCCAGGGCTTTGGGAATAAGGTGTTTAATGCCTCTTTTAAGCCCGCCTCCAGGAAGAGGCGCACAGAACGCAGGTGTATTTGGTCTTCCAATACAGACCAAAAAGGGTTTAAAACCAGAGCATAAGTGGACTCAGTCTCCCACCTTCCTCAGCCTACCCTGATCACAAAGGTCCTTGCTGGGGCATGGGTAATGTCCCACTTGCCCTGGAGCCGTCCTCCCAGCCTAGAAGGCTATAATCTGGGCACTTTACATCCCAGTCCACTGGACAACTGAACCTTTGCTGCTCACTTCTCTGTGGACTCAGCCCAGGCCATTCTGTCTTTCTGGAATTCCATTCACCTCTCTTTTGACCACCTCCTACCAGACCTTCAGGAGTCCAGCGTCACCTCCTCCTGACCCTCTCCCCGACTCCCTCAACTTCTGCTGGGATCACCCAGTCCCCTGAGTTTGACCCACACTTCACTCACCGCTCTGAAGTGTAAATTGACCTTGAGTCCCTCCAGGTCAGGGGCCTGGACCAGGACACAGAGAAGGAGGGCCTAGAGTCAGTACTTGGGGAATCCTTGCTCAATGGAGTTGAGCTGGCACCCAGAGAGCAGGGTCAAAACCAGCCCCACTCCAGGTAGGCCCCACCGCCGTTCCTCACCCACACAGAGATAGCTGTGGCTCATTAAGAAGGAGCAGGAGATGGGAGGACTCTTAGCTTCCTGCATCTACTCAAGAGGCCCCAATGCAGTCACAAAAGTAACAGAGAAGAGTACCACACACAAATGAATGGGAAGAATCTCCAAGAACATGATCCCACCCATCCCACCCCCCAGCCAGGGGCGAATTAGGCACAGAGAGGAAAAGAGACAGCCAAAGGCAGAGTCAGACCAGGGCCACATCTCCTGATTTCTAGTGCTGTGCCTTTTCACCCACTCACAGGGCAAAATAATAGTAATAATGGCAAAGACACTTATAGCAGGGCTCACCGTGTACCTTATATGGATTAACTCATTTAATCCTCTCAACAGCCCTGTGAGACTAGGAACTATTGCTATGAGCTTTTTACAAATAAGGAAACAGGCCAGGCACGATGACTCACACCTGTAATCCCAGTCCTCTGGGAGGCCAAGGTGAGAGTATTGCTTGAGCCCAGGAGTTTGAGACCAGCCTGGACAACACAATGAGACCTTGTTTCTACAGAAAGTCAAAAACCTAATCAGGCCTATAGTTTCAGTTACTTGGGAGGTTGCAGCAGAAGGATTGCCTGAGCCCAGGAGGTTGAGGCTGCAGTGATCGTGCCACTGAACTCTAATCTGGGCAACAGAATGAAACCCCCAACTCAAAAAATAATAACAATAAAATAAATAAATAAGGAAACAGCACAGAATAGTTAACTCATTTGCCCAAGGACATACAGGTGACAAATGGCAGAGCTGAGATTTGAATTGCGACTATGGTGTGTATAGGGTCCTTCCCCAATCTGATACAGAACAATGCCAGTGTACTCAGCTGACTCCTTGGAGGTCCAGAAGAGGATGCCCAAGAGATGAAGTCAGCCTTCTGGGAAAAGGACCAACACAGATGTGTTTTCTGAATAGCACCCACTCAGTCATCTCTGTGGGAAAATATTTACATAAGAGCCATATCTACTATTTGTCATCCCTAACCCATTGTCCTGTCCCTTTCAAATAATTCAAACATCCTGAACTCTCCCCACGAGTTGTGATAACTGGTGCAGAGAAGGCCCAGGGGACATTTGGAAGAAGAAGGCCCAAGTTCTGGTGCCAACTCAGCCTCTCTCCTTAGCTATCTGACCCTGGACAACGTCTTGAACCCCTCTGAGTCTGTGACTGATTGCTAAGCCATATAAAGAGATACAACACCTTCCCTCCTACAGCACTGTGCTCGGCACCAGGAAGTGAGAGATGAGCAGAACTTAGGTCACACTCTGCTCTCCAGCTAGCAACTGAGGAAGACAAAGACAAAAGTCATCACAGTGCCTGCTCAAAGAAAGGACACAAAAAGACAGGAGTGCTCAGACTACGTTGGAGGGGACCAGGGCAAACATCACAGAGCTGGAGAACCCTGAGTGGAGACTTGGAAGACAAGTCAGAGGTCTCCAGGGTGGAAAGGGCCCACAGGCAGGTGGAACAGCCTGAGCAAGGCAGGCGTGAGGCAGGCCTGTATGGAGAATGGTGAGTGGCTCTTAGGGGAGTTCTGGGTATGAAGGGACAGGTGTGGGGTAGCGAGTGAGACAAGCACTGTGAATGCACATTGTGATTGACAGCTGGAAAGAGTCTTAGAGAGCATCCACCCAGGGGCTGCCAACTCAGCTAACTTCAGGTCTCTGGCAAGTGATAAAAATAAGTGAATTGGATCAGGTGTGAGAGAGCAGGGAGGGGTGGGCTGTGTGGCAATTAAAAGGTAGGGCCTGCCTAAAAATATCCCATTTTTGACCCCCACAAAACATGCATGCAAATTAATTTGCAGTTGTATAAAATCCGACAGTTAAGTTCATGAACTCATCCTACAAAAAGTGCTACATACCTCATTGCTGAATATCACTATGGTCATCTTCGTAGTACTCCTCTTGGGAAGCTATACATTGATGCCAGCACCTAATCCACATGTCAAAGCAATTTTGGAACTCTTTTTCTGGAATGGCCATCAGAGCTGTCATCATATTACCCTTAATGTCCTGAATGTCATCAAAATGTCTTCCTTTCAATACTTCCTTTATATTTGGGAAAAGAAAAAAGTCATTGGGGATCAGATCAGGTAGGGAGGGTATTCCAATACAGTCATTTGTTTACTGACTAAAAACTCCCTCATAGACAGTGCTGTGTGAGCTGGTGCATTGTCATGATAGAAGAGCTCCTTTGGGACCATTTTTGCACACACCTTTCTCATGCCAAGATTTTCAGTTAAGATTTTCCTAACTGTTTCTCTATCAATCTGCTGTGCTTCTCACAGTCAACTGATGATTTTGGTGCACAATTCAATGAATTTTTGCAATGTTTTCTGTCAGTTCTGCTCGTTACTAGCCATCCTGACCTCTCTTCATCAGTGATGCTTTCTCTCCCCTCAGGAAAACATTTAATCCATTTGTACACTGCCATTTTCTTCATGGCATTATCCCCATAAACTTGGACTGACATGTCCTTGATTTCATTTCTACTCTTGCCAAATTTAACAAGAAATTTAATGTTTGTTCATTGCTCTAATTCAAACTCCGACATTCTCACAGCAACATCACTGATGGTCATTCTAGAAAAAGAGTTCCAAAATGGCTTTGATGGGTGGACTAGGTGCTGGCATCCTGCATAGCTTTCCAAGGAGAGTACTTCAAAGGTGACCATAGTGATATTCAGCAATGAGGTCTGTAGCACTTTTTCTAGGATGAGTTCGTGAACTTACTTGTCAGACCTCGTAACTCCTACATAGTTCTGATCTTTTCAGTCTACAGAATGCCATGACTATTACAAAGACAGGTTGAAGTCAGCTGGAAACTACACACACACAAACTCTACCATTGTATTTGTAACCCAAATGCCCTCAGCCTTCCCATCCTCTGGGGACATATGAGGTCACAGCACCAAGTTCCCAGACCCTTTTCTCTAGTTTTCTCCCTCTATCTTTCTCTCTCAGTCTCATTTTCACTGGATCCTGGCCTCCAGCACAATGCCCTGCTCTTCCCACCCTCTCTTCTGGTGCCATTGAGCCAAGATTGCTGCCCATTTTCTCCACTGCCCCAGTCACAGATCCCCTGGATGCTCCTCTGATCTTGCTCCATCAATACCACTGCAGACTAGCTGGAGATATGTCCCCTCTCCACTGGACTTCATACACCCAGATGGGTCCCACAACTGGGTTGCTTGGGCCCTTAGAGGTTGCAGATCTCAGAGTGTATGTGAATTGCCATGGTGATTAGCTCAATAGATAGGGGAGGGCTTTTGAGCAGCAGCTATCACACTATTTCTCAGAACATGCCCTCCTCTGACTCCCAGGCCCTCTTACTGAGCACTGTTTGCTCTGCTCCACTTCTCCTGGGCCTCTTGCCAGCTCTGGGGGGAGAAGGTGTTGGGGCCTCAACCCAGACTTGCTAAACACATCCATAAATGTCTGCATTTCAGTTGTCTTAGTCTGTTTTCTGTTGCTACAACAGACTACCACACACTGGGCAATTTATAAAGAAAAAAGGTGTATTTAGCTCACAATTCTGAAACCTGGGAAGTCCAAGAACATGGTGCCAGCATCTTGAAAGGGCCTTCATGCTGCATCAGAACAAGATGGAAGGCATTGCATGACAAGAGGGCAAGAGCACACCAGCTCAGGTGTCTCTTCCTCTTCCTATGAAGCCACCAGTCCCATCCCTGGGGCCCCTCTTTGATGACTTTATCTAATCCTAATTACTTCCCAAAGGTCCCACCTCTAATCAACATATAAATTTGAGGATTTAGTTTCCAACCCATGAAATCTGGGGGCCACATTCAAACCACAGCACCAGTCAAGGACAGTCAGCAGACTCCTGAAGATCAAGGGAAATAAACCAATACTTGAGAGGGAGACAGTGAGGTTGTCACTTACTTGTAGGAAACAAGGACATAAGCTTGACAACGCCCTTGTGTTTCTGGCCTGGTTCCAACAGAAGTTTAGCCAGTGTTTTCTTCTCTCCATGTTTGCCCCTGGGAATGTTGATTTAGTAGAATTCAGGTGGTGTGACCTCTAGTCTGCGTAGGCTGGATGTAGCCTACTTCGATAATAACTTTACTCAGAACTTCAAAGAACACAGATATTAATAGTTTTACTTAGACTCTTAGAAAACAAAGATGTCGGTGCTATAGTAAGCTTGCTAGGGAAAGTCCTAAACGTTAACTTTTTCCCAGCTGATGCTAGCATTAAAATATTTCTTGTTTATGTAGTTTTGCTCTATATAAGAAAACATGCTGTAAGAATAAACTTGCTCTCACCTATTGAGGCGAGAGACCTCCCAATCCCGCTGTTCTTTGTCTTTCTTTTCTCATTCCCTCCCTCACCTCAGGCTGGACCTCCGCACTTACTTCCACTCATCAGAGAGATCCAAATCTCAGCTCCATCTGGGCTAAAACCTCTGCTGCATATTTACAATTATTTAAAAAACAAAAACAAAAACAAAAAAAACAAGACCACTGTGAAAAATTGGGGAAAATGTTTAAAATCACCCCAAATCACCTCTTTCTAGAGAAAAAAACCACTGTAAATATTTGACATGGTTCTTTCTTGACCTTTTTTCTAAGATTATATAGAGATTAAAGAAAGAGAGAGATGAAAATATAGCTAAAATAGTTTGAAATATACACATATACAGTTGTAAACCTTATTTTTTATTTGACATTATATCATAAACATTTTCTTATTTCATTAGAAATATTTACATTATTTTTATTAATTCAATAATTTACCAAATGGATATGCCACAGTCTACCATTGTATCTTAATGGTGTGTTATTAAGACCGAACCTAATTTAATACTGCAATAAACAGCACGGTCTTTTTCTCTGATCATTTTCTTAGGCTATATTTTTAGAAACGAAATTCTTAAGACAAAAACATAAAAATCTTAAAACTTTGATAGACACTTGCCAAAAGCCTTCTAAAAAGTTATTCTTCCATCATCTATGTTTGAGAATTTCTGTCTCACTACATCCAGTATATTATACTGTTTTTAAAAATTATGTATATATATATACATACACACACGAAATTGCAAGTCTTGGATATGCAATTAACACAAAGTGAAAAGCTCTGATTTTAAATGCAGTTTAAATTAAAAGAATGTTCTTTGCCTAGCCCTGGCCTTTAGGACAGCAGGCCTCACATTTGGAGTGCCGGTCAGCCCTAGATGGAAGTCCCTGCCAGTAATGAGTTGAAGAACCCGTAGCCTTTACACCCTCTGCTCTTTCTGACTCTTCGCACTTCTGGTGTAGTCGCTGACCGGGAGGTGGATAAATGGCTCTGTTGGCTGCCCTTGTTCCCAGAACCCACTTCTTAGCACTACAAGGGGGCCATTCGTCATTCTGCCACAGACTACAGCTCTGCCAGACATCTCATTCCACTTCCCTGCCAAGGACATGGTTCAGAAGGGCCAACTCAAATCTTGGGCTGTATGGAGCAATGAATAGAGCACCAAACTGAGAACTGAGAGGCCCAGCGTCTCACCAGCTATGTGAACAACTATTGAGTCTCTCTAGGCCTCAAGATCTTCAACTAGAAGACCATCTCCAAGTCCCCACCTCCCCACCTCTCTAGATCCCAAACAAGAACATGACCATTTTGGTCCTACTTATGGCCAGAGCCTGACCATTGCCCCAGAGCCATCAACGTACAAAGCTGAAGTAATAATCTTGGTTATGTAGAGGTAAGCAGTGCAGCAGGAGCAGCTGGAGCAGAGGCTGGAGACATTGAAAACAATCAGGGAAACTCCGAGACCATCTTCTACATCCCCCCCCCCGCAATAAAGCCAGGTCTGAAGGCAAGTCAGCATGTGGAACAGTACAGCAAAAACAGAGAGAGCTGGAAGGCAGAGAAAGCTCCCAGTGCTGCCCTGACCCGCAGGCCACCTGCTGTGGCTAACAGTGACTCCCTGCTGCCACCAGAAAGGCATATCTCCATCAGCTGCAGGTGAGAACAAAGCCCAGTCTGCCGTCTTTTCCATGGAAACCTGTGTTTCCCGATGTTCAATTCCTGTGGAATATATCTTAAGGAAAAAGAAGTAGAGAAAAGGCTCAGAGAGTGGGAGGGGAGGTCTGCAGATTTAAGAAAAAGGAACAGTTGGTTTCAGACTTCTGGAAGGAGAAAGTGGTCTTTTGTTCTCTGTCTTTTCCCCTGTGTCCCTGGGTTTAAATGAAAGTAGCTGATTGATCAGCGGTCTCTCTTTAAAAGGAGGCAGACAAGGTGCTTTCTAGCCCTGCGTGGGTGTGTCTCCACCGTTGTGACGGCCGAATGAAAAATGCAATTCTATTTATTTCATTGCTTTTTGAATCTGACTAGGGATTTGATTTTGTTCTAGTAAATTGCTACTTGCAAGAGCCTCGGGTGCCAATGCAATTCCTGGAAATGAGGGATAAGATTGTGCGCAGAAGACAAAAAATAACTGGGCACTCCTTGGAGAGGTTTATGTCTTGGTGAGGAAGAAAAGTATCCAATCCCATCCGTGATTTCAGGCCCAGGACTGGTCAGTGGGACCCGAGATTGTGGACTCTGCCTGCACTGCAGGAGAAGGGGAGCAAGGGGCTTGAGGTTCTACCTACCATGCTATCTAAGAGCTGCTTTGTCATCGTTTGAAGCTGAGTTAGCACACAAATAAATAAATAATACAGGATCCCCAGAAGCTGGACAATGGTGGAATGTTAAATGTGTGTGCATCTGCCTCAGGAGATCAGGTGCTACTTGCTGCCCAGGAGATCCCCTCTGCCTCTTCTGACTCTTTCCTTGCCTCGTGTCTCAGAACTGTTCAGGCATGGCAACTGTTCTGAGGCCTTAGAGATGAGGTGCAGGGGTAGGTGGAGGGAGGAGAGGGGAGGGTCTCCTGCTGGTGAAGACCAGGGACATCAGCCTCCGTAACTGCTGTGTGATTCCACAGGACCCCTCCTCCTCCTTTTTCTTGCAAACTTTCCTTTCTCCCTCCCTACCTGGATGTGTCCTCCCCTTCTCTTTGCCCCAGGAGCTGACACCTCTCCCTGAAGAAATAATCAAATCTCAGCTCCCCCATCAGTCTCAGCAGGTGTCTTGCAAATTTTGCAGCCTCAGAGCTTGAAGGCTGGTGGCAGGGAGGCCTCGTCTCACCTAAGTGCTTCTGCAGCCCACATGTCCCCTGCTTTGATCCCACATCTCAGGTAATTGGATCTCACGGCTCCCAAAGGCAGCCATGTCCAGTGACACTGGTGCGAAAGTGCATTCATTCGGCCCTCAAATTCTTCCTGAGTGCCTATCATGAGCCAGGCACTGTACTAGGGGTTGAGGAAACAGCAATGAGTAGAACAAAGATTGCTTCTGCTCTCATTATAAATAAGCATTAAATTAAATAATTATATGAGTAATTATTACTGTGGTGACTGTTACAGGAGAAAACAGAGTCCTATGAGAGTATATAATAAGGAGGACTGACCAGGCACTATGGCTCACATCTATAATCCTATACACTTTGGGAGGCTGAGGCAGGAGGATCCCTTGAGCCCAAAGACCAGCCTAGGCAACATAGCAAGACTATATTTTTATTTTTAAAAATTCTAAGGAAGACTAAACTCACCTAGAGGATCTGAAAAGGTTTCCCTGAGGAAATGACACTTAAACTAAAAATTGAAGGATTGGCAGAACCTGGCCAAGAGGATGAGACAAAAGTGTTCCAGGCAGAAGAAACTGCATGTGCAAAGGCCCTGAACCTGGAGCAGAGGGCACTTCATTTACCGAAATTTCAAAGGTTGACAGATGGTGCACAGTGAGCAAGATGAGCCTGTCACAAGTCAAGGGCCAAGCCGGGCTCGGTGGCTTAGCCTGTAATCCCGCGCCTTTGGGAGGCTGAGGTGAGTGGATTGCCTGAGCCCGCGGGTTCGAGACCCGCCTGGGCAGCGAGACCTCATCTCTATAATAAATCAAAAAAAATCAGCCGGGCGTGGTAGCGCACGCCTGTAATTCCGGCTACGTGGAAGGCTGAGGCGGAAGGATCACCGGAGCCCACCAGGTCGAGGCTGCGGTGGCCGGAAGTGGCCACTGCACTCCAGTCTGGGCGACAGAGTGAGACTCCAACTCAAAAAAAAAAAAAAAAAAAACAAGTCAAGGGCCATGTGAGCAGGACCATGTGTAACAATATGAAGGAGGCCTAGTCTAACTAACTCCATTTCGCTAGTAAAGCATCTCCTCACCCTTGCAGTAAGATCCTTTAGGTTAAAAAGCTTCTGCCGGCCGAGCTCGGTGGCTCAGCCTGTAATTCCGGCACTTTGGGAGGCCGAAGCAAGTAGATTCCTAAGCCCGCGGGTTTGAGACCAGCCCAGGCAACATGGCGAGACCTCATCTCTACAATAAATAAAAGATTAGCCGGGCATGGTAGCACACGCCTGTAGTTCCGACTACTTGGAAGGCTGAGGAGGAAGGATTGCTGGAGCCCAGCAGGTCGATGCTGGGATGGCCATCAGTGTGCCACTGCACTCCAGCCTGGGCAACAGAGTGAAACTCCAACTCAAAAAAAAAAAGCTTCTGCCTAGCTTTTCACATAGTCCAGCTAATTATAGGAGAAATTTAAAGTTCAACTTTTCAAAAAATGATAGTATTTCTGAGGAGATAAGAAGAAAGTACACATAAGTAACAATGTTGTGTTAAAGATTTATAGGAACATTGTGACCTGACCAAGGCCAAAAAGTTTCCCAATTTCCTCAAACCCTCCCCAGCACCCAGATGTCCATGATCCTCTGTTGGGTTGTTGTTTGGGTTGTTGGTTGTCCATTACCTCTCTTAACCTCAACCTCCTCCTCCTCCTCCTGCCCTTAACATAAAAAGAGCCGCCGGGGCTGAACTGGTAGCCACTGGGATATTGATGCAGGCAGCACCTGTTTTATTAAGATAGAGTTTCAAACATTTGAAGACAAGCAACCCTGCCTCTTCTTTGCCAGAGGGAAGAAAGGAGAGAGAAGGGACATTTAATGAGCATCTGCTCTCATTAAGCAATTTGCCCAAGGTTTTGCAGCTGCTCTGACTCCATAGCCCATGCTTTCTCCAATACATCAAAATTTTTCAATTGTTTTCTACTCATTTCTTCCATCCAGTGTATTAGCTGTCCCCTCCAGCACTGTGCCATCAGGAAGTCTGATAAACACTGCTGTGTCTCATGGACATGGCACGTGGACAAAAGGCCTGTGACAGGTGTACACCAGAGACCTCTGCACTCAGTGGTCAAATAGCCATGGACCTTGATGTTCAACCACCACCCTTTCTTATCACATTAGGGACATTGTCCATCTGGTCCTCCAGGAGATTGTGCACATTGACAAGTGTTTTTGTGAAAATCAAAATACACCATGCAGAGTCCTAGAAAGGGTCCTATAGCAGAAGTAGGAGAGCTCAGTTTGAGTCTATACTCCTTAACTTAGCTATGTAATCCTGGTTAAATTCCATATCCTCTCTCTGTTTCCTCGTCTGTAAAATGGGCATGCTATCCTTTCCTACCTATTTCCCAGGGTTATTGTGAAAGAGGGGGGAAAAGAGATTATAGTAAAAAAAAAAAAAAAAAAAAAGCCTGAAAACTAGGTAGTATTGTCCAGGTATGAGGTCATTTTACAGAGTTTTCATGCTAGAATAGGCTAATAATTCTCTCAGGGAAATTCTTGGGTATGACTTGTTTCCAGTGAACCTACATTGGCTCCCTGGTTTCGCTATTTTCTTTTTTCCTTGTTCACAACTCAGTTATTTAGCTGGAGGTTGTCATCTAACCCACTAATTGCAGTCTTTTATCTGCAATTTCCTTTTAGATTCTCATTAAGAATTACAGATTTCACCTACAGTTGAGGCCATCTGATTCTCATCATGGGCCTCTACAATATACCTCTGTAACTGACCACACAGTTGTGACAGATACAGTTGCCCCATCATCCCCTGATGAAATTTTCACTGGGTCTGCCCGGCACAGAGTGCCTCACAGACACCCCCGTGGGAAACAAGGGAAGCCCGGGTTGCCAACTCCAGCTAAGTTCAAAAAAGATCAGGCAACACCACTAGGAATCCTAGACCAGGGCTTCCCAAGGCTCCTTCCAGACAAGGAGACTCCAAGACACGTGGTTCATATGAAGGCTCAACATTCCAGGAGCCCGGGCAGTTGCATAGGGGTGGGGACGGGCCAGAAGGGAGCCATTGGGATCCCACTTGGACCAATATCAGAAAGGCATAGGAGAGAGAGAGAGTTAGTTTGTAGGGTGAGTGACCAAGCCCAGTAGGGTCTGCGTGGCTATAAGAGCCAGAAACAGATGTTGGCAAAAAGACTCACAGATTTTTCAAGGAGGATCCCAACACTGGAATTAATGCAAGAATGCTGCATTCACCAGCTAGATATCACCAGGTATCCAGGTTCAGAACCACTTCCTGGTCATCCATACTTGCCACAGATGTCTTAGAGAGGTACATCAGCCTGTCCCTGTGTTCAGGCCACCTCACCTTCTCTCTTCTGAACCAAGCTTTCCTGAAGTCCCCCAGGGGAAAGTCTCTCTCCTGCAGATTTCCAGACCCAGGCATCCACCCCATGGCCACCTTCCCTGAGCTATAATAGTGTTCAAGTGCCTCAGCAGAACCCCTCCAACAGAAGCCTTTTGTAGAACTTAACCCAATGTGGAGATTTCAGAATTAACCCACAACATACCAGCTCAGCAAACAGATGTCCTGGGAATAACCACATCAGTGGCTCACATCAGCTCTGCCCCTCTCATTGCAGTCTGCATCCCTGTATCCTCCCAAAACTGAGGTAAAAGGTAAAATTAGTCTGCTTAATATGACCATACATTTATGGGCCCTGCTGCTGGGGTCACACTGCCTGGGCTCACAGTCCAGTTCCACCAGTTATTGGTTGTACAAAAGTGGGAAGGTTAATGTCTCTGTGCCTCCGTTTCCTCATCTATAACATGGAGATCATAATAATAGTAGGGTTATTGAGAGGATTAAATGGAATCACTAAATGTAATGTGCTTAGGACAACATCTGACCCAAGGACGGCCCATGTGAGCACTGGCTATTCTTATCATCTAAGTGATGACTAGGGATGACTTGGAGTGCAATTTGGTAGATCCATCTGTCTTCATGGGGCCAGGTTTGATTCTGTCCAGACCACACTTTGCCTGGTATGGCATTTCAAGTGTTCCTATTTACATGACAATGTGGGGTGCAGCTGCAGGAGCTGTGTGCAGCACACCATGGTTCCTGCTACCGGGAGATCCCAGCCCAAGGGGAAGCAAAACTGCCTCCCTCATATTTATCTGAAGAACCAGAGCAACCATGTATCATTGTTTGTTTTACAGTCAAGTTGAGTCTGAGAAGAGAATACACATATATTTATTCTGAAAAAGGAACCAACTTCATTGAAGAGTCTACAAGAGCCAATAAAAAAGAGCAATGTGTTAGGTATTTGGAAGAAGAGCAGAAAAGAAGCCGGAGATTAAGTGTAGCAAGAGGCATTTTAATGTTCCTGGTAACTGATTTATAAATTCTGAGTTAAGGCTCTGCACATTTGATTCTTTGCCTCAAATACGGCATCTCCATTTTTCCATTTTATAGTCTTGGCGGGAAATGGCCTTTTTCAGAGCTGCCACTTAAAGCACTTAACTGTGCCGCAGGGGATCTTGGGACAAGGTTGATGATTAGAGCCTGTCTTTAGCCCCTGGGGAAGAGTAGTGCTGAGCTCAGCCAGCCCTCCCCCTCCTCCCCTCCACTTCTTCAGGGCCTACCTGCACTTCTGGGAGTCTGCATACTGCTCCTCCGAAACTGTAGCCCTTGGTTTCTTGGGGATCCCTGAATAATCAGAATACTATTCCTATTTTTTGGAAATCATCTTGTGGGCCATGTTTCAGTTACTATTTAAAAGGCAGAATAAACCCAAGCCAATGACAAGCTTTGGAGGATTTTTAATGTATTATTTCTTCTGTTGCTCTTTTGACCGGAGTGATGGCAAATGAATAGTTCTCATGACACTTTCCTGCAAGCAGAGCCTCCCTAAGCACGCTTCTTCTCTGAGTAGAGTGTTGAAGTTCACCTACCAGGGCAGAAAGACCTGGCTCCATCACTTACTAACAGATGGGAGCTCCTCCGAGACTCCATATCCTCAGCAGTGAAAGGGAGCCATGGTGAACATCTTCCTCATAAGGCTCTAGTGATTGTTCAGTAACCTCTTAGGAAGAAGGCAAGGCCGGCACTTCAACTGTTACCATGGTGGCTCACTCAGCTGAGGTCAGGCAGGGTGCCTTAGCCCAAGCCCTTGGCAAAGACCCAGGCATCAGATCTGTAGCTTAGCAGCACTCACGGTCAGGGTCACAAGTGCCCCTGGGAGTCCACCCATCTAGGCACTGAGTCAGCTATTACCCTCAGTCTGAGCATGCAGAAGGACTGCTTTGCTAGTAGCTCAAGAAGCACACAAATATCTGAGTCAAAACAAAAATATAATAAAACCAAAATAAGAGCCAGTCTAGCTGGGTGCAGTGGCTCACACCTGTAATCCCAGCACTCAGGGAGGCGGAGGTGAGAGGATTGCCTGAACCCAAGGGTTTGAGGCCTGCCTCAACAACTTGGCGAGACCTCATCTCCATAATAAGTAAAAAATTAGCCAGTTGTGGTGGTGCACACCTGTAGTTCCAGCTACTTGAAGGGCTAAGGTAGAAGAATCGCCTGAGCCCACTAGATCAAGGTTGCACCACTGCACTCCAGCCTGGGTGACAGAGCGAGACTCCAACTCAAAGAAAACCAAAAAGAGTCACGGTCTCAGTATTTCAACATTACTTACACCTTTTCTTTCTCCTCCCTCGCCTCCCCTTTTCTCTTCTCTGTCCCCCTTCTCCTCCCCCCCTTTTCTTCTCTCCTCCCTCTCTTCCTTCTTTCTTCCCTCTACTTCCTCTTCCTCTTCTCCCTCCTTCTTCTGCCCTTTTTCTTCTCTCCTTCTTCTACCTCCCTCTTCCCTCTCTCCCTTTTTTCCTCTCCTCTCCTCCCCTACTCCTCCCCCTCCCTCACTCTTGCCCTCACTTTCACTTACCTCAGTTCTCCAGCATTAAAAGGGCCATAGTGTCATTGTGGTCATCAAATAAGTAATGGATACAAAGGGGCTTTATCAACTCTAAAGCTCTCTACAAATACTCACTTTTGTGGAAGTTTTCCCCCGGGAGTTCTATGTGAATGGGAAAACCTGGCTCCTACCTAACAAGAATAGCAAACCTCTCTCTGCCCATTCTCCAGATGGTGGTTTGGGGCCTTCATTACGTCAGAAAAGAGAACTCAGGCTGGGGAGGTGAGACCCAAATCTCTGTCACCATAGCCGTTCAGCTGGTCAGTTGGGGTCACCCTGTTCTTTCAGATTTGAATAAAATTGATCCAAGCACTGAATCCCAAGATGTCTCTGAGTTCTCAAAGGCTCAAACTCTCCAGGGTCACTTTCAGTTCTGCATTGTAGCTTCCAGTTCCAGCTGTTGTTTATCTCAAATGCAACTGCTATCATTTATTGAGCTATTCAGAGTGCCTTGTGCATATTAGACCATTTACTTCTCACAGCCCCCTTTGAGGTAGAAATTATTATTATTCACATTTTATAGAAAATGGGACTGGGGCACAGAGAGACTAAGAAACTTGCCCAAGAACACAGAGCTAAGATGCGAACTGTGGCAGCCAGGCACCAGAGCCCAAGCTCCTAACCTCTGGTGCTTCTCTGTCTCATTACATTTCAACTCCTGTGCCTGCGTCATTCCTTTTCCTCACTGACCCATATATGGACACTGCATCATTAGACCCCTGAACTATGCCCTCAAGGCAGAAGACCATCTGGAAGCTTGGCTGGTGATGGTGAGCTTTCACCGTCTGGAAACCACAGACCTCACTTTTCACAAGTCATTGACATATGCCCTGATGGTGAGAATGTAAAATGGTGCTGCTGTGGTCGAAAACAGCATGGAGGTTCCTCAGAAAGCCAAAGAGAATTACCACATGATCCAGCAACTAAGATTCTGGGTATATACCCAAAACAATTGAAAGCAGGGTCTCAGCAAGATACTTGTACCCCATGTTCATGGCAGCACTTTTCACAATTCCAAAAAGATAGAAGCAATTCAAGTGTCCATGAGCAGAGAAATGGATATAGAAAATGGGATATACACATACGATGAAATAGTATTCAGTCTCAAAAAGGAAGGAAATTCTGACACATGCTACAACATAGATGAATCTTGAGGACACCGTGCTAAGTGAAATAAGTCAGTCACAAAAGGATAAGTACTATATGATTCCACTTACGGTGGAATCCATTTATGCCACTAGAATAGTCAAAATCATAGAGACAGAAGGTAGAATGGTGGTTGCCAGGGGCTCAGGAAGGGGGAATGAAGAGTCAGCATTTTACGAGTAGAATCTCAACTGTACAAGATGAAGATTTCTGTGGGTGGATGGTGGTGATAGTTGTGTAACAATGCAAATGTACTTAATGCCACTGAATTTTATACTTAAAAATGGTGAAGATAGTCAATCTTATGTGTTTTTACCACATTTTTTAAGTCATGGGCAGCCCTGAGTTCCCTGGCAAGCAAGTCAGCTCCAGTTCACTCTCCTCCCCTGAGACCCTCCATTCAGCGCACCTCCTCTGACTTTATTTTCCCAAGCATTCAGCCCATCCCTCATCAGGATCCAGTCCTTGCCTTTCCAGTCCAAAAACGCAAAAAAAGTGCATGACTGTGGGTTCTACAGGTAACTTCCATCAACGCTTCTCCAAGAGCCTGGCTTTGAAATTTTATTCTTCCCCTCATCTCTCCCTGACCTGTCCCTGTAATTGGAAGACCAGGAGTTATTTTGCCAACTCCCATGAGAGGTCCGTACAGTGGGATTTGGTGCTAAGTAATACTTTTTTTTCACCCTTTTTCTCAAGCTACCATGTCTGTCTACAAAACTGCCTTTGGACTAAGGGGAAAAAATGAATTAAATCAACAGGGTGTGAACAACTCAGGCAATAGTGTGGGAGGAAAATATTAGAACACCTGTATTTTTACATAAAAGTGAGAAATTACCTGTGTGTTAAATATTATATAAACACTATCCTATTTTTGTAATATATGAATATCTAATCTGCAGATTGGTAATAGTATGATTTATAAATAAGTATGCCTATATTGAGAGATAATGCTCAAAAATTCTTTACTAAGGGGTGGACAGTCAAAATGCTTGGTGACCATGGAACCAAGTGACCTTACCACCAGGTGGTCATCAAGCTGGCAAGCGGAGAGAACTAAGCAGTCTGAAATCCAGTCTCTGATGATCTGCCACAGAGGTGTGTCTGCTGCTCTGAGTTGTTTGGGAAAGCTAATACTTTGGAGAATATGAAAGTGAAATAAGTACCGCGTTATCCTATATTTTCCTGCTACATAATCACATTGCCCGATTGTCTATATATTCTAAACCATCTGAGTTCTTTATTTTCTGCTGCACACAACTAAACACCCACTCTCTTTGAAAAAGGATAAAAGGAAACATTTCAAAATACTAACAACGTGCTTGTGAGTGACTATGTGAGTAATATCTTTTCTTTTCTCCATTTTTCATATTTCCAGTCTGTGGATATATTGCTTTTACAAAGAGAAAAAGCAGGTATGCCTTTTGCTTTTCAGCACTTTTTCCACCCCTCAACATGTCACATTTTCACACAGCCTGCCAAGAATCATGCAGGAAACTGAGGCCCACAGGCCTCTGCTTACGCTCCTTTGTCCTTGGGGACATCAGCAGAAGTGAACAGTAGGCTCTGGGTTTGAGGAACATGCACAGATTTTCCTTCACATCCCAAAGAAAATATCAGTAACAACAGTTCACATTTGACTCATACTCTGCAGTTTCCAAACACTATCTCTCGAGTAGATGCTCACTCCAGCATGGAACTCGGCTCTTCCTGCTCTGCCTGCCTGGGATATGGCGGTGACTGTGGAAGCCACATTGCTGGGCTCAAATCCTGAAACCTGGCCATGAGATTTAACTGTGTGCCTCAATTTTTCCATCTGTAAATGGGGTGTGGTGGTGATAGTGCCAGCATCTCAGGATGCTGTGAAGGTTAAGAGAGTTAATCCCGGCAAAACCTTTACAGCACTTCATGCTAAGTGAAATAAGCCATCTACAGAGGAATCAGCTGTAATGATCATTTCCCATGAATCCTGTGCACCTCACTTTCTAGTGGATTTGCTCAAATGTCATCTCCTCTGAGAAGCCTTTCCTGACTATCCCATACAACTCCCCCCACCCTACTCTACCCTACCACCCTCTGGTTCCTACTCTGTTTGATTTTTCTTTGTACCATTTATGAAGTGTCCCCTGCTAAAGTGTAAGCGCCATAAGGGTAGGGACTTTATCTTCCTTACATTCTGAATAATTCCTAGTGCTTGGCCCATAAGCAGTCACTTGGTAAATATTTGCTTGATTGAACAAACACATTCCATCTCTTTATCTTCACACGAAACACCACTTAGAAGGAAGGAAACAAGCTCAGAGGGGTTAAGCAGTGTCCAGGGCACACAGTCAAAAAGTGACCCAGAACAGCCTTGAGGTTGGGTCTCCTGACTCCAGGAAGACTTTGCCTCTCCCAGTTAGCCTGAGACCATCCAAAGCCACTTCAAGACTCTCTGCCGGGCTCATTCACTCTTCCCTGTCTCTGAACACCCTCACGTCTGCACTCCTTGTTTTGGCCACACTGAACACCCTGCAGTCTCTCAATCCTTCAGCGCCATTCTCATCTCCAGGCCTTACCCACACTATCTTTTGACCTGGAGCACTCTCCCCCTTCCCCTTTACCTGGCTACCAGCTTTTTGTCATCCTGTGAATCTCCACATAAAAGTCCCTTATTCCAGGAAGTCAGTCCTGATTCTCTGCTAGTCACCCCTCCTCTATGTTCCCATAGATCATCATACTTCTCCTGTCCTTCCTTTACATCACCTGATTGTCAGTGGTTGTTCAATCACCTCTATTCCTGCACTGCACCCCCATATTCTAAGCTCCATGAAGTCAAAGACATTTCTTGTAACTCCCAAAACACCCCTGAAGGATGGGTGTCCTCACAACCCATTTTGCAGAGGCTCAGCTTATCGGGATCAGCCTGGGCTTTGGGTTCAAGTCTATCTTATTCTAGAGTCCACATGAGCCTCCCACCTTACACCATGCGGCTTCCCCCCAACAGAGGCAAGTTCACTACTTTTCCACTGCACTCAGTAGATGGGCACTGGTATGAGTTCTTCAGAAACCACCCCACCACTTTGTCTGAGGGCCTCTCACTTGCAGACCCAGGACTCAGCCCCCAACTCCTATAACTGACCCTTTAGGACCTTCCTTTCAGTCTCTGGGTTTCCAGTGCACCACTGCACCATTAGGAGGAGGTCTCTCTCGGGACTACCCATCCGGGATCTCTTCCCAGGGTCCAACCAAGCCCATGAAATCCACACATCCCCTGCACTCCTGAACTCTGCAGTACAGGTCAGAGCATCAACTCCTCACCCTTGCTTATCTTTTCCTCCCTTCTCTTCCTTTCATACTCAGGCCTCAACAAAATAAGAGCAGGTCATGGTTACTGAGCATTTTTCACACACAAGGCACTGTTCTGGGCTCTTAAACGAATCAATACATCAACTCTTCACAACAACCCCAGTGAGGGAGTTACAATTTTCTCCCCATTTTATTTACAGAGGTTCACATAGCAAGGATGGGACAAGGCTGAGATTTGAACCCAGAGCCCAGATACTTATCTTTGCTACTGCACTGCCTACACTATACCCTCACCCATGATGGTGCCATTCCTTCTGCCAGACTCCCCCTTCTTTGTCCTCCCCACCTGGCTGGTTCCTCCTCATTCTTCCAGATTCAGTGCCTCCATCTTCCTCAATGAAGGTCCCCACCTGTTCATGCCCTACACCCTTTGCACATGCCTCTGACTCAGCACTTCCCCACAGACTGTGAACTCCTCGAGGACAGGAATTGTGCCCTCTTATATCGGTTCTGCACCCCCAGGTCTGGTAGGCAGTAGATACTCAGTAAATATTTAACAAATGAGCCACTAAGAGAATGAGCAAAGGAGCCTGACTCTTGATTTTCCCATTTGCAATCCTCCCACCTCTCCAAGACAAAGACTTCACATAACTCATGGATATAAATCGACAATTTCAAAGGCTTAATCCTTCCACACTTACTGCAAACCCATACACACATGGAAATAAATAAGTTTCTTTTTTAGGAGGAAAAAGAAGGCTTTTTCATGGCATCATAAAAACAGCGCTTTATTTTTCATCTCACAGAGCCTGTCTGGGTTTAGTTATGCTCAGGAGCCCGAGAAAGACTCTGAGCTAACACTCACATGAAAAATCACAGCTGCCTGAGGCACATAGAAGGAGGAGAAATTTCTCTGTGTGTCCATCTGTGCGTGTCCAACGGTCATCAATCACCCTCAGAATGGAGCCTGCGTGGGTGGGGTGACTCTGTCATCCACAGTGAATGGCAAAGAGATTTGGTGAAAGAGAGAACGTGTAGACATAAGAGCTAGAAACCATGGAGAGGGAAAGAACACTAGTTCATTTTCAAGATTTTTAAGCTTATCATTAGCACCCAAAGAGTCTAAATGTCCTCACGCTGGGCTAGTTTCAAGTCTACGTTGTCCTTTCCTGGGTCCACCAACAACCGCCAAACTCAGATGGGGATTCCAATTGCAAGCACTCATTCATCTATGCATTCAATCATTCTGAGGTGAACATTAATGCTGCCCACATAATATTTCCCTCCTCTGCCTGTTGGGCCCACCTAGGACAATCTAGCTCATTTGTGCTTGTTCGAGGCTACATGACTAATTCTGGACAATGAGTTTGAGAAGAAATGATAAATGTCACTTCTGGGTTGGAGAATTTAACTGCTAGCGTGAAACCCTCCAGAGATCCAGCAGTGCTGGAGATGTCAGCCATTCTGCTGGCCTGGATTCATCAAGCCACCAGGATGAACATGAAGTGTGAGTGAAAAAACTTCTGTTGCTGTAAGCCTCTAAGATCTGGGTTTTATTGTTGACATAACTGCAGGCGAACTCTAGCCTATCCAGAGAGATACCATGTGATCAACAAATCTAAAAGCCAGAGGCCTTCAGCCTCAGTCCTGTGTCCTCTGATGCGTTCCTTAAGCGATATTGAGCAAGTCTCTGAGCTTGAGTCTCCCAACTTGAAAATGGGGATAATAGAAAAACCTTCCTCTCTGAGCACCTGCACCAAATGGAAAGAGCTTCTTTTTGCCCCTTCCCTACACCTCAGTTCCTGCCCCCTCCTCACCTTTCTACCCTGGAGTCCCCAGAACAAGAGCAAGCCACAGTCCTGGGTCATGAGACAAACAAGAAAAAGAAACCCTGGCCTCCTCTCATCAAGCACCAGCTCCAAAGCAGACACGCCACTACTATGTGTTTTCCTCCAGAGGAGCCTATCACCCAGCCCAGCGCAGGGACTTATGCCTGCCAAAGAGTCATTCCTTCAGAAATCTTAATTTTTATGAGGCTATATGCCATATGTGTCTATGAAGCTCTGCAAAGAGAAGGAGGAATCGCATGCTGTATTAGTCAGCTCAAGCTACCTAACAAAATAACACAGCCTAGGTGGCTTAAATAGCAGATATTTATTTTGCACAGTTCTGGAGGTTGTTAAGTCCAAGATCAAACACCAGCCAATTCTGTTCCTGGTGAAGCTCTCTTCCTGGCTTACAGACATCCATCTTCTCACTATATCCTCACATGGTGGGAGTCAGCTCTCTGGTGTCTCTTCTTATAAGGACATTAACCCTATCAGACTGGTTCCCCACCCTCATGACCTTATCTAATCCTAATTCTCTCCCAAGGACCCCACCTCCAAATACTGGGTGAACCTCACAAAGAGAATAGTGAGCAAAAGAAACTGGATACCGAAAGTAAATGCATTTTATTCCATTTATATAAAGTTAACAAACAGGCAAAAGTAAGAAATACATGGTGTCAGAAATCAAGACAGTGTTTACCCTTGGGGGTGGAGAGTGGAAAGGAACCAGAAAGG
This sequence comes from Cephalopachus bancanus, assembly GCA_027257055.1. Lineage (NCBI taxonomy): Eukaryota > Metazoa > Chordata > Mammalia > Primates > Tarsiidae > Cephalopachus > Cephalopachus bancanus. The sequence goes on along the minus strand of JAPVLO010000369.1, from coordinate 179,234 downwards.
TATATAGGGGGTCTTCCTGAGTACTGGAAATGTTATATCCTTTGATCTGGGGGCCTGGTTAAATTTGTGTGGACTCTCTGAAAGTCCATGGAGCTATACACTAAGAATTTGTGCAACTTTCTGCAAGTTATGTCACAACTGAAAGTTTTTCAGGGAGCAGGTGGTAGGAAGAGAATAATTCCTTCTGAGGGAAAACAACATCTGACTCTAGAAAAATTTTCTCAGTCACCTAGGTAAAAATCCATGGTGCTGTCAGTGGCGCTCTGCCTTCAAACAGCTCCACTCTGGCTTCTGCTCCGCCTAGCCCCCATCCTCTGGCAGCCTCAGATCTTGCTTGTGCTTGGTTCCCTGTGACCACCCACCCCCAAGACCCTCCACCACCCCAGGCCACAAATGCTCCTGCTTCCAGCTTAGCCCTCTCACCTGTTCTCAATTAATCCTCACCTGCCTGACCTGCTTGCCCTAGACAGAGCGGTTTGCTAGAGCAGGTTTGGGAACAGGAGCATCTTCCCAGTCCCAGTCCTGAGCCAGGAGGCAGATGGTGTGTCTCTGCCCCCCTCCCTGACCTCCTTTCTAATTCATCAGACTGACACCTGCTCCTTGACCCCACTCCCCAGGAAAAAGCACATTTTCTGCTGACCCAGATTCTACGCTTTTGACGGTGAATAAGAAGTTGGACTTTTGCCCCCAGAGATTGAAGCTTTGCAAAATGCTCGCTCAGATCAGGTGAGAAAAAGAAAACAGGTTGGCTCAGGGTCTGGGGCCTCTCTCTGTGGAAAGAGAACTGGCCGGGGGGGCAGGAGGGAGACGGGCTTGTTCCCGGAGAAGCCTCAATAAGTTAGAACAGGAAGAGTTCTTTGGCTCATCTTGTCCTGAGGTGTCAAGGTGTTTTTCTTTTCCTTAAGTTTTGTGGAGGTATAATTTACCTACGGTAAAACTTGCCTTTCTAAGGACACAGTTCACTGATGGTTAGTTTATTTAGAGTTGTGCAGCCATCCCATAATCTAATTTTAGAATACTTCCATCACTCCAAAAAGAAGCCCTGCCACTTACTGGGCTGGTTTGTCAAAACTCTGCACACTAACACTTTGCATTTGTCCAGCACTTTATATTCGACAAAGTGCTTTCTCATGGGCTATCTCAGTAAAACCTCATTTCTACCGTCATTACTCCTGTTTTGTAAGTGAGAAAACCAAGGCTCTGAGAGGTTCAGTGACTTGCCCAAGGTAACACAGCTAATAGGTGAGAGGGAATCAACTGAGGTCTGTCTGAAACCACAGCTGTTGCTCTTTCCTGCTCTGATTTTATTCCCCCATCCTGATAGCTACAGATTAAGTGCTCTGATAGCTACAGAATAAGTGCTCTCACACTGAGTCATAGGGAATGAGATGCAGAGAATAATGAGGTTTTATAAGACTCTTTTCTAAATGCTTTACATAGATTAACTCATGTAATCCTCATCACTAACCAAGTGCTGGGTTCTATTGTTGCCCTATTTTTCTCAGGCTCAGGGAAGTTCAATACCTTGTTCAAGGTCACTCAGCAGAGCCAGTAATCAAATCAGAGAACGTGGTTCCAGAATCTAAGAGCTAACCCTTCCACTATAGGTTTTGTAATACTAACAGTTTCAGAACAGAAGCTTAGTTTATCCTAATTAAATAAAATAGCATTTGTTTTTCATTCTCTGACCCCCTTATTCTAAATTCACGTTACACCTTTCCCATGGGAAAAACAAGCTCTTCCTTACAATCAGAGCAAACTCTATATGAGAAGGAAACCCCTAAAAAAGCAGAATGTATTCATAAAAAATTGTGTATTTATTCTTACATGTTTAAACTTCAGTCACCATCAAAGTATTCTCCATTTGGTGCAATACACCTATCGAGATGCTTTCTTCACTGCTCAAAACAGTTTTTAAACTTGTCAATTTTGATGTCTTTTAGGTCTTCTGCCATTTTTTGTTTCATCTTTTCCACATTGGTAAAGTATTTCCCTTTGAGACTTTTTTCATCTGGGGGAAAAAAAAAAGTCACTTGGGGAGAGATCAGGAGAATAGGGAGAGTGGGGTATGGGGCTCATGCCGTTTTTGATCAAAAACTGCTGAGCACTCAGTGCAGTGTGGGCAGGTACACCTGTAAATCACCCAACATGAAATAGGCACATGCATTGAAAGAATCACCAAAAAAAAAAAAATTCACTAAAGACGAACACAGCCTCTTACAGCAACACTAGCAGGTACACCAATGCTGATGGGTTCCTAGAACATTTACATAGTGGGGGACCCACCCTCCAAAAGATAATTCTGGTTTGGGGGGGTCACCCTTGTAATTACAAGGAAAAATGGCCAGGATGGAGCCTGTCTCAGGTCAGGTGGCCTAAGTCCTAAAACCCTAAGTCTGGTCCTCAGGGCTGCCTGCTTGGCATCACTAGGAACTGGATAGAAATGCATCATCTGGCTTTGCTTCAAGCACCTGCTAAGTCAGAATCTGCAGTTTGACAAAATCTCTAGGTGACCCATGTACATATTAAAGTGGGAGAAACAGCTCTAAGAGTTCATACCCACAACAGCATCTCTAGCCCCCACACCAAATCCCCCACTCCACTCCTTATACCTTAACCACTCCTTGGGCACACCCCTCTTGGGAGAAGCTCATCTCCTGAGCAACTACCTCCTCCCTGCACCTGGGCTTCTCCCACATCACTCTTCAGGGCTCAGCAGCCACCATCTGCATGTGTCCATAGCACAGGCTTCTCCCAGGATTCCTCCCTTTTGCCTCTTGGAAGCTGCTTCTTCCAAAGGTCTCAGCAGCTCTGGATCAAATTTTTAAATTTGCCTTTGGATGTCTAATTCAAACAGGAGAATATAGACCACAATTTTCCCCAGTCCTCCCCTTTCCCTACTGTTCACCTCATTGGCTTTCATCATCTGCACTACCTGCCTGGCTCCTCAGGGAATTTGACTTCCTGAGACCTGGCATATGTTCCCCTTTACATGTCACCAAATAATTCACATTCCACAAAATCTCAATTCCCACAAGAGTCTTTGGGGAAAAGATATCCCAAGGTTAAGTGCAATTTGGGAAATAGTATTTCCCCTCTAGTAGATTACAAAGATCCTGAGAAGTGCTCAGTAAAAAATGTTTTTAAAAATCCTAACTTACCTAGTGTTCCCCAAACCTATGGGTTTACAAAATCCTTGTTCTCAAGTAATACCTATAAATATTCAATGGATATAGTGTTACCAGGAATGCATTTTGGAAAAAATTGCTGTAGATGGAGTCATATTACCATTGTTTAAGGCTAGTGGGGCCCAGGAAATTGACACTTTATCACATCATCTACCCTTACCAGGTAATTTTGATACAGAGGCACAATACACCAGAGCACAGTATGACTCATGAAATCTCTGATGATTACCATTTGCCCAGTACTTTATGGTTTATAAGCCATGTTCCCAAACATCATCACATTTAAGATATGATCTTATTCAGCTGAGGCTGCTGTAATGAAATATCATAGACTGGGTAGCTTAAACAGACATTTAGTCTCACAGTTTTGAAGACTGGGAAGTCTAAGAGCAAGGTGCTGGCAGATCCAGTGTCTGGCGAGGACCCATCTTTGTGCGGTGTTCTCAAAAGGTAGAGAAAGTGATTGCTCTGGTGTCTCTCTTCCTAAAAGAACACTAAGCACATCATGGGGGTCCCCACCCTGATTACCTCATCTAAACCTAATTACCTCCCAGAGTCAGCCCATAACAGATGCACAATTAATCTCATAAAAAGCCTTTGTAGATGATTGCCCTTCCTCAAGTTATTGTGAGGGCTAGATACACTGGTTTGTTTAATAGCACTTATCATAGAATTGGCACATAGTGAGAGCTTAATAAATGTTAAATAAAAATTACATTTTCCCATCTGTGCTGTTTTAGTCCATTCAAACTCCTGTAACAAACTACCACAGCCTGGGTGGCTTACAAACAACAGAACTTTATTTTTCACAGTTCTGAAGGTTGAGAAGTCCAAGATCAAGGAGCCAGCAGATTTGGTGACTGGTGAGGGCCCATTTTCTAGTTTATAGATGGCCATCTTTTCTCTGTGTCTTCTCATAATGGAAGAGTAAATAAACTCTCTGGGGTCTCCTTTATAAGGACACTAATCCCACTCATGAGGGATCTACCCTTATGACCAAATCACCTCCCAATGTTCCCACTTCCTAATACCATGGAGGTTAAACTTTCATCATATAAATTTTGAGGGAACGTAAACATTCAGTCCATTTCACTCTGCCTCTGGTCCCCAAAATCTGTGTCCCTCTTACATGCAAAATACATTCATTTCATCCCAGTAGTCCTAAAAGTCTTAACTCACTCCAAAGTCAACTCAAAAGCATAAAGTCCAAAGTCTCCTCTTAGTATCATCTAAATCAGATATGGGTGAAATTCAAGGTATGATTCATTCTGAGGCAAATTCCTCTCCAGCTCTGAGTCTGTGAAATCAAAGTTAAATGCTTCCAAAATAAAATGGTGGGGCAGGCACAAGACAAACATTCCCCTTCCAAAAGGGAAAAATAGTAAGGAAGAAAATGGTGACAGATTCCAAGCAAGTCCAAAACCTTAAGCCTTGAAAATAATCTTCACCTCAATGTTCTGTCCTCCAGGTCCCACTGGGATGGGGGTCTCATCCCTGGAGACTTGCATGGCAAGAGTTGCACCCCTAAGGCTCCAGGTCGCCCTATCCACACTGCATTGCTGCTTACTGCCCCTCCCTGCCACAGCTCTCATAGGTTGGAGTTGCATGCCTGTGACTCTCCAGAGCTGGAGTCACAAACTGGTGGCTCTACTGTTCTGGAGACTTGGGACAACCCCTCACCTATGGCACTACTGTGCATTGCCTAGCAGGGGCTCTCTACAGTTCTCTGCCTGGGTTGCATGCCCAGACTCCAGGAATCTAGGAGGAGGCAGCCACACTCCATAGCTCATGCAGTCTGTACCACATGGACACTGCCCAAATTTTGCTGCCTGTGCCTTCTGGAGGGGCAACAAGGAACAAAGTGTCAGGGTGCAGGGGAGTGGGGCCAGTGATGTGAGGGATACTAGGCAAAGGGTGTCCAGGTCCACCAGACACCTGCAGTCCCTCCTTTGAAATTGTTCTGATGATCTCTGAAATACCTTGCAGGAAAGGGGGGTCAATCTTCATTGTCTTGAGCCATAGCTCTAGGCTTCTGTTTAGATGGCTGACTAATCTTATCAGTCAGTCATTGGGTTACACCCTTAAAGTTCTCTCTGAACAGACTTTCTCACTCCTTACAATATGGAGAGGCTGAGAGTTTTCCAAATCTTTAAGTTTGGCTTCTTTTCTGATTAAAAATTCCATTTTTAAGCCATGTCTCTCTTTTTGCATTTTACTATAAGAAGTCAAGAGAAACCAAGCTGTTCCTTCAACACTTTGCTTAGATATTTCCTCAGCCAAATCTCCAATTTCTTTTGGTGAGGGGGAGAAGGTTAATATGTGTTTATTTGGTTTTTGTCTGTTTGTAAAGATGCGGGGTAGAATTCAAGATTAGGTATACAAGTGGTCATTGTACAGGTAAAATTTGGGCCTCCCTTTGGTCCCTACTTTGCCTGGTTTGAGATCAGGTACCTAATTAATGTTATGTGTCCCCCTCCTCCCTCCCCTGGAAGTTTCCCACTACTGTCAATCCCTTTCTTATAGTATTACAGTAAATGTTCAGGGTCTGCCTATGAGAGAGAACATGTGGTACTCAGTTCTTTGTTTCTGTGATAGATCACTGAATATTTTCCATCCAAGTTGCTGCAAAGTCCATAATTTTGTCCTTCTTTATGACTGTGTAATGTTCCATCGTGTATATGTACCACATTTTTTAATCCAGTCCAGTTTTGATGGGCAGCACGGTTGGCTCCATGTTTTTGTTATTGTGAATAGTGCAATAAACATGTGTGTGCAGGTATCTTTTATATAGAGTGATTTAAGTTCCTCCAGGTATATTCCCAGAAGGGGGATTGCTGAGTCATAAAATCTCCAATTTGATTACTCACAAGTTCTACCCTCCACAAAGCAATGGGAAACAAACACAATTTGGTCAAGTCCCTTGCCACTTCATAACCAGGGTGGCCTCTCCTCCATTGTTCAATAACAGCTTCATTTCCATCTGAGGCCTCATCAGAATGGTCTTTTCCATCTGCTATGGTTTGAATGTGATCCCCAAAGTTCATGCATTGGAAATGTGATCATGATCCTCACTGTAGAATTATTGGGAGGTGGGACATAATGGGAAATATTTGGGTCATGGTGTACCATCCACATAAGTTGATTAATGCTGTTATCAGAGGATTGAGTTCATTATCACAGGAGTGACTTCTTTATAAGAATGAGTTCAGCCCTCCTTCATTCTCTCTCTCTTACCTTCTCACCTTCAGTCACAGCAGTATAAAGGAAGACGGCCCTTGCCTGATGGCAGCATCTTGGTATTGGACTTCCCAGTCTCTAGAACTGTGAGAAATAAGTTTATTTTTTTTGTAAGTTACTCAGTCTCTGGTATTTGGACTAAAACACCATCCATATTTCTACCAACATTCTTGATCCCTTAGGTATTCTCTAAGAATTTTTAGGCTTTCTCTACAGCTCTTCTTTTTCCTTTCTGAGCCCTCAACAGAATCACCCTTAATAGTCTGTTTGTAACAATGTAGGCTTTCTCTAGTATGTACCTCAAAACTCTTCCAGCTTCTATACATTACCCTGTTCTAAAGCTGCTTTCACATTTTTAGGCATTTGTTACAGCAGCACTCCCACTTCTCAGTATTAATTTCCTGTCTCAGTCACATGGACTAAAAAGCAAGGTCTGTGGCATGGCTGTTTTGCTTACCCCAGTGTCCCAGCGCCTAGCAGAGCCTGGCACTCAAATGAATATGTGTCAGAGAATGGATGAAAATGTTCTCATAGTTTTCTGCCTTTCCAACTCAAGAACAGCTCACCCTGTTGTGAAATTGACCATTAAGCGCTCAACTCCAAGAAGGCTAAGAATACCTATAATGCTCTCAAGTTATCTGAGGGGCACAGTTCACGACTAAAGGACAAAAGGTTGTACTCATATAGGTTGACTAAATGAATGAAGAGGGAGTATAATTCTGTATACAGGCTCCAGAGTTAGATATGTGGATTCTGGGAGTGACCTTGAAGAAGTTATTTAATCTCCCTATGCCCCAGTTTCTCATCTTCAAAATGGGAATGATAAGACACTTCCTACCCATAGACTTATTTTTATGGATTATATGTGCCAGTATATCATAATGCCTAGCACAAAGTAATCACTCAACTGATGCCAGCTGTTAGTATTTTTAGGATCATTAATAACCATCAAGAGTGGGCACTCAGAGCAGGTTAGCATCCCTCTAGGCAATGAAGAACATCAACCTCTGTCGATGCTCTTGTTGAAGCACAAAATTTCCTTCCTTCTCTTTATGCAAAAAGACAAAAGCATGTTCGATTTAGGCTTAAGGAAAGAGCTCTCTATATGAGACTACAAGAAGGTGGAAATGACATCATTTTCATTCATCTTCCCTGGGCTCTTTCCTCTGACACTGGCAGCAGAGCTTTAAGTATTTGATATTGGCTTGTCCTGATTCATTACCCTGGCCTCTTCCTGCACACCCACCTCTGCCGACTGAATTGCAAAGCTTGGCTCCAGATGGTCCCTATCAGAACTTAAGGGCTCACCCCGCAGAATGAAAGCACCTGGGTTGTCTCTCTGCTGCTTCTTGCCTTACAAAGTTATTTTCTTCCCTGCTTTGCTTTTTTGTCCCCCACCCCAAGAAACACTACCAGCCTTCCATCGTCATGTGGAAATGACTGCCGGGTAATGGCTTTTAAAACACCAAATTGCATCAAGTACAAGGGCTGCTGAGAGTCCCATCTTCAGCAAGGAATTTTCCCCTGTTTGGTTTGGCCATCCAGTGGAGCATTAGACAGCAGTTTAATCATTATTACCGGTGCTGCACTGCGACTCTCTGGAGAAGCACTAAACTGGAATGAAAAGGAACTGACATAATTAGTCTGACACAGTTCAATAGGGAACTATTACACCAAAGGTAATGAGCTCCAATGATATGTTAATGTTATTGTAAGAAATTATGCCAGCGCAACAAAGTGGCTTTGAGTTGGGGGCAGGGAGGAGGGGATAAATTTGGAATTTTCCCAAGCAATAAGCTAATGAAAAAAAAATTGAGAAAGCCCATAAAATGCCCTTTCCCTTGACCCTGAGGTGCCTGTGGTCACTTGGGGCTGAGGTGTTTTTATCAAAGCTACAGGATGCTGCAGAGGCCACGTAGGCAATGCTGCTAGTGTCGACATGCACAAGTGGCTGGATATTTCTTCAACTAGGAAAATAAAAACCTCAAGAAAATTACTCTGAGCACTAATAACGGTCCCTTAGCAGTTGTTCAACACTACACAGTTTACAATATGCTTTCATGTCTCTTATGAGAAGCAATGGGGTACAGTCAAAGGGCAAGGACTCTGTCACTTACTAAACTGTGACTGTAGTCAAGTAACTTAACATCTATGGGCCTCAGTTTCCTCATCTCTAAAGTGGAAACAATAATGCCTGCCTTCAAAGTTGAAAAAATGTCCCTAGAGTGCCCACTATATAGCACATATGCAATAAGACATAGTATTAAATTGTCTTTGTATCTGGGCAAGGTTGACAAAGGCCAACTCTGTGGGGTGTCAGCAGTCACTAGGACCTCTTGAATAACATTCAGCCTCAGAAGAAGAAATGTGGGCAGCATTTTTATGGACCTAAGCCAGAAAATGTCAACATTTCCAAAACATGATTGACCATTCCCCAAACCCAAATAATGAACTAACCCCTGTCTTTTCTTCTTGGTGGGAATCCTGGCTAAAGTTGGTATGACAGCTGAAGTATGGCCTTTTGCCTTATGTAATTTTTTTAAATCTGAGTTCTCTGAACATAAGGAGAAAAAGAGAGAAAACTCATGCCCAACTCCCAGCAGACTTTCTTCATGACTGCTCCATTTCTCCTTTCTCCCCTAGTTTCCTTTCAAAGTTAAGACAGTAATTAGAATATATATATATATGTTTGCAATTTACAGTTCATGCATCAATTTCACACCCATTGCCTCACCCTCCCAAAACAATCCCAATGAATGGTAGGGCAGATGTTTTCATTGTTCCCATTTTACAGATTAGGGTTCAATACGTTAAGTGCCCAACAAGGTCACACGGCAGAGGAAGGCGGGACATGAACTTGAGCTTTGATATCAATGCAGGGAATGAGAAGGTTCTGTCACAGAGCCACTCCGCACTCCAGCCCACCTCCACTTCTGCAAACCTCAGCTCCTGGTACAAGGTATTCTCAAGTAACTATCAAAGCAGGGCCCCTTCTTTCCATCCTAGAAAGGAGTATTCTTTGCCACTTGGAGGAGTGGGTGAATCAAGGGAATTGGACTTATGGACTCAGGCTGGAGAGTGGCTCCTGCTGTTATCCCAAGGGCAGGAAGGACCGTGCCCAGCCCCGTGATCTGGGGGATTCCACCCCACCACTTTCCCCATCGATATTCTCCATCCATCTTCTCAGACCAAACACACACTGAACCTGAGGGAAAGTGTAAGCAACTCCCTGGCTGGAGAATTAAAGAACACATCTAAAAGATAAACAATAGCAGCAGATAACATCTAGGCCAGTAACTCTCAAAGTGTGGCCCACTGACCAGCAGCATCAGTGACTACTAGGAACGTCTTAGAAATGCTGATTCCCAGGTCCAATCCTACTGAATCATAAACTCTAGGGTGGGGCCCAGCAATCCATAGTTTCATAAGCCCTTCAGGAGATCCTGATGCACGCTGAAGTGTGAGTTTCTAGAACTGGTCTAAAGTCTTGTACTTGTACCTCACCAGGTAGAGAGAAGAAGCAAGATCTCATTTGGGACACCCTTCCATTTCCACTCTCTCGCTCACAGTCCCTCTGCTTCTTCTACCCATCCTCCCTCACCCCCCACTTCTTAGCCTAACCCCACTGGATGCTTGCACCCTTCCTTGGAGACCCCTACTGAACAGTATTAGAATCTTGCCTTTTGTCCTGTACTCTGACCCCTCCATCTTCAGCCAGATATCATGGGACTTTCTCTGCCCTGCCCCAGGTCAACTGGATCTCCTGGGCTGGGGGTGAAATGGACTTTGATTCCACCTCAGGCTCGCCCCCCAACCCTTGGTCACGCCAGTTTTCTCTTAACTACTAAGGACAGATGCCTTTCAACCAAAGAATTGGTTTCCTCCTGAAGACATCACAGTCTAGTTTACAAGAGAAGTGTGTGTTCTTCCTATTAAAATGACTGATCCTACTCCTTGTGAAATAATGTCCTGCCCTTATTATACCAGAGCAGCCTTTGCTGCCTCCCTGGGCCTATTTTTTGCTTGTTTGTTTGTTTGGTTTTTTTTGAGTTGGAGTCTCACTTGGTCGCCCAGACTGGAGTGCAGTGACCGCTCCCGGCCACCACAGCCTCGACCTGCTGGGCTCCAGCGATCCTTCCGCCTCAGCCTTCCGAGTAGCCGGAATTACAGGCATGCGTTACCACGCCCAGCTGATTTTTATATTTATTGTAGAGATGAGGTCTCGCTGCCCAGGCGGGTCTCGAACCCGCGGGCTCAGGCAATTCACTCACCTCAGCCTCCCAAAGGTGCGGGATTACAGGCTGAGCCACCGAGCCCGGCTCCCTGGGCCTATTTTTGCACCAAGGGGCCAAGACTTAACTGAAAGTGGCCCTGAGTCTCCCAGGATGGCCCTGACTCCTCATTTTCCCCAACAGGGGAGGGGTGCAGCTCATTCCATTGATGGGTCACTCACAGAATAAGGAGCAGGAGTGGGAAGAGCCAGTCATAGGGCTCCTAAGACCACCCAACCTCACTGCCTCAGGGGACGAAAGCCAAGCTTCATTCCTGCCCCCCTACTGGGGCTCCTTGCTGGACCACCCTTGTCCCCAGGCAAGGAGGAACCAAGCAAGCAGAGACAAGGAACCCAGAAGGGTGCTAGGTTCTACTTCCCTATGTTTTCCTGAGATAATCCACAGCACAGGGAATACCGAGATCCACTACCCTTAATCTCTGCTCATCCTTCCCAAACTATGGCAAGCATAGCCCTGGTTCTAGAGCCTCAGGAGGAGGCAGCCTCCAGCCAGCACACAGCCCTTCTGGGCAGACACAGCACACAAAATTCCTGCTCAGAACTGCTCTCTCACATGGGTGCCGGCTGTCCACACCACAAAGCTCTCCCTCCCCACACAGCCTGCCACAAGTGCCAGGTGGAGCTAGCCCCTGGTCAGCAGGTGTGGGGAAGCCCCAGCCATGCACCAATGACAACTATGTGGGCACAATATTGCTCATATGAGGAGCATTGAAGCTGAGCCCTCCTTCCCACCAGCAGGCTGCTTGTCTGGGCCCTGCCCAACATCCAAGCAATCCCATGGGTTCCAAGAGCTCCACCAAGGGTTTGTTCTCAACAGATTCCCCAGAATCAGACATGACCAAATTGGGTGGGGCTTCCAGATGCCACCTTGTTAGATGGTGACTCTGGTGTTCCCCTGAGGGCCCCTCCACCACGAGTCCTCCAATACTATTGCAGCAAGTAACATAGTAGATAGAGCTGAGGTGCCAGGCTTGGGTGGACCCATGATTGCATCCTAGCTTCACCATCCTGTTTAAGCCCCTGGGATGCTACTTTATCTCTCTAGATCTCTGTTTCCTCATTTGTTTTGTAGGGATAATAATAATATCTACTTCATGGTCAATAACTCATAGTATACACCAAATTTTAAAAGTAGAAAGAATGTTTACAATATTATCATTTTCCTTTTAGTAGTAACCACAGGATAGAGGGTAGCCCAAGTGGAAAGTTGCAAGAAGGGAAGTTTCACCCTTAATACAGCCTGACCTGAGCTGTGTCTGGCAGGGAAGAAAGGCTGAGCTGGACAACCACATCCTCGCCAGCACCCTGAGGGCCAAGGGGTTCGTTCCATGGCAGGATCTAAGACCTAATTGGTGGCAAGGTTTGCTTTCCTGTGTGGTGATTCTTCTGTGAAAACCAGAGCAGGACCATCATCAGCTTGGAGATACTGGAGTCTCAAGTTTCCTTCAAAGGGCATAAAGGCTTCCTTGTGCCCAGAGCATGGCCAGGAGCCCTCAGGCACAGAGACCCCACCTGAATCCCAGGCTAAGCCTGCAGAGCCAATGCTGGGACAGTCCTCAGCAGGATGGGGAGACAGGTTCGATGCCTTCCCAAGATTCTTGGCCTGGGCTTTACACAGCCTTGGGGAAGCCCATTACTCCACATGACTTCTTCAGTCTCTTACCTTTAACTTCATACCCTATTTAACTTAAGACTCTTTAGGTTGTAAGTGATCAAGCAATCAGACTCAATTTGGCTTAAGTAAAAGACTGACTATATAGGCTTATATAGCTAAAGTTCAGAAATAGCTCTGGCTGCGAGGATAGTTAGATCCAGGGGCCAAAAATATATTATTATTTGCCTAGGCCTATGTCCATAAGAGTTTTCCTAGGCTTTCTTCTAGGATTTTTATGGTTTCAGGTCTGACATTTAAGTTTTTAGTCCATCTTGAGTTAATTTTTTTATGGGAAGAGATAGGGATATCTTCCCTATCTTTTTAATTTTCCTGTGTGTACCTAATTTTCCCAGGACCATTTGTTGAATAGGGTGTCCTTTCCCCAGTGTATGTTTTTGTCTGCTTTGTCAAAGATCAGTTGGTTGTAGGTATTTGGGTTTATTTCTGGATTCTATATTCTGTTCCTTTGGTCCATGTGTCTGCTCTTAAACCAGCACCATACTATTTTGGTTACTATAGTCTTGTAGTATAATTTGAAGTCAGGTAATGTGATGTCTCCAGCTTTGTTCTTTTTTGCTTAGGATTGTTTTGGCTATTTGGGCTCTTTTTGGTTCCATATGAATTTTAGGTTTATTTTTTCTAATTCTGTGAAAAATTATGTTGGCAGTTTGATAGGAATTGTATTGGATCTGTAGGTTACTTCAGGTAATATGGTCATTTTAATAATGTTGATTCTTCCAATCCATGAGCATGGGATGTTTCTCTATTTTTGTGTCCTCTGCAATTTCTTTCATCAGAGTTTTATAGTTCTCCTTGTAGAGCTGTTTTACCTCCTTGTCTAAATATATTCCTAGGTATTTTAGCTTTTTGGCTACTATTGGAATCGAGTTCTTGATTTAATTCTCAGCTTGGTCGCTGTTGTTGTATAACAGTGCTACTGATTTGTGTGTGTTGACTTTGTATCCTGAATGGTCACAAAGATGGAAATAATAGACACTGGGGAACCAACAAGGGGGGAAAGGGGAAGGGAGGCTAGGGTTCAGAAACCACCTATAGGGCACAATATTCACTATCTGGGGAATGGGCCACTTGAGACCCAGTCCCCACCACTACTACACAATATGTCCATGTAATGAATATGCATGTGTACCCCCTGAGTCTAATAAATAATTTTAAAATTAAAAAATATATATATTATTAAACAAATCCTTACTAATACTTTTATGTTCCAAGCTCTGTACTTGACATACAAACAAAATCCCTGCCCTCATGAAGATGAAGCCTGCATAAAAATGTGCATTTTCACCCCATCTCTCTTAGTGGGTACAGCCAGATGCCCCTTCATGGCCACAGTGGCAGCTGCATCCTTCCAGGTTCAAATCCATCAGAAAAGAGTGAGTCTCAGCAAAAGTCCTTGAAACACTAGTTAGACAGGTTCACAATACACACTAGTTTACACACTAACTTCACTTCTATTCTCTCCAAATGGTCCCTGTGAAATGGTAGGTTCTGTAAGAAATACTTATGCTCCCCGGAATATGTTGAAGCCCTAATCCCCAAAGTGATGGCAATTGGTGGTGAGGCCTTTGGGAGTCAATTAGGGCTAGATGAATTCATAAGGGTTAAGACCTTCATGACGGGATTTGTGTCCTTATGAAAAGAGAGAGTTTGCTTACTCTCTTTCACCCTGTGTGCACACAAAGATGAAGTCATGGGGTTTTTTTAATTATTATTTCAACAGCTTTAGGTGGTACAAATAGTTTTTGGTTATGTGGTTGCATTGTGTAGCAGCAAAGAATTCTGATCTTTAAGTGTACCCACTATCCCCACCTGTGCACCTATGCATTGGTTCCATATGAATTTAAAGTCTGATATGAGAATTCATACTTAATTCATTTATCAAGTCCAGAAGTCTTTTGGAGGAGAGGATTCTCTAGGTGTAATATCATATTGTCAACAGAGATAGTTTCATTTATTTTTCTTCCAGTTTGGATATGTTTTTTCTTTTTCTTGCCTGATTGTTCTGGCCAGGACTTCCTGTACTATGTTGAATAGTAATGGTAAAAGTGGGCATCCTTGCCTTGTTCCAGTTCTGAGGGAGAATGCATTCAACTTTTCTCTGTTCAGGATGACATTGGTTATGGGTTTGTCATACATGGCTTTTATTGTTTTGAGAGTTTTTTTAAATAAAGGAATGCTGGGTATTGTTGAATGCTGTTTTGTGTCTATTAAAATGATCATATGATCTTTGCTTTTAATTATGTTTATGTTGCAGATTACATTTATTGACTTGCATATATTGAACCATCCTTGCATCTCTAGAATAAAGCCCACTTGATCATGGTGGATTGTCTTTTTGATGTGCTGTTGAATTCAGTTTGCTAGTATTCTGTTGATACTTTTGTGTCTATATTCATCAGAGATATTGGTCAGTAGTTTTCTCTTTTTTTGGTTGTGTCTTTTCCTGACTTTAGTATTAGGGTGATACTTGCTTCATAGACTCAGGGATAATTCCCTCCTTTTCGTTCTTATGAAATAACGTCAGTAAAATTGATACCAGTTCTTCTTTGAAAGTCTGGTAGAATTCAGCTGTAAGTCCATTGGGACCTAGACTATTTTTTGTTGGGAGGTATAATTATCATTTCAATCTTGCTACTTGTTATTGATCTGTTCAGGGTTTCTATTTCTTCCTGATTCAAAGTTATGAAGTTGTATGTTTCCAAGAATTTATCCAATTCATCTAGATTTTCTGGTTTGTTTGCATAGAGATGTTCATAATAATCTCAGATGCTCTTTTTTATTGGCATGGTATCAGTTGTAATGTCTTCAGTTTTGTTTCTAATTGAGCTAATTTGAATCTTCTCTCCTTGTTTCTTAATTAATCTAGCTAGTGGTCTATCAATTAATGTTTATCTTTTCAAAGAACCAATTTTTTGTTTCATTGATCCTCTATATTGTTTTTACTTGTTTCAATCTCATTTAGTTCTGCTCTGATCTTCAGTATTTTTTTCTTCTTCTGATAGCTTTGGGTTTGGTTTGTTCATGTTTTTCTAGTTCCTTGAGATGTGATGTTAGGTTGTCAATATGTGATATTTCAGTTTGTTTCATGTATATCTTAAGCACTATACATTTTCCTCTAAGCACAGCTTTCACTGTATCCCAGAGGTTTGGATAACTTGTGTCATTGTTGTCATTCATTTCAAGGAGTTTTTAAATTTCCATCTTGATTTTATTGTTGACCCAAAGATCATTCAGGAGCATATTGTTTAGTTTCCATGTACTTGTTTGGTTTTGAGAGTTCTTCTTGAAGTGAATTTCTAGTTTTATTCCACTATGGTCTAAGAAAGTACTAGATATGATTTTTATTTTTTTTAATTTATTGAGACTTGATTGCAGCCTATCATATGCTCTGTCATGGAGAATGTTTCATGAAATCTAAGAAAAATGTAGATTCTGTAATTATGGGGTGGAATGTTCTATAAATGACTATTAGGTCTATTTGCTGTGGGGCCCAGTTTAACTCCAGTGTTTCTTTGTGAACTTTCTGCCTTGATGATCTGTCTGTTGTTGTCAGTGGAATGTTGAAGTCTATTATTGTAATGTTGTCTTTCTCTTTTAGTTGGTCTAGTAGAATTTGTTTTATAAAGCTGGGAGCTCACGCTGGACATGGTGGCTAATGCCTATAATCCCAGCACTTTGGGAGACCGAGGTGAGAGGATTGCCTGAGCCTACGGGTTTGAGACCAGCCCTGGCAACTTGGTAAGACCTCATCTCCACAAAAAATTAAAAAATTAGCCGGGCATGGTGGCGAGTGCCTGTAGTTCCAGGTACTTGGAAAGCTGAGGTGGAAGGATCACCCGAGCCCAGCAGATGGAGGCTACAGTGACCAGGAGCATGCCACTTCCCTCCAGCCTGGGTGACAGAGTAAGACTCCAACTCCAAAAAACAAAAAATAAAGCTGGGAGCTTTGGTGTTTTATGCATAAATATTTTAAATTGTTATATATTCTTGTTGGATTGATTATTTTATTGTTACAAAATAACTTTGTCTTTTTTCACTGTCGTTAGTTTAAAGTCTGTTTTTATCTGATATGAGGATGACTTCTCCTGCTTGCTTTTTTATTCCACTTGTATGAAATATTTTTTCCACCCTTTTACTTTGAATCTATAAAAGTCTTTTTGTGTTAAGTGGGTCTCTTGAACACAGCAGATGTTTTGATTATGTTTTTTATTTAGCTTCCAATCTACCTTTTAATTGGGGCATTGAGACCATTTACATTTAGAGTAATAATAATATGTAAAGTACTATTCCATTCATCATGTTGATTGTTACCTATTGTTTGTTTGTTTGTTTTTTCTCTATTGTGTTGGTGTTCTATAAGCCCTGTGAGCGTTATGATTTCCAGTGTTTTTCTACTGGTATATTTCAATCTTTTGTTTTAACATTTAGAACTCCTTTGCATATTTCTTGTAAAGTCAGTCTAGTGGTGACAAATTCCCTCAGCATTTGTTTGTATGAGAAAGACTTTATTTCTCCTTCATTTCTGAAACTTAGTTTTGTGGAACACAAAATCCTTGGCTGATTGCTTTTTTGTTTGAGGAGATTGAAGACAGGACTTCAGTTCCTTCTGCCTTGTAGGGTTTCTTCTGAGAAGTCCACTGTTAGTGTGATAAGTTTACCTTTGTAAGTTATTTGATGCTTTTATCTCACTGCTCTTAGAATTATTTCCCTCACATTAACTTTGCATAACTTGATGACTACATGTCTTGAGGTTGACCTTTTTGCAATGAATCTTCCAGAAGTTCTTTGGGCTTCTTGTATCTGAATGTTTAAACATCTGGCAAGGCTAGGTCAGTTTTCCCCCATTATTCCTTCAAATAGGTTCCAAACCTGTTGCCTTCTCTTCTTCCTCAGGAACATCTATATTTCTTAGGTTTGAACATTTTACATAATCTCACATTTCTTGGAGATTTTGTTCCATTTGTTCAATTCTTTCTTCTTTATTGTTGTCTAATTGGGTGAGTTTGAAAACATGTATTCAAGTTCTGAGATCTTTCTACTACTTTTTCTAGTCTACTGTTAAAACTTTCCACTGCATTTTGTACTTCCCTAAATGAGTCTTTCATTTTCAGATATTCAGTTTGTTTTTTGTTTGTTTTTTAGAGTCTATCTCTTTAGAGAAATTTCACTTGTGTCCTGAACAGTTTCTTTTTTTAATTTCTTTATGTTGGTTTTCAACTTTCCCCTGTATTTCAATAAGTAATTTTATAATCAACCTTTTGAATTCTATCTCAGGAATTTCAATGATTTCATTTTGGTTAGGGTCCATTGCTGATGGGTTAATATGGTTTTGGGGGGGTGTTAAAGAACTATTTGTTCATATTGCCAGAATTATGTTTCTGGTTTCTTCTCATCTGGGTAGACTATGTCTTATCTGAGGTTGGCAGGGGGGTTGATGTAAGCACTGTAGCATTCCTTTGGTTATATACAGCCTTGGTGTGGTGAGTTTCTCAGTTGTTAGCTGTGACTGTGCTATGCTGAGTACCTACACAGGCTCAAGCATTCTGAGTGGCCAGGGTGGCTTAGACAGTGGTGTTAATTAGGGTCTGGGATGAACTTTCCCAAAAGCTGAGGTGTTATGTCAGATATAATGGGCTGTGCTAGTTGACCTCTGGTCAGGAGGTGGTGCTTGCAGTACAGAGCCTGCTACAATTGTGGCTGTGGGCTTTCTCCTCGGCCTGGGTACTGTTAAAATTTTCCACTGCATTTTGTACTTTTCTAAATGATTCTTTCATTTCCAAATGTTCAGCTTGGACTTAGGAAGTACCAAGCCAACCTACATGATGGATAGGGCTGTGGGAACCACCCAAGTTCTCTGTCTATTCTGAGCCTTTAAAGAGGATATAAGGGAAAGGGTGCTCAAGCTCGCCACCTGTTTGATCAATTGGCTACCCAAGTGGGGATTGAGGAAGTGACCCTGACCACTGGGGTAACACTGCTGTGTTGTGCAGAGGTTACACTGAAGAGTTTGCATGGGAACTGAGAGGTTTCTAGGGCAGAGTCCCACCCAGATCTCCCACCTTAGCCTCAGGCAATCTGCATTCAGACTGTGAAAGTGTGGCCAGCCCAGGTTTTCTCATGTGAGCCTGTACTAGCCAGAAACTGTCTGCCACAGTGGAATTTTCCCTTGAGGCAAATGAAAGAGTGGGGTCTTCCTGTTCCCTCCCAGGCCAGCTAGAAAGCAGCTACAAGGGTTGAATTATCAGGAAATAATGTCTGGAGCCAATCAGAGCTTTTTTTTTTCCTGCATCATTCCATATGGGTTTCAGTAGAATACAGCCGTGGGTACGGCAGTTTCCTGTGATAGACTGGAGTCCCATGTTGCTCAGGGGGCCTTCAACATCTTGGCAAGAGAACAAAACTCCTGAATTCCCCTCATTCACCACTCCCCTGCCCCACCCTACTGCAGCTGGAAGCTGCTTGTGGTTTGTGGGGTGATTCAGGCAAGTCTTCCTATTTCCAACACAGGCTGATCAATTTTTCTCTTCTTTGTACTCTGGACTTTGTTGCTTCTCTGGTGAGTCATGGGATATGCTTCTGGTCTCAGTCCTCTCTGAGTGCTGTGGAACTCTCTATTTTGGTTCACTTCATGTGAGAAACATATTCTGGCTGCTTCTCATCATCCATCTTAATCCTATTGAAGAAGTCATGTTGAAAACCCAGTGAGAATGCAGCAATCTGTAAGCCAGAAAGAGAGCCCCCACCAGAGTCCACCATGTGGGCACCCTGATCTTGAAATTCCAGCCTCCAGAATTGAGAGGAATAAATGTCTGTTGTACAAGCCACTCAGTCTGTAATATTTTTCTGTGGCAGTCTAAGCAAACTAAAACAATAGGGTAGACTTTAGCCTCCTTCTATCCCAAATCCCACCTGAAAGGCAGCAGGGCTTTGAGGAAAGGTTTCTGTGCTACATAATCTGGAGCAGGAAGGCATGAAGCAGATTCCAGACTGATAGAAGGGAGGCAGGATAGAGTTGTCCATGCCCATATCTACTTCACACCCTGCTGTCTTGGATCCTGGATGCAAGAACCAAAACCTTGGATCCATAAAGAAACTCATTTCCTGTCTTCTTCCCAGGCTCAGCTGAAGAGTAAGAGCAAGACTAAAGCTTGGTATAACTTAGGAGTCAGGACACATGGTCTATAGCCTGCTTTGCCCTGACTTGCTGCGTCACTCTGCAGGTGTCTTCCCTTCTCTGAGCCTCAGTCGCCAGATCTGTAAAGTGAGGGAGTTGAATCGTGTACACACCAAGATCTCTTCCAGCTCAGACATGCCAATCTGTGCCCTAAAGCATCTGAGGAGCTGGGAAGCAAGGAGAAGTCAGAGAGGTTGGATGCCTAAGTATCTGGTCCCTGCCCATCCCTCCATTCAGGGCCTCTGAGTAGAAGGTGGGGCCCAGCATCTCCAGGGAGACCAGCATCCATTTGTCCCTTGCAGAGTCCTCAGCCTGGCCTGGGTCAAGATGCTGATAGAATTTCAGATGCTTAGTCATACTTTTTTGAGTAAATATCATGGTAAAAAGACATGACATTTCCGGGGCCAGTCTTCAGCATTAATAAAAGATTCCAAGAACAGGGTGACCTTTTCACAAAGGATTTGTAAATGCCAAAAACTACATAAAACCTCTCTTTCTGAGGCAGACAGGGTTGTCACAGCTCGGCATTTATTTCCCCACATGTGAGGCTGGCTCTGGTTTCTTGCAGTTGTATGTGCTGCCCAGTGAAAAACTGTGAATGCTGTCTGAAAGGCGAAGTGGGCAGTAAGGGAAGAGGAGGCAGAGGAGGAAGAAGATGAGAGGAGGAAGGAAAAGAAGATGTAAAAGGAGAGGAGGGAAGAGAAGCAAGAGAAAGAGAAGAGGAGAGTGGAGGAGGGAAAGAAGAAAGAGGGAAGGAAGAGTTAGGAGAAGGAGGAGGAGGGAAAAGGGAAGAGGAAACGGGGGAAAGGAGGAAGAAAAGGAAAGAAGAAGAGGATGAAGGAGAAGGAGAGAAAGGAAGGAGAGGATGAGGAAAGAGAGAAAGAAAAGGCACAAGAAAGAGGAGGAAAAACACAAGGGGAGGAGGAAGAGCAGAATGTAGGCAGTGCCAGACATGGAAAACAGTGTTGGAGGGTGATGGAGCCTCTCAGCTGCTTAGCCAGCCACTGAGGATGAAGCATCTAAACTGCCATTCTTTAACCCCACCCCCACAGGACAGTCTATGTCACCCATGCTGGCCAAGTGAAAGGTGGCTCCTGCCAGTCACCAGCCAACACAATGAGAAATAAAGAATGTATCAGAGTGGCTGGCCACTCCCATGGGAGTCACAAGTTAGGCTCCTCCCACTGTGAATAAGATCCCAAATAACCACTCCTTTGCTGGCCTTCCCCATCCATGGTCCACAGAACCTCAGTAGAAGGCAGACAGTGTGGGGTCTAGAAAGAACGCGGGCTTTGGGGTCAAAATCGCCTACTTCCAACCTGGACTCTTTCCAAGTCTAGTTTTCTCTTTAAAGGTAGAGGGATGATGCCAAAATATCACCAGGCACAAAACTCCAGAACACTAGAAGATGTCACCCCCACCCCCAACCCCACTGAGGTGCTGAGCTCTAGTCTTCCTTTCAGTCTTTCTCACTGGCATATTTCCACTGTGTGGGCAGATCTCCACTGTGTGGGCAGGTGTGGAGTTTTGAATACTTTCAGAAGTGGATCTTGTGCCTCAGGCCAGAAAGTTGTATCAACTTCTTCTCATTTCTCTCTCAGGACAGTTGCCAGGCACCTGGAAGTAGAAGATTCCTCAAAGTGGGGAACCCTCCATATGGAGTGATATCTCAGTGCTGACCAGCTCCCAGACAAACACTTCCCATACAGCTGCTTCAGCTTGGCCAGAAGCTTGGCTGCCCCTTTGCTGGGTTCATTGTGTAAGGGTGCCTGACAGATCCTAATTTTCTTTTAAAAAGACATGCATTATAGCAGAGGACATAATAATACACATCGGTGACATGAGGCAATTGTCCAGTTAGTAAGGATGGAGTGGATTTTCCTGCCTAGCTCAAGTGCCTAACTCATAGAAGCTTTTAGAAATGAACCTGCAAAGAGCTTTTCAATTCAATGATAACATTTTCAGGGCTATTGATGGGATAGGCCATGTGTTGGGCAATGGGACATAGAAAAGCTTGTCCCTAACCTTTATAAGACCCGAAGTAATGAAAGATGGCTCCTTTCAATATCCCTGTGGATTAGGTAACATGAAACAGAAGCCAGAGAGTGTCAGAGATTTTCCCCCAGTCACACAGCCACACAAGGCAAGATGAGGAGTCAATTTCAGGTCTTTGCCTGTTCTCCCACTGCTCTTGAGCCCAACCCATGGGAAGTGACCTCTAGACTGAATCCCAGTTGTCTTTCAGTTAGGATGATATATTAGTTAAGAAAACTGAGCTCTGAAATCAGATAAACCTGATTCTGCCTAGATTTGATTATGCCAAATCAAGCTCATTTCCTGTTTTGGTGGGCAAGAATGCCCACTTGATTCAGCAAGGCAGCTGGCAACAACTCCTATGCCATCTTCATGGACAAGGTAGAGATGTAGGGACTAGGTGTTGCTTGAATTGGGAGGATTCCCACAATTCACTGGTTATGGGATGTGCTCAGAGTGTGTCAGTGAGAGATGACTCTGCATCAGCCTGAAGGAAGGTCTCTATTTACCTGAATGGGCTTTCTCCACTTTCGGCTCCATCCTCATTATCATTCATTCATTCTAGGTGTATTCATCCATCCCCTGCTGTGTCCCAGGCTTACACCAGGTGATGGTTACAAGGAGGTTACAGCCAGGGTCCTCGCCTTGATGGACCTTACAGCCTTGTGGGCAAGGTAGACAACTTAGTAAGAAGCAATCATTGATGGTGACCAGCTGGCCAGTGCCATGATGGGATCAAGTCTCGTAGGAGCACAGGGCCAAGAACTTATTCTTGGGGAGGGGAGTGGGAAAAGAGCTACTGGCACATGGAAGGTGAGTTAGCCAGATAAAGGGGATGGGGTAGGAGCAGGTTCCTCCCAAAGGGAATAATAAGTACAAAAGTCCAAATTTCAAAGACAGCAAAGTTCCTACAAACAGATCAGTATCTAGAAAAGGGATCTCTCTTTCTCTGTCTCTCTCTCTCTCTCTCTCTCTCTCTCTCTCTCTCTCTCTCTCTCTCTCCTCTCTCCCCCCCCCTTAAAGGTAGAGGGGTGATGCCAAAACATCACCATAAAGGCCAGGGACCAGGAGGATGGATGCTGCAGAGCCATGAAGCTGAAGGGGAGAATGGGGCCAGTTCTAGAAGTGCTTGGCACCAGGACTTTATCCTGAAATCAGCAGCCCTCCTCTGAAGGATTATGAACAGAAATACCATGGTCAGTTTTGTCCTCTCCAGAGAATTCCCAGGTTTCTGTTGGAGAATGGTCAGAAAGAACATAGCCTGGAGGCCAGGGCAGAGGGATCAGAGGTTCCCGGAGCAGCCAAGTGAGAGGTGGTGGTGGTTTGGGCTGGACACATGGTGCTAGAGCTAAAGAAAAATGGACAAACTCAGAAGATACCAGGGAAGTGAAAGATGGCCCTTGATGGTTGAGGAGACTGCTGTGGAGCCTAGGGAGGAGCCCTGGCCAGACACAGACCCCATATAACAAAAGCTAGAAGGAGCTGTTAACCCCCGCCAAGGTGCTTAGATCCAGAGGTCAGAGCCAAAATCATGCCCACGGGTCTGAAGAGGGAGAACTGAGAAGACACATCTGAAGCAGGACATCAAGGGGCCCTAGACATGCTGAGGAAGGAAGCCAGAAAGGGTCAGAAAACCCAGAAAAAGGGAGCCCCAGAAGGAAAGGCCAAACTGGGGAGGAGGGAGCATCACTCTCAGCTCCCCAGACAGGATCCTCCTGCCCTTTTGGGTGGGGCCTAGGTTCATGTAAAGGGGCTGGCACAGAAGAGACAGCTGAGGGTGCAGATCATAGAAGAGTCTGGCCACAGAAGTGAAAGTCTGCACTGACAGAGCCAGAATGTGAAGCCTAAACTGAGGCTGAACCCCCAGGCATGGAAGTCCTGGGCTTGCAGCTGCTCCCGCAGGGCAGTCCTAGTGTCTCCATCTGACTGTAAGGTCTGTGTGAGCCATCAGCAGTGTGTGGCTGCCAAGACAGCAATTGCCTTCTCTGACTACATTAATAGGAGTTTAGTGTCCAGATCAATGTGGCTAAGAGTCCCGCCGCACTCCGCACTTGTCAAGATGAATCTGAGCTCATGGCTGTGAGGAGCCTGCATGACTCAGACACTTCCCTTGAGAGCTCCCCAAACCCCAGTCTACAAAGCCCACACTGTTCCTTTCAGGTGACAGTGACCCCAGCCCTGTGGCTGCAGGGCCCGACTCCAGCCAGAAATTGGTTGAGAGGTTCTAAAATAGGCAGGAATACAGGACCATTGTTAACAGATTATTCCATATTTTAAGATCAGCCAGAACTTGTGATTTATATGTGAAATATAATGATTCTTAAATGTCAGTCCAAATGTTTTTTAAAACCCGATACAGGTTAAATGTGTCTGAACTGGATCAAGCCTTCAGTCTCCAGTCTGTGACTTCCGGGCTAACCAAGACTTCCATTTGGCAGTTCGGGAAAGCAAAACTCAGAGTAAACAGTTCAGCACCAGCTAACCTTGTTGGAATCAGGCCCTTCCTTTGTTCTTTTCCACACCCACACCCTGTACCCAGTACTCAAGCCTTGATCCCTAACACCTGAGCCCCTATTTTTGTGCCTAGGATCTCAGCACTTCTGAAACATTGTTGAGCCTGTCCTCCAGGGACTCCTAGCCTTGCTCCTATCCCAGACCACTCTTGAGGCCCTTTTCAACTCCAAGACCTGTCTCCACATTCTTCCCACTGCATGAGTCTCTTGCTGTGCCCAGGCATCTACCTGTCCCAAGTCTAGGCTTTCCTGACTCCTTGTATTAGTTTTCTACTGCTACTGCTTAAAACAGCACAAATATATTATCTTACATCTTGCAAACTAAAATCCAGGTATCAGCAGAGCTGCAATCCTTCTGATGTTTCTAAGGGAGAATCTATTTCCCTGATTTTTCCACCTTATAAAGGCTGCCTGAATTCCTTGGCTTGTGGCCCCTTCCTCCATCTTCGAAGTTCACCACTTTAGCCTCTGCCCTCAACATTACATCTCCTCTCTGACTCTGACCCTCTGCCTCTCTCTATAGGGACTTTTTTATTGTGTTGGGTCTACCTGGATAATCCAGGATCATCTCATCCTGAGATTCTTAATGTAATCATGTCTAAAAAGCCTCTTTTGCCATCTAAGGTAACATATTCACAGGTTCCAAGGATTAGGATGGAGACATCTTTGGGAGAGCCATTATTCTGTCTACCATACTCCTTGTCCTTCCATTTGAATGTTTGTCCATCCCAAAATGTCCATTACTTGTTCACAATGATGGATGGGTCTACACTCTGTATCCCAGAGAGCCGTGGTTCTAATAGGCAGACAGACAGGCAGAAAAACCCATGGACAGAAATTCAGATCGAGAGCCTGAAAGGAAAGACAGCACACACACATATCTGTGTGTGTATGCATTTATGTACATGCGTGTGAGTGACTGCATGTTACATCCAGAGGGAACAAGAAACCCTGACCCACAGGTAGGTTCTCCTGCTCCTTCTTCTGCTCCTGCATGTGTTGCTGTCTGTGCCCCTTACTCTGAGTCCACTCTCCAAAGTGTCTGGTCAGCACTTTTCCCCATCCCCAAGTCACTTACCAAATTGGATTAGCTGTGGACAGAGCCCATTAAACAAATGCACCTCCCAGCCTTGATTTACTGGAAGAAAACAAGAGATGTTTTCCTTTCTGGGAAGGTATCATTCTTGCATATGCTAACGTGCAGAGACTCCACTCCTGTAAGCTTTCTGGACAACCTGTCTCAGTTAAGCCAAGGGACTCTGCTACTTAGAACCAGAGCATCAGAACTGAAAAGAGCCTGGGAGTTCATTCAGCCCAGAAAGGGGCAAGGATTTAAACAGACAGCACCGCTTGTTAGAAGAAAGGGCACAGAGAGCCTGAATCCTATCTTTAGGGACCCAAGAGTCGGGGGATGCTCAGAAGTTGAGACTGTCAGAAACATGACAAATTGACATTAATAGGTGACAGGACTCCAGGTGCCTCCCCACCCCATCCCATACCCAACTAGGAGCTCAAGGTGGGACCATACTGGCCAGGGAGGAGCAGAGCTGCAGCCTAAGTATATGAATGAAGCTGGTTGAGTCAGCCAGTATACGTGTGGTTAGGAGAATGAACCCAGGGTTCAGATACAATTAGCCTCAACTCCTGGCTCCCTAAACACTCACTGGTTCTAGGATCTCAGGCAGGCCACTTAGCCACTCTGTTCCTCAGTTTACTCATCCACAAAATGGAAATGACACCAGTCTCTTATAGTTGCTAGAGAAATAAATGTTACATTATGTACAATGTGATTAGCACAATGCTTGGACTATAATATATGTAATATTCAACCATGAGGGCAGGACCAGACAAGCAACCTAGAAGGCTTGCCATGGAGTCCTCAGGGTAACAAGAGAATTGCCTCTACCCCTCTTGCCTGGGTCTGAGGGGTCCTAGGGTCTGGGCTAGGACTGAACCAGAACCTAGATGGGGTTCAAAAGACCCTACTTGTAGGGAGCTAAGTCAAGCAGAGCATTGAGCATATCACTCCCATGGCAGGATGAAGCATGTGGTTTGTGGTCACCTAGAACCAGGAGATTCTCTCTCTCTCTCTCTCTCATTCTCACTCTCTGTCTCTCTCCCTTTCTCTCTCTCTTATCTCTCTCCCTCCCTCCCTCTCTCCCTCCCTCTCTCCTCTGTCCTCTCTCTCTCTCTCTCTCATCTCTCTATCTTTTTCCCTCCCCCATCTCTCTTTCATCTTTCTCTGTCTCTCTCCTTCTTTCCTTCCCCCCCCCACTCCCCCTCTTCCTCCTCTTCCTCCTCCTTCTCCTCCTCCTACTCCCCCTCCTACTCCTCCCCCCCTCTCCTTCTCTCTCTCTCTCTCTCTCTCTCTCTCTCTCTCTCTCTCTCTCTCTCTCTCTCTGGAAGCTGGTGAGAGCTACTTGCAGGTTCAAACACCACCAGCTCAGTTCCAGGCCTTCTGGTCAGGCCTGAGTAAGACAGAAGACACTTGGACTGGGAGGAGTAGGGAGGTCCAAGGGGCCTTGAGTAAGCAACATTCTCCCCTCTGGGCTGCTGCTTCATCTGTAAAATGTAGGAGTTGGACTCAGTGATCCTTTGGCCTCTTTTAGTCAGTTGCAAACAACAGAACCTGCTGTCTGTATAGTATCAGCAGAGGAAGTATGTACTAGCGTGGAGACAAAACTAACCCTTGTTACTGTCACCATTAAGAATGAACACACCATGTCTCCCAACTAGGAAAAAAGAAACCAAAAATAAGAGGATCACCTTGTCTAGTTCTAGCCCCCCAAAACAATTGAAATCTTGAGGCTTTTCCTGAGTCGGCTAACTTCATAACAAAACAAACTTTATCCCTGACTTTGGCAATGCTGATATCTAAAAATTTTTCACGACCTTTACGAATGTTATAATATATGAGAAATTTCTATTTTCTACCATGAATGGACTCACAATAAACTCAGTAACCTTCGTGGGTTTGCCCTGTGCTTTTTACTTTAAATTCCTATTGTGTTTCATTTGATAAACCAGAGTCTTTATGAAGTCTGACTCCCTTGAGCTTCTTTACAAGTAAGCTTTTTTTATTTTTTTTCTAAGTGCTCTTGTCTCTGAGCCTTACTTTCACATTAGGTAATACACAGAACTATTGAGCAGGGCAGAGAAACAGATTCAAGGTTAAACTTCCATTAGGAACACCAAAGCTTTTGTCACAGAACTGATCTGAAGTGGAACCACGTGGCTGATGCTGCCATGTACTGAATGTCTGGAACTCAAGGAGGCAGCACCAACAGGAGATTTTCAGAATGAGAAATGTACCCCTGGGGTCATCAGGCAAGTTGGTGACTGCACCAAGACCCAGTCGGGCCATTAGAGCCCTGTGAATGTGGGTTGGACTTTTGTCTCCACTATTCATGTTACCTTGGGTAATTCTCTTAGCCTTTCTGAGCTTCAGCTTCCTCTACTGTAAAATGGAAATAATTAAAATCCACATCATTGATTTTTTTTTCCTGAGGTTTAAAGGACAGGAGCCAAAAAGAGCCTCAGTGCACATGACTTCGCTTCCTGTCCTAAGCCTATAGGCACCAACATGGGACTGGGTCCAAGGATGAAAAAGGGCCATCAGCAAGGAGGGAAACAAGGCCCTATATTGACTGAAAGTAGAGCTGGGAATGGCCCCAGTTGTTAGAAATGGGAAGACGTGGAAGTTGGGGAGAGGGAGGGGAAGGTTCCAGATGGAGGGTTCCGGATGGGGTTCTGGATGGAGTTCAAGGCCTGGTTAGCATAACTCAGTCCCAGCAACAGGGTCTGATAAGCTGATGGCAGCTGAGCCCAGGTGGGGAGGTTGGAAGTGTGGGACATCTCCAACCTCGAGTGAGGCTTGATCCTAGTTACCTGGGCTCTGCATAAGCCTACTGCCAGGCCCAATGGCCCCTGATATAAGGAGAGGAGGGACTCACTGGGTTGTCATCCAAGAAGAAAATGGCTGCTGGGGGTGTTGGGGGAGGGGCAAAAGCACCATCAGCTGCATTCCTGGCTTCCAATTCTGCCCATGATGAATGGGGATGTGACTATTTCCAAACCTGGCCACTGTTTCCAATCTCTGAGCCTTGCTCCCTGAGCAGTTATTACCTAAGGTACCAACTGACTCTGCAAATGGCTGACCTTGGCCATTTGCAAGGCCAAGAAGTCAAGTTCCCTTTTAGTTCCAGCCCCAGCATGCACTGGCTCCCTGTCTTCACACCCTCACTGTGGTGGGTCCTCTGTATGTACAGTGGCTCATCTCCCCTGCCACTCAGCAGATGTAAGAGGCAAAAGAGGGCAGATGTGAGTAGACATTGCCAAGCACCAACTGTGGACCAGCCTGCATCCTGTTCCCTATTTCCTGGCTGGCCCCATAGACCAGAGACCTCCTCAAAGGAAAAATCACCCAACACAACCACCAAATGGCTGCAAACCCTGAACCAGCACCACCCCCAATCCCAAACATCTGGTGTCGGAAGGACAGCCTTGCCCCAAGGACTTGAGACTCAAGAATATCAGAGCCACATAGTTCTCATATAGATATTTGTCTTATGGACTTACAAAGACCTGCCATGTTTCCGGTCTTACTAAACCCTCAAAGCAACCCTGCTAAGTAAGCCAAGCAATAATTGTCCTCTGCATAGCACAGACAGGACTGCTGAAGCTCAGAAAGAGCAAGTGACTTGCACAAGGACACACAGCTAGTAAGTACAAAAAAATTCACATCTTTGGCCTCAAGGATTGTGTTTTCTCTGCCTCAGCTGTGCCTTTCTAGATATAAGTTGCCCATCAGTCAGATGGGCAAGTTGAAGATGTGAAGGGGCCTTCTCTGGAAGTGGCATCTAGGGCACTGCCCAAAGTCCAAGGTCAAGTCATGTAAAGATTTGTCATAAGTTCGTGCAAAAATAAATCATGCCTAGTTCTTTGGTTAACATCAACCACAGAACTTAAGACATTAGCCACTTCTCTTTCCCGGTCACCAGAAGGCAAACATACAAAAAAATCAGGCAAAGGCCACTTTCCATTGTCACTCAAATTCAGCAGCAAAAATGACACTGTGCTCACCGCCAAGCCCTCAAGCAGGTCCAAGTTCTGTCACTTAAGTTGTGTGACTTCAGGTAAAGTGGCTCAGCTCCCTGAACTCAGCGTCTCCATTTTTAAAGTGGGAATAAAGTAGGTGAGGGATGAGAAAAAACTTAATGGGTATAATGTATACTCTCCAGGTGATGGTTACACTAAAGTCCAGACTTCACCACTACAAAATATATCCATGTAACAAAATTATACTTGTACCCCTTAAATAAATACAAATTTTAAAACATAAAAATAAAAGTAGGGATGATATTCCTACCCCATCTCAGCATTCCTTGAGCTCCCTGCTTCAGGCCTAGGGACTTTGGAATCTCACCTCCCACTCTCAGTCCCTCCTAGAAAAGAACCCCACGTGGAATCCCCTCCTTGCCTTCTTGATCCCCCAACCTCTAGCTCCCATCTTCTGCTCAAACCCAGTTTACCAGAAACCAAAACAAGGAGCTCAGTTCAATGGAAAAATCAGCCCAAGCAATTGTCTGACCAAATTGACTTGTCAGTCACCCTGCCCAGACAGGGCCTTGGAGAATCACCTGATCTGCACACGGGAAAGAATGATTTGTAAGCTTTGAGGCCAGGAGGAAAAACACCCAGGAAAGACCCGACACAGAGAGAACAGCTCAGTCTGGGTTTCCATAGCAATCCCGGGAGAAACAGGAGGAGCTCGTGCCAGGATCACTCAAGAGATGGCAGCCAGCAATCACCTTGCTCTCCCACCCACCGCTGGGTCATCTGTTCCATGTCACTCAGGCAATGAGGTCCTCTTCAAAGCCATCAACGCACTCGTCCAATCCCCCAACCCAGCAAATGCCCCACTCAGAATCCCTCACAGTCTCTCTCCAGGGTTTGCTATAGTTTGGAAGAGGAATCCTAAAATCGTGTCCCTACAGCACACCAAAAATACATGTCATCTTACGTAGAAACATCACATCCACACATTTGTCCTGAGAATCTAAGAAAAAACAGTTCCAGATGGCCAAGTTTGCCCCCTCTGAAGACTGGCATGCCCTTTTGTCAGATCTACATCACAAATCAGGGCTACAAAAAGTGAGTTATTACTAATACAAGTTGAACATTAACTTCTTCTGAGATTTTAGCATTGAAAGTGGTTCTTGTTCTAATGCACGTTGACCTCACCTGTCTGGCAGCATCCCTTATTTGGCAATAGGTATTTCCTATGCCACCAGCTCAAGAAATAATAAGAAATACACTCAAGGTGTTATAAAGTTCCTCCTATTCTGTTCCAAGTTGGTTTATAATCACCTGGGGGTATTGCTAAAAATTTGGGAAATTCAGCGTCTGCCACTGATTCCTGCACCCGAGGGTGGGATCTTCTCTACCCCACCTTCACCTTTACATCCTTCCAGCTACTAACCCTCCCTTGGTGACTCCATCCCTCTCCATGGGGTTCTTTTGTTTTGTTTACATGCTCAGGCTAGATGCTAGTATAGCCTCTCTCCCACTCCATCCTTGCTGAGTCGCAAGACAGAGGGTATATAGAGGGGAAATTGAGTGTGGGAAATATGGGAGCTCTCTATAATATTCTTGCAACTTTTCTGTAAATCTAAAACTATTCTAAAGATAAGACACTTATTTAAAAATAAATAACCAACCAAAAGGGAGGGTGTGGACTGCAGTCACGGGAGAGAAGACCAAGTGGGGTCTCTCTCCATGGCTGAGCACCTTGTAAGCTTACGTAAGGCCCAGACACACTGCATCATAGCAAGTAATAACTTTTCCCACATGAGAAAAGGTTATTCCTCCTACAATATAACTTTGACCTTGTCCTTTGAGAAAATGATTCCAGCACATTGTTGTGCTAAGAAGCATTCTACTCTCCATTCTGCTGTGAATGACACTCTCTCCAAGGGCATGGCACCAACTTGGGTGTGTTTCTTGTTTCCAAGCCTCACAAACACAAACACAAACACACACATACACATACACACACACACCGATCATAATGCAGGGGGTGGAAGGGCCCAGGGCAGCATCTTGCCACATCATAAAAATTGAACTAACAGTGTTTACAATTATTTGAATAGCATTGTATCATAGTATAATATAATTATTGAATGTCTGGAATACAACAGAAGTTGGGAATCTATCACCTCCCTGAACCTGTACAACCTCTCCATGAGGCAGGCATTGTGACCTCCATTTCATGGGTTGGGAAGCTCATTCACAGAAGAAGGCCAAGCTGGGTGTGGTGAGTTTAGTCGGGTGGAGCTGAAATTCAGTTCCAGGCCTCCCTGTCTCCTGAGCCAGGATAGTTCTCCCTACTCACAGGCAGGGGGCATCTTGCTACCCCAGGTGTGGTTTTTCTCTTCAAACCAAGCAAGACCCAGATTCCAGCAAGGACTTGTGAGAGGTGTTCAGGGGAGTGCCTTGTGCCCATAATTTCAGAGTCAGTATTCTTCAAACAAATTTTAGAAGAAATGCAATATGCTCAGATAAATTTCCCCTGAAATTCTCACAGAAGAAGGCAGGGGGCATCTTGTAGATATTGTTTGGTCTGGAGTAGGAGAAAGTTCTTACCAGAAGCAAAGTAATAAAGGGTTTTCCCAGTTGGTAGGAAATAGATCAGGATTCCAGGAAATGCACCTACCTGCTCTGACCATCAAGTTTTATGTAGCTCGTGCCAGTTCATCATTGAGTATGACCTTAAATGTCACCTCTCAGAGAGTCCTGACCTGAGTCCCTCTTCTCATTTATGTCTTCCTGTGAATCTATGAATAGCTTCTAGAACTTTCTTGTCATAACAGCTACCATAATTTGTGAAATTATACTTATTGGTGTGATTGTAAGATTTAATGTCCTGTCCCCTCATTATGAGAATGGACTCTGCACCTGTCTTGTTCATCCCCATATTCCCAGTGCCAAGCATCATTCTTTCCCAAAGCGGTCACTCAATAAATATTTCAAGAAAGGCAATAAAAAAGCTACAGAGTATGTCCTTAATGCTTTTAACGCAATGGAAGATCAACACCCTTGAGTATGCAAGAATCTGGAGGTGGCTAAAAGACAGAGAGAGCAGGATGTCACTGCCTGGTGAGGTGGAAGCTGTCTTGGCAGAGCTCTGGGCACTGACAGGAGAGGAGCTGTCACAATAACAAGTACCTTCACCTTGAGATAGACACACCCTTTTGCCAAATATGATAGGTTCTTTGGAGACTTAGAATCAGGCTCTGATCATGTGCCGCCCCAGATCCATTCAGCCTTGGAGATGCTGGTGACAGTCATTCTATATTCCTGTGATCATTCTATTAATTTTCTATTGCCACTGCAAAAATTACTACCCGCTTAGTGGCTTCAAACTACATAAACTTATGAGTTCACGTTTCTATAGGTCAGAAATTTCATATGACTCTAATGGGGCTAACATCAAGGGGTCAGCAGGCCTGCGTTCCTTTTGGAGGCTGCAGGGGAGAATCCATTTCCTTGCTTTTTTCCAATTTCTAGAGGCTGCCCATGTTCCCTAGCTCATGGCCCCTTCCTCTACTTTCAAAGCCAGCAATGGTGAGTTGAGTCTTTCTCACATAGCATCACTCCAGCCTTCTCTTGTACCTCCCTCTTATGTTTTTAAGGGTCCTTGTGATTACATTGGTCCCACAAAGGATAATCCAGAATAATTTCTTTACTTTAAATCATCTGCTTAGCAACCTTAATTCCATCTGCAGCCTTAATTCCCCTTTGCCATGTAAATTAATATATTCAGAGGTTCTGGAGATGAGGACGTGGACATCTTTGGAGGCCACTATTCTGCCTATCACAGTTGAAAAGCCTGGTGGCCACCACAACTCTACATCCCAATGAGCTCCTGTATGCTCTCCTAACACTGCGGAGAGGCCATTTCCTTACTCACTAGCTTGACTACAACTCTGGTATCCCCAGAAGGTGCCTCTCTGAAAACCTCCCATGGTGTGGAGCAGGCCCCTGGGTTTATTGAAAAGCTGTGGTCAATTCAGTAATCCACCTCCTTGGCATTTGCTTTGGCTCCTTCCCTGCCTCACCTTCCCTTTCCCTCAGTCTGGCACACACCTCCCCGCAAATAAGGCATCAGCAAGGAAACTGTTGCCTCAGGCTCTGTTCTCTTGGGAATTTACACGATGGTTATCAAGAGGGGCCCTACAAAGCAGAAACTCAGGAGTAGGCTTTGGAGTTGGGTTGGCCATATGACTTGGGTCCTAGGCACTGATGGCTTAGGTAAAAGGGCAGTGATAACCTTTGGTACAAACTGACATCAAAGTCCAAAGTCTTGCCCCTGTGGCTCACTGGGATGAGGTTGACGTGAAAGGCACAGTGTTAGGAGAGCCACTCAGCCCTACACAGCAAACCTAGGCCTCTGCAATTTGCGTCACCTACCACCATGGCAGCCACAGTGATATCTCACCCCATTCCTGTGAGAAGTCCCAACAGCTGCTGCTGCCACCACCAACCAAGCCTCCATTCACAGCACCAGTAAATGAGGAGAGGTGACCACACACAAGAGCCAGTCTGGACCTTAGAGACCCCTACTTCCCAGAGGCTGCTCGTTACCACCTCACGGTGTTTGGTGATTAACACTTAAAGTGTTGACTTTCATCAGTGAGAAGGAGGGTATGGGAAGAACCCAGAAAACACCTACCTTGCCCTTGCTTCTTCCCTATATACTGTTCTACTGTTCTGCAAGGCAGTAGTTTCATACAGCCTCTCTAGAAATGCCTCACAAGGGGCATTTTACAAAGCTCAACACACTTTCTTATTCTTCCTTCCTCACTTTCTTTGTTTCCACATTCCCAATTCCCTGGAATTGTACCACTCCATAAAGTATTGGATGTAAGGTTTCACTCGCAGGCTCTTGCTTTCTAGGGAACCTGAACTAAGACACACTTCAGTTTCTCTTTCCAATAAACAGACAGAGAAAGTAGTCAGAGCAACACCTCTCCTTGCCTATCTTTGACCCCAAAACAAATGATGGTTGATGGAATGGAAATGACAGGAGAGTGGGAAGAAAAGTCTGTGTCTTCTTGAAATTCAAAATGGTGGTGGAAAAGATGTGGCCCTACAAGGCATTAAGCAGGGAAACCATAGACAAAATAGTGAAAACAGAAGAGTAATTTCAAGACCAGACCCTCTAAAAGGGAATTCAGCTCACCATAGTGAGAAGCAGAGTAAGGTAGAAGAAAAAGGAAGAGGTGAGCTTAGTGGCTTTGAGCTAAATCCCACTTGCATTACTCAGCAAATGTATTGCCTCATCAGGTCACTATACTTCTCTAGGCCTTGAGTCTCTAAACCAAGAATAAAAATGGTTCTTTATAGAGTTGTCATGAGGGTTAAATAATAAAATGCAATGTTTAATAAATATTAGCATAATTATTTTTCCTCAGATTTGCCCAGGATCTCACAGTTTTCAAAAAGCTTCACATTCACTGTCACACAGAAATCTCCCAACAGTCCTGTAAAGTGACCAGAACTGTCACCACCCCCATTTGGTTGATGAGGAAACTGAGGCTTGTTGATTTTCCCAAGGCTCTGCCACTAATAGCATGGATAGGACTTAAACCAATGACTTAGGACTCTTAGTCTAGTTGTCTTCCCAAACCATCATTTAGAAGTTGGGGGACATTTTAGTTCTGAAGAAGCAAACATCAAAAGTCTTGTTAAGGAGAAAAGACAAGAGAAACCAGTGTGTTTGATGGAGGATAGGGGCATGTGCCCAAGAGCTGAGTCAGTCCAAGTGAAATTCTCACTTACGGTTCTGCTGGGCTGAACTCAGTGTAAGCAGAAGCACGTGGAGAAAAGGAAGACAATAAAAACAAAGTAACAGCTGCTTTCTATTAAGATTTTCCCTATGTCAGACACCATGCGGAATGTTCACATTGGAAACTCCCATTTCATCTGCAAAACAGTCTCGTGAGACAGGTACTTCTATCTGTTAGGATATTTTAAGTTGCAAGAAATAATATTTTTAAAAACTAAAAAATGGTTTAAACACTAAGAGGGCCCTCAGGTCGATATGGTACTCTAAGTTCATGCTTTGAGTTCTCCCTCTGATCCCAACACATGGCACTCATAGATAAAATATAAATAGTGAGAACTAAGACATAACCACTTTCAAAAGCAAGGCAAATGCCTTTTTGAACTAGAAATGGTAGAAAAGAACAAAAAGGAAAGGCTAGCTGAGTTACCGTTCTGCTGGATTGGGGCAGAGGTGGCTGGAGCTCTGTCCTAAAAAGTACCAGGGACTAAAAATGCTGCACATGTGGTAGGGATGTTGATCCATACTCACTGGGCCTGAGATGGGGTTTCCCTGGCAGTGGGAGATGTTTAAAACCAAGTGCAATGTGCCTGGCCCAGAACTGGAGTTGTATGAAGCTCTGTGATTAGGAAAGTGGGAGTGGGGTGGCCAGCCTCCCAACCAGGACCTGGGCAAACCAGCCAGGCTCTTGGAGCTGCATCTTCCTCTGTCTTCTTAGAGAACCAGAGCTCCAACTGCCAACACAAGACCAGGTCCATGGAGTCCATGGATGGGAGCCTCAGTGACTAGGTTGGAGATGACTGCCAAAAGGTGAACATGGGATTGAGGAATTTGAGGGGATTCCCATAATAATCCTTCATAATTATCCATAAAATTCCAAAGTATATGAGGAAATCTAATGAAAACAGCCAACAAAACCAATATTCAGGAGGCTGATGCTCCCCCAGACAAACATAGAATAATAGAAAAAACAGAAAATAATTTTTCTGATTATTTAGGATCCACAATGGATAAAGGTAGAAATAACATAAAAAATAACACTAAGAAATTATGAAGCCAGGCACAATGGCTCGCACCTCTAATTCCAGTACTTTGGGAGGCTGAAGAGGAAGGATTGCTTGAGCCCAGGAGTTTGAGACCAGCCTGGGCAACATAGTAAGACCTCATCTCAAAAAAAAAAAATCAAAACATTAGCCAGGCATGGTGGCATGCACCAGCTACTTGAGCCATGACCATGCAACTGCACTCCAGCCTGGGCAATACAGTCAGACCCCAAATAAAAAATTTTTTTAAAGGATAAAACAGAAGTAAGCAGAAATTAAACAAGATCAGGTGGGCATTAAAAAAAAAAAAAGAACCAGTTAGAAATGCTGGACACAAAAGAGTCACTTAATTTAAAATGTTTTTCCATAGATGAGATCAATGCTAGAGAATAAGTACATTGGATGAGGATGCTGATATAATCATTTAGAATACAGGTCATGGAAATAAAGAAATAAAAAGAGCTATTAAACACACACACACACACACACACACACACACACACACACACACACACATCCCTCTGTCTCAAACATGAGCCTAATGGGAGTTCCAGAGGAACAAAATAGAGAGGATTGCAAGGAAGCAATTATCAAAGAGATAAGGACTGAGGATTTTCCAGAAAAATTTTGAAGAAAAATGTGAGTCCTCAAATTAAACATGTATACCAAGAGCTAAATAGAATAAACATTTGTTTTTAATTTAGAGATGGGGGTCTCACTGTCTTGCCCAGGATTTGGAGTTGTAGTTATTCATAGGCACAATCATAGCACACTATAGCATCAAATTCCGGGGCTCAAAGGATCCTCCTGCCTCAGCCTCCCAAGTAGCTAGGACTACAGGCAAACACCACCACGCTTGGCTAGAATAAACTTTTTAAAACCACACCTGACCAGGCATGGTGGCTCACACCTGGAATCCCAGGCCAGGCCAAGGCAGGAGGATTGCTTGAGCCCAGGCTGGAGCCCAGGCAAGATAGAAAAACCTCATCCCTACAAAAAAAAAATCAAAAAATTAGCTAGGAGTGGTGTTGCACAACAGTAGTCCCAGAAACTTAGGAGGCTGAGGTGGAACACTCACCTGAGCCCAGGTCAAGACTGCAGTGAGCCGTGATTGTGCCACCGCACTTCAGCCTGGGTGACAGAGTGAGATTCCAACTCAAAAAAAATTTAAAATATAAATAATAAAAATAAAGTCATACCTGATTATATGCCATAGTAACACTAAAGAACATCAAGGATAAAGAAAAAGTTATTACAAAAACTACCAGAAAAAAAGCACACGTGGCTGGACTCAGTGGCTCATGCCTGTAATCTCAGCACTTTGGGAGGTGGAGGTGAGAGGATTGCCTGAGTCCAGAGGTTTGTGACGACCTTGGGCAAATTGGTGAGACTTTGTCTCTACAATCAATCAATCAACCAATAAATCAATCAACCAGGCATGGTGGCACACGCCTATAGTTCCAGCTACTTGGATCACCTGAGCCCAGCAGGTCGCAACTGTGGTAGCCATGAGTGTGCTGCACTCCAGCCTGGGTGACAGAGAGAGACTCTGACTCAAAAGAAAAAAGTCAGATGTTGCAAAATACAACAATATAATGACTGCAAACCTCTCATCACCACAATAGAGGACTGACAGCTATCAAGTCATTTCTCCAAAGGGCTGAGCAAAATTAATGGGAAGCCTAGAACGATATCCCCAGCTAAACTATTATTCAAGACTAAAAATGAAATCAAGACATTTTCAGATGTAATAGACTGTTAATCACCCGGAGAAACTAAATGAAAGAATTAGCAAAGAATGTACTTCAGCAAGAAGAAAAATGAAACCTGAGAAAAAGTGTTATACAAGAAACAAAAGTAAACCTGGAAATTGGCAAAATATGTTGATAAACAATCAGTTGCTAAGTAATGTTATTTTATTACTATGTAATTATTAAATAATAATAATAATGTATAGACGAAAAGTCTAGACACCATAACAAGAAAGATGAAGCAGTTATGTGGGTAAAGTATGCTAAGATCTTAGCTACAAGAGAATAGAAATAATGAGTAATCTTTGACTTTATTAGAAATATTAATAGTAAGCTAAAAATGGTAAAAATATAAATCTTAGTGCTAAGAGTAATACAATTTATAGTTTCAAAGTCAACATGGGTAGGGAGAAATGGGGAAAAAGGAAAATTTTATCAATTTAAACAACAGCTAAAAAAAGAAAAATAGAAGTAAAGAAAAACACAAAATAAAATGACAGGCATAATACACTAGCCAAAAACTGTGAATAGATCAAAAATATCTATTTAAAAACAGATTATCAGACTAGTTTTGTTGTTGTTGTTGTTGTTGTTTTTGAGTTGGAGTCTCACTCTGTCGCCCAGACTGGAGTGCAGTGGCTGCTCCCAGCCACCGCAGCCTCGACCTGCGGGGCTCCGGCGATCCTTCTGCCTCGGCCTTCCGAGTAGCCGGAATTACAGGCATGTGCTACCATGCCCGGCTGATTTTTTTATTTATTGTAGAGATGAGGTCTCACTGCCCAGGCGGGTGTCAAACTCGTGGGCTCAGGCAATCCACTCACCTCAGCCTCCCAAAGCCGCGGGATTACAGGCTGAGCCACCGAGCCCAGTTAGATTTTTTTTAATGTAATTATTATGACTTACATGCAACAAAGAAAATTTGAAATAAAGGGCCAAAAAAGAACTCATACTAAGCAAACGTTCAAGAAAAACTGGTGTAGCAATGCTAGTTGAGACAGAATTTGAAACAAAAGCTAAATGAGAACTAAAAAAGATATTAGCAAACATAATAATAAAAGGAACACATTCCACCAAAGAGACAACAATCATGAACTTCCATGCATCTAAATATCCTGTCTTAAGGGACCCTCGGGAGCTCCAGGGCCCAGGCACTCTTTTCCTTCTGACCCAGGAGGTGGTTGAAGGGTTGGGTTCATTTCTTGATAATTCACTGAGCTGTGCACTTAGGATTCGTGCATTTTTCTTCTATTAAAGCATGTATTTCAGTAAAAAAATAAAAATAAAAAAATAAATATCCTGTCCTAAATATATAAAGCAAAAGCTGGCAGAGTAACAGGAAGATATTGGCAAATACCCACTCACGGGGAAGAGTTTAGTGTACCTCCCCAGAAACAAATAGATCAAATGCTATGGATATAGATTATTTGAGCCACATAATTTAAAAGCTTGATCTAATAGATAAATCTAGAGCCTTTCTTCCAATAAGTATGGATTATTAATTTTTTCAGGCACACAAAGTACATTATAAAAATTGACTATTCACTAGGTCCCAAAGACAGTATCAACACATTTGAAATAATCCATGTCACACAGACTATGGTCTCCAACCAATGCACTTACATTACAACCCAACAACAAAAGTAGTTTCAAATGCATTTGGAAAGGAAAGAAACATGCCCTTAAATAACATGCGTTAAAAAGAAATTCACAGTGAAAAATTGTGAAATATTTAGAACTAAATGACAATGACTATACTTCATGCAAAATTTGTGGGACATGATTAAAGCTCTACCCAGAGGGAAAAAAATAACTGTCAATGTATTTATTAAAAACCAAAAAGATTAAAAATAAATGAGTTCCTTATTCAACTCAAGAAGCTCAGAAAAGAAAATCAGGGTAGAATAAAGGAAAAACTACAGATGACAGCAGAAATTAATAAAAACGGAGAAGGTATTAGAGATACCAAAGCTTGACTCTTTAAAAGACGAACAAAATAGACAAACCTTAGACAAGTAAAAGGGTACAATAAAGGTTTGAAACCATGAAAGAAAAATATGAACAACTTCAAATCAGTGAGACATGAACAATTATCTATAAAGACATAAGGTATAAAAACTAACTGAGAGATAAATTAAAAAATTGAATAAACCAATAACATTAAGAAAATATAATGGGTAGTCAAAGATCTTCTTCCCTGTCCCAAAGAACCCAAGCCCAAACAGTTACAGAAGCAAGTTTTACAAAACTCTCAAGAGACAGGTAATTCCTATTTTACACAGGCCATTTCAGAGAATTGGAAGAGGAGGGAAGGAACCCTTCTCATTTTATAAGGCTTGCTACCAAAACTGGACAAGAACAGTATAAAAAAGTAAAATCACACCTTGAATCTGTTTATAATATAGATACAAAAAAAATCTTCAATAAAATAATGGCCAGGGGGAGTAAGGGCCAGCTGGAGACCCAAACTTCACCAGCATGCAACCTATTTGTGTAGTTAATCCTTGCTTGTACCCCACATCTCTATAGTGAAAATAAAACAAAATATAAATAAATAAAAATAGTGGCAGGTTCACGCCAGTTCTCTAGAATCTCAGGACTGTGGGAGGCCAGCTCAGCTATTCACTGGACCACACAGCTGTGCCTCTCAGAAGTCAGGAAAAACCTTTCTGTCTTAGTGATCCCATCTTGATTCAAAAGGTTGGAATTATTGCATCATTAATAGGTTGCATTAGTTTGAGTTTTCAAATATTGTATTAAGATATCATTTATCTTAACCAGGCAGGGTAGCTCACACCTGTAATCCCAGCACTTTGGGAGGCTGAGGCGAGTGGATTGTCTGAGCCCAGGAGTTAAAGACCAGTCTGGGCAACATGGCGAGACCTCATCTCTACAATTTTTTTAAAAATTTTACCTACGAGTAATTTTTGATTTCCATAGAAGTTGCAATGAAAATGCAGAGATTTCCCATGCTGCTCCGACCTAGTTTTCTTTCTTATTAATATCTTCCTTCAGTATGTATCACATCTTATTAACGTCTTACATCATTTGTCACAGTTAATAAACAATAATGATATTCTATTTTTTTAAAAAATTAGCTGAGTGTGGTGGTGCACGCCTGTAGTCCCAGCTACTTGGAAGGTTGAGGCAGAAGGATCACCTGAGCCCATCAGGTCAAGGCTGCAGTGGCCGTGAGTGTGCTTGGGTGACAGAGTGAGACTCCGATTCAAATTTTTAAAAAGATATTATTTATCTTGATTACTGACTTTTTCGGCACCTTCTTTGATTTGGCCATAAAATACAATATGATCAAATTATCCCAGGAATGCAATGGTAGCTGAATAAGAAACTTGTTGACATGATTCAACATATTAGCAGATTCAGGAGAAAAAATTATGTGATCATACCAAAAGTACAAAAAGTATTCAATAGCATTTACTATGTTCATTTTTTTAAAGAGAGAAGAAAACTTTTAGCAAAACACAAATAGAATGTACTTTCCACAACCTAACAAAGCATACATGCCCAAAACTTCCAGTAAACGTTACAGTTAATAATAAATTTTAAGTTCCTTCCCAATCAAATCAGGAAAAAGACAAGTGTTATTGGCAGCACTATTTAAAATTGTGTTGGAAGTCTAGCAAGTGTGCTAGAGAATAAAGACTGAAAGGGAAATTATAAATAAAATGTTTCATTATTTTCAAATAATATGCTTATCTGCATTAAAAATACTACTTGGGTGCTCAGTGAATGAATTTGTAAGTGAATGAATGAATGAAATGCCATTTGGGTCAACTGAGTCAGGGACAACCACACAGGAGAACTCCACCATTCCCTAGAAGCACAGAGTTATGGGAGGCCAGCTCACTTGCTCGCTGGACCACACAGCTTTGCTTCTCAGAAGTCAGGAAAAGCCTTTCTGTCCTACTGAGCCTGTCTTGATTTAAATGTTGATATTATTTCACCACAAATATGTTAAATTTGTTTGGATTTTCAAACAGTGCATTAAAATATCATTTATCTTGATTACTGAGTTTTGTGGTGCCGCTTAAATTGCGTGAGCGCCGCACTCACCTCACTCCAGCCCCGGCCCCACAGAGATTGATAAGTTCTCATGTATTGACGCTGTCTCCCTAAAGAGTGGATATCAAGCCTCAGGGCTGAGAGGCGACTGATCTATTAAGGGATCCCCTGCCTTCCTGCCTCCTACGCACATGTCATTGCTGTCGTTCACTCAGGCGTGACAAGCGAGGCTGACAGCCTTCCTGTCTGAGGCTGAGGAGGTGGAAGGCGGAGTTGTGCCTGGGAGCCATTTTCACCCCAAATGTAGTGGGCTGGTTTCTTTCCACAGCTGGGGCAGTCCCTGCTTGCCATTCAGCTGAGCAACCTTCTGGCTGACGGTGTCCTAGGAGCACCCAGCCTTCTCTGGGAGCCACAGTCCAAAAGGCTACCACCCTACCACCCCCTGAAAAACAGCCAGCCACAGAATCTCCAAGTCTCCCGCTTCCTCTCAGATCTTATCCCAGGGAACTGACGTTTATGGAGCCTCCACTCATACTAAATAAGCAGCACATATATCTTAGAGGTTAGGAGCAGCCCCAGCTCAAATTCCAGCTCCGCCACTCACTAACTGTGTGCCCTTGGTAACATTACAATGAAGCTTTCTGAGCTTCCATTTCTTCATCTACAGGAACACCTGCTCCCAAGGCTTGTGAAAGGATTGAATGGAGGTGATGCCCATGAAGTGCTTGGCACAGTGCCTAGCACATGCTGTGCTCTCTGCTACAGGCCATCAACAAGCAAGTCATTGACGGTATTAAAGCTGCAAGCCATGGAACGTGAGAGTGAACCATGAAAAGGATGATTGCTTGGTCATGAACAAGAGGATCTGATGGAGGAGGCAGCAATGGGACAGGATCTGGGAAAACGAGGGGACCTCATTAGGCATAGGAATCAAGGTGACATACAAGGCTAGGGGCACATGAGCATGCTGGACTTTAAAGGGCACAGTGGAGATGCAGGAGCACAAGACAGGTGGAGGAACACCTGTGAGCAGTTAGACAGGTGGCTGGGAGTCGAAGTGAGGGACTTAATATGCCATGCAAAGCTGCTGGGCATGTCATGGGGAGCCACTGCTGTTTCTTGTGAAGTACCATGGGGTAAGGTGGCCTGTCTGGATGAGGAAGCTTGAAAGTCATTATCTCTTCCTACTTTTCAGCCTCTCTTCCTCCCACTTCTCTTCCTCTTCCTTCATAGATTGTGAGCTCCTTGAAGGCAAGGACTCGTCAGACTCATCTTGCAGCCCCTGTGAGCTCAGTATGTGTCCTGGCTCAGTGCTCAGTGAATGAATGGAGTCTGATTTCCAGAAAATCTAATGCTCTTCTTCCCTGTCCTTCAACCCTCTCTCCCAATAAGAATGAATCAGAATCAAGGGCAAGAAGGAAGAACTTTCATCTAGTGAGGGAGAAGTGACAGTTTGGTTAGTTGAATTTGGGGACACTGACTGGACTGATTTTTTAAGGGGCAGACTTTTCAATGGATGTAAAAGCTTCTCTTCCATGGTGGTAAACCTGTTTCTGCTCTTTAAATCCTCTCTCCTACACTTCAGTGTGATGGTTAATTTTATGTATCAATTTAACTGGGCCACAGTATGCACAGATATTTTGTAAGAAGTTTGGCGCCAGTAATGACTCCACACCCGGCCAGGACCAAGAGATTTATTAAAAGGGTTGTTACAGAGAAGATCTGTAATGGAAAAACAGGAAAAAAGAGAGAGAGAGGAAGTGGGAGAGGGCTGCAGAGAGGGAGAGAGTGACAGAGAGAGAGAGAGAAAGAGAGACGGAGAGAGAGAGTTGCAGGAAGAGGGCTGTATTTATCAGCCCAACAGGGGCCGGAAGGGGCCGTGCTATGCTCCTATTGGAGGAGCTGCATGGGAGTAGGGTGGGGCCAATGCCATGTTATGGTCCTATTGGACGCATAACAAAACTGGCTACTGATTGGAGGCTTGCAAGTTTGAAATCGATGCAGGGGCTGGAAAGCTTGAAATTGACCCCCGCTGGGAGGTTTGAAATTGGAACACACGGGGGAATTGTGTTCACAGAGGCCAGACCGAGGGCCTTTGTTGTCCTGTGTGTCGGCGCCATTTTGGGAGCCGCCCCTCTGGTTGCTTCCTGCACCTTTCATTCCCACTTTTTCTGTTTTTTATGGGGAGGGGCGTCATTACTCTTTCTGGCTACTTCCTGCTGATCAGGGGCGTTGTGGGGGTAAGGTGGTGGAAGGGTGCAGAACCAGCCAGAGCAGGGCCCAAAGGTAGGCGCTGAAGGTGTAGATTTCCGCAGGTGAGAGTTCCATGAAGGTTCCTTGTAAGTGTAGAACAGCGACTTGTTCTGGCCAGTCTTCTAATGAGCACAAGGATGGTAGTAACCAGCTGTCCTGGAGCAGGCTGTGGAGGTAGACAGAAAACCTGGAAGAGAACATATCTAAAAGAAAAGTTAAGTGATGTGTAGGGACAGCACCAGAAGAAGAAGCCAGGTGGGGCACAGGTTACATTGACAAGTGATGGTTGAGTTGAAGCTGTGAACAGGGGAATTTCTGATGGTAGGGGGAAATGAACAGTAGGATTTTTTGTGCAGGGGGTGGTAAGATTTTTTATGAATGGTACTGCCATTTGTGCTATTGTGAATAATGCTGCAATAAACATGTATGTGTAGAACTAACTGCGTTGTCCACTGAAAGAAGGCTGGATAAAGATGTGGTGTATATACATGATGGAATATTACACAGCCATAAAGGACTAAATTATGAACGCTTTTTGTAGCCTTGAGTGTTTACAGAATTTCCCTTACCCTTTTTTTTACAAACTTTCACCTACCATGTTTGACATACTTATACCATTTTTCGACATGCTCATACCATTTTTTGACATGCTTAAACCTTCTATTTTTGTTCCA
This sequence comes from Cephalopachus bancanus, assembly GCA_027257055.1. Lineage (NCBI taxonomy): Eukaryota > Metazoa > Chordata > Mammalia > Primates > Tarsiidae > Cephalopachus > Cephalopachus bancanus. Next base: position 134,535 of record JAPVLO010000369.1, on the reverse strand, counting down.
TACTTTCTTTAACCAGCCATTCTATTATAGAACAAAAATGTACCATACAATATTCTTTCCTATACAATTATTTATTCTTTCTTTATCCTTTCTTACTAAAAACATACCTTACACCAACAACTTTCTTTACATTTTTCCTAACCTTAGGGTTTTAACCAAAGCAATAAGTTTATATGCAGTGGAAGGGCTTAGATGGAACTATTATGGAAATTTAAAGCTATACAAAAGGCACCCAAAAAGCACAGTGGTGATGGCTCAGGGTAAAGAATAATACGAGTTTTAATTTTTGTCATAATGACCCCTTTTAATAATGGAGCTGGACACATTGGCATAATAAGGAGAGAGAGTTGAAATATTTTATTTCCCAGAACACATGGAAGTAATGGCAAAGTGAGGGGCCTGGATATAATGCCCTGTACCCCCACAACCAAAAGGGGTGAAGGAAAGAGTGGACCAGGAAATTTAAGTAGAGCTGAGCATATTGCCCCCATATTAATAACAAATGATATAACCCTGCCAGCTACCGATATTTCCACCCTAGGCTCAGTTAGTTTAATAGTTTGTTCCAAAGACATTGGGGCTACCAAGTTAGGGGCAAGTCAATCTGACTGGAGCAAGCCCAAGAGATTCCCTTTGAGATCGTGTGAGGTGCCTAATGTCCCTTAATTGCAGCAAGCCTCTGGGCCACGTGCTCTCCTCCGGCTAAGCAAACGAGGCAATCATGAGCCCAATGTCCATGCTGCTTGCATTTGGGACAGGGTTTTGCTGGTGGGCAGGGCTTGACAGTCTTTGGCCATATGCCCATTTTGACAGCATCGGAAACAAACCTGGGAAGGGAGCTGTGTTCCCCTTCTGCTATTGACCATCTGGGGTGGAAGATTATCAGTGGTGGCTTTTTCTGCTAAAGTGGTAGATAAAAGCTAAAGTGCTTTCTGCTTATGTTGGTGGTCCTGTATTCTTTCCTCCTTTTGGTTGTTAAAGATTTTAGAGGCCGTGTCCAATAGCTCTAATTGAGGGGTTTGTGGGCCCTTTTCTAATTTTTGGAGTTTGTGCCTAATACCCGGTGCTGACTGGGAAATAAAATATATAGCCAAAAGAGTTTGTCCCTTTATAGAGTTTAAATCAATATTAGTAAACTGCTAGGACGACCGGTGCAGCCTTGGTTCGGGTTACCAGAGGGCTACACTGGGGAATGATTGGAAGGGGAGGATATAGGGATCGAGCTGCTGGAGTAGAGGAGGGTGGGGGCGGGAGAGCCTGAGGCTGTTGAGGCTGCCTGTAAGCGGGGGGAGCTCATCTGCAGGGTCGAAATCTGAGATGGAGGAGGGGGGAGCGGAACTGGGACTTACAGTGTCTGCAGTGGGGGAAGGGGAGTTTTGGAGAGGAGGCTGAAGTGTGCGTAGAACAAGGGGAGAAGGAGAAGTTGTAGAAGAGGTGACAGATGCTAACATGAGTGGAGGGTAAAGATTAGAGGGATTGTAATTGAGGCAGAGGCAAGGATGTTCACAGAGGAGGGAAAAGGACTGAACATAGGGGATCTCTACCCACTGTTTTGAACGCTCACAAAAATTATATAAGTCCCGAATAATATCAGGATTGAGGGACCCCTGGGGGGGCCACTGATTTTGGTTGTCTAAGGGGTATGTTGGCCAATCTTGTGTGCAGAAACAAATTAGGCGTTTGGGTTTTATATCAGGAGAAAGAGAAAGCGTGGTGAGATTGTTTAAAAGGCATTTAAGAGGAGAATTGGCTGGCAGGGATGACGAGCCTCCCATGATCAGACAGGTAGACTAAACAGGACGTCCCCCGAAAAGTCGGCTGTCCAAAAGTGTGGTTGTGGCAAAGCCTGTCATCACAGGGGTTTGGCACAACCAGGGTCCTCCTGGAGAACCGAGGGGGTCAAGGCACCTAGCACGAGGATTTTTGGATCAGACTGAAAGCACTTGACTGGGCGGTGGGTGGGAGCAAGTTCAAGATTCCTGCCAGTCGAATAGGGCTTACTGTGGGGCAACAAACATGGAGCCTCCGAGGCTTCCTGTTATCCGACAGATATGGGAGTCCTTCAAAATCCGCTGTGGGCCAGCAGACATGGGACCCCTGGGGCCCTCTGCGGCCCGACAGCCATGGGATTCCTTGGAGGGGGTTGGGTGAGATCTGCTGCGGGCTAGCAGTGGTAGGACCCCTGGGGACCGCTGCAGCCCAGCGGCCTGGGAAGGTGTGAGAGAGATAAGGAGGAAGAAAGAACCTTTAGCTGTGGCTTGGCGAGAGAAAGGGAGAAAAGGAAGCCTTCAGGGTCCGCTGTGGCCGTGAAGGCTGAGGCGGGGTGCATTCCCCCTTGCCCTGGAGCCAGAGGGGCTGCCAGACGATCAACGGCCAGTTCCTCCCGGTGATCCCGGGCAAGTTTCAGGCTTCCGGATCTGGGGAACTCACCTATCCAATGGTCGCTGGTGGATGCAGGTCACGTTCAAAATGGTGGGGAAGGTCCGGGAGGGCTGGAGCGGCCACCAGCACTGGATTGGGGGTCCCGCCTATGGGGTTAGACCCGCACCAGGGCAGGAGAGCACCTGATCTGAGTCACGGCACCAATGTAAGAAGTTTGGTGCCAGTAATGACTCCACACCCAGCCCAGACCAAGAGATTTATTAAAAGGGTTGTTACAGAGAAGATCTGTAATGGAAAAACAGGAAAAAAGAGAGAGAGAGTAAGAGAGAGAGGAAATGGGAGAGAGGCAGGGAGAGGGCTGCAGAGAGGGAGAGAGTGACAGAGAGAGAGAGAGAAAGAGAGACAGAGAGAGAGAGTTGCAGGAAGAGGGCTGTATTTATCAGCCCAACAGGGGCCGGAAGGGGCCGTGCTGTGCTCCTATTGGAGGAGCTGCATGGGAGTAGGGTGGGGCCAATGCCATGTTATGGTCCTATTGGACGCATAACAAAGCTGGCTACTGCAAAGGAGGCTTGCAAGTTTGAAATTGATGCAGGGGCTGGAAAGCTTGAAATTGGCCCTGCTCAGGGAAGTTTGAAATTGGCGCATGCAGGGAATTGTGTTTGCAGAGGCCTGACCGAGGGCCTTTGTTGTCCTGTGTGTCAGCACCATTTTGGTAGCCGCCCCTCTTATCGCTTCCTGCACCTTTCATATTTGGTCAAACATTACTCTGGATGTTTCTGTGAGAATGTTTTTGAATGTCAATAATATTTAAATCTATACACAGAATAAAGCAGATTGTCCTCCCTACTACGGATGGATCTTATCCAACCAGGTGATCTTAAATAGACAAAAAAGCTGACCCTTCTCCAAGTAAGAGAAAATTACTCCTACCAGACTGCCTTCCAGCTGGAGCTTTTTCTACCTTTGGGTGAAAACTGAAACATTGGCTCTTTGTGGGTCTTGAACTTACCAGTTTTCAAACTAGAACTACACAGTAATCTCTTCTGGTTCTCAGGTCTTCAGGCTTGGACTAGAGCCACACCATCAGGATCTCCTGGGCTACCAGCTTGCCAGCTCACTGGATTTTAAGATTTGTCAGCATCCATAATCACATAAGCCAATTCCTTAAAATAAATCTCTCATTGTATATAAATTTTGTCTCTCTTTCCCTGGAGAATCCCAACAAATAAAAATAGCCAGGCCCAGGGCATCACTGCTCAGGTCTAGAGGGGTAGGGGAAGAACAGCTTGGGACAATTATGCCCTTGACTTAGAGGAAATGCTCTTTTTCTTCCTCTCTAAATTCACTCCCTCTGGTGTTCACTTTTCCTTGCATTGTAGTAATAAGATTTAAGATTTGGATTTGAGCTTTAAAGGGTGAAACAGTGTGAACCTCCTGGCCTTGGGCCTGAGGCTATCAAGGCATATGTAGTACAGAAGAAAGAAGCCATCCTCAGTGTGCAACCATTCTCTTGAATTTTGCAAGAAAATTTGAAGATCAGAAGCTCAGTTTTAAAATTATTTATTTATTATAGAGTTGTGGGGCACAAGTGAGGATTTACTATATAAGTAGGCTGCATGCAGGTGAAGTTTGGGCTTCTAGATGGCCCTCACTCCCCCTGGTAGTGGACCAGGTACCCATTGTGTTGTCATGTACTCCCTACCCTCCTCCCTCCCTTCCTCCCCTAACAGTGCCCAGTGACTGCCAATCCCACCCTTGTGCTAATGTGACTAGTGTTCAGGGCCCATTTATAAGTGAGATGTGCAACATTCAGCTCTTTGTTTCTGTGGTAGATCACTTAATGTGATGTTCTCCAGTTGCATCCAAGCTACTGTGAAGGTCATGATTTTGTTCTTCTTTATGACTGTAATACTCCATTGTGTATGTGTACCACACTGTCTTTTTTTTTTTCATAATCAATATTTTTTATTATGATATTGTGGGGTACAGTTAAGGGTTAGGTATACAAATATGCTTCGTTCAGGTACCCTTGTTGATAAGAGGTGTCTCCCCATCCCTAGACAGATATTTACTACCATTAATCCCATCTCCCTTCCCCTTCCCCCCCCCATAGTTTCCCACCACTGTCAGTCATTTTCTTATGGTATTACATTGGACAATCAAGGTTCAGTATATGAGTGAGAATGTGTGATACTCAGATCTTTGTTTCTGTGAGAGGTCACTCAGTATTATAGACTCCAGTTCCATCCGGGTTGCTGTGAAATTTATGATTTTGTTCTGTTTTATGGCTGCGTCGTATTCCATCATGTATATGTACCACATTTTTTAATCCAGTCCTCTTTTGATGGAAAACATGGTTGCTTCCAGGTTCTTGCTATTGTGAAAAATGCTGCAATAAACATACATGTGCAGGCATCTTTTTTATAGAGTGATTTGAGATCTTCAGGGTATATTCCCAGTAGTGGGATTGAGGGGTCATATGGGAGGTTGATATTTAGAGCTTTTAGGAATCGCCACACTGCTTTCCACAGAGGTTGCACTAGTTTGCACTCGCATCAACAGTGTAGAAGTGTTCCCTTTTCACCACACCCTCTCCAGCAACTATTATTTTTTGAGTTATTGATAATTGCCATTCTGACTGGAGTTAGGTGGTATCTCAGTGTGGTTTTGATTTGCATCTCCCTAATGATTAGTGAGGTTGAACATTTCTTCATGTGTCTGTTGGTGGCTCGGATGTCTTCCTTTGAGAAGTGTCTGTTCATATCTTTTGCCCATTTTATAATGGGGTTGTTTGTTTGTTTGTTTTTTTCAGCACATTTGAGTTCCTTGTAGATCCAAGATGTTAAGCCTTTGTCAGACCTGGTGTTGGCAAATACTTTTTCCCAGTCTGTAGGCTGTCTCCCTGCTCTCTTGATGGTTTCTTTGGCTTTGCAGAAGAATGTCAGTTTAATGAGGTCCCACTTATCTATCTTATCTCTTATGGACTATGGGTTTCAGGTTTTGTTCAGGAATTGGATCCCAGTTCCAATTTCCATGAGGGTATGTCCTTCATTTCCTAAGGTTCTTATGGTTTGAGGTTTTACATTTAGGTCTCCGATCCATTTAGAGTTAATTTTTGTTTGTGTCATCTTTGATTTCTTTGAGCAATGTTTTGTAGTTTTCATTGTAAAGGTCTTCTATGTTTCTGGTTAGGAAGATGCCAAGGTATTTCATTTTTTAGTGTGGCTATTGTGAATGGAATTGTGCTTTTTATTTGGGTTTCTGTTTGTTTATTCTTGGTGTAAAGAAATGCGATTGTCTTTTGCACATTTATTTTATATCCTGAGACTTTGCCGAAGGCCTTTATCAGTGTAAGGAGGTTTTTGACAGATTCTCTTGGGTTTTCAAGGTACACAATCATGTCATCTGCAAAGAGAGATAACTTGACTTCCTCTTTTCCTATTTGGATACCCCTGATTGCCTTCTCTTGTCTGGTTGCTCTAGCCAGGACTTCCAATACTATATTGAACAGGAGGGGTAAGAGTGGGCATCCATGTCTTGTTCCAGTTTTCAGGGGAAATAATTCCAATTTTTGTCCATTTAGGGGTATGCTGGCTGTGGGTTTCTCATAGATGGCTTTTACTATTTTGAGGTATGTTCCCCGTATGCCTAGATGTTTGAGGGTTTTTATCAAGAAGTCATGCTGGATTTTATCAAAAGCTTTTTCTGCATCTAATGATATAATCATGTGGTTTTTGTTTTGACATCTGTTGATGTATTTAATTACATTTTTGGTTTTACAAATGTCGAACCAGCCTTGCATCTCAGGGATGAAGCCTACTTGGCCATGATGGATAATTTTTGAGATGTGTTGTTGAATCCAGTTTGCAAGGATCTTGCTGAGAATTTTAGCATCTATGTTCATCAAAGATATTGGCCTGTAGTTTTCTTTCTTTGTTGGGTCTTTACCTGGTTGGGTATCAATGTAATGTTAGCTTCGTAAAATGATTTGGAGAGAGTTCCATCTTTCTCAATCACCTGGAATACCTTCAGTAGGATTGGTATCAGCTCCTCTTTAAATGTCTTGTAGAATTCTGCTGCAAAGCCATCTGATCCAGGGATTTTTTTTGTAGGTAGTTTTCTTATTGTGTAATCAATTTCCTTGATTGTTATTGGTCTATTTAGGGTCTCGATTTCTTCTTGTTTCAACCAAGGCAGGTTGTGTGATGACAGAAAGTCCTCCATTTCTGAAAGGTTTTCAAGTTTGTTTCCATAGAAGTGTACATAGTAGTCTCTAATGATCTTTTTTATTTCTTCAGGGTCAGATGTGATTTCATCTTTTGTGTTTCTGATTGTGCTTATTTGGGTTTTTCCTCTCTTTTTCTTGGTCAGTCTAGCTAGGGGACCATCAATCTTGTTTATCCTTTCGAAGAACCAGCTTTTTGTTTCATTGATTTTTTTGTATTATCTTTTTGTCTTCTATGTCCTGGATTTGGGCTTTTATTTTGGTGATCTGGATTCTTCTGCTGAAATTAGGGTTTTTGTGGTCTTGCTTTTCCAACTTTTTTAGGTGGCTTCTTAGGCTGTTAATTTGTAATCCTTCCATTTTCTTCATGTGCATTTGTAGGGATATGAATTCCCCTCTTACTACAGCTTTCATGGCATCCCAGAGATTTTGGTAAGATGTTTCTTCATTTTCATTTGTTTCCAGGTGTCTTTTGATCTCTGTTTTGATTTCATCATTGACCCAAGAGTTGTTTAGCATCATGCTGTTTAGTGTCCATGTCTTTGTGGGCTTTGGGGGGACCTTGTTGGTGTTAATGTTTATTTTTATTCCACTGTGGTCTGAGAAGGTGCATGGTAAAATTTTGGTCATTTTAAATTTGCTTATGCTTGATTTATGGCCAATTATGTGGTCGATCTTAGAGTACGTTCCATGCGTGATGAGCAGAATGTGTATTCTGTGGTCTTTGGATGAAGTGTTCTGTAGGTATCAATTCAGTCCATTTGGTCAAGAGTCACATTGAGGTTCTGAATCTCATTGCTGATTTTTTGTCCTGATGATCTGTCTAGGATTGTGAGTGGGGCATTAAAGTCCCCAGATATGATAGTGTTAGAATCAATATCTTTCTTTAATTTTCCTAGAAGCTGCTTTATGAAAGTTGGCGCTCCTATATTGGGTGCATAACATGTTTAAGATGGATATTTCTTGTTGATGGAGTGAACCTTTATCATTATGTAGTGGCCCTCTGTATCTTTTTAAATTTTTGATAGCTTATATGGTATTTTGTCTGAAATTAGGATCATGACTCCTCCTTTTTTGTGTGTTCCATTCACCTGAAAATTTGTTTCCCATCCTCTTACTTTGAGTCTGTGCGTGCCCTTTCTAGTGAGATGGGTCTCTTGAAGGCAATGTATTGTTCCCTGGTGATATTTTATCCATTTTGCCATTTTATGTCTTTTCAGTGGTGCATTTAGTCCATTCACATTCAGGTTAATTATTGAAATGTGAGAGTTCATCCCTATCATAGAGTTCTTATAGAGTTGTTCTTCCACTTGGTTTTTTGTCTTTCTTTTGGTTTTGGGGTTGGTTCATGTGTATTTTATTCTTTATCCTGTACTCTAGAGAAGAACATTGTTCTTTTTTCCTTTTCTTCTGTGTTTAGTACTTTCTTAAGTGTTTCATGTAGAGGTGATCTGGTGACAGCGTACGTTCTTAGAGATTGGATATCTGGGAAAGATTTTAATTCTCCCTCGCTGATGAAGCTTAACTTGGCTGGGTAGGTTATTCTTGGTTGAAATTGTTTATCTTTTAGAACTTTGAAGATAGGGCTCCAAGCTCTCCTAGCATGCAGGGTTACTGTAGATAAATCTGCTGCTATTCTAGTTGGTCTTCCATGGTAGGTGATCTGGTCTTTTTCTCTTACTGCCTTTAGGATTTTTTCTTTTATACCTACTTTGTTTGGGTGAATTATTATGTGTCTGGGAGTTGGTCTTCTCATTTGTTGTCTTGCAGGGGTTCTCTGAATCTCTTGTGTTTGAATTTTTGCATCACTGATTAGATAAGGGAAGTTTTCCTGAATAATCTCATGGAAAGTTTGTTTCCAGTGTGGTCTCTGTCTCTCTTTCTGCCTCAGGAAGGCCAATTACTCTTAGGTTTGGTCTCTTGAAGTAATCGCTCATCTCTTGAAGGTTTTGTTCTGTCTTTTTAAGCTTGTTTTCTGTGTTTTTAACAGTTGGGTTAGTTCTATATTTTGGTCCTCAAGCTCTGAGATTCTTTCTTCTGCTTGGCTAATTCTGCATTCCATGCTTATCAGTTTGTTATTTATTTCATTCACAGTATTCTTTATTACTGTTATCTCAGTTATCAGCTCCTTCCTAGTTTCTTCTTGTCTCTCCTCGATTCTTTTTAATCTCTCCATTAATGTCTTGATATCTAGGTTTGTAGTTTGAGACCAGTCATTCTGGGGCTCTTCATTATTTACATTCTGAAGTCAGTTTTTTCAGTGTCTGCCCTCCTGGGGGTCTGGGAAAGACCCATATTCTTCTTTTGTTTTTTCTTCATTTGTGTAGATTTTTCTCTCTCCCCTCCCTCCCCTTCTTTAATTCTGTTTTTCAGGGAAGGTGGGGTTGCTTTTGCTTCGCTTATGCAATCTCCTATTCTTCCTTATGAGTGTCCTCTGGCTTTGTTCACTTTTGAGGTTGGAGTGTGGGCTGCAGGCTGTACTTTTTGCAGTTTTGAGGTTTAATTGAGGGGGAAGCTGTGATTCAGAATCTATATGCTGATTCCAGCATCCACCAACAGGTGTATGAGCACCCTGGAACCTATTTTCCACTGCCTTACAATCTGTCTGTGCAATGGGATGTTGTTTGGTCCCTTAGGAACTGAGGTGGAGGCTGCTCATAAGTGGGTGGGGCAATGCAAATCTCTGCCTGAAAAATGGCCGTGGTGGCAGCTCCTTTTTCATGGATCCTTTTTCTCCGCTTGCCTGGGTCCCTGGGTGATCCACTATGATGGACTGTGGTGGAGTGCAAGGTGCCGGGGATCAGCTGCACAGCTGGGCACTGGATCCAGGGTGTCACCAGCAGGCTGGGGTGAAGGAGGGAGTCAGGAGTTCCCTCCTCTGGAGTTGAGAGCCTCCAATCAGCACCTCCTTAAGATATGCTGTTCCCTTACACAAGCATGGGGTCACGTGCTGGGTGCCTCAGCCAGGGTGGGTCCAGAACTCCAGAGCACCAAAGCTCCAAAGTTCCAAAGGGCAGGCGGTAAGCAGCGAGAGTGGCCCTGGGCCCCTCACAGGGTACTTCAGCCAGAAATGAAACCGGTATCTCTGAGGGGCGGGCACCCAGAGCCTCCCTGGGTGACCAGCGGCTTGGTGCTGGGTGCTGGGCGAGACAATGTAGCTAGGGAGGGAGCCGAGACTCCCCTGCAGGTGGGGGTCACATATAGTGGAGCACCAGTAGTGGGGGACCACAATGTCTGGCCCAGCGTGGGACCAAGGGTCCCCGGGCCTCAGACCAGTGTGGCTGGTAGTGGGCAGGGGGGTGGGGGAAGAAAAGTTAGAGTCTTTTTGGGAACTCACATTCAGAGAATCTCACAATTCCACCTATGCCATGGCCATCTTACAGGAACACTTCCACATTTTCTTTATCCAGTCCACTTTTGATGGGCAACAGGGTTGGTTCCATGTTTTTGCTATTGTGAATAGTGCAGTTATAAACATGCATGTGGTCAAGGCTGCCATGAGCTGTGACCATGCCAAGGCACTACAGCATGGGCAACAGAGTAAGACTTTGATTTTTAAAAAGTTTATTATTATTTTAAAAGCTTATTATTATTATTAAATATATATATATAAAACATTTGCTTTTAGAGACTTCGTCAATTTTTTTTATATACTGAACTTTTCTCTTTTTTTTGAGTCAGAGTCTCACTCTGTTGTCCAGGTTGGAATGCAGTAGCACAATCACAGCTCGTAGCAGCCTCAACCACCTGGACTCAAGTGATCCTCCCACCTCAGCCTCCTGAGTAGCTGGGACTATAGGCACATACCACCATGCCTGGTTAATTTGCTTGATTTTTTTTTTAAGAGATGAAGTCCTGTTATGTTGCCCAGGCTGTTCTCAAACTCCTGGGTTTAAGCAATCCTCCCACCTCAGCCTCCCAAAGTGTTTGGATTACAGACATGAACCACTATGCCCATCAAGAACTTTAGTTGTTTTTTTTTTTTTAAGTGTGAGTGCTTTGCCTCTGTGGCAGATGATATTTTCCTCCATAATGCAGCAATATCTTTCATGTTGCATGCCCCTCTTTCAATGTGACTTAAATATTCCTCCTACTGAGAAGTGGGATCTATGCTTCCTTTCTATGAAACCGGTCAGTCTCAGGATGTCCGAACTAATAGGGCTCAGCAGAAGCAATACTGTGCAACTTCTGAAGCTAGGTCACAAAAAGGATAGATTTTCCACCTAGTTCACACTCTTTGGGGACTCCTGCTCTGGAGAAGCCAACCATCATGTTGTGAGGAAGCCAAACTAACCCACAAGAGAGACAACCATGTGGTGAGGAACTCATTCCCCCAGCTGACAGCCAACAGCAAATATGAGGAAATGAGCCTTCAGATGACCTTGGAAATCTTAAGGACAGGATGATACCCCTGTGAACTCTGATATAATGCCATCTCATAATATTCCAACCTCACCATCAGGGCATAATGAAGACATGGCAGATCTGAGTAGGAGACTTGTCATCTGCAGCAGCAGCAGATGAGTTGGGTAAGTCTGGATCTGATCCATCCTCCTCCCACAGTTGTCCATAGTGCATCTGACTCATGCTGAGAGCAACCCTATCAGCCTGTGCTGAAAGCAGAGGGGATTGGCTGGAGACTGGAGCTGCTCCTTAACATGGTAGCAGTAGCCAACAGGAACTTGGAGTACAGAATGATCACAGAGCAAGTTTTTTGCTTGTTTGTTTTTTGTTTTACTTGTTCTTTTTTTCTTTTCTCTTTCTGTTTTTGTTTATGCTTTTATACTTGCTTTGTTTCTGTTATTTTAATTTTTTTTTAGAATTTCTGTTTGTGTATGGGTATCATTGAGGGCAAGTACATCAGCAGAGGTTTTTGTTTGTTTGTTTGTATGATTTTCTGTATTTTTTTTCTGTCTTTGTATGTTTCTCTGCTTATTTGTTATTTGGTACACCTATCTGTTTCTCTCTTCTCCTCTCTCTCTACCTTCCTTTCATTTTTCTTCTTTATTTTTCCATTCTTTTCCTTTTTCTTGTCTCATTTTGCTTTCAGGGAACAAATATATACCCCCACTACATTGACAGATTGTAAGGCAGTGGGAAGTGGGTTCCAGGGGGTTCACAGACTTGTCAGCAGATACTGGGATCTGCAGATAGCTTCTGAATCACAGCTACCCCTTATTTAAACATCAAAACTGCAAAAAGCACAGCCCCTCACCTCCAGTCCAGCTTCAAAATAGAACAAAGTCAGAGGATCTACAAAAAGAAGAATAGGAGACCAAGCAAACAGAAGGAAAAGCTATCCCCCATCACTGAACAACAGCATTAAAGAAGAGGTTAAAAAAGGGAGGGGAAAGGGGAAGAAAACCTACACAAATGAAGAAAAACCAAAGGAAGAATAGGGGTCCCATACAGACTCCTGGGAAGACAACTGAGAACACAGACTTTGGAACTTAAACAATGAAGAGCCTCCAGATGACTGATTTCAAACCACAAACCCCAGATATCGGGATATTAATAGAGAGAATAAATAGAAATGAGGAGAGACAAAAATGAATGAAGGAGTTGATAACTGAGATAACAACAATAAATAACACAATGAATGAAATAAATAAACTGATAAGCATGGAAAGCAGAATTAACCAAACAGAAGAAAGAATCTCAGAGCTTGAAGACGAAAATGTAGAACTAACCCAAACTGTTAAAAACATAGAAAAGAAGATTTTAAAGACAGAACAAAGCCTCCAAGAGATGATCGAATATATCAAGAGTCTGAACCTAAGATTAATTGGAATCCCTGAGGCAGATAGAGAGACAGAGGCCACCCTGGAACAAACATTCCATGAAATTATCCAAGAAATCTTCCCTCATCTCATTAGAGATATGACCATTCAAACACAAGAAGTTCAGAGAACCCTTGCAAGATAACAAATGAGAAGACCAACTTCTAGACACATAGTAATTTGCTTACACAAAGCAGATATAAAAGAAAAAAAATCCTAAAAACAGCAAGAGAGAAATGTCAGACTACCTACCAGAGAAGACTAATCAGAATAACAGCAGACTTATCTACAGAAACACTTCAGGCTAGGAGAGATTGGAGTTCAGTCATCAAAGTTCTCAAAGATAAACAATTTCAACCAAGAATTGCCAACCCAGCTAAGCTAAGTTTCATCAGCAATGGAAAATTAAAATCCTTCCCAGATAGTCAATCCCTAAGAGTTATGCTGCCTCCTGATCAGCTCTACAAGAAATACTTTAAAAAGTATTAAATACAGAAGAAGAAGGAAAAAAAGAATGACAGCACTCTTCCTAAGAATACAGGGAAAAGATTGAAAACACACAAAAATCAAAAGAAAGACAACAGACAAATAAACAAACAAACAGCAAGAGCAACAACAAATTCTATAAGAACCTCACAGGAGGGATAAACTCTCACATCTCAATAATTATCCTGAATGTTAATGGACTAAATGTACCACTGAAAATATATATAATGGCAAATTGAATAAAATATCATGATGCAACAATATATTGTCTCAAAGAGACTCATCTCACCAGAAAGGACAGTCACAGGCTCAAAGTAAGAGGATGGAAAAAAATTTTTCAGGTGAACGAAACACAAAAGAAAGCATGAGTTGAGATCTTAATATCAGACAAAATACCCTTTAAGCTATCAAAATTTAAAAAGATACAGAAGATCACTACATAATGATAAAAGTTTCAATCCATCAACAAGAAATATCCATCCTAAACATATATGCACCCAACATAGGAGCACCAACTTTCATAAAGCAGTTTCTGGGTAAACTAAAAAAAGATATTGTCTCTAACACTATCATTGCTGGGGACTTAAATACCCCACTAACAACCCTAGGCAGATCATCAAGACAAAAAATCAACAAGGAGATCCAGAACCTCAATGTGACACTTGACCAAATGGACTTAATTGATACCTACAGACCACTCCACTCAACAACCACAGAATATACATTCTACTCATCACCACATGGAACATATTCTAAGACTGACTACATCCTTGGTCATAAATCAAGTATAAACAAAATTCATAAGGTTGAAATACTGCTATGCACCTTCTCAGACCACAATGAAATAAAAATAAATATCAGCACCAACAAAGTTCGCCCAAAACCCACAAAGACATGAACACTAAACAGCATGATGCTGAACAACTCCTGGGTCAACACGGAAATTAAAACAGACATTAAAAGATTCCTGGAAACAAATGAAAATGAAGAAATATCTTACCAAAATCTTTGGGATGACATGAAAACTAAGAGGGGAATTCATACCTCTATGAATACATATGAAGAAAATGGAAAGATCACAAGTTAACAGCCTAATAAACCACCTAAGGAAGAATGAAAAACAAGATCAACAGCCGGGCTCGGTGGCTCAGCCTGTAATCCCGCGCCTTTGGGAGGCTGAGGTGAGTGGATTGCCTGAGCCCACGGGTTCGAGACCCACCTGGGTAGGCGAGACCTCATCTCTATAATAAATCAAAAGAATTAACTGGGCGTGGTAGCGTGCGCCTGTAGTTCCAGCTACTTGGAAGGCTGAGGCGGAAGGATCACCGGAGCCCAGCAGGTCGAGGCTGCGGTGGCCGGGAGCGGCCACTGCACTCCAGTCTGGGTGACAGTGAAACTCCAAATCAAAAAAAAAAAAAGAAAGAAAAGAAAAACAAGATCACCAAAACTCTAACTTCAGCAGAAGAATCCAGATCACCAAAACAAAAGCCCAAATTTGGGACATAGCAGAAAAAAATATAATACAAAAAAACAACAAAACAAAAAGCTGGTTCTTTGAAAGGATAAACAAGATTGATGGACCCCTAGCCAGAATGACCAAGAAAAAGACAGAAAAAGCCCAAATAAACACAATCATAAATACAAAAGATCAAGTCACAACCGACCCTGAAAAATACAAAAGAATATCAGAGTCTACTATGTACACTTGTATGGAAACAAACTTGAAACCCAAATGAAATGGAGGACTTTCTGACCTCACACAACCTCCCCAGGTTGAAACAAGAAGAGATTGAGACCCTAAATAGACCAATAACAACCCAGGTAATCAACTATGTCATAAGAAAACTACCTACAAAAAAAAGCCCTAGACCAGATGCCTTTCCAGCAGAATTCTACAAAACATACAAGGAGGAACTGAAACCACACCTACTGAAAGTATTCCAGGCAATCAAGAAAGATGGAACTCTCTCCAAATCATCATATGAAGCTAACATCACGCTGATACCCAAATCGAGTAAAGATCCAACAAAGAAAGAGAACTACAGGCCAATATCCTTCATAAACATTGATGCTAAAACTCTCAACAAGATTCTAGCAAACTGGATCCAACAACACATCTCAAAAATCATCTACCATGACAAAGCAGGCTTCATCCCAGAGATGCAGGGCTAGTTCAATATCCACAAGATTAAATACGTCAACAGATGTGAAAACAAAAACCACATGATTGTATCATTAGATTCAGGAAAAGCTTTCGAAAAAATCCAGCATCCCTTCTTCATAAAAACCCTTGAGCATCTAGGCATAAATGGAACATACCTCAAAATAGTAAGAGCCATCTACAAGAAACCCACAGCCAACAGCTAAACAGACAGAAATTGGAACCATTTCCCCTGAAAACCGGAACAAGACAAGGATGCTTACTCTCACCCCTCCTGTTCAACATAGTCTTGGAATTCCTAACTAGAGCAATCAGACCAGGGAAGGAAATCAGGGGTATCCAAATAGAAATGAGGAAGTTAAATTATCCCTCTTTGCAGACGACATGATTTTATACCTCAAAAAACCATAGAAGGTCTGTCAAAAACCTCCTTGCACTGATAAAGGACTTTGACAAAGTCTCAGGGTATACTATAGATATGTAAAAGACAGTCGCATTCCTATACACCAACAATAAACAAACAGAAACCCAAATAAAAAGCACAATCCCATTCACAATAGCCACAAAAAAATGAAATCCCTTGGCATCTTCCTAACCAGAGAAGTGAAAGACCTTTAAACGAAAACTACAAAACACTGCTCAAAGAAATCAAAGGTGACATGAACAAATGAAAAAATATTACATGCTCATGAACTGGAAGAATAAACATTTTTAAGATGTCTATCCTAACCAAGGCAATCTTCAGATTTAATGCATTATCCATTAAATTACCAGCAGCCTGGCGAGACCTCATCTCTACAATAAATTGAAAAATTAGCCGGGCATGGTAGCACACACCTATAGTTCTGGCTACTTGGAAGGCTGAGGCAGAAGAATCACCTGAGCCCAGCTGACTGACACTCGGGTGGCCACGAGCATGCCACTGCACTCCAGCCTGGGCAACGGAGTGAGACTCCAACTCAAAAAAAAAAAAAATTGCCAACAGCATTCTTCTCAGATCTGGAAACAATACAAAAATTCATATGAAAACATGAATGACCACAAATAGCTAAACAATCTTCAGCAAAAGAAACAAAGCAGAAGGCATCACACTTCTAGACTTTAAACTTTATTATAAAGCTATAATAATCAAAACAGCCTAGTATTGGTACAAGAACAGGTATATACACCTATGGAACAGGATAGAGATTCAGGAAACAAAATTTCAATTTCTCAACCAACTCATCTTTGACCAGGCCTTCACCATCAACCACTGGAGAGAGGAGAACCTATTCAGTAAATGGTGCTGGGAAAACTGGCTGACTACATGCAGAAGATTAAAACAAGACCCCTACCTGTCACCATACACAAAAATCAACTCTAAATAGATCAAAGACCTAAATGCAAAACCTTAAACGATAAAAACCTTACAAAATGCAGGAGACACCCTTATGGAAATTGGAACTGGCAACCAATTCCTGATCAAAACCCCAAGTGCTCATGCCATAAGAGATAAGATAGACAAGTGGGACCTCATAAAACTGACAAACTTCTGCAAAACCAAAGAAACCATCAAGAGAGCAAGGAGACAGCCCACAGACTTGGAAAAAATATTTTCCAACTATATATCTGACAAAAACCTAGCATCTAGGATCTACAAGGAACTCAAATGTGCCAAAAAGAAAAAAAAAAACAGCCCCATTACAAAGTGGGCAAAAGATATGAATAGACACTTCTGAAAAGAAGACATATGAGCAGTCAGCAGACACATGAAAAAATGCTCGGCCTCACTAGTCATGAAAGAAATACAAATTAAAGCCACATTGAGATATCACCTAACTCCAGTCAGAATGACCATCATCAATAACTCAAAAAACAGATGCTGGAGAGGATGCGGGGAAAAGGGAACACTTCTACACTGTTGATGGGAGTGTAAACTAGTATAATCTCTGTGGAAAACAGTGTAGTGATTCCTAAAAGATCTAAAAATCAACCTTCCATATGACCCCACAATTTCCCTGTTGGGAATATACCCAGAGAAACTCAAATCACTCTATGAAAAAGATGACTGCACATGCATGTTTATTGCAGCATTATTCACAGTAGCAAAAACATGGAGTCAACCATGCTGTCCATCGAAAGACGACTGAATTTTTTTAAATGTGGTATATATACATGATGGAATATTACACAGTCATAAAGAAGGACAAAATTGTGAACTTCGCAGCAACTTGGATGGACTTAGAGTTGATAATACTGAGTGATCTATCACAGAAACAAAGAACTGAGTACCACATGTTCTCACTCATAAGCAGACCTTGAACAATTATCATAATACTTTAAGAAAGGGATTGACAGTAGAGGGAAACTGTCAGGAGAAGGAGGATGGGATTGGCAGTAGTGAGAAACTGCCGGCGGCGGGGGGGCAGTACACATCAACAAGGGGACCTGCATAATGAACATTTGTATACCTAACCCTGACTTGTACCTCACATCTTTAAAATTAATTTTGTTTTAAAAAAAGAGCCTGTTCTTTGACTTCTTAAAGGGCTTTCTCCCCCTGCTTGCCCCCATTCTTGTGTGAGAAATGAGTCCCTACAAGAAGATCATCTTAGTCAGACAGCAGCACCAGGATTTGTCAGAAAGCTCTTTGTATTCTAATGACCATCCTCCAGCGACAAAGCCAGGCAAAAATGAGAGTGCTGGCAGCCCGGCCCAGAGTGCTCAGCTGAAGCTTTGTACACAGAGCAAGCACCAGATGCCAAGCTCGGAGCCCAGCAGGAAAAGAAAACTGTTGTTGGAACCCCAGAGCAAGGGTCATAACGAGAGGATTGCAGCAAAATGGAAGCCAAGTCATGAAGCAGGTGGCAAGTGGCAGGTGCTGGAGCACATGGTCTGAAAGAAGTTTCTCTGCTCATGCCTCCAGTGCCCCGCTTTGACCAATTCATGTGGCCATGATGGTGAAAAGAAAAGCACCTCATCATCACTTGATGTATGACACAAGGATCTCAAGGAGAAACAACCCAGCGATGGGAGAAGTTTCTAATTACAATCAATGAGGAGGAAAGTGAGACACATCTAAGACATGATCATGTTGGTTGGCTGATTCTTCCTGCCCCCTTTTCAGCCCTTTCCAGGGTCCCTTTCTCGGGAACTATCTCACCTACCCCCTTGCATGGCTGGCTCAGACAGCATTAAGGAGACAAACTGGTCAAGGTCATGCTTGACTGAAGCCTCTCAGCTCAGCCCTCATCTCAGACACTGGAGCAGACATTAGTCCCTCTGACTGAGCTCACAGCCAAGCCAATGAAGACCTGATCCTTGACTGCCCTGAATCTGACACCCTCCAGTTTGGCAAAGCAAGCGGGACCCACGGAAGGCTT
The DNA here is from genome assembly GCA_027257055.1 of Cephalopachus bancanus. Taxonomy (NCBI): domain Eukaryota; kingdom Metazoa; phylum Chordata; class Mammalia; order Primates; family Tarsiidae; genus Cephalopachus; species Cephalopachus bancanus. The sequence goes on along the minus strand of JAPVLO010000369.1, from coordinate 116,139 downwards.
GGCAGGCGCTGGTAGGTAATCTGGAAGCCAGCCCAGCAGGAGGAGTGAGAGCACCTGCTCACATCCAACTGATGAGGGAAGGCCAAGGTGCTCATAGACAACTGCTGCTCATAACCAATTGATAGGAAGGGAGGGTTGCACCTCCATGAGTTCTACCCCCACCTCTCCCTGACCAGTGGTACTTAGCTGGCCCATCAAGAGAGTCTGCACCTGCTCATTCTGAATCTCTCCCAAAAAGAAATTCTTTGTGGATTTTCCTTCCCTAGCCCCTTCACCAATTCAGCTCAGATACTTTGTCATACCAACAGGGTGCCCCAAAACAGACTATTTAGATACCCCTTAGTATGGGTCATTACACTTGTTCTTGCAGAAGTTCAGTGCCAGAATGGCCCATCCCCAGGTTCTGGATATATAGTAAAGGCACATTGGCTTAGGAGGCCCATCTCAGTGCCCTGATCCTGGCTATCAGATGCGGGCACGCCCCCACCTACACGAGGACAACAACCAGCACTGGAACCCTTCAAGCCCAGGGACTGTATCATCCAGTGAAGTCCACACTCCAACCTCACATTATGTATGGAATACAAAAAAGGTGTGGGGCTATGTCAACTTTACTTGGCTAGAGCTACAGTTTTCAGAATTCCCTTTTCCTCATGCTTCCAGGTTCAGGGTGGCCCCAAGAGAAATTTGCACAAGATTTGGGAAGCAGAAATGAAGCACCAGCCATTACTCTCTGATGACCAGTAAAAGACACCAGGCAGTGTTGCATCTCACATACAATGTCTCCCAACTTCTGATACACCTTGCTAGTGTAAGGGAACACCTGGATTGTACCTCCTCCAGTACCTGCTGGGTCTCCTTTGATTTTTCCAAGTCTTGGACCAAGTATATGTTCAGTTCTGCCATAAAGGATGCCAGCTTCTCCAAGTCACCTGTGTCAACAATTTTGGTGGCAGTGAGGAACAGACATAGGTTCCAGATTGTCCTCATGGGATATAATGCATTATATCATTAGTCAATAATGCATTAGTAAATGTTTAACAACCAGCTCTCCAGGCATAGTTTCAACATGAATGTGGGTTGAATTTTGTTTATGTTAGTAAGTAAGACAAATATAAAACAATGAAGATGTATGTTAGAACTTCACTTATTCATCAATGTTGAAAGCTACTTATTTGCTAAATTGAAAAATAATTCAAATACCAAAAGAACATTTCCCTTATTCACAATGTAATGGCTATAAATATGATATATTTTTAAGTTTAATTTGCTTTATTAACATTTTCTTCAAAATCTTCTGAAGTCTAGATAGTCAGCAAAATAATAAATCAAGCCCTTATTTGTAGTGTTTGCCAATTTCAGTGGTATAAATATCCCCGCCAGGGCTAAATTAGAGCTACCGGCATGATATTATTGAACACAGAGTTGACATGAGATGCACAAGAGCACACCATTATATAGAATTTCCACCATATATACTCCATAGATATAAGTAACCTCAAGAGCATAAATAATAATAAGATTGTAAATGATTAGAAAGTCATGAGTTTGGAGTATCACATTTGTTTTTGATGTGATTTGCTTAATTATAAGTTCATATGATTTAATTTTAAATAATGGCTGTGTTTAACAACCAGTTCAGAAAATTCCTAAAAATTTAATAATCGGCTCTCTTGAGTTGGCACAAACCAACTCTGGTACACTACAGGTTGCAGTGGTCTCCGTGGTTTCCAGCCTGCCTTTGCTCTCCCCAAGTTCACATCCGGCTTTCCTTTCCAACAGTCGGCCTTGCTGAACTGTAGAGGCATCAACCAAACATCAGACACAGGAGCAGCAACCTTATCCAGCTGTCTCAACCAGAGACCCACAATTGCATAACATCCAGTTCCTATAATATATCCCTTATTCTGTGAAACTCAGCATGTTTCTGCTTCTATGTTTGAACTCTGACTGAAACAAAAGTAAAGGGATGTCAAAGAGGCCAAAGAGGATGCTGGTCACCCCTACAACAAGCTCCAGGGGTCTGTGACCATTTCTCAATAGAACTAGCATATACCCATCTTCCCAGCTGCTCCTATATCAAACACATCCACATGAATGTACACTCCTCTTTATGGACATGGGATGGCAGGATGCAGAATCAGACTTGGACCATTATTCACAGCCTAGCAGGGCAACCAGAATAATGGGGCCAGGACTGGTGTAAGATGGACACTGAGGGGCTGTCCCAGGGTTGACCAAACCTTAGATGATTAAACCACTAGGGTCTTCTAGCACATGTGGGGGACACAGCCATGAATCCTAGTAGCAACTAGTCAGGGTGGAAGACCTGTCCTTGTTAGCACTTGTTTATGCATTCATTCATTCAGATACTGCTTATTCTATACCAAGACTTAGGCTGGACTCTAGGGCACAGGAATAAAAACAGATACTTCCTCAATATAATGTGATACCCTGCCTGGAATGGATTCTGGAACAGAAAGAGGCATCAGTAGGAAAACAAGTGAAATCTGAATAAAGTCTGTAGTTTAGTTAATAGGCTTATACCAAAATTAATTTCCTAGTTTTGACAAAATTACTATGATTCTGTAACATGTTGACATTAGAGGAAGCTGAGTAAAGAAAATACAGGAACTCTCTATACTGTCTTTGCAACTTTTATGTAGATCTAGAATTAAGTTTTAAAAGTTTTATTTAAAAATGTTTAAGACTGAGCTCGGTGGCTCAGCCTGTAATCCCAGCACTTTGGAAGGTCGAGAAAGTGGATTACCTGAGCCTGCAGGTTTGAGACCAGTCTGGGAAACTTGGTGAGACCTCATCTCTACAACAAATAAAAAATTAGCCAGGCATGGTAGTGCGTGGCTGTAGTTCCGGCTACTTGGAAAGCTGAGGCCGAAGGATCACTGAAGCCCAGCAGGTCAATGCTGGGGTGGCCGTGAACACGCCACTGCACTCCAGCCTGGGGGACAGAGTGAGACTCCAACTCAAATAATAATAATAATAATAAAATAAATAAAAATGTTTAAAAGGGAGGGGGACCCTTCCCCCAAGGCCAGGGCCAATCAGATGAGAAACAGGCAAAAGTAAAGCAAAAATTCCTTCCAGGAAGGGGATGTGAGGACCAAGCTGTCCACCTCACTTGAGCAGAAACCAAGCCTAAAGCATAAAGAAAAACAGAAAGAAAGAAAAAAAAGGCTGGTCCCCAACTCTGAAAACTGTCAGAGCAAGACAATAAAGATCTGAAGCTTCTTTTTTGCTTCTTATAATTACAAAAGAATATCTAGCTAGGCAGAATTCAAGCATCTATAGGGAATTTATAAACTGCCATTTAAATGTTGCAACTACTTTTTTGGGTAGATAGATTGTTGTTCTGGGGGGGAAAAAACTCTCCTGAACCTTATGTGAAATGGCAAATCACCACCCACTGCCTTGCAGGAAAGAGCCACAACTGAATATTTTTCTGGCCAAAGTATGGGCTGCTCCTGCTGATACTCCTTGGCAAGAAGAAAGGGTCTTGAAGATTGGATCCCCCAGCAGCTTCTCAGCAAATATGCCAATGTTGTCCTCTTCCATGATAAAGTTCAAACCTATTGGAACTGTGAGGAACTATCACGATACTGACTGAGATCAGTCAGCAGGAAAGGACATTCTGGGGGCTGAGACCCACCCTAAGAGAAGAGGGAGTAGGGAGAGGTGACCCAAGCTAATGTCAGAGAGCACTGGTCTTGGTACCATGTGTGACTGAGGCTGGAAGAACCTCTGTGGCTGGCCACCATGTGACACAGAAATGACAGAGAATGTGACTGTGAACTAGGGAACTATTGGTTTGGGAATCCCATTGTGAGGCACCCTGTGCCAAGGACAATACCAAAAAAAGAGGATCACCGTCCTCAGAGAGCAACTTGAGCAGTGCAGGGATCGGAACTAGTGAGCACATCCACACAGCCAAGGACAGGGGAACAAAACATTGTGCTGCACCAGCTTTCTACAACCATCCCATGTGGCAGCAACAGCATCAATAGCTGAAACCAGCATGCCTGCTGGTGGACTAGCCATAATTCCCAATTCTACCAGCACAAGCATATATAAGGTGGACCCACCATGTAGGACTGAGTGCTCAGAGGATTTTGTAATATACATAATCAAAAAGCCCCAAGAGATTTCCTAAGAGTCTTGAAAATATGGCAAGTGAGGAGTTAAGCCCATTTTTTATTTGAAAATATAAAATGTGACTACATTCATTCTTGTGAAGCTGATTATCTTCGTTGTGGAAACTCAACTCACTTCAGAATCCTTCCCTGATTAGCCTCCCCTAAATACAACTTATTCATCTACCCCAGAAAGGTGGCTTATAGTTGGATCCCAAGACTTGAAAAGCATATTTGGTTTTTGTGAAATAGAAACAAAGACCATCAGTTGATGAATATGGCTTGGAGCTAAAGGCTGAGGTTGCAGATAGAAGGTAGCAAGAGAGCTCCAGTTGTTTGCAGAATCCTTAGGCTGGGCTCTTACTGCCAATGAGAGGAACGTTTTGGACTCTGAGAAGTTCTTTTTCAGGCACAGCTCTGCTTTCTCTGGACAAAAAAGGCAGAATGTACCTGGTTTCCTTAACCTCTGCTGCCCAGAAGTCACAGATTCTGGAAGTCATCTATCTTAAAGTGCACAGAGCAGATGGTTCCTTCCCTGAGGTAAGAATCTCCAAAATCCTCTTTCTCCAAGTGTCTGCTGGTGTGTCTAAGGTGAACCTCAGGGTGGACCTGCCAACCCAAGCTCTGATATCTGCCTGGATCTCAGTTAGTCCATCAGGACCACTGGGCTACAAGGACATTAGTCACAGCTTATCCTTCAAGACAGAGACAGAAGCCAGGGCACAATGAAAGAGATTTTGGAGTCAAACAGACCAGCTCTCATTTTCCTGCTCTCCCTTTCCTCTCCTCTCCTCTCCTCTCCTCTCCTCTCCTCTCCTCTCCCTCTCCTCTTCTCTTTCTTCTCTTTGCCTCACTCTCTCTGTCTCTGCCTTTGTCTCTATCTTTGTCTCACTACTATCTTTTTCTCTTTGTTTCCTTCTGTCTCTCTGTGTGTCTCTTATATCTCTCTTTTTCTCTCTTTGTTTCTATTGTGTCTCTCTCTTTGTCTTTCTGTCTCTTCTCTCTCTCTCTCTCTCTCTCTCTCTCTCTCTCTCTCTCTCTCTCTCTCTCACTGAGTGACCTTGGGCAGGACACATTAATTACTCCTCAGGGGCCTTAGTTTCCTCATCCCTTAAATGGAACAATAATAGTGCCTACCTCATGAGTATATTAAAGATTGCTCGAGATAATTCAAATGAAGTACTAGCACAAAGCCTGCCTTAGAAAGCATTTAAAAAGTCAGCTATTGAAATGTGCACTACATCTAGTTTCCAAATTCTCTCATCTCATTTTCTATAGTATCCTCATGACGACTCTATGAGAGAGCCACAGCAGATATTTTTGCTCCTGCTTTCAGATGAGAAAATGATCAATTCCTTGCCCAAGATCAGTTAGTGATCAGGTCAGGACTGGAGCTTACACCTGACTGCCTTAAGTTCTGTGATCACATTTTGCCTCCTCAGAGCACCTTCCCCCAAGCCTTGAGCCCTCCCCACTGCCATCCATCACCTGCTGAAAGGGATCAGGAAAGATGAAATCTCTAGGTCCTCGTCATTTAATTCACTTTAGGTGATATTAAAGAAAGCTTCTTTGAGGGATAAAGTGGCACAGCTTTTTGCTAACATTCTCCTTGACAAGGGTTTCCATGGAGAAAGTGCCTGTGTTTCCGGAAGGGCCAGCCCCCAGCTCCCTCACCAGGGAAGTGCCATGCACCACTAGAGCAGGAGAAATAAATCCGCTTCCAATCTGCTTTGCTGCAGTTGAGAGACCAGGAAGGACCTGCTGCTCCAGCCCCCGTGGAGGCCATATGGGCATGTACAAGGCAGGATTAAGAGTGTTTGTGAGAAGAGGACAGAAAGGCAGCTGCTCTCATGACCAAGAAGGTCCTATGTACTCTAGGGAAACTGGTCCCGTTAAGGAAAGTTGCTCTACCTACACCAGCAGATGGAAAGTCCCTGCCGATTGGCTGCTCAGGGAAAATCACTGCCATCCATCTCTGTTCCCTAATGAGGGATGGAAACCTGGAACCTACTGACCTCATCAGCACCATGGAGAGCTGCCTGCTCTGGGGCCTACAAAAGTACAGCTGGACTCTCAGTCTGGCAGGAAGAAAGGAAACAGAGTCAGAGATAGAGGGTAAGAGAAAAAAAGAGCAGACAGAATGAAAGACATAGAGCAAGATAGCAGATTGGGGGACAGAGGCAGACACACAGACGAGCAGAGATGGAGTACAAGGGTCATAGAGATAGATCAAGATATAGAGAAAGAGACAGACTGAGAGACATGCAGACTAAGACTAGGACAGAGAGAAACATACAGCAAGATTACATAGAGAAAGGACTTGGATAGAATTTAAATCTCAAGTTCAAGTCCCTGCTCTTCTGCTCTCTGAGTTAAACTACATAAATAAAAGCTAGCATTAATCAGGCACTTATGAGCTAGGCACTCAGTTAAGCACTTCCATGCATCACAGCCTCTGATCCTACAGTGACCCTACAAAGTGGATGCTAAAATAATCCCAATTTTTCAGATGATGAACCAAATCATGTCATCTGGGCTTCCACTGCCAAGGGCAGTGTCAAACCAGTACTCTGCAACAGAACTGGGGTCTTCTCTCCTGAGAACCAACCATGGGTTTCAGCTGCTGACACTAAAAATGCCTTTACATCCCTGTCTTTAGTTCTCTCTGAAAATTCAGGTACATCTTCCTAGTTAAACTTTACCTAGTTAAACTACCTTGTTAAACGAATCTTGAAAACACCAAAGTTGTTCCTGACTGTCCCCATCTCAGGACCTTTACACTTGTTATTCCTCCTGCCCAGAACTCTATTCCCCAGATCTTCATAGATATCACTTCTTCATACCAATCATATCTGCTGCAGTGTCACTCCTTAAAGAGGGCTTGTCTGAATTCCCAATATAAATATCACAGACGGCCATTGCCAGAACATTGCTGCCATTGCCTTGCTAGACTCTGGTGTGGCCATGTGCTTTTTGAGCTATGGCTGTTGCCATGCTTCCTGGCTTTGGCCCCCTCCTCTACCTCGGGTAGGTGAATCTTTCTCCCCCCCGCCCTCTAATTTACTTTTAAATAAACTATATTCTCTAATCTAAAAAAAAAAATCACAGACACACATAATCACTCTTCATCTCCCTACCAGGATTATTTCATTTGTTTATTGGTTTATGTCTTCCCCAGTAGAATATAAGCCCCCTCAAGGGGTGAGACTTTACCTTCTTTGTGCTTGTGTTTTTAGCTTCTAAAGGAAGGCACTCCATTAATACTATTGGATAAAATTTGAACCAATGAATTCTTCTTTCTTTCTAGAACCAAGGAATATTTTTCATATGCTGCCCAAAAGTCAAGAGCTTTAAGCTAAAAGCTGAACAAACCAAACCATTCCTCGGACTCCATGTAAGCCCCCATACTGGAGGCACCATGGGAAAGCAGTCAACAAATGGGATCTTCTCTAAACTTTATAGTATTTTATTATAGAATGTGAACACTAGACCATGAGAAGTCACACAGTGGTAGGAGGGTGGGTCACCACATCTCCATCAAGCAGTCATCTTTAGTGGATGCTGTGGTACACTGCCCATATCTCCCTTCAAGCCCACGGCACTCATATCTCCAACTCTCTGGAATATTGACAGCTGATGATTCTCAGCTGAGTTGCTGTCCTGGAATCACCCTCCACTGAAGATGGAAGTCTCATTCACGATCATTCCCCTCTTGGGGGTGGGGGGAACAGCTGCATCCAATGGCTGGTCAGTGAAAGACTCCAAAGGGCTGACTCCTTTGCAATTCAGGGCAGTGCTGAAAGCCGTGCCCACTCCAGAGCTTCCTGTAGAATCTGCTGAAGTTCTACTCCTTCCTCTGCCCAGTCATGCTTCCTTTATTAATCACACAGTCACACCCCCATAAATTTCGTGCATTTGGAGATTCATCTCAGAATCACATGCCAGGGAACATGACCTAAGACGCTATGACTACTCATGCATTCTGCCCTTTATCTGGAGAAAACTCTTCCTCACACTGACCTGAAATATGCCTCCTTACAGAATCCTCCCATTCATAGCCATCAGTTCTTTCTCTCAGGACTACACAAAAGAAGTCAAATCCTTTCACCCCCAAATAGTCTCTCAGATAATTAAAACTGGCCATCATGACCCCCAACAGCCACCTGCTGCCCACCCCAAGCCAATGATCTCCTCTTCCTTCACCTATTCTGACATTGAGCATCCACATCTTTCTGCTTGCTTATACAAATTTCCCATACCCCTAATGAAGTGTGCCAGTTACAAAAAGAGAAAATATGCCCATGTTTATGTAAAACTCCTTTGAGTAAACACCATGACCACCTATCAGGGCCACCTTGATGCTAGAGGCAAGGACACCTTGAGCCTGGACACAGCTTGGATTTTTCTTCCATTTTGGTTACCTCTGGAACCTGAGCTCTTTCCTTTGGAAAACAGTATGAGTCAGCAGGCTACCCCCCAAGGGCGTACAATCACTGATGATTCTTTTCATCAGAGACTTTTCTCTTTTGTTCTAAAGTAAAATCTTTGGCCAAAAAGAATCTAGCTCTACTGTCACTCCACAGGGGTAATAACCAAAAATCTCACTGGTAACAAAGACAATCTTTCGTTCTATATCTGACTTTGGTTGAGTTACAAATCTAATGGATATTTCTCTGTTGGGGGGATAAAACTACATTGTAAAATAGGCTGTTGTCTTTAAGAGGGAGAAAAATATCTCATATTAATGGGCAAGACACGTGTTACTATGACTACAGTTTTTAAAAGATCATGAGCAATCCAAATGTCTTCTATTATTCATAAAGAAAAGATAATGTTTTGCCATCACCGAATGATGTGCCCTGCATCAAGACACACCACCTTTTATCTGGATGTGTGGAAGAGAACAGCAGTTCGATGTATTTTGTCAGCGTCATTAGCTCCTTCGGAGAGAATACTAGAACACTGTTGATGACAGAGCATCCATAATGCTGCAGACAACTTCTTCCGAAGCACTAATTTTCTCAGTGTTGTGCAATCTAACTCACAGATCTGCACTGCACATCAGCACCACGGTAATGCGATAATCAGCTGTAAGTGTCCTGCTTCAACCAAGACAACAGGCTTGGAGAGGCACCTGCCTCAGAGTAGATTTACACCCTGGAACCAGAAGGGCTTTTGAGTATCTCAGGCTTCAAACAGGAGGGTGGGAGTGACAGGAAAGGAGAAGTTTTCAGAGTGTAGAGAGCCGATTCAGATGAGCACAGACTAGAGAAGGAGATGAGAGGGGCAACATCATCGGGAAGGAGGCAAGGCTCAGAGCCAATCTGGGTTGATGTTGTTGGAAATGTGGAGGGTAGCATCTGAACCCTCATGTCAGAGACCAGAGCTGTAGAGATCATGGTTCTGACTGAACAAACAGATTCCTCAGCCCACCGTGTATTCACCCCTATGCTCAGTATCTGGGTTAGAGAGATGGTACACATGAGGATCAACCTTGCCATTGGGGAGTTCATAGCTATGTGATCATTATTATAAAGTTATTATAATATAGCCTGAAAGGCTCTCTAGAAATGCTGTGTGGAAGGTGCCTTTGGTGAGAGGTGAGGACAGGGATGGAAAACTGGTGGTCCCAGGCCAGAGGCAACCCAGCTTTATTGGCCTGCTTAAAGGTTTTAAAATCAAGAGTGTTCATATAAAAACTCAGCATTGTCTTAAAAAATCAAAAGATCTAGCCACATTGAATCTACAATCCAAGGAAGAATTATCTGGGGCTAGGTAACAACTGCCCTCCATGGATGAACATGGGGTGTCTAGCACCCACCACACCCAAGTTCTGACTTCACTCCTAGGGCATGTGAGTCTGCAGCCTTCTGGAGTCTTCTTTACAGGGAAGAAACTTTTAGATTAGCCATTGAAGTGTAAGTCGGAGTTCTCCAAGTTGAGAAGTGAAGAGGAAAAGAGAAAAACTGGTCTAACAATAAATCTATACATGCAAAGGCACATGGACGTGAAATCATCCTGAGTCTGATCCAGGCTCAGTGTGACTAGAAAATGGGTGTGTGGAATCTGGTTAGCCTCCTGTGATTGGCCTACATAAGGTGGCTGGGGTGGGAGAGGAAGGTCAGTATAAGGATATGAGGGGGAACCCAAAAAAATAGAATTATCTTTTGGAGGGTAGGCCTCTTGTAGTATACTCAGAATTTGTTCTTCCAGATCAAACGGTTAAACAAAGTTTTTATCTGGGAGTTTTGAGAAGGTTGTGTCACGGTTTGCAGAAGAACCATCCCAAGTTGTGGCAAACAGGTGACTGGTTCTTCCACTATGACAACATACCTTCCCATATCATACTGAGTGTTCAGTTTTTGACCTAGAACAGCATGAGTCCACATGCCCCGCCCTCCCTATTCACCCCATCTCACCCAAATGAAAAAAGTCCAAAAGTTTTGCTGATGTGGAAAAGGTGAAACCAGAAAATGGCAGAAGCACTTTTAAGGCATCAAAATTGACAAGTTCAAAAACTGTTTTGAACAGAGGAAAAAGCATCTCAATATATGTATTGCATCAAACAGAGAATATTTTGAAAGTGATTGAAGTTTAAACAAGTAAGTATAAATGTACAATTTTTATAAATTCTGGGCTTTTGGGGGTCCTCCCTCATATTCAATAAGGGAGACTGAGTCCGAACTAAACCTAAAAAGGGCGTAGTACAGGCCTCACTGAATCTGAAACTGGAGGGCAGTCATGGGCCCAAGGTTTACCCACGCCTCCAGCTACAACTGTTACATAACAAACTTCTAAAACTTAGTGGTATTAGAGCAACTATTTTATTCTGCTGGTGGACATTGTGGGTCAAGAACTCAGACAGGACACAGCAGGGACAATTTGTCTCTTCTTTCAATGTCTGAGGCCTCAGCTTGGACAACTCATCGGCTGGGGGTTAACTCAATGGTTAAGAGCTGGGATCAACATGTCTTTACTCATGTCTGGTGGATGACGTTGGCTGTCAGCTGGGCTATTGGCCAGAACACCTACATGTGACCTCTCCATATGGTGTTTCCACGTGACCTAGTTTGGACTTCCTCATAGCATGGTGGCTGAATTTCAAGAGTGGGCTTCTCAAGAGAGCAGGACAAAAGTGCATGACATATTTATGATCGAGCCTTGGAAATCACACAGCATCAGGTCTGCCACTCTCTATTGGTCAAGACAGTCACAAACATCTTCTGAGGTTCAAGGAGAAAGAACACAGATCCCGCATGGGAGAAGTGTTGAGGACACATCATAAGATCATGAGGGATGAGAGAGATTGTTGCAACTGTCTTTGGAAAACACAATCTGCTACATTTGGCTCTTTGAAAAGACCAATATAACAGACTGAATTCACTCAACTTGTTTTTTCACCCCAAGAAAGTTGAATATGGAAGTCTAAGGATTATGGAAGAGGCCCAAATTAGAAATACAAATAAAAACAGAAAGAAAGGATGAGACCACTAAGGGTTTAAGCATAAGTAGGAAAGAAAAGAGGCACAGGGATCCAGGCCTGGGATACCCCAACATTTCATAGTCTGGGAGATGAAGAGGAACCAGCAAAGGAGATGCAGAAAGAGCAGTTGGTGAGATAACAGGATACCTAGGAGAATGTGTACCCTGAAAACCAAGAAGGAAAAGTGTCTGAAGGAGGAGAAAAAAAATCAACCAATCACCTGCGCTCAGCCAACAGGGAGCTGCTGGAGCCTCTGCACCCAATAATGACAGAGTCTGAGCTGTGTTTTAGGAAGGAATCCAGAAGTAGTGCGTAAACAATTTGGAGATAAAGAAAAAATGGGAACAATTCTATGGTGATCAAATATAAACCCTGCATCTCAGTTCTGAAGGAGTTGAATGAAACCTGGACAGAGTTGCCCAGAGTCTTCCTAGGAGAGTTGGATTCAAAGTTGGAAATGAAAGGAAGTGAAGAGCACAGACTGATGGTGAGCTTGCATGAGGGACTGCCTGCAGGAGAGACAGTTCAGGCGAAGTCTCAGAGGGCAATAATGTGGGACAGCCAAGCCTGGGAGTCAAGTCTGACCCCACGTGAGTCACCAAGGGCTTATTCTTTGTTCTTTGACTCCAGATCAACCTATAACCCAACCACAGAGGGCAAGAATTATCACGGAAATAGTAAGGATGGAGTAACCCACTCACAATCACTGAAGAAATAGCTACCTTCATATACAATATGCACTTCATCATTATGACTCTAGGAGGATGCTGGAGGAACAAAGCTCTGAAGACTAATAAGTACAAACAGTTTTGTAAAAGGACCATGGCAACTTCCTTACTGCTTCTGTTTTGGCTCCAGCTTATTCTTGATAAGGAGTCTCTGCTCTGCTCTGTATATTTGTCAAAGGGCTTTTTTAAAGAAGTATAAAGCCTATGGACAGACTTCTGCACTGTATTCCCTGAAGGAAGGGTTAAATGAGGCTCATTTTCTTGGCTCTTTCTGTCTGGTTTTTATACCATGCACACTGCAAGTTCCCCGTTCCCTCTTTGTTGCCTCCTCTTTCTTCTTGTAATTGGTTTGGTGCTCACAGTGTTTGCTCTGTGACCTGTGAGGAAGACATAGTCTTCTGGACAATCAGGCCTGGGATTTTGCAGTGGCAGGTCCCCTGGAAATGCAGTTTCATGACATTGTTAAAGTAAAAGCCAGTGTGATACCTGTGTGTTCAGAAATGTCACACTGTCTGCTGGTTGTACTGATGATGTCTCGACCCTCGCCTGAGTGTTTGGCATCATATACATCATCAGAGTGACTTAGACATTGAAAATTCCACATTCCCATGGTAAGCTGCAAGTCTAGGCTTAATAAGGATTTTAGCAGCCTTCTTAATATATGTTTATGTTTGATATATTGTTTACATGTACATATACAACTACATACATAATTTTTTTAATTTATTTCTCTGTCACCCAAGCTGAAGTGCAGTGGCATGATCAAAGCTTGCTGTAGCCTCAAATTCCTAGGTTCAAGCAGTCCTCCTGCCTCAGCCTCCTCTGTAGCTGGAACTACAAGCGCACACTACCACACCCAGCTAATTTTTTTTATTTTTCATAGAGATGGGATCTTGCTATGTTGCCCAGGCTGATCTCAAACCCCTGGCCTCAAGTGGTCCTCCCACCTTGACCTTCAAAGTGTGTGGATTATAGGCATAAGCCACTGTGCCCAACCCAAATACACATATACATAATTTTTAAAATTACTATTTCTCTGTAAAGGTTCTTCTGTTTGCTGTGCTGCACAGAATGTCATGGGTTCCGGAGATATGGGGACTAGAGGTTCAAATATTAGCTCTACCATTCACTAGCCTCCTTTCGCTCATCTGCAAAGTGGGAACAATATGACTTTTTTGCAGGGTCAGTGAGAATGTTTGAAAGGTATCCCGCATATACTAGTGGTGTAATCACTAAACATTGTTATAATTATAATTATTACTTCTTACCCCCAAATTTCATCTAACTCCTTCTCTCTAGCACGCTTACTTATGCTTTGATTCCTTAGAAAGCTAACAGCATCTTCTTTTAGGTACAAATGGCATCTCAAGTCATTTGTGTCTAAAGCAGTTTCTCATTACAGCTGGTGTGTAGGTGGGGAATTTCCCAGAAACTCTGAGATCCTGGGGCAGAGAAGCCATGTCCTCAGTCTTGCATTAATCAGGATCCAACCAGGAAAGGCACGATCTGACTGTTTAAGGCAGAAGGACTTGAATGTGGGGATGGGAAATTGAGTCAAGCAAATGTTACCTACAGCAGGAAGCCACTACTACCCCCAGGTCATAGGGACAGGGAAAGGAAGCATGCAGGGGTGGCAGGGGACCCAGGGTGACCCTGAAGAAGCTGGAACCAAAAAGGAGGGGCAGCAGCTACTGGAGACCACCCAAAGCAGCCAAGGAGGGGAGAAATCACCCTTCTTCCCACCGCCATCCTCCCCCTTCCACCAGTGTCTCCCACTGACTGAGCCCTTCTGGATGCCGCTGACACAGAAGTCTGGGAATGCTGCCTGCAGGAGTCAGTGCTCCTTCCATACAAGCAGGGCAGAAATAGAGGAAGTAGATCTGAGAACAAACACACCCAGGACCCATACAGACTTTCAAGCCCTTCATTCATTCCTAGGCTAGCCCAGAGTCATCAGGTATCTATACTGGGCCTGGCCCTGCACTGAGGGTAAGAGTGAGGATGAATCGAAAACAGCCTTTGTCTCAAAGAACAGGTGCAAAACCAGATGTAGCATGCCCTGCAGAGAGCTTCTCCCCAAGGAACATGTTTCCATTCAACTCCTCTCAGTTTTTGACTCTCAAACTTCGTAGAACATTAAGTATCTCTCAGTACATTTTTGGCTGATATTTACACGGGAACAATATTTGTCCCAAAAACTCAATACCCATTTGTAACGAAACACTCTATGGAACAGCTAACTATACCAGCCTCCTATATGGTCTGCCCACCCCATCTTTCTCCTGCCCCCAACCCATCTTGTCAAAATGAAAATTTGGTCATTCACTCCCTCCCTAAAGTGCTTCAGCTTTCAGGAAAAAGACTAAAAGGTCCCAACATAGCCCTGGACAGTCAGCCATTACCATTCCTCCAACCTGCCCCTGGGTCACTCTCCCCCGGAGACTATACTCCAGCTACACTAGCTGTCCTTCATTCCAAGAACTTTATGTTTCTCTGTCTCTGCTTTTACCTAGTCGACTCCTCAGCTCCTAGATCTCAGACTGAGCTGAGAAGTTTTCCTTGCCTTCCTGACTAGGTTCAGTCTCCCATCATAGGTTCTCATGGCACCGTGTACCCCTCCTTTACAGCAAATGTCTCAGTTGCAATTGGGCATTTGTCAGTGTTAATATCTACCTCCTAGAGAGTAATCTCCTTCAGGATAGGCAGGAGCTGTTTATGATTCTCTCTTCATTGCACCCTCAGTACTAAGCATGGTGGATGCATCGTGGTAGGCATTTAGTAAATATCTATAACTATCTATTGGATGGATGAATAGGTGGGTAGATGGATAGACAGGTGGATGGGTATGTGGATGAGTGGATGGATGGGCAGGAGAGTGAATGGACAGATAACTTGATGGAAGACAGATGGGGGGAAAGGAGATATATGAGCAGGTGGGTGGATGGACGGGTAGGTGGGCAGGTAGGTAAATAGATGGGTAGGTAGGTGGATAGATGGGTTGTTGAGTGGATGGATGGGTGGATGGGTGGATGAGTGGGCAAGTGGGTGGATGGATGGATAGATGGATGGATGGACAGGTAGGTGCATAGGTGGGTGGATAGGTGGGTAGGTAGGTGGATGGATGGGCAGGTAGATGGATGGACAAGTAGGTGGGTGAATAGGTGGCTAGGTAGGAGGGTGGATGGACGGGTATATGGGTAGGTGGGTGGATAGGTGGCTAGTTAGGTGGATGAATGGGTAGGTAGGTGGATGGATGGGTAGGTGGGTGGATGGACAGGTAGGTGGGTGGATAGGTGGGTAGGTGAGTGGATAGATTAGTGATGAGAAAAGGAGTGGATAGAGAAGAGATGGCAGCTCCCACGTGTGAGTGTTAGAAGGATCTATCTATCACTCACTGGAAAGCTCTGGGGATGAGGCTCCTCGTATGATTTCTCTCGTTCTGCCCCACCTACCTTTCTCCCACCACCTGAGGGAGATGCTTGTTCCTGTGGAAACTGAGGATGTCCACACTGGTTTTGCAGGAGGGTGGTTTCTGCTTGAGCTATTGAGAGGCATCTGTAATCTCCTTTCCTAACTGTAAGCCATTTTGATCAGAAATGTGGGTAGCCCACAGAAATCCCTTTTTTACTCTTGCCTCCTGGTTTACACAGGCACAAAGAGGCTAAGTTGGTCCAGGAAATAAATTTAGACAATGTGGTGGTCAGTTTTATGTGTCAACTTGGCTAGGCCATGGAACCCAATCATTCAATTAAACATTAATCTTTTTTTTTTCAGAGACAGGATCTCACTCTATCACTCAGACTGGTGAAGTAGCATGATCATAGCTCACTGCAGCCTCAAACTTGTCAGTCTCCTAAGTAACTGGAACTATAAATATGCACCATCATGCCCAGCTAACTTTTTTGTTTTTTTGTAGAGACAGCATCTCACTATGTGGCACAGTCTAGCCTCAAACACCTGGCCTCAAGCAATCCTCCCATCTCAGTCTGCCAAATGGTTAGAATTATAGATGTAAGCCATCATGCCCAGCTCCTCAAACACTAATCTAGATGCTGCTATGGGGGTATTTTGTAGATATGACTGACATTTATAATCAGTTGATTTTCAAGTAAAGGAGATTAACCTGGATTCTCTGGGTGGACCTGATTCAATCAGGTGAAAGACCTTAAGAGGGGAACTGATGCCTCCCTGAAGAAGGAATTCTGCTTGTTGACAGAAGCCACTGCTCCTGCCTGAGAGTTCAAGCTGTCCTCCCTGATGGCCTGCTTAGCCATTTCCCACCCCAATCACATAAACTAATTTAAAAGCACAAATACACACATACACATCTGTATGACTATGCATCCTATTGTTTTCTGTTTCCCTGTGGAATCCTCACTGATGCAGAGGAGAAAGAGGCCACCACAGGGTCCTAGAATAGAGACTGGAAGCAGAACTGGTGGCACAGGAGCTTCCTCAGATGAAAAGGCATGCCCACATCCTAGGATGAGAGAAGCCCCAAAATAGAACCAGCGGACACCCCCTCTTTTAGGCTATGAATATACTCATAAGGTGGGTGACTTGCCACATCCTAGGAGCCCCCACATGTGGCCTGAGATGTTGCTCAGACCCCAGTGATTATTCTCATGGGCTCTGGGACTCCTTAGGGTGGCTTATTTTACAGCATCCAAGAAGCACCAGCAGCTTTTTACAATGGCAGAGCCAGGCCCTCCCTCTAGAACAGAGGCCTTCCTGACCCTGAGTTACTCCTCTCCCTGCCCATTTGGGGACTGAAGTCAGACTACACCCTGTAATTCTGGGTGACTGGTCTTCATGTCAATCCACTCTTCCCCAGAAACCTTCTCTTCTCCCTTCCTCACAGCAGAGCAACCCCAGAGCTGAGCACCAAGAATAGTCTGGAAACCCTTACTATCATAACAAGTTAAATTTTAGTTTTCCAGAAAATGCCCCATGGTGACTGCCTTTGAGCTGCTCACAGTCAGTGGTAGAGACAGATGCTAAGCCCATGAGGATCACACAAAGAGATCAGGGAGATGCCAGGGGAAGTGCAGGGGCCAGGGAGACCAGAGAAAGGGGAAGTTCTAACTTGCTGGGACAGTCAGAGAGGGCACCTCAGGCGTCAGGTGTGTCCTGAGGGATGAGGAAGAATGCACCTGGGGGTCATAATCACTCACTTTTTATCTTTTTGAGAACCTACCCTGTACCTCGTGTTTTTCTAAGTTCTTTACCAGGCCTCCCATTTGATCCTCACAACCACCCTAATTAAGGAGGTTCTGTGGCAATATCTTTTCTACATATGAAGAAACTGAGGTACAGAGAGAGAAGTTAAATAACTTTCCCAAAGTCACATAGCTGGCAGATAGTGCTGCCAGGATGTAGAACAGAGGTGATCCCATTTTAAGACCTTATTCCTGACCACTATCCCACATTGTCTAGACAGGAGCAGGGACTATCCCAGCCATGTGAAGTCATAGTGAAGCCAGATTCAAAGTCTATTCTTTTCTAAAACTAGATTGTGAAAATATGACTGATGTATTTGCTTCTACTAAAGCCAGAAAAGTGAAATTATAATGAAATCTGGTTTGGGTAAAAATGAAATATTTAAACTTAAAATAATGTTGTGAATATTGATACATCTACTTTCCTGTTTTGCAATACTTAAATTAATCCTTTAAGAATACAGAAAACAGGCCAGGCACAGTGGCTCACACCTATTATCCCAGTGTTTTGGGAGGCCGAACTAAGAGGATTGCCTGAGCCCATGGGTTCAAGTCCAGTCTGGGCAACTTGACAAGACCTCATTTCTACAGTAAATCAAAAAGTTAACCAGGCATGGTGACGCGTGCCTCTGGTCCCTGCTATTTGAAAGGCTAAGGCAAAAGAATCACCTGAGCCCAGCAGGTCAAGGCTGTGGTGGTCATGAGCATGCCACTGAACTCCAGCCTGGGCACAGAGTGAGACTCTGACTAAAAAAATAGAAGAAGAAGAAGAAGAATGCAGAAAACACACATATAAGGATACATTTTTCTCTCTGCCTCAGGCTCAGTGGGGCACTGTCAGAGCCTGTTTTTACACGAGATTCTATTTTGTTTGTTGTGGATTTTTTCACTGAGTTTTCTTGACACCTGTGGCAAGTGCCTCACCTTGCCCTGCCTTATTCCCAAAGCAAAGATCTGTGAGAGTCCCCTGTGCTAGCTGGGGTCAGAGATGGACATAGAAAGTCAGAAGAAAGGATATTAGAAAGGTGACTTTGATCAGTCAAAAGCTTTCAGTGCTGTAATCAGGAGTTTGGATTTATCCTGTAGGTGACGGGGAGCCACTGAAATATGTTAATGAAGAAAGGGGCAGGGGCAGATTTGTGTCTTAGAAAGGTCAACCTACCCTGCCTGCTGGGCCATCAAAAAGGCTGATGCATCAGTCAGGTGTGAAGGGACAAGGCCTTTCCTAGGACAGGGGCTGTGTGGATGAAGACTGGGGCCACAGGGTGGGTGGCATTGCCAGAGCTCCCAGGACCGAGCTAAGGACACTAAATCTGGGAAGACTTGGGAAACCACCCAGAGTCTGGGAGCCTGCACCATGGCTGGCATCATGGTTGACATCAGAAGATAGGGGCCAAAAAAGGCAGCTGAGTTAACCGGTACAGAAAAAAATGAATGCTTCTTCTGCAAAGTCCTGACACCCTATTCCCTGTTATCCAGAGTGGAATTCAGTAAGAAGGCTCTGGCAGACACCACCTAAAATCAAACATGTAGTCTTCTAAATTGTGTGTCACCCCCAAGTGGGGACTAGTTAGGGACCAGAAGACATCAGAGAAAAATAAACAACGGATTCTCAACCTTCACTGTTCCATCCCTGGCATCCAGTAACACATTTCTCATTCCCAAGGACTTCTGGGAACCTCAGGCTTCCCTGTCCTGCTTATGTGAAACCCATAATCTTACATTGAAACCCTGCTCCAAATGATTCTTTTGGTCTTCCTCTTGGGTAAATTTTATATTCACCAACATCCTCACCTATCCCAGAAGACAAAGACTCAGCCAAGAATTTCCCTCCAAATTGTCACCCAGGAAACTCTGGTCCAGGTCAGTTCTACAGTCTGACGGTGTCCAAGCCAGAAAGTCTCTAAAGATCATCTTAAAGAGGGAAACACATACCACAAAAAGACTTGAAAACAAATGTGTGTAGCATCTTTATTCATTATGTGCAAAAACTGGAGACAGCCCAAATGTCCATCAACAAGAATGGATAAACAAATTGTAGTATGTTTACACAATGGAACATGTGACTCAGGAACAAAATAGTACAAACAATGTATGCACAGCATGGAAGAATCTCAAAAGGACTCTGCTGAGAGATAGAACTAGATGCAAAAGATACAGACTGTATGCTTTCATTTTGTGAGTTCAAGGACAGACAAAACTAATCTAGGGTGATAGATTTCAGAGCAGTGGTTACCTGGGGGAGAGCATAGAGGGTGGCACAAAATCTTGACTAGGAAGGAGCACAGGGGAACTTTCTGAAGTGATGGAAATGTTCCATATATTGATTTGAGTGGCAGTCACACTGGTATATGCATATTAAATATTCATCGACCTGTACACTTGAGATTTGTGCATTTTACAGTATATAAATTATGCCTCCATTTAAAAATATATAAAAACAAATTAGATAATTTTTAAAAGAGGAAGTGATTGATGCGTGTATGTATGTGTATAAATCTATGTAACGATGATAAAATGCAAGTTTCTGCTGAAACCTATTACGCTACATCAACACTGTCCAATAGAATTTTCTTCAGTGTTATAACTGTCCACTGTCTAATATAGTAGAAACTAGCCACATGTGGCTACTGAGCACTTGGAGTGTGGCTAATGCAGCTGAGGGATTGAATTTTTTATTCTATCTCATTTTAATCAATTTAAATGTAAATGTAAATAGCTACATGTGGCTAATGGTTACCATTTGGGGCAAGAGTGAAGGCATCAACAAGACCACTCGGGAGTCTGATACATTCAGGGACAGGGTGAATGCTTTGGAGAAAGGAGCATTTTAGAAGTTCTCATCTATTCCCTAATCATGCTGTTTCCTCTGAAGTCAATTTCCCATTTGCCTTACTTTGCCTCTTGTTTAATTCAGATTCTCCTCAAATGTTTGGAGATCTTGGTCATCCATTCACTTTTATGAATAAAATAATTTGGCCGGGAGCTCTTTGTCCAAGCATGGGGCTGGCTACCTGGTAGGCTTCTTGCCATACGAATGATCAGAAAGCCATAATTATACCAAACCTTCTCCTATAAATGCCAGAAGGCAGAGGACCTTATTCTGGAAACCACCCCCCAACTCACACTCACTGCCCAAATCCTTCCCAGACTCGTCATGGCATTTCTTAAGAAGTAATCATTGTTTTGTCCTAGGGGCAAATTCCAGGCTGCCATCTGTCTGTGTTTTGGGAAAGAGAGAGAGGGTTGTGAGGGTCAACTGTTTTTGTGCATATCTTCAATTATTCCTCCTATTTTCAGTCTCACTCCCCCATCTTAGGCAGCCTAAAGTACCTGTTATCACTGTGTCTGGTGCCATCTCTGGGCTCCACTAAGCATGTCCCCTTTACATGTATACTGACCTGAAAATTTCTCTACTCTGCTTTATCAACCAGCATTTCTTCATGTACTTTCTGCTTCTAGAAATCTGTTGAAATCCCTCATCCAGCACCTCTCTCATTGTCTTCCTTGTTAAAGGACTATAATATTTGCATTCCTTTGCTGTCATTTTAGTGGAGGGAGGGTAAAGTTCAGCATCTCGAACAAGAAGTTCTCCAGGAATATCTTTAAGCCCTCATGGACACAGGTAGGTTTTCAATCTTTCTCCTGGGAAAATTCCCAAGATCTCCTAACCATTATATGACCTTAAATTGTATTCCTTCTTTGGGCTGGGGCAGAGCCAGGGTGGGACTGAAGGGATGAGCAGCATAGCACAGCATTAGAAAGGTCAAGAACTTCCATTTCTACCCAAGATGAACTAGTAAAAGGACATCTAAGCACCCACACCCCCAAAACCACTTTAGGAAATAGCAGTTTCAGGGGGGCCTAGCCTCATCCCTGGCTAGAGCCCTGAGTAACCTTCCCAAAGGGCTTAAGAAGAGAATGATGTCCTAAGCTCCCAGGAAACCAGATATCATGACACAGGAATGAAGAATTAGAACTGCAAGTAGTAGGAAACACACCATGCCTCAAGCAAGGATGATTATGGCCAGGTTAGGAGGGAGCAGACTGGCAAATGCGCAGGGGCTGGCACTTGCACATGCTGAGTGGATGTCTATTTCAGAAGGCAGAATGCCAATTGAAGGACCCAACACCATATAATAGGTGGTTGTGTTTAAAGGTAAAGAACTTCTCATTTTTACCACAAAGAAAAAGGTGGCTGTGTAGATGGAATATGACTAATTCCCAATCAAAATATGTCTGTACTGATCAAAAGACAGCCAAGCAAGAAATTAAAGAAAACAACAGAAAGAGTTTTAAAAGCATTCCACTTGGAAGAAGGGTGTCTGTAGTCCCTTAATACACACACTCAGGCCATTGACCTCCTCTTTCAATACTATGGAGAGTTTCACATGTGTAGAATAAGTCCTTTCTAGTAAGAACATACAGTTTGGCCTCTGGTGGATTTTAGGGTTTTGGAATGGACCTGGGTGTGAAGCAGTACATCATCAAGGGAGGAAGTTGTCAGGTGTAAAAGCCTTGTATGATGGGGGGATGATATTAAAAATAGTTAACTATTATGGCCTAGCCAGTGACAAATCAGAATAAACATTGATGGTTCTCAATAACCTATCTAGCCAAACAGGTCCTGAAAGTCAGACCTACACATGTATACACACAGCCTCTGCAACGTGGAGTAAACTCTGCTGGCCTACACAACCAGGCTGCCTGGAACCTTTAGTTTGTGTTAGTTGATGGATACCTGTATTGGAGGAGTCTCTAGGAAAATCTCCCTTGGGGTCTGGGCTCCCCCTACATCTGCCACTTTCTTCCTTAGTCATCTGACTATTCCCATATTAGCAAGATGCCTATAAGCCTTAAATTAAGAGCAGGCTGGTGCAGTGTCATCTGTCTAAATTTAGGCCCAATGCTCTGCTGGAAATGAAAGGGCATATGTGGGTTTTAGTAATAGAAGGTTTTTGTTTTTTTTTTTTTTGAGTTGGAGTCTCACTCGATCGCCTAAACTGGAGTGCAGTGGCCGCTTCCGGCCACCGCGCCTCGACCTGCTGGGCTCCGGCGATCCTTCCGCCTCAGCCTTCCAAGTAGCCGGAATTACAGGCTTGCGCTACCATGCCCAGCTGATTTTTTGATTTATTGTAGAGATGAGGTCTCGCTGCCCAGGCGGGTCTCGAACCCGCGGGGTCAGGCAATCTACTCACCTCAGCCTCCCAAAGGCGCGGGATTACAGGCTGAGCCACCGAGCCCGGCTAGTAATAGAAGGTTTAAAGATTGGTAGATTACTTGTGGATGGGCCACCCAGCCCCTGAACACCTGGCTATTCTTGGTAAAAGCTATGATTATACAGTCTCATATATCTTGGTAAAAGCTATGATTATATAGCCTCATATATCTTGCATTCAGAAAAGCTAGTAACAGAAAATTGAAATAATTTATTTCTCTCTCATATATAATAGGCAGCTAGCATTCCTGGCTTCAGCCCCATATAAGTTCTGACTGGGTTCAGTGGCTCATGACTATAATCCTAATGCTTTAGGAGGCCAAGACAAAAGAATCACTTGAGGCCAGTAGTTTGAGACCAACCTGAGCAACATAGCAAGACCCTGTCTCTACAGAAAATTTTTAAAAATTATCTGGGCATGGTGGCTCATGCCTGTAGTCCTAATTACTTGGGGGCTAAGGTGGGAGAATCACTTGAAACCAGGAGTTAGAGGCTGCAGTGAGCTATGATCATACCAGTGCACTCTATCCTGGACAACAAAGTAAGACCTTGTCTCAAGAAAAAAGAAAAAAGGAAGAAAAGTTCTATGACTCTCTCTGGAGTCATCTGAAGTGATAGGAGATGCCCACCAAAACCTGCTGCTGCTGCTGCTGTACAAGTGAAAGCCTCCTAGAAGAATCATCAAGCCTCTCCTGAACAGACAAGGCTGATCCAATTGCTCAGGGACCCACGGGAAGCCTGTGGGGTGGTGGGAAGCTGTAACCCTTTTGGCCTGGATTTTCCCCCTCTCTTCCTCACTGGGTGGCAGGAGGTGGCGCTGAAGCTTGGAACCTGAGCCCTCTTTGAAGAAGCCACTCATACAAGGAAAGACATAGCCTTGAAAAGTGGAAAATAGCCTTGAATCAAACTAAGAAGACCTCAGGGAGACCACCTCAAGCCAGAGGTGGGGTTAGGGGATCAGGGCAAGGTGTCCAGATAGTCAGCATGGACTGGGAGAGGTGGTCACCATTTTCCATCCCAGCTCTCTCCCAGGGATGCAAAAGTCCAGGGAATGAGGGTAATCCATGTGTATTGGTGATGGCAACAGAAACTTCTCCTGGGGAAGCTGAAGATGGAGAAGCCGGAGTGACTTTCTGACCTCAGAAAAATGACACCCCAAGGAACTCTCATTGAAATCCGAGTCAGAATGTGAAGAAAGAGGTTCAAGATGCTGATTGTAGGATGATGGCCTGAGGAGGAAGGTGCTCTTCCAGTTTAGGGGTTCAGAGAAGCCTGGGGGAGGCTTAAGTCATTTTTTTTTTACCTTGGATAGTAATGTTTTTCTTTTTTTTCTTTTTTTTCATTTTAAATATATTTTTTATTTTAAAATGTGGGGTACAGTTAAGGGTTAGATTTACAAATATGCAGCATTCAGGCACCCTTGTTGATAAGCGGTGTCTCCCCATCCCCAGACAGATATTGACTACTGTTAGTCCCACCCCCTTCCCCTCCCTACTCCCCCCCCATAGTTTCCCATACTGTCAGCCCTTTTCTTATAGTATTATGATAGATGTTCAAGGTCCACTATATGAGTGAGAACATGTGATACTCAGATCTTTGTTTCTGTGAGAGATCAGTATTATAGACTCTAGTTCCATCCAGGTTGCTGCGAAATTCATAATTTCCACATGCAGAAGTCATTTTTTAAGTATGAGAATAATTGGCTGTGGAAGATGAGGCAGCATCCTTTGAGATGTCCAGGTGACTTGAGCAAAGCTAAGAGAAGGGACCTTGCTAGTCAGTGGTTCTGGTTCTTTGTCCTTCCTTCTCCCTCTTCCTTCTCCTTTTCCCTCAGCCCTTGGATTTCTTTTCTGCCTCCTAAGAAAGACAGGGAAGGCTGAAAGGCTTCTTCTGAGGCTAACACATCAGTCCTACACTGACTGGTTCAACAAGCAAGGACCTGCTGACAACCCGCTACCACAGCCCACATCCACCTCCTAGTTTCTGTCTGCACTTCACTGGCACTCAGTGCAATTTTGGACAAATTAATGTGTGAGCAAATAAACAATTGAAAGGGGGCCACAAGAGCAGCTAAACTTATTCTTTGAGGGGTTTTCTCCATGCAAAGAAATGCCAGTCTACAAAATGGACTTGTTTCGGGTCTATTCAGAACCATGTCTCAAAGGGAAAAGCGACCCATAAAATATGTTTGTGCAGTAAAACGAATGATCCTGGTGTCAATTATTTAGAAACAAGCCTCTAATGTGAACAATCAGAAGTGAGGAAAAATCGATACACTTCTTCTCATTGTGTAGAAATGGAAAACAAGCTTCATTTTACTCCAGCCCAAGGGAGAAAAGAGCAAATTAATGGTTCCTGTCAAGGGCCCCTGTGCTACCTCTCTACCCAGGGCCCAGCTCAGGAAGGGCTGGGAGAGTGCTGACCTCAGGCCCCAAATCCTCAGGTGAATTCAGGGTGTACACACATGCACACAACACATGTAATACATACAAGTGTACATATATGTTCTCATGTACCTTAGGCATGCACACCTACATACACCCCTGCCTGCACATACTTAAACATAAGCCATCTGTCTATATGCATGCACATATAAATATTTGCACAGGTGTGTGAGTACCTGAACACAGAAGCCTGCATCCATTCTCTCACCTAGATACTTACCTATAGATCCCCGGGCACATCATGCTTGCTGAATTAAATTACAGTGTTGCTTTGGGCTGTGGCCAACTAATAAAGGAATAGATGGAAGTCTGCAGCCCCCTCAGGAATCTGTTATTTTTTCACCCCTGTTTGGCCATCAAAGGGGCTACTCTCACTCGGGACATTTTGATTTTTATGAAGTTATACACACTTAGAGACCCACATATGTACATACACAAAAAGCACACAGTTAGAGTTACTCATTGTATTGGTTTCCTACTGCTGTTATAACAGATTACCACAAACTTCGTGGCTTCAAAAAACTCAAATTCATCATTTTATAGTTCTGGAGGTCACACTTCAAAACGGATCTACTGGACTAAAATCAAGGTGTTAGCAAGGCTGCATTCCTTCTGGAAGTTCAAGGGGAGGATCTGTTTCTTTGCCTTTTCCAGCTTCTGAAGACTGTGCATTCCTTGGACCACGGCCTTCTCCATCTTCAGAGCCAGCAGCACAGCAATTAAAATGTCTCTCTGACTCAAACTCTTCTTCCTCTGTCTTCAATTTAGGACTCTTGCAATTACACTGGGCCAACCCACGTTATCCAGAATAATCTCCTCATCTGAAAGTCAGCTGGGCCAGGCGCAGTGGCTCACACCTGTAATTCCAGCAATTTTGGAGGCAAGGGCGGGAAGAATGCTTGAGCTCAGGAGTTCAAGACCAGCCTGGGTAACATAGCAAGATCCCATCTCTAAAAAAAATGGTCAGCTGATTTGCAACCTTACTCCCATCTGCGACCTAAATTCTCCTTTGCTATTTCCAGGAATTAGGCTGTAGACATCTTTTGGGATCCATTATTCTGCCTATTACACTCACATGCATTCATAACAAAGAGGACAGACAACATTTACGGGATGAGATAAACAGAACAGTTTTCTGGTTAGAGTATGGGTTTTAGAGTCAAATCCACCATCCAGTTCCAGCTCTGGCTTTGCTTCATGTAGTTGTATGACCTTGGGTCTGTTTTTAAACTTTCCTAAGTCTCAGTTTTATCATCTGTAAAATGGAAATAATAGCAACTACATTCTGGGATTATTACAGGAT
Source organism: Cephalopachus bancanus (assembly GCA_027257055.1). Lineage (NCBI taxonomy): Eukaryota > Metazoa > Chordata > Mammalia > Primates > Tarsiidae > Cephalopachus > Cephalopachus bancanus. Next base: position 89,596 of record JAPVLO010000369.1, on the reverse strand, counting down.
TCAGTGAGATAATGCATGCAAAGTTGCTGGTAGAGTACCCATTGGTCAGCCATTACTGCAAAATAACCCACAAATAATCTTACAGAAAAAGCCCTAAGTTTCCTCTCCCAAGGCTGTGGTGTAGTGGCCACACCTCTGGTTTGGTGAGAAACTGTTTTGTTTTCCTACCCTGCAATTTCTGGACTCTCTATATTCCCTGAAATTCTGCCTGCAAACTGGCCAGTCCTTTCTTGAGCTTAATGCAATTAGCAGCAGCCAGCACATACTTTCAACATCCTGCCTCAAAATCCCTTTGTCCAACTTGACAAATGCTTCAGGCACATTCTCTACCTTCCAGGTTATTGCAAGTGACAGTTTTACCAATATTTCACCATTACATAACATGAGTGCCATTGTACCAGTTTCCTATAACACTTTCCTCCCAATCTCTGCCTGCCACCCTATCTCAAAGTCAATGCCACACATTGCAGGCTTTTGTTGTGAAAGCCCTTCACTTCAGATACCAATTACTGTTATCAGTCAGCTATTGCTGCCTAACAACCACAAAATCTCAGTGTCATTCAACAAGCCGACCAATTTCTCACTCATTTGCTTATGGATTAGAGATTAAGGGGAAAGGAATGAGTGATGGACAATAATTTAGTCAACCAGATACAGTGAGTTGTCAATAAATGTCAGCCATTTTTAGCTATTACGGCAACTCCTCATATGGTGAGTTCAGTAGTAGATATGCAGGAGAATTGACTTCTAATCCCAACTCCACCATCACCTCACTGTGAGGCCTCAGAGAAGTCAATTAACCTATCTAGGCCTTGGTTTCCTCATCTAAAAAGTGAGGTTAGTGGAACTAGAATGTCAGATACCTGATACTACTGTCACCACTCCCCTGCCAGCGTCTGTGGCAGATTCACAAACAAATAAAGGCACTCTTTTCCTCTGAGTCTTAATTTAAACTCAGAATTACTCTCCAGAAGTTGCTCCATGTGGCCACCACCAAAATGATTTGAAGTTGGTTCATCAAATGAGAGATTTTTGCCTCCTGCTAGAATTTCCCAGTTAGGGCAGGATGTGACATTGGTTATTATCCAATTCAACCCCCTTATTCTGCAGATACAAGAATTGAACTAGGGGCATGCAGGTAGTTAGTGGAAGTCCATGCCCAGACCCAGACTGGTATTCCTTTCACACCACATAGCCAGAAGGGGGTGGCACCAGACCCCAAATGCAGATCTTTTGGTCCCAAGAATGTCCCCTCCCCCAGGCTCTCTCATAGACACAGGACTGAGGAAAGTGAGGGGAGCAGAGACTTTAACCATTGCTTGGTAGGTGTGCAAAGCCCTAAGAATGGTGCAACGTTTCTACAAAGTCTTTGTTCATACTGCTTCACTCAACATCTCTTCTTTATACTGTTCAGAACCATCATATCAAATAAGAAAGTAAATAGGTTGCACATTAAAAAATGCAAGAGAGCAGAGCTCAGGCTGGTGCAAGTATTTGAATCCTGGCTCCAACTCTTATCAGCTCTATGATACCAGGCAAGTCACAAGTCACGTAGTTCTCTTACATCAGTTTCTTCACCTATAAAGTGAGAATACTAATAGTAATTGAAAAGAGGTACTTATAGAAACCTAGAATAAACTCAGTTTATTCTTAGTTTAGTCTTTTGGCCTCAGCATAGCCATCTTTGCTCAGACTTTACCCCTGAAATGCTTCGAATCTTGCACAGGTTAGACATAGATAAATAAATTTCCAACAGGCAAGTTTTAGGAAGTGTTCAACCTCAGCCTTCCAAGTAGCCAGAACTACAGGCGCGTGCTACCATGCCTGGCTAATTTTTGATTTATTGTAGAGACAGTTCTCGCCAAGTTGCCCAGGCTGGTCTTGAACCCGCGGACTCAGGCAATCCACTTGCCTCGGCCTCCCAACGTGCTGGGATTACAGGCTGAGCCACCGAGCCCTGCCAGGATTCCATTTTCAAGAAGGCTCCACATATGTTTAGAAGCTGCTTTAAGCAGGAAGGGGCCATTGAGTCCCAAGTTCCCGAGGCCTTTTCTATTGGTTCCTGTGACTCATTTAGAGCAATGGTGATAAATGAGGGAAGGTTGTGAAAGCAAGAAAGGCAGCAAGATTTGGAGGGGGGAAAACAAAGCTCCAGTGTTTGCAGTGGATTGCTGGAGGAAATGCTTCCTGCTTGTGAGTCATTTGTAATTAACTCAACCTAGGATGAAAAATGGTGTGTATATGAATACGTTATACTACCCATGTAATAATAAATCGTTAGCAGATGCAGCAGGGATGAAGATTGTTATTAATGATGGGGAGAAAAAGGTTTGTGGGAAGTGTTTGATTCAGAGGGTGGACTCAGGTCTTCTCTGTTTGGCTGGCACAGCACTGGAGTCTTACAGAATGGCATGAGAAGCAGAAAGTGCAGTGTGCAGAGGTGCCTGATCTGGTTCATCTGTGTTGCTGGGAACTCTCCTCCCAGATAGGGGTTGTGGAGCTCACCCATGCTACTCCCATCTGGGCTTCTCACACTGGACTAGGTCATGCGATCTTGGAGGTCTGGAGTTGCACTGCTCCTGTGCATACCTGAAGGGCATCTGGATCGAATTGTCAGGCTCAGCCAAGACAAGCCACAACTTGATCTGGTGCAGCAATCATTTCTGGGGTGCTTACTCTGTGCCAAATTCTCAACTTTCACCAGAGTGTTAGAAAAACTGAACCCTGAGAGGTGATAAAGAAGCCTGACCTCGCCGGGCTTGGTGGCTCAGCCTGTAATCCCGCGCCTTTGGGAGGCTGAGGTGAGTGGATTGCCCGAGCCCGTGGGTTCGAGACCCGCCTGGGCAGCGAGACCTCATCTCTACAATAAATCAAAAAATCAGCCGGGCGTGGTAGTGCATGCCTGTAATTCCAGCTACTCAGAAGGCTGAGGCGGAAGGATCGCCAGAGCCCAGCAGGTCGAGGCTGCGGTGGCTGGGAGCGGCCACTGCACTCCAGTCTGGGTGACAGAGTGAGACTCCAACTCAAAAAAAAAAAAAAGAAGCCTGACCTCTATTCTCTCAGTAGTCTTCCAGGTAATTAAGGCTTGCAGCATATTCCACAAATATCTGCTTATGCACAAATATATGCTTTTGAACACTCCTCCTGCAGCCCCATAGGAAGGGATAGCCCAGTTCTAAAGCTCAAGGTTGGACCATGCAGTGCTGAATAAGGTAGTGCTTGATAGGCCAGTACTGGGCAGATCAGTGCTAGATAGGGCAGTGCTGTACAGTGGAGTGCTGGTTAGGGCAGTGATGGATAATGCAGTGCTGAATAGGGCACTGCTGGATAAGGTAGAGCTGGATCATGCAGTGATGGATAGGGCAGTGCTGGATTGTACGGTGATGGATAGGGCAGTGCTGGGTAGGGCAATGCTAAGTAAGGAAGTGCTAGGTAGGACTGTACTGCATAGGGCAGTGCTGAAAGGTGCAGCTAGGTAGGGCAGTGCTGGATCATGCAGTTCTGGATCCTGCAGTGCTAGATCACACAGTGATGAATAGGGCAGTGCTGAATAGGGCAGTCCTGAGTAGGACAGCACTGGGTAGGGCAGTGATGGCTAGGGCAGTGCAGGACTGTGCAGTGCTAAGCAGGGCAGTGCTGGAAAGGGCAGTGCCGGGTAGGACAGCGCTGTAGGGCAGTGCTGGATCATGCAGTACTGGGCAGGGCAGTGCTAGGTAGAGCAATGCTGAGTGGGGCAGTACTGGAAGAGGCAGTGCTGGAAAGGGCAGTGCTGGATCTTGCAGTTCTGGCTAGGGTGATATTGGATAGTTCAAAGGCCAAGTTTGGGCTTTGAGTTCAGCCTGACCAGGTTTGCCTGAGACTTTGCCACTTATTAGGAATATGTCACTTAGCAAATGAGCTTACCTCGCTGATCCTCAGCTCCTTCTTCTCTAAGGGGCAGATTCATACTATCTATCCCCAAGTACTTTTCAGGATGAATTAAAATATAGAAAAAAGTCTGATTCTGGCAAGTAGAAATAAGCCCCCACATGTTAATGACTGCAATATGCCAAACCCCTCACTGTGAGGGTGTCTGTGTCCAGGCTCTTGCTTCCTGCCACCCTTTTCTTTGGCACCCTGCTCCCTCCATGTGGCAGTGTAGCCTAGTGCTTCAGGGCATGGCCTTTGGGCTCCACAGCCCCTCCTTCAGGCCCTGGCTCCTCCACTCACTAACTCTGCAGGCAGGGACATATGACTTAATTCCAGGCCACGGTTGTCTTGTGTGTAGAACGTCTCGTGTGTAGAATAGCAGCACACACCACACAGTGCAGTCAAGAGGACTGAGTGAGATGATGGCAGTAAAGACTCTACAGTGCAGGATGGTCCCCTCAGTGCTAGGTAGTAATACCCTGCCAGATGCTGTGGGGAGGAGGGCTGGAGCAGAAATGCGGTCAATGCCCTTGGGAGCTCACAGCCCAGGGTTCCTCGCTGGCAAAGAGGTGTCATCATCCAGGCTCACTCTGCCCCACCCTGAGGTGAACTGGGCTGCAGATCCTTGCACTTCCGCACTCCTTTGCACCATTCCCCTCCTCCTCCTTCACTGCCATCTTGCTTCAGCTAAATCCTCGGGGTTTTCAGCCTCAAAAACCAGAGACGATTGGGCTTAAATCCAAACTGACTGTGTGATCTTGGGCAAACCATTTAACTTCTCTGAGTCCGTTTCTTCACTTGCAACTGTAGGAATTAGATGAGACAAGGCATGCAACATGCCTAGTTTAGAGCCTGGCATTGTTTCAAAGTTGAACAGTTTCCTCAGGCCTTATTTTCATTCCTAAATGCAAACCCCTTTCTCTACCGCCTAATGGAGTTAACTGTTCTCCTCTCCGGATTTCTACAGCACCTACACATTTCTTTCAATACAGTGTGTACAATACAGCCCCTGTTGTATTGGAATGCAAGTCTCCTGAATCCTGTACTTCTCTAGAACCACCCATTCCATTTGCATCTCATAGAAGTAATCATAACTCCCTCCCAACATCAGCTCACTTCACTGGGAGAGATTTTTGCATTTATGACTCCAAGCTCATTCACTCCTTATTGTATACATTCCCTTTCCTTGTGTTATCTTCCCCCTACCTGAGTCTGGGCTTGCCATGTGACTTGCTTCAGCCAATGGGACAACAGAAATGGAGGCAAGAAGACACCTGAAAGGTGCTTGTGGCCTGGGACTTATTCTCTCTTGCTACGCTTAGAACCCTGAGACAACCACATGAGCAAGCCCAGGTCAGCCTGATAGAGGATAACAACCATGGGGAGAGAATCTCCAGTCATCCCTGCCATCTCAGCAAAGAGGTCATAAACCCCATAGCTGACCCATCAGCTGACCATACATGCAGGAGAGATTCAGGACCAACAGAAGAATTGCCCTGCTGAACACAGCTCAAATTGTACACTCACAAAATATGAACTAAATAAATAGATGCTCTTCTAGACCATTCAATGTGGGGTGATTTGTTACACAGTTAAAGCTGATACATCCTCTCCCACTGTGCAGCACGCAGGTATTTTGGATGATCTCTAGTTAGTCTAATACAATCAGGGTAATCCCAATCTCTTTTTCACAAGTTTAGGTATGACTAGGGTTAAGCTAATCAGCACACAGAATTCACCAGCTCCCAATCTACTCAGGAAAGGATGTATAACCGAATTCAAATAGTGAAACACGGGGAGAGGTTTGCTGGAAGAGTCTGAGAGTAAAGCTTCTTTATTATTATGGAAAATATTTTGGAAGAATTCTCTTCCTTTGAATTTTGTGTATGGATGTGGAGCCAGACACTGCTACCTCTTTTTTGCCTCCCCAAAAGAAGCAATCTGAAGACGACAAAGGAAGAAGATAGCACAGAGGAAGACTTGTACAAAAGGGACGCTACAGTCTTGGATTAAGCTGACCCTAAGACCATTTTGCACATGGACTTTATGTTTTTTTGTTTTTTTGTTTTTTTTAATTGGAGTCTCACTCTGTCACCCAGGTTGGAGGGCAGTGTCATGCTCCCAGCCACCGCAGCCTTGACCTGCTGGGCTCCGGTGATCCTTCTGTCTCCGCCTTCCAAGTAGCTGGAACTACAGGTGCACGCTACCACGCCCGGCTAAGTTTTTGATTTATTATAGAGATGAGGTCTCTCCAAGTTGCCCAGGTGGGTCTCAAACACGCGGGCTCGGGCAATCCACTCACCTCAGCCTCCCAAAGTGTGGGATTACAGGCTGAACCACCAAGCCCGGCTACTTTATGTTATTTAAGCCTATAAATTTCCTCATTGTTTAAACCAGTGTGAGTCAGCTTTTCTCCTGTTTGCAGCCAAAGTCATCCCAACTCTCCTCTCATAAAATGAAAATACATTTCTACTAAATGACTATGCTACCCACTCAAACTTTTCCACCCTGCAAGCTCTTCTCCCTTGATGACAAGTTGAGAGCCCTTATCAAGGAATGAGCACTCCCTCTGAGTCAATGGATCTCTTCCCTGGGAATTTTTTAATTTGTGTCATAGAGGATCAGACACTTTGGTGATTATGGCTGTAAGAAGTAAGACTCAGAACTGCCATGTGCCCTGCCACATGAAGAAAGCTATTCATCATGGAAACAGTGAATGAAACAAGCATGCCAAGAGGCAAGATATGGAGAGAGAAAAGGACAGAGACAAGAAAAGAGAGAGAGAGAGAAGGAGGAGGAGAAAGGTGAGGAGAAGAGAGGAGGAGAGGAGAGGTGAAAGAAGATAGAGAAGGAAAGGAGAGAAAAAGGAAAGAGAGAGGAGAGAGAATGGAGGAGAGGGGGGGAGGGAGAGAGGGGAAAGGAGAGGGGAGGAGAGGAGAGGAGAGGAGAGGACAGAGCGAGGAGAGAAAGGGCGAGGGAAGAGAGAAAAAATAGGAGAGACTGAGGAGAGAAAAGGGAAGGGAAGGAAAATGAGAGAGAAGAGAAAGAGATGGAGGGGGAAAGAGAGAAAAGAAGAGAGAGAGGAGAGAAGAAGAGGGGAGAAAGGGAGGAAAGGGGAAGGGGAGGGGAGAGAGGAGAGAGAGATTGAGAGAGAGAGAGAGAGAGACCAATCTATTGGCATTAAAATCCCTGGTTCCAACTGGTCTGCTCTTTCTAGAAGCCAGCAAAGTATCCTTTTCTTGTTTAAGTTTGTTTGAGGTTGGTTCTTGTAATTTTCAGTCTGAAGAGTTATTTAAAATGTGCTCTACATCCTATCCCGTGATATCATCATCCTTGATGACTCAACAACCAAGATGATGTCTCTCCAGCATCATGATCTTACTGTTCTGCAGCCTCCTCTACTTCAGTAACTTTTTCTACTGCCTACAGGCCTGGGACCCTGTCATAACTCTTAACTCTTCCACTTGCGATGTCGCAGACACAACTGTGATGTGGTATATAATGCACTAGGTCTAGAGTCAGAAGAACTGACTCCACATCCAAGCTCTTGAAGGATGGTTGGAGCTTGCAAATCAAGCCTACCTATTTTCACAGACCAACATCCCAGACCCTAATTTCATTCATCTCCCTGCAAATTCTTGACCAACTGTTACTCTCAGTGACACCTGAGATCTCTTGAACCCATATCCCACAGTCTTGTCCTACATGGTCAAAGATCTTGCCCTTGGACCCATCACTAATTCTAAGACATTGAGCTCTGCTGGAAATTAAATAAGCATCATGTGCCAGCACTTCTCAGTCATTCATTCCACAAACTTCAACTGAGCACCAAAGATATGAAATGTAGTAGTTGATTGGAAATTAATCAAACTCAGCCCCTGCTTTTGCCAAGCTCTCAGTCTAACTGGGGATACATATTATAAACAAATAACATCCACACAGTATAATTAGCCCTATGTTTAAAACCAGAGTATTATAAATAGCCCAGTAGAGAAGTATTCACTAAAGAAAGTGTCCCAGAATAAGTTGGTAACTACTGAGTTTAGTCTTTGGAAAACTAATAAAATTTTGGAGGCAAAGGACATTCCAAGTAGAAAGTAAGTGCAAAGTGACTACAGTATTCATTCATAATTCAACAAATATTTATTGAGCATCTACTAAGTGGTAGGCATCATTACAAGCATAGAGGATACAGTGAACAAAACTTTGCATATGACTACCTTTTCCCAGACAAACCTCTAAGCTTCTCCTCACCTAAGGGTATGAAAAAAACATGATATCTGTAGAGGATGGTTTAATTCCTCAGTCACCTGTGATTCTTCCTTATCCCTCACCCCTGCCACCCACAACCATTGATTCAAGGCTTTTATACTTAAAACACTTCAAATTTATCCATGTTCAGTGGCATCTTATTAATTTCAGGCAATTCTGCCAACCTATCAAGACTTTTTCAAATACTGAATAACCATTTGATGTGTTTGTTATCACTTCCAGGTTTGCATCACCTGCAAAGTCAATAAAGAATCTGCCCATGGTATCCTTAATCAAGCCACTTGTATAAGTATTAGACACATTGTGCTTGAAATTAAATAAACAAACATCATATGCCAGACTCACTGTGCTGACCAAGCAGGGCTGGCTCTCACTGACATTCAATCATTCCCTCATTGAACAACCCAAGCCCTGACCAAGTGCCTGGTACTGTTCTAGTGCTAGATAGGAAGACATGACTAGCTCTGCTCTTAAAGCATTCGGCGTCTAGCCAGACTCACAAAGAAGACAAATATTAACCCTGACAGGGGAAGGCAGGACATTTTTCTGAAAGAAGGGGACATTTAGGATAACTCTTGGCTGATGCATAGGAGTCTGCAGGGTAGATGAGTGGAAAGGAACATCCAAGGAGAGGGAACAATGTATGCAAACATGATGTATCGGTAATCTGTGAGGACTGGGTGTGGCTGCAGCTTGGGGCAAATGGAAACTGGAAATGTGGGCAGGTGGCAGATGGTGAGGGGCTCCCTGTATAATTAATTCTTTAAACCCGTGTCGTTTTCCATCATGTCCACAAAGACATCCTGAGAAGCCACTGCATTCTGTTGTGGGGCTGATTGTGCCCGAGGTTCCAAGAAGCATCACTTTTGATAAATTATTCAAATCCCTGTCTTCATGAATCCATGTACATCTTCTCGTTCAAGGAGCACTGATTTATAGACACTTAGCTTTTGAACACAAAAGGCTCTGATTCTATTTTGCTAAAAAAAATAATAAAGGGAAGCACTCAGAATTTACTACATAGATAGGCATGTACAGAAATGAGAGCAAGAGAAGCTACAGGCTATTTGGTATACATATACAGGAATGCTAATGTCATCGAACTGGAGAGGCACTGTCCTGCCACCTGCCTCTCAGGCTTTCCATCCCAAACGGCAGAGAGGGGCAAGATGCTCTCTTTCCACCCTGACACTTCCCTATTACAACGTGGCCCCTTTGCAACACAGATGGGAAAATCGTCTAAAGCCATCTGGGAAGAACAGCAGGATTGAACCACTCAGAGTTCTACACTTCAGGCTGGTGAAGTTTCCCCTTCTTTGAGGACTCACCAATTCTTCAAAGTATGTGTGGACTTCTACAGGGAAGCAGCATGGCTGAACATAGAACAGATCCTGATGTTAGAAATGTTCTGCCACTCACCAGCTGCCTGATCTTAGGCAAACTGCTTACTCTCCCTATGCCTCAGTTTACTCATCCTTAAAATGAGAGAAATAGTGAGTACATGGCATAAGGATTAGAGAATGTTTGAATAGTGCTTTTAGACACACTCGTCTTCAGCTCAAATTTGTGCTGAAGGGGATTTAAGTCTTTTGCTATCTTTTTCTTTGGGTTGTTCATGTCTTTTGTATTGTGTGTGTACATATAAAGTATAAAGTAGGAACCTAACTTACTTTTTTTTTGAGTTGGGGATCTCACTCTGTTGCTCAGACTGGAGTACAGTGACACTATCACAGCTCACCATAATCTTGACATCCTGGGCTCAGGCAATCTTTCTGCCTCAGCCTCTCAAGTAGTTGGAACTACAAGCACACATCATCACACCCAGCTAATTTTTTTTAAAAATAGAGACAAAGTCTCACTGTGTTGCCTAGGTTGGTCTCAAACTCCTAGGCTCAAGTGATCCTCCTGCCTCAGCCTCCCAGAGTGTGGAATTACAGACGTAAACCACCACGTCTGGCCTTAACTTACTTTCATACAAACATTTTTATCATGTGCAAAGTTATTTGAACATTTCCTTAATCCTGCAGTTATAAGATGAGTAAACCTAGTGTTGGTTAAGGTTGAAGAAACAGGCTTTCTTATTATGCTGTCAGTGAGAATAGAAATGTCACCATGTTTTGGTAAAAAAAAATTGTAAAGATATCATCAAACTTAAAATATAAATACCCTAAAACCCAGTGATCCCACACCAGAAATCATACAGAAATACTAGTACGACCATCTGAAGCACAAGGTGTAATTGTTTGTAATCTTTTTAAGCTGGAAATAATTTAAATGTCTACCCATATCTGAATGAATAAATTATAGTACATCCCTACAAATAAACTTTTACACAACCATTAAAAAAGTACCATATGTAGAGACTTGGAAAGAATTCTATAACATATGTAAAGTGAAAAGGGAAGTGGCAGCGCAATGTGTATAGTGTTAATACTCATTTGGGGTTTTAAAAACCATATTTAGTAAAAATAGCTAATGATTTATTAAATATTAATTTTTTGCCAGACATCCATTTAAATATTTAATCCTGACAACAACCTTGTGAGATAAGTACTATTATCCCATCTTTCAGATGAGGAAACTAAGGCACAGAAGTTAAGTAATTTTCCCAGGGTTGTGGAGTTCCTAAGTGGTGACTCCCAGAATGTGGCAGGACTGTTTGGTCCCTGAGCCCACACCTTTCACTCCACGTGTCTGTCAGAAGCATAGAAAAAAAGCTTTGAAGTGGGACAGGGAGGAGAGGCCTTTCTCCGCTTACTTTATCCACTTTTGTGTTGTTTGGATTTGTTACAATGAGCATGTAATTGAAAAATAGAAATTGTATAAAAGCGCCCAACCAGGTGGAACTTTTGCCTGGGATGGGAGCCAAGAGGGGGTGGAGGAAACCACGATGTTTTTCTCAGCTGGACTGAGCTCGAACCTGACTTTCCATGGATCCCCTAATATATACCTTCCTCATCAGCAAGGAGAGGTATGTGGGGAAAGGCACCAGTTTTGGTCTAAGACAATCTGAGTTCAATCCCACCCTCCACCATCTACCAGCTGGGTGAGCTTTGCCATGTGTCTTGACCTCTCTGTGCTTCTACTGCTCAGCAGCAAAAGATTAATACTGCCACTTTGGGATGCTGTGGGGTTTAGAGAGAATGACTGGCACACAGCAGGTGGTCGGGAAGAGGTGGTTGTTATGGCTACTTGGTCCCATCCTCTCTGCGGCTATGGCTCCTGAGGGCCTGACTTCACATAAATTCAGGGAAGTCCTTTGGCTGACATCATCTGGGAAGGTTTTGCTGACATATGAAGTCCACACCCAAACTTAACTCAAAGAGATGGTTTCAGCCTGATATTATAAATTCAAAAGCCCAATAACTTCCCAAGTCTCCTCCTAGTTTCAAGGCCCCTCCCACTTCAAGGAACAACGGGGACAGGAAGAGAGACTTCTGTTCCCACCTTACCCAGTGATCTAGTCTCAGCCCTTGATGTTCCAAATCTGGTCCAGGATTTGGAAGAAATAATTTACCTAGTTTCCCTCTCAGTGGGCTTCAGAGCCACCAGGACAATCAGATGCAAAGCTGCAATACAGAAAGAACAAAGTCACAACGCTTGGGTCCTGCCTATAGAAATCTGGACTTGAAGGGGCATCAGCAACTGGGGCAAAGAGAAGGATTGGGGGGTGTTTTGACCTCTTTGAAATATACATTTCAACTTTATCTGGCATAATTTTTTTTTTTAGTTGGAGTCTCACTCTGTCACCCAAGCTGGAGTGCAATGGCATACTCACGACCATCACAACTTTGACCTGCTGGGCCCAGGTGCTCCTTCCACCTCAGCCCTCTAAGTAACTGGAACCACAAGTGCTATGCCACCATGCCTGGTTAATTTTTTTATTTATTGTAGAGACAAGGTCTCACCAAGTTTCCCAGGCTGATCTCGAACCCACAGATTCAGGCAATACTCTCACCTTGGCCTCCCAAAGTGCTGGGATTATAGGTATGAGCCATCACACCCGGCCTCATTTCAACTTTAAAATGACTTTAATATTAGCCCTCCCAACACTATCCAATATTACCTGCACTGATTGGATTATCCGGATAGTTAACTCCAGCCTCCACTACCCCCTCTCCCAGTCCCTAACTGGGTACTGACCTCAGAGTGACAGCATTCCGTTCTGAAGGTCCCTACGAAGTCTGCGTGAGGGTTTGTAATCTCCTGAGCAGCTTCGTTTATCACTATTGTGCATTCTTACAGATTCTTAGTTTAATGACACCCTATCTGAAGCAGCAGTGATGGTGCCAAATGGCACTTGCATTTCCAGGAAAGCAGCCAAACTCGTTAAGTTAATAAAGGAATTTAGCTGTATAGAGATGCCTCCTTCACATACATTCCCGAAAAACCCTCACTCTCACAACTCATCAGCAGCCATTAAATCTCTGCCTCCACCTGCAAAGCATTGGCCCCACTAAGGTGGGTTGTGGAGGATGGGGCACATCTCAGAACCCAATCAGCTAATTTCTCTACCACTTCTGCTTCCAAAGCAGCCCCCTAAGTCCGCTCTCCCCAGAGTGAGCCCCATTGGAGTTCCATGGATCCTGGACAGGAATAGGACAGGCCACATCTATCTGCCCAGTTGTTATATCTGGACTGTTTGGATTCACAGAGTCGCCTGGGTTGGCAGGGAGAGCACTTGTCAGATAAACCATCACAACAGCCACCTGTGCAGTCTCCCTGGCTCAGTCTTAGCCCTCTCTGACCACACTTCCCAGCTGCAGTCAGGTTAATAATTCTAAATCATGAATCTGATGTATCACCCCTCCGCGATATTGCGTTATCAGTTCCCCAGTGCTTACAGGAGACCCATGCAAACTCCTAGCGCAGCATCAGGCCTTCTAGGACATTCTCCACCACCACTTACCTCTCCAGCCTTCCCTAACATCACCAACCACCTGCCCAGCTCCCAAAACCCACCACGCTCTCTCCCATGCCAGGCCTTTGGACACCACCCTCTGGATGCCTGAGACACCTTTCCCCACCCACTTTGCTTTCTCTTTTCCTGCATAACATACGCTCATTATTCAAGACTCTACACAGAGATCCCTTCCACCTGGAAGCCTTCTCTGGCCTCCCAAGCCTGCCTAACTTAGGTGCTCTCTTTCAAACTTCCACAGCAATGGCACACCCACACTCCAGAGCACTTAGCACACTGAACTATGCTCATCAGCTTTATTCCATCTCCACAACTCAAGCGCGAGTACTCAAAGATCAGGAACTGTGTCCTTTTCACCTCTGCATTCCCACACACCTGGCACATGGAGGCGCTAAGTAAATGAAGCCAAAAGATCCTGTCTTGTAGAATGGGCAGCAGGCCCTGCTGCGCTGAGTTCCTGTCTTTCCTGCCATCCTGTCTCCTCAGTGACCTTCACGGAAATTTCCCACTTCTTCTGTTTCCTTGCCCCCTCTTACGTTTTTCTCTTCTTCCCACTAATATTTACTTGTCAAACAAAGCCTTAAATATTTTCAGTTCTCTGCCAGAACGCTCCAGGGGAAGCGTTCACCTGGTGTCATCCACTTCCCTGGAGGGGCCCACTCATCTCCTCTCCAGCTCTACACCCCACATCTCAATCCCTACTCCTTTAACTCTGCCACAGATTGGGGAGTCTCTTCACCCTACTGAAATCCTGCAAAGGAGCATGGGAGACACCTGTGGGGTCAACCTTGGGTCCATTGAGCCCAGGTTCTGTCTCTGACAATGTTCCCCAATGCATGCTGTCACTGCTCCATAGCAGGGGATGGTCGCAAGACAGATGCATTTCCCGATTAAGGGAATTATTCCCTATTATTAAATCCTACATAGATCAGTTGTTGAGTTCAGCCAGGCCTCTTAGGAAGGATTTTATACTTCCTATTGGCACCAGCTCTTGAATTGCTGAAGTTTACTACCCTCTGAATGTGCTTCAAGCACTCCTCTTCCAAGTGTCAGGGCACAGAAGGTAATTAACATCCTGGAAGTAGTGCCACATGTGTGTTGTGGTCTTACACCAAGGCCTGATCCCACTCTGCCAGAACTCAGGGTCCTCCTTCATGAGAACCAGCGGACATGGGAGGATTGATTCAGCCAAGGATTCTGATCACCAAAATCACTCCATGGGACTCATAAGGCATATAGCAGCAGGGGACTGCTCTTGGGTTCGAGGGGGACACTGTGGACAAGGCAAGGGACTCCTGTGGGTAGAACCAAGGGCAGAGATTGGTCCAGGAACCCCAGGACTGAACCTTCAGCTGATCTATGCAAGAAGACTGTGATGGTCAAAGTCAGAGTGGTTTCGGGAAAACTGAAACAACTCTAGTATTTTTAACACACCAGGATGGCAAGACTAAGACGCCAAACAGGGATGGTGAAGCAACCCAAAAATTAGCAACAGCTGCAGGATACAGTATTACCAAAACCCCCAAACCAGGGCCATCCAGCCCAAGCTAGAACCACAGCAAAAGTTGCCAGTAAAAAGATGAGGCCATGGGGAAAAGGCCACTCATCGGGGACCTGGAAGAGCCATGCAGACACAGCCATGGCCAGAAAATGCCCCCTCCTCTGCCTAGAGCAGAGAAAAGGGAGACATGCCCTAACTTCTGCCTTCCCCCCATGCTCCAATCTCCTGCCAAACCTGGACAGACACCAATGGTAAGGGCACCTGAGAAACAACTTACAGGAGAAAGGCAAGGGATGGATCCAAAAGCAAGGGGTAATGGCCAACCCAGGGACCAAGGGACAGACAGATGCCAGTAGCTTGTGTACCCCTCTCTTAGTGTTATCTGGCTTTGTCCTTCCTCAGCCTCTGTCCTTCTAGACTGAAGAGCCTGTACCCACAGGGCAATCTTCTGTGTCCATCCTACGGGCTCAATTAATTTTACAATTCCCCAAATACTTATCATGCACCAAATATGTGCCAGGCACTCTGCTGCACAATAGGAGGAAGGGAAAATGGAAAGAAATAAGGTGTAAGTCTTCTTCTCAAGGAGTTTGTGATCTGAGTGACAGAGGAGACAGGCAAGTATACAACTCTTACAAGAAATAAAGAATGTAAGGGCCAGGCTTGGTGGCTCATGCCTGTAATCCCAGAGCTTTGGGAGGCTGAGGCAGTAGGATTCCTTGAGCCCAGGAGTTTGAGACCAGCCTAGGCAACATCGTAAGACCTTGTCTCTACAAAAAAAAAAATCAAAAAATTAGCTGGCTGTGGTGATGTGTGCCTCTAGTCCCAGCTATTCAGGAGGCTGTGGCAGCAGGATTGCCCAAACCCAGGAGGTCAAAGTTGTGGTGAGCCGTAATTGTGCCACTGTACTCCAGCCTGGGTGACAGAGTGAGACCACAACTAGGAAGGAAGGAAGGAAGGAAGGAAGGAAGGAAGGAAGGAAGGAAGGAAGGAAGGAAGGAAGGAAGGAAGGAAGGAAGGAAAGCAGGAGGGAATACTGCACTGGGTGCCAGAGGTATGTGACATCTGAGTCCGTAAAACCTTGTCTCAAAAAAATAATAAATAATAAAAATGAAAACTCCATAGACACAGATGAGGAGTGAGGCATTTAACCCATCTGGTTCCATGCAGAAAGAATTCTCTTTTGGACCTAAATCAGCAGGTTATTTGGTGGCCACCAGGGGTGCAGTAAGACTGTCAAGGAAGTATATAATTCAGTAAATGTGTGTTCAGAACCAGTTTTGTGCAGGTACACAAGCCCTTGGAAGAAGACAGGAAAAAAAAAAAAAGATTGATCCACCAAAGGAAGCTAGGTGCTGGTAAAAACCCTGGACAGATCCACAAAGGCTGGCTCTTGCCCTGCCATTCATTCATTCCTTTGCTCAACAAACACACAGTGAACTTCTACTACATGTAACTGCGGGCATCCGTGTATAATGCATTCGTGTATACTGCACTCGTGTATACATGCACTAGGTGCCAGCGGTATGGTGGTGTACAAAATAGACATAATCCCTGCCCCCAAGGAGTTTATAGTCCAGGAGATAGATAAGAAAGAACACATAAAAGATCAGTGGCACCCCCTTTTCGTCCTATAGCCACAGACCTCCCTGATCTGGGAGAAACTCTGCAGATCAGTAGGCCTTGGTCTGGCTGCTCTAAGTCACACCTCCTTGGGAAACGGGACCCACTTCATCTCCCCAGGATCCCCTGGGCAGCAGGGCTCTGGCCTCTGGCTGATCCAACGTGATCACAGTGGGAGTCTAGAAGACTCTTAGGAGGCAGGAGAGACATCCCATTAGTGGCATCTGCTAATGACACTTCAGCCAGCACTGCATTCACAGAGAGGTTCCCCTACCTGGTCCCAGAAGCAGCCTCCCCAGCTGCTTTTAATGCATTCTCTCACAGCTCGAAGAAGCCCTGCACAATTGTATTTCTGTTGAATGATCACCACCTACTGGCTTAAACCAAATTTTGTCAAGAAAAGAGAGTAGAGTAATGGAGTTTAATGATCAGTTGACATCGTGGATTTGTAGTTTTCTAGGGAGGCTTAGCAGGGCTGTCACAAGGGGCCTCATTAATTCTCCACACTAAGCCCCAGATGGCTGAGGATTTGGCCTGTTCTTAAAGGCTTCCAGAAGGGAATCCCATTCCAACCTTTCTGAACTCATTCCTGCACCTTAGTGCCTCTCACTGGGCAGAAGTTCTACCCCAGACCTAATCCCGGTCCCTCCTGCTGCAGCTGAAGCCCTTTTGTTTTGATTGACATCAGTGGAACTGGATATACTCAGCAGTCATCATCTGATCTCTGTGTTTCCTAGCTCAAATGCCTCCTGGGGAGGGATGGATGACAATCCACTTAATGCAATAGGTGCAGGTGTGTTCTGAGAGGTTCGACTTTCCCCTGTGTGAGGGCCAGAGCAAGCTCAAGGTGCATGTCCCACATCCCACCTGCCTTAGAAGCACCCTTGAGAGTGACAGGAGAGTGACAGGAGGGGAACACACTAGCCAGTCCCCCGGCGAGCATTCCCGTTAGCTGATCAGAGCCCTCGTGGGGCACAGGGAGGAGGCTCTGAAGTCTCATCATCTGGTTCTCACCTGCAAAATTGGGATGAGGACCCAATCCTTGAAACATGCTGGGATGATGACGTGCGCCAGCTCTGCAGAGTGCCTGGCAGGGAATAGATCCCACTCAATGCATGTTGTCATCTGCCCCTGCCCACTCCCAGGACTGTCGTCACAAACCTCAATTAACCATTTGATGCACTCACAGCCCAGCTGGTTCTGGAGGGACTCGTTGTACAAATGGACATACGTATAGAGATATAAGAGAAAATAAAAATTGCATTAAGTTAGTATGTGTATCAAACAAAATGAGAGCAGGGAGAAAATAAGGTGAAGCCAGGAGTTAGGGTAGCATGCAAACCCTGTGCTTTCAGATTGAACTTTGGATGTATATTTTTAAGAGACGGATCAAACCTTTGACTCAAAAACTTCTCAGGAGACAAACTAAAGGGGCTCAGTTGCTTGATACAGTGCTTGAAAAAGAAAAATAAGTGAGTTTCCCCCAAAAAGCACATTTCTGAGCAAAAATTTTTAAATGTGTGATCCCTTCAACCCAGAAATTTCTTTTCTAGGACTCCGTCCTTTAAAGGTATTCACATGTGTGCCAAAAGATATGCATGTGGTCGGGCATGGTGGCTTTCACTTGTAATCCCATCACTTTGGGAAGCAGAGGCAGGAGGATTGCCTGAGCCCTATGGTTCAAGACCAGCCTGAGCAACTTGGCAAGACTTCATCTCTACAATAAATCAAAAAATTAGCTAAATATGATAGTGCACACCTGTAGCTCCATCTACTTGAAAGGCTGAAGCGGAAGGATTGTCTGAGCCCAGCAGGTCAAGGCTGTGGTAACCGTGACCATGCCACTGCACTCCAGCCTGGGTGACAAACTGAGACTCCTACTTAAAGGGGAAAAAAAAGATACATGTGTATACAAAGTTGATCATCGCAGCTGGCTGGTAACAGCAAGTTGCAAATGAAACCAAGCTAGATTTCCATCAAACTGGATGAGTTAAATAAATTATAATACATCAAAACTATGAAATACTATGAATTACAAAAAAAGGATTATGAACCAAATGTACTAACCCAGAAGGACCTGTACAATATTTTAAGAGGAGAAACAAACTCATATAAAATTAGGTCCTATACATGTAGTACTGGGAGAAGTAACTGCATTCATGTAAAACTGTAATTTTGTTTCATGTAAAACTGAAACTTCCATGTAACAATTATGTAGCACTAGTTACCCCAGGAAGTAAAGTCAATTTTTTTTTTACTTTTTATTACATATATTTCTGTATTGTATTTTTGTAATCCTAATAATTAATCTAAAGAACAAGCCATAAATACCAATTTAAAAGTCAGTGTAACTGGATAGTAGTATTGTTATCAATGCTAAATTTCCTGAATTTGATCATTGTATTATGATTATATAAGAAAATGTCTTTATTTTTAGTAGATTCTTGCCGAAGTCCTTAGAGGTGAAAGAGTATGGCATCTGCAACTTATTCTCAAGTAATCAGCAAAAATAAATAAAATTTTAAAATCTTTAAAAAGTACATATACAAGCCGGGCTCGGTGGCTCAGCCTGTAATCCCGTGCCTTTGGGAGGCTGAGGTGAGTGGATTGCCTGAGCCCGCGGGTTCGAGACCCGCCTGGGCAGCGAGACCTCATCTCTACAATAAATCAAAAAATCAGCCGGGCGTGGTAGCTCAAGCCTGTAATTCCGGCTACTCAGAAGGCGGAGGCAGAAGGATCACCGGAGCCCAGCAGGCGAGGCTGCGGTGGCCGGAAGCAGCCACTGCACTCCAGTCTGGGCAACAGAGTGAGACTCCAACTCAAAAAAAAAAAAAAAGTACATATACAGAGAGAGGAAGTGAATGATGTCATAATGTCAATAATTGGTGAATCTAGGTCAAGGTTACATGGGAGTTCACTGTAACACTCTTGCCATTTTCTGTACATTTGAAATGTTTTCAAAGGAAAAAGCATCACTAAAAAGGTATGCATGACTTCTTCATTTTAGCAGAGACTTCGGTACACTTTGCCTGGGTTCTAGGAGGACTCCACTGGTAAATGTTTTAGGGATGTAAGGTGGAAACCAGTCACTGCTCTTGATTGAGACTTAAATGCAGTTAAGAAAGTCAAATGAGAATACTCAGAGTGAGAGTGTGCATTCTGTTGCAAATAATGGAAATCAACTGTGACTTTTGGATATTGTTTGTTTTTGGAAAATGGTGACATGGGTTACATAGTCTTGTTCAAGTTCACAGGAGAATAAAAGCAGACCATAATAGAAGGACACTGAATCCTGATATTTCCTTCTTTTCTCACTATAGGGAAGATTAGAAGGAAGAATAGACAGGAGGAGGAAAACTGGATGAACTAGATTATATTTTTTTAACAAAAGATGTCAACTGTTGATGTTCAGTCCATGGTTTTATCTAAGCCTAGCACACACCAACTTTGGGGAAATGGGTTGTCAAAACTATTGCAATCATCTTATTGAGTTTGTAGTACTGACCACACATTGCAGGGAACAGATATTCTCACATCAACCATCTTGGAAGGGGGTTAATCCTGGGCCTGTGTTAGGTGTGATGTAGTGGATGTGGGCAGAGATTTGTCGGGGTTTGGAGCCAGGCAAACCTGGCCTCCATGATATGCAGGTGGCTGGAGAATCTAGGGCCTGGGAAATGACATGCCCATATCATCAGACACCAGCCAGAGCTGCAGAGAGCACCAGCTGGGAAGGGGGAGGCCAGAGATAGCCCTAGACCTGCAGGCTCTGGGGACAATGTCTGCCACAGCCACTGAAGGTGACCCTCTGCTGTTTGCACTGTCTTTTTTCCTTGATCCTTCAGGAGCGTCTTGCTCAAAGTCATATGATGGTCTCGTATAACAGAGTAAGCTGTGCTGTGGAGAATGGGGGAGGGCCTATCCCATGTTTTAGGAGTGGGCAGGAAACCATGCCCCGAATTGGTGAAACAGGAGGTGACAACCAGGCCCAGGAATCTCAGGGTGACAGAGGCCAAGACTGAGACCACAGGGCCGGTAGCAGGGTCATAAGACCAGGAGGTCAGGGAGAACATGAGGTCTGACTTCAGAACTCCCATGTAGCACCTGGGACACCCTTAGAAACAGCTGGAGAGGCCAGGTATGGTGCCTCATGCCTATAATCCCAGCACTTTGGGAGGCCAAGCTGAGAGGATTGCTTGGGCCCAGGAACTCAAGACAAGTCTAGACAACATAGCAAGACCTAATCTCTACAAATAATCAAAAAATTAGCCAGGCATGGTGGCACACACCTGCAGTTCCAGCTACTCAGGAGGCTGAGGTGAAAGGAGCACCTGAGCCCAAGCAGTTGAAGCTACAGTGAGCAATGACATTGCCAATATACTCCAGCCTGGGTGACAGAGTAAGACCTCACCTCAAAAAAAAAAAAAAAAAAGAAAGAAAGAAAGAAAGAAAGAAATAGCTGGGGTTGAGCAGAGTGGCTCATGCCTGTAATGCCAACACTTTGGGAGGCCAAAGCAAGAGGATCATTTGAGGCTAGGAGTTCAAGACCAGCCTAGGCATTAAGCAAGACCCTATCTCTACAAAAAAATCAAAATTAAAAGAAGTAGCCAGGTGTGGTGGTACCTGCCTGTAGTCCCAGCTATTTGAGAGGTGTAGGCAGGAGGATTGCATGAACCCAGGAGTTCAAGGCTGCAGGGAGCTATGATGGTGCCACTGCATTCCATCCAGCCCACGCAACAGAGCAAGACCCTGTCAAAGAAGAAGAAAGAAAGAAAGAAAGAAAGAAAGAAAGAAAGAAAGAAAAAAGAAAGAAAGAAAGAGGGAGGGAGGGAGGGAAGGAAGGAAGGAAAGCAAGCAGGAAAGAGGGAGATTTTTTTAAAAGCCAATTTCCATAAGTTATCCAGATTTAGATTCAAGTCACAATAGTTTGAATATAAAGAGAAAGTATCACTTTACTCTGATGAAGTATGGGACATATGGATAATCCGCATAAGTTAATTTTTAACTGAAACTAGGATGACGTGAATAAAAGTGGGTTTTAATGTGCTCCTAAAAGGTCTCTAAAGAATGGGAACAAAGAGCCAAAGCACCAGAAACAGGAATAACTAAAAATTCAGGCCTCAGAGGGAGAGTGCCAGTGGGTCTTCTGTTAATCAAACAGATGTGGCTGTTTCAATGCAAAGAAAGGACTTGAATACCATCTAGTGGCCAGAGTAAGTAGCTGTTTAGAAGGATAAAAAGGAACATGCTCAAAAGACATACAATGTCTGTAGCATTTATTGTGCTAATACTGAGGGCCAGACACTGATTTAAGCATAGCAAATACAACAGAGAACAAAACAGGCTAAGTCCTGTCTCCAGGGAGCTAACTTTCTATTGGAAGGAGGGGACAACAGAAAGTAAGCAAATAAACAAGACTATAATGTCAGGCAGTAGTGTCATGCAGAGAATGTAGCAGTGTGGGGTGTTGCTTTGTAGTAGGCTGGGAAATACACCTCTGGCTATCTGGGGAGACCATCCCAAGATGATGGAAAAGCCAGTGCAGATGCTGTAGGTATCTGGGATGTGTTCAAAGAACAGGAAGGAGACAAAGAGGACTCAGAACAGAGTGGAGATAGGGAACGAGATAGGAGATCATGCTAGAGAGATATCAGGGATTAGATGCTGCTAGGCCTCATGGGCCATTGGGAGGACTTTGGTTTTTACTGAGTGAGATGCAGAATATTGGAAGGTTTTGAGCCAAGAAGTGACCTGACCTAATTATGTTTTAAATGGTTAATTCTGGCTGCTGGACTGAAAGTAAACCATAAAAGGGCAATATCAGCATCAAGGGGATGAGTTAAGAGGCTACCAACAGCGATCCCAGTAAGAGACGATGATGGGCTGGACCAGCAGCATCGGTGGACATGGCAGGAAAGGTCAGGCTCCAAATCTATTCAAAACATTGAGTGGGCTGGGCACCATGGCCCCCACCTGTAATCCTTGCATTTGGGGAGGTAAATGCTAGAGGATTGCTTGAACCCAGGCGCTCAATACCAGCCTGATATAATTAGACCCTGTCTCTACAAAAAAATTTTAAAAATTAAGAAAATTAGCAAGGGGCAGTGGTGCATGCCTGTAATCCCAGCTACTTAGGAGACTGAGGCAGGACGATTGCCTGAGCCCAGGAGTTTGACTGCAGTGAGCCATGATCATGCCACTGCAGTCCAGTCTGGGTAACAGAGTAAGACCCTTGACTCAAAAAATTTTTTAAACTGTTTAAATAAATAAATAAATAAATAAATAAAAAGATTGGGTTGATCACTGGTGGTTGGTGATTTAATCAATCATGGCTATGAAATGAAACCTCCATTTAAAAAAACCCCTACAGTTTTGTTTGTTTGGGGTTTGGAGAGCTTCCAGGGAGAGTGGCTGCCCCGGAAGGGCAAGGAAATTCTGGTCACTTCCCCCTCTGTAGCTCGTTCTGTGCATCTTTTCCACTAGGCTGATTCTGAGTTGCATCATTTATCATCAGCTTGGAAGAGGAAGTAAAACGATTTCCTGAGTCCAGTGAATTGTGTTCTAGCAAATTATTGAACCTGATGGGGGGGCTGTGAGAACCCGCGAATGTGTCCCCAAGCCAGACAGAAGTGCAAGTGTTCTGGGCACCAGATTTGCAACTGGCATCTGAAGTGGATGGAGGTGATCCTATGAGACTGAGTCCTTAAAGCTGTGGGGTCTGATGCTAATTCCAGCCAGTTACTGTCACAGTGGAATTGAAGTGGAGAACACCAAGTTGGTGTCTGGAGAGTTGGAGTCAGAATTGATTGGTGTTGGGGGGTGGAAAAACCTTCTCCCATGCCAGACCATCTGTCACATAGAGTCCTTCACGGAATGCTCAAATCCCTATGATCATCCCTCCCACTTCTAGAAGTCTAATGTTAGAATGTCCTACAATGTGTTTGGTAGCCATTTTCTTAAAAATACAAAAAGCTGGTTCTTTGACAGAATAAACAAGATTGTTGAACCTCTAGTCATAATGACCAAGAAAAAGAGAGAAAAGGCCCAAATAAACACAATCAGAAATGCAAAAGTTCAAATCACAGCTGACTCTGAAGAAATACAGATTATCAGAGATTACTATGCACCCCTGTATGGAAACAAACTTAATAACCTAAATGAAATGGAGGACTTTCTGACATCACACAACCTCCCAAGGTTGAAATAAGAAGACATTGAGACAGTAAATAGGCCAATAACAACCCAGGAAATTGGCTCCATCATAAGAAAACTACCCACCAAAAAAAAGCCCTGGGCCAGATGGCTTTCCAGCAGAATTCTACAAAATGTACAAGGAGGAGCTGATACCAATCCTATGGAAAGTATTGCAGGCAATTGAGAAAGACATAATTCTCCCCAAATCATTTTACAAAGCTAATATCATCACACTGCTACCCAAACTGGTTAAAGATCCAACAAAAAAGAGAACTACAGGCCAATATCCCTAATGAACATAGATGCAAAAATTCTCAACAAGATTCAAGCAAATCAGATCCAACAACACATCTCAAAAATCATCCACCATGACCAAATTGGCCTCATCCCCAGGATGCAAGGCTGGTTCAACATTCGCAAGACCATAAGTGTAATTAAACACATCAACAGATGTAAAACAAGAACCACATGATTATATCATAAGATGCAGAAAAAGCTTTTGATAAAATCCAGCATCCCTTCTTGATAAAAACCCTCAAACAGCTAGGCATAGATGGAACATAGCTCAAAATAGTGAGTACCATCTGCAATAAACCCACAGCCAGCATTTTGCTAAATGGACAGAAACTGGAAACATTTCCCATGAAAACCAGAGCAAGACAAGGCTGCCCATTCTCATGCCTCTTGTTCAACATTGTGATGGAAGTCCTAGCTAAAGCAATTAGGCAAGATAAGGAAATCACGGGCATCCAAACAGGAAAACAGGAAGTTAAGTTATCCCTCTTTGCTGACAATATAATCCTATACCTTGAAAACCCAAGAGAATCTGCCAAAAACCTGCTTTCACTGATAAAGGACTTTGACAAACCCTTGGGGTACAAAATCAATGTGCAAAAGACAGTTGCATTCTTATACACCAACAGAAGCAGGCAGAGAACCAAATAAAAAATGCAGTACCAGGGCCATTGCTCTGCTAAGCTATGGTCTGGCCATGTGTCTTTGAGCTGTGGCTGCCACATTTTCTTAGCTTTGGTCCCCTCCCCTGGCTTGGAGAAGTGAATCTTCCTCCACCCCGCCTCTCTCTCTTTAGTTTACTTATAAATAAACTATATTTTCCAATCTAACTTCTGTGTAATTCTTTGCATCTTTCAGGCAACACCAGATTGTACAAGCACACCCCAGGCGGGTCTGACCTAATATTCTGGAGGCCCCACTGGGATATATATTTTTAAACTAACATCTGGTTTAGGGGAAATCACTTGAGTAAACCAGGCAATTGCAATTCTAAGAGACAATGGTTACATGAGGAAAAAGATGTGGTTCACGGGCACCTAAAGGTGGGAAACCAACTCCACTGGGGGCAGGAGGGAAGGCTTCCTGGAGGAGGTGGCAAAATTAAAAATAAATAAATAAAAATATAATGCAATCCCATTCACCATAGCCACAAAAAAAAGAACTACCTCAGCATCTTCCTAACCAGAAAAATGAGAGATATTTACAATGAAAACTACAAAACACTGCTCAAAGAAATCTAAGAAAACACAAACAAATGGAAAAATATCCCATGTTCATGGATAGGAAAAATCAACATCATTAAGATGTCCTACCAAAGGAAATCTACAGACTCAATGCAATGCCCATTAAATTACCAACATCATTCTTTTCAGAGTTGGAAATGACAATACAGAAATTCACATGGAAAAATTAATGACTACAAATAGCCAAAACAATCCTTAGCAAAAGAAACAAAGCAGGAGGTATTACACTTCCAGACTTTAAACTTTATTATAAGTCTACAATAATCAAACAGCCTGGTATTGGTACAAGAATAGGTATATGGACCAATGGAACAGGACTGAGATTCCAGAAGCAAAACCTCAATTTCTCAACCAACTCATCTTCAACAAAGCTTCCACCAACAACCACTGGGGAGAGGAGAACCTATTCAGTAAATGGTGCTGGGAAAACTGGCTGACCACATGCAGAAGATTGAAACAGGGCCCCTACCTATCCCCATACACATAAGTCAACTCTAAATGGATCAAAGACCTAAACATAAAACTTCAAACTATAAGAACCTTAGAAAATACAGGAGACACCCTTATGGAAATTGAAACTGGCAACTAATTCCTAATCAAAACCCCAAGTGCCCATGCCATAAGAAATAAGATAGACAAGTGGGACCTTATCAAACTGAAAAGCTTTGCAAAGCAAAATAAATCATCAAGAGAGTGGGGAGATGGTCCATAGAATAGGAAAAGATGTTTGCCAGCCATATATCTGACAAAGGCCTAAAATCCAGGTTCTGTAAGGAACTCAAACATGCCGAAAGGAAAAACACAAACACCCCCGTTAAAAAGTGGGCAAAAGACATGAATAGACACTTATCAGAAGAAGATATACGGGCAGTCAACAGACACATGAAAAAGTGTTCAGCCTCACTAATCATCAGAGAAATGCAAATCAAAACACATTGAGATACCACCTAACCCCAGTAAGAATGGCCATCGTTAATAAAACAACAACAACAGATACTGGTGAGGATGTGAAGACAAAGGAATGCTTCTACATTGCTGGTGGGAATGCAATCTAGTGCAATCTCTTTGGAAAACAGTGTGGTGATTTCTAAAAGAACTAGACATTGACCTTCCTTATGACCTAGCAAGCTCCCTGCTGAGAATATACCTGGAGAAAATCAAACTATTCCAAAAAAAGATACTGGCACACGCATGTTTACTGCAGCACTATTCACAATAGCAAAAACATGGAACCAACCATGCTGTCCATGGAAACTGGATTGGATTTTTTAAATGTGGTTCATATACACAATGGAATATGACACAATCATAAAGAAGGACAAACGTATGAACTTTGCAACAACTTGGATGGATTTAGAGTCTATCATATTCAGTGATCTATCACAGAAACAGAGAACAGAGTACCACATATTCTCACTCATAAGCAGACCCGGAACATTTACCATAATACTATAAGAAAGGGATTGGCAGTAGTGGGATACTGCTGGGGACAGGGTGGGGGGGAACACAACATCAATAAGGGTATCTGATCTCAAACCAGGCAAAGTGGAGACTAAAGGGAGGCCCAAACTTTACCTGTATACCTAATCCTGAATTGTACCCCATGTCTTTAAAATAAAAATAAAAGTAATGGGCCGGGCTCAGTTGCTCAGCCTGTAAACCCGTGCTTTGGGAGGCCGAGGTGAGTGAATTGCCCAACCCTATGGGTTCGAGACCCGCCCGGGCAACTTAGCGAGATCTCATCTCTACAATACATCAAAAATTAGCCGGGCATGGTAGCGCGCGCCTGTAGTTCCAGCTACTTGGAAGGCTGAGGCGGAAGGATCACCGGAGCCCAGCAGGTCGAGGCTGCGGTGGCCGGCAGCGTGCTACTGCACTCTAGTCTAGGCGACAGAGTGAGACTCCAACTCAAAATAAATAAATAAATAAATAAAAGCAATGAATCAAAAAAAAATTAAAAGTAAAATAAAATTTTTTTAGAAAAACTAACGTTTAACCCGGTGCAGTAGCTCCTGCCTCACATTGGGAGGCAAAGGTGGGAAGATTGCTTGAGGCTAGGAGATCAAGATCCACCTGGGCAACATAGCAAGATCTCATCTCTACCAAAAAAAAAGTTTCAAAATTAGCCAGATGTGATGGCAGCACATCTGTAGTCCCAGCTACTAGGGAGGCTGAAGCAGGAGGATCACTTGAGCCCAGGAGTTCGAGGTTACAGTGAACTGTGATTGCACCACTGCACTCCAGCCTGGACAACAGAGTAAGACCCTGACTCTAAATTTAAAAACAAAACAAACTGACATTTACATAAAATTTTAAAGGTTACTAAGAGCTTTGGCTGAACTTGAGCCTCTTGGTAAACTTATGATGTCCCATTGAATAGATGAGCAATCTGAAACTCAGAGAAATGAATCAGCCACACAAGAAATCATCATCCAAGTGAGCCATGGGCTGAAGCCTGGGTTCTGCTAGCCCAGGTCAACTCAAAGCATCTCCAGAACCTCCCGGCGGTATTATGCAACAGCAAATGAGTTGGAAAATGTCATTCCTCAACCTAGAGTTTCCAGTCTCTGCTGATCCCACAAAAGAGGAAGAAGTTCCCCGCCTCACTCCCCCAGGCCTGCTTGCAGCAACAAAGCAGGGGCTGTTCCGCTTTTGAGTTTACTCAAAATGTTTACTAGCTGAAGGCTGGGCTGCCCCCTGGCCTGGGATACACACTTCAGTGCCGCTCGTACATAGCACAGCAGGCTGAGCAGCGGAGCTCAGGAAGTCCCCCGAACCATGAAAGGCTGGGAAAGAGGCTTCCTGGCCCTTCTCTAATGTTTCCCATTAAGGAGCTGCCCTGGCAGACACAGTAGGCCCCACCCCTCCCAAGAGCTTGGGCCTGGCCCCCACACCTACCTGCAGGGAAAGTCGGCACCCTGGCTCTGGGAGATGGGCTGGCGAGGTGCCTGCCTGAAGATGCTGGCACTGTGTGCTGTATGGTTCTGCACATGCCTCGGTGTTAGCCTGTCCAGGCCTGTGCTCCCAGCCTGCCTCTCTGGTTATCTGGCTCTGAGTCTGCTCTACCCAGGCCTATCCTTGTTCCTCCCATGACCACACCTTCACCACCCCCTACCGCCCCCACACCCTCTTGGGTTTCCTCTGGGTGACTTTTTCTTCCTGTTCTGGCCGACTGGGGGCTGTTCTCGCAGCTGGTGTCCCAGAGCCAGAAGAGGCCTGAAGAGCCCTAGGAATGGGTAGTCCTGGGCTCTGAAGGCCCACTCCTGCTCTGCCTCTACCCTACTCCACCCTCTGTCAGCCTTGCAGCTCAAGGGTTGATCCCAGGAGTCCAGGTCTCAGGAAAGAGAAAAATCTGAGGAACACAGAACAGTGAGTGTCACCCACTCCCCATCCCCCATCACCCTCCCTGCCTTGCCCTGGGCCCCATCCCTGGACCCCAAAAACTCCTCGTAACCTGACTTATTCCGGTGTTTCCCAGTCCCCTCTGGGATCCTCCCTCCTATGGCTTTTCCTACCACTCCCCTTCCACTCCCTCCTCCCAACATCAGTTATTAGCTGATGCCCTGGGGTTTATAAAACTGGGTTCTGAATGCTAAATAGGAGTATGCCAGACCAAGAGAAATGATCCCAGTGAGAGTCTCGCATTGGGAGGTGGTGGGGGCCAAGGCACAGGAGTATACCGTTCTCTGCTTGCCTGTCAGCCCTCACCACCCCTCCACCATCATGAACATCCATAGGTCCCCCTAAACAACCACCCCACAGGGCAGAGATGGCCAGCAGAACCCAGCTGGCCCATTACTTGGAGCTACTGAAGAAGGAGGAGCTGAAGGAGTTCCAACTCCAGTTGCCCAGTAAGGTGCTATCTGGGGCCTCTTCTGGTTCAACACCAGCTCAGCCAGAGATGAGTGGCACGGAGGTGGCCTCATGCCTAGTGGCTCAGTACGGGGAGAAGCAGGCCTGGAACTTGGCCTTTCACATCTGGGAGAAGATGGGACTGAAGCCGCTGTGTGCGCAGGCCCAGGCAGAGGCGGCCTTAATGTGGGGTGAGTAGACAGGGGGCCCCTCTTCCTACTGCAGATCTCCTGGCTCCCATCCCTCCTCCCTTGGGACCCCACCACCACCACTGAGCCCTCCCTGCCAGGCCTTCCTCTGGGCAGTGATTGAGACTACCTTGTCAAAGGAGGACCTAGGCACCAGACGAGGCTGGAGCTGGAAGGCTTACTGGGGGCCCTTGCTGGAACCCAGAGTCACACACACTCTTCTATTCAAGTGCATTCTCAGGACCCCATGTGGCCCTCATAGCGCCTGGTTGGGGCGGGGACAGGGTGAGGGGAAGCTCTCAGAGCTCCGGAAGGGGAGAGGCTGACACTGACATTCAGAAGAGTTCTGGGGAGGATGGGCGTGGCTTTCAGACCCAGCTCCCACGTGGGCCCTTGCTTGGCAGTGCAGTTATGAGCAGGCAGTCAGGCAGAGGCAGGCTCCAGTCCTGGCACTTCCACCGAGGTCAAATCACCTCACTGCTCTCTGCCTCTGTTTCTCCATCCGTAAAATGGTAGTAAGATCCTGCCTCCTTGGACAGTGTGAGGATTAGAAGAATTCATGTGAGACATTTAGCACAGAGTCTAATAGTGCTTAATAAATAAGAGCTCTGTTGCTGTTGCTGCTGCTGCTATAACTGTTATTATTACTGCTAACAACCCTGCCCCACGTGGGAGAGCTGAGGCTCAAAGAGGAGTAGTGATTTACACAGGGAGGCAGAGTAAGAACCAAGACAGATACACAAATTTACTGGATCCCCAATCAGGCCTTTTTGCCCAGCAGTGACTATAAGAGCATCACTCTTCGGATGAGCCTATGGAGGTTGTGGAGGGTGCAGGGGAGATTCCTCCTGACCTCTCTTGGTTGACAGAGGAAACCCACTTGATACGAAGAGCCTGACCTCAGTCCCCTGGCTCCTGCCCCTGCCTCTCTGACATGTCCCCAAACTCTTTGTCTCCCTCCCACAGACCACCCTTCTGTCTTCTGCTCCCAAAGTGAGGTTGGTCTAGGGTCCCCCAACCAGCCTACCTCCACTGCGGTGCTGGGGATTCTGGGCCCTGGGTCCCGGGAGAGCCCCCAGGATTCAAGGAAAAGAAGGATTTTGAGACCGCTGCCTGGAAACGACTGGAGAGGTGAGGTTTGCTGGGTTGGGCTGAGAGCCCTGGGTAGGGTTGTGAGTCAGCTAAAGGTGCCCCACCCAGGTGAGACTGTCTGTGCCTGGGGACCTGGCATGGGGGGCAGCAAGAGAAAGATTAGAGGAGCCAGGAGCCAGGGTGGGGTGGTGAAAGCAGCAGACCTAGAAATGGTTTATCAGGAAGCTACCAATGCTGAGACTGCATCTCACCCCATTTGGTGGATGGGGAAACTGAGACCCATGTGGGTCAGGCTGTGAGTCTTACCCAATTGGATACCGTGTATGATATAGTCTTTGCCCAAGCAAAACTCCAATCGTAATCATGGTGGGCTCTGAAGTGCCTTGGGGTCAGGGTGGTCTAGAAGTTCCAAGGAGGACTCTGTTCTCCAGATGGGCCCCAAGGAGAGGCAAGGCTCACCCCTCAGCCCAAGCTGGGTCCCTCACATGACTTTTCTTATTTTGGTCCCTGCTGTGCTGAATCACCCCGGCTGCAAACCTCAGCTACGAACTACGCCCTTGCCTCTTCCTCTTCTCACCCCACCATCATAGTGGCCACCTCTTCCCAGTGCAGAAGGCCTAGAGAGAGTAGCTCATTTGTTCAAGCTCACACAGCACTTAGTGGCACAACCAGGGCCAGAGCCTAGATCAATCCATTCCTCATGTGGTAATCTCCTCTTCCACTCTGTTGCTGCTTTGTTAAGGTCCCCACTTTCCCCCTTTCTTTTTTTATTCCTTCTCTGCCTGCTTTCACCCCTCCTGCTCCCGTGCCCTGGCAATAGTTATTACAGACTCAAACTCCAGTGCCCTCATTTTTCACCCTGATTTCATCCACCTGCTGTGTGGCATGGGACAAATCATTCAATTCCCTTCTGTCTCATTTTCCTCATCTGAGCCTTCATACGACCCAATTTTCACTCCCATGCCACCTTCCACTCCATAATACAGAATTTGTAACTCTTAGAGCTCGACAGACACACACACAAACACACACACACACACACAAATCCACTTGCACAAAAATCCAAGTGTGTTATGTAGACTCTACTTAAGATATCGTAGAAGAGGATTAAACTGCTCATATCTCTCTCCCCACGAAGGATCTTCTTATGCCTCCACCAGCATTCTCCTCTCTCTTCTTACCTTTCCCCATGCAGTACCCAGCCTCACTGACTCTTTCCTTCTCTATGACTCAGCACTTCTGCTCTGTCCCTAACTTGCATGGCCCAAGTTCCAATGCCTAGCAAAGGAGTGTCTAGCAGAAACACTTCCAATGCCTAGCAAAGAAGTGTCTAGCAGTAACCTGCTTCCTTCGAATGTCACTTAGTAATTATTATTACTTGTAAAGAGAGATGAACCCCCCAAGTAGCTTATCAAAATCTTTCTACCTAATATACACTGTGCTCCCACCAAGAAGTTTCAGATCAGCTACTAAGAATAAAATTGTCTCACTTCTTTTATGTGGTTTTGAAAATAATATTACTAGCATCCATCTCACAGGATTGTTGTGAGAGTTAAAAATGAATGCACCTAAAAAAATGGATGTTCAATAAATGGTCATTTCTTTCTTGTCATTCCCCTCAGAAATCAAGTCCTTACCCTTGTTTGAAGCTCTTTCAAGTTTCCCAGTCTACCAGTCTCCAAGTCAGGAATCACCCAACACCCCTACATCCACAGCAGTGCTGAGGGGCTGGGCATCCCCACATCGGCCCAGCCCAGATCCCAGAAGTCAGGAGGCTCCAAAGCCCAGGTGGCTTCTAGCTGATACACCAGAAAGTTGCTCTGCAGGTGAGACCCTGATGATCTCCTGGAAAGGGGTGGGTGAGGCAAAGGCATGAAAAAACGGTTCCCTGGGGGCCAGATTGGCAGGCTGAGCTCAGAAGTTCTAGACCACATCTGAAACTTCTCTCCAGAAATCCCGCTATTGGAGTCTCCCCACTGGACCAAGGAACTGTTTCCAGAAGGCCTCTGGACATTAAGATGCAGACATGTTATCCAGCACAGGAAACACATCACCTGGTATACTGGAGAGAGCACTGGCCTGGGGTCAGGAGAGCTGGATTCGATTTCTACCTACTCCTTCACCTGCAAGCAGTCTAGAGCAAGTCACGTGCCCATAAGTGTTCACTGGGCACTATCTGGATCAGGCCCTGTGGCCAGTGCTTTACTTGCACACTGTACTTAAAGTTTACAGCCATTCCATGAGGTAGATATTATTATCCCACCTTGGAGATGAGAAAACTGAGCCTCAAAAATGTTACAGTTAGTAGTGGCAGAGAAGGAATTCAACGTTTGCTCTCTCTGATGCCACAATCTACACCTTTACCTCTTACATCCCACTCCCTCTACCATCTGGGCAATAAGAACAGTCATACTAAAGCCACAGGTTCCTGAAGTCATAGTCATAACCACCAAAATATACTGCCTCTCAATGCTAGGTAATGCCCCCTTTGAAATCTAAGAGATGTTCACTCAAAAAGATTCCTTCTGCACCCAATTAGGAGTAAGTACACTTGCAGAATTCATGGCCCTAAAATGTGGCCCAGGTTCAAAGTATATCAACTGACTTAATTAGTCACATCATTTCTCCTTCAAAGAAGAAAAGCAGGAAGAAAAAAGAAAAGATTAGAGACATCTTACAGAAACACAATTGCAACAACCTTACTAGAATGCAATATCCTTAAAAGTGAAAAAGGCAAGTATGAAAGCCATGAAGACTAATCAGTTGCGGTAATAAAAGGTTTCATTGGTTCTGAGCATCCTAGTAGCCAGGACAAAAAGGAGAAATATAATGGATTACATAATACCTATCACTCAACAGAACAGAAAAAGACCAATTCAAGAAAAATATATTATCTCTGATTCTAAATTCTAAAGAATTTATTCAAAGAGGGAACTTGAACAAAATAATATCCCAATAACAATTTCATGCAACTACAAAAACTGCATGGCCTGCTTTTTGATATACGAAGAGCAAAGGTAGGAAAATTTGCTTGTATAAAAGACAAGATAGTAAATAGTTTAGGCTTTGTGAGTCACAGGGTCTCTGTTGCAACTACTCAACTCTTCCCTTATAGCCTGAAAATAGCCATAGATAATGCATAAACAAATAGGTGTGGCAATGTTCCAATAAAGCTACATTTAGGGACAGTAAATTTTGAGTTTTACATAATTTTCACATACCAAGAAGTATTATTTTTCCTTTGATTTTTTTCAACCATTTAAAAATGTAACAACCTTTCTTAGGTCTCAGGTTGTACACAAAGACAGGTGGCTGACTGGGATTAGCACACTTTGGCCAAATCCAGCCAGCCACCTGTTTTTAGGGATTTAGTCAGAGTTTGCCAACCCCTGGTTAGGAGTATAACACTGAAACTCACTAGAGGTACTGCGATGGAGGTAAATTTTTTGAAATATGATTTGATTCAAGAGAATTTTGATATGTAGTATGGTAACAAATGTGTGGTATAGTAACAGATGCAGGAAAACCAGAAGGTTTTGGAGAATGTGGCATCAAGAAGAGTAAAGCCTTCCCTTGTCCCTTAGGTAAACACAGCCTGAGCGGGTGGGCCATGGCCATGGCCATTCTGAGGAATCGAGATTTTCACATTGCCAGAAATGTTCCCACAGAAGACAAGAAAAGCAGATCTACAGATTATTATTTCAAAGATGGGGTGACCCTGGGACATCCCAGTCTCACCAGTGCTAAAGGTGTGAACTGATCCCGCACTTTCCACTCTCCCCAGATTGTCCTTAGCATACCTGCAAAGGTAGAACTGATGACCTTGAACTGTGGAGGCCCAGCAGGATTCCAAGATTCACCTAAGAAAGGAAGTGAGAGGCACTCTAAATATTGTGAAGGGAATCAAGGGAAGGTGTCGTAATGGATGTTTTATTTGGAATCTGACTAAGACAGGAGCTTGAGGTCCTCCCTGTGAAACAATCCCTATGTACGCTCAGCTCTTCAACTCACAAGGCATCTTCCATTTGTCTCAGGATGGGCTCCCTCAGACAGGATTTGCTTGCAGTTTATTGAGGAGATGATTGCTGGAAAAACCAAGAAAAGAGAAGAGAAGTGAGGCAGGGAAGCAGAGATGCCCAAGAAAGGTGCATTATGGAGCAGGTTACCCCTGTGAGCAACTGAAGTTCAATATCAGAGAGACAGTAGAGAACACACCTCAGAGTTGTCTGTCCTGACCCTCTGACCCTCCCCACTTGTGGACCCAGAGAGCCCTCATAGAGATGATCACAGGTGCTTGCAGAAGGACACCATTGGCAGGCACTGCAGCAATGGGTGCTGAGGGGATGCTGTTAGGACCAAACAGCATCTGCTGCACTATCCATTATCTCTTTCACTCCTCCATGACTTCCTGCAAGAAGATTTCACAACCCTCAACTTACAGATGAGAAAACTGACACTCAGTAGGGCTAACGGTCCAGGTCATGGGTTTAACCAAGATGCAGAGATGTGTCTGTTTTGTTCAGTTTTTATCCCCAGCCGCTAGAATAGGATCTGGCACATAGTAAACCCTTGATAAGTATTTGATGAAGGGAAGTCATACAGGGAGTATGACTTGGTTGTGTCAAGATTTGCACTGGGCTGGCTGAACATGGTGGCTCACACCTGTAATCCCAGCACTTTGGGAGACCAAGGTGAGCCCAGGATTTCAATACCAGCCTAGGCAACATAGTGAGGCCTCGTTTCTACAATAAGTCAAAAAATCAGCCAGGCATGTTGGCATACACCTGTATTTCCAGGTACTTGGAAGGCTCAGGCGGAAGGATTGCCTGAGCCCAGCAGGTCTAGGTTGCAATAGCCGTGATGGTGCCACTGTGCTCTAGCCTGGACAACAGGGTGAGACTGGAACAAAAAAGAGAGAGAGAGATACATGTACTGGGATCTTCCATCCCAAAACATGTATTCCTTTCAATTCATGGTGAAAACATACCAGTGTCTTCACCCAGTGTAGTGTGACTTGGAATAGATGCTTAAAACAGTTGTTGAATGAATGAATAAATGTATGAACAAATCTATTCTATACCTTTCTGCTCCATCTATTTCCCCTCTACTTAGAAATCAGAGAAGGATGCCAGAAGCAGATGAGAGAGAACCCCTGTTCCACGCAGTCCTGGAAAAATGAGGATTTGCACCAAGAATTCATTCAGCTGTTACTTCTACACAGATCTCATCCCAGAGGCCACAGGCCCCTGGTCAGGGGAAGCTGGCATCAAGATGTTTTGGGGGATCAAGGACATTTGATTGAGATCGGAGACTTATTTGGCCCAAGTCTAGGTTCCCAAGAAGAGCCTCGTGTAGTCATACTGCAGGGGGCCGCTGGAACTGGGAAGTCAACACTGGCCAGGCAGGTGAGGAGAGCCTGGGAGGAAGGCCAGCTGTACCGGGACCGCTTCCAACATGTCTTCTACTTCTGCTGCAGGCAGCTGGCCAAGTCCAAGGAGGTGAGTCTCGCCGAGCTCATCACAAAAGACTGGGTGGCCCCTCTGGCTCCCATTGGACAGATCCTGTCTCAGCCAGAGCAGCTGCTATTCATCCTCGATGGCGTGGATGAACTGAGATGTGTCTTGGAGAAGCAGAGTTCCAAGCTCTGTCTCCATTGGAGTCAGCTGCAGCCGCTGCATGAACTGCTGGCCAGTTTGCTGAGCAGAACCACACTTCCTGGGGCTTCCTTGCTGATCACAGCTCGGACCACAGCTCTGCAGAAGCTCATTCCTTCTTCAGAGCAGCCACGCTGGGTGGAAGTCCTGGGGTTCTCGGAGTCCAGCAGGAAGGAATATTTTTACAAATATTTCACAGATGAAAGTCAAGCCACTAGAGCCTTTAGTTTGGTTGAATCAAACCGTGCTCTCTGGACACTGTGTCTGGTACCCTGGGTGTCCTGGCTGGTATGCACTTGCCTGAAGCAGCAGATGGAGCAAGGGGAAGAACTAACATTGACCGCCCAGACCACCACAGCCCTCTGTCTACGTTACTTTTCCCAGGCTCTCCAAGCCCAGCCCCTAGAGCCTCAGTTGAGGGGCTTCTGCTCCCTGGCTGCTGAGGGCATCTGGCGAGGAACGACTCTTTTCAGTCCAGGGGACCTCAGGAAGCACAGGTTAGACGAGGCCGTCATCTTCACTTTCTTGAAGGTGGGTGTTCTTCAAAAGCACCCCACCTCCCTGAGCTTTAGTTTCACTCACCTGTGTTTCCAGGAGTTCTTTGCAGCAATGTCCTATGCCTTGGGGGATAAGGAGAGAGGTGAACACCCTAACCACATCAGAGGTGTGGAAAAGTTGCTCAAAGCATATGGAAGGCATGACCTATTCAAGGCACTGACCATGCGCTTCCTGTTCGGACTATTAGGTGAACAGGGGATGAGAGACATGGAGAACATCTTCCACTGCCGGCTGCCTCGGGAGAGGAAGTGGGGTCTGCTGCGGTGGGCCAAGGCAGAAGCCCAGCCCTCACAGATCCCCCTGCCGCCACGCTCTCTGGAGCTGCTCCACTGCTTGTATGAGACTCAGGATGAAGATTTTCTGACCCAGGCCATGGCCTATTTCCAAGGAACAAGGATATGTGTCCAAACAGACATGGAGCTCTTGGTGTTCACTTTCTGCATTAAATTCCGCCACCGCGTGAAGAGGCTTCAACTGAATGAGGGTGGACAGCATGAGCCAGCGTGGCGGCCCCCAGGGATAGTACTGTGAGTACCCCGCCTGCCCCTCTCTCCAGCTACTGTGCTGATCCTAGGGCACTGAAGGCACTGTCTCTGAGCCTGGTCAGTGTGCGTGGGGTGGGAGGCTCAAGGATTGAGGTCACCAGTGACTTCAAACAGCCCTGTCTGGTCACCATTCTCTGCCCACCTAAGCGCCTCTCCTCTGCTCAACTATGGGGCAGGCCCTGCTTGCTTCTGGAGAGGCCACTGTGACCCTGCCTCGTGTTGCCACCTCTCCTTCTACCCATAGGATGGCCACCTGGCTTCTATCTTGGACCACGCCCCCACGTCATGCCGACCTTTGCTGTCCCCACACTCCCAAAGAATCAGGCAGCCCGTCTGCCCCTTGCTCCTCTCTCAACGTGCTTTCTCTGAGAAATTGCTCACTCAGCTGCTTCAAGCATCCCTTCAACAAAGTGATGTTGACCCTGAGATCTTTCCCCATCACTTCTGAAAAGGAGTCCCCTATTTTTCCCTGCAAAACCAGTTTCCTTTGTGTGTCAATGGTGCCACAATTGTCCCAGGCACTCAACCTGAAACCCACCCTCTGAGTGCGCAAGCAGCGCTTTCTCTAACCATCCTCCAACCCAGCAATGCTGAGAACAGCCCCATTCAGGGGCCTCTGCCTCTATTGCAGTATGGATCAGGTAGTATTAGTGTGTGTCTATCTCCCCCTTTAGATGATTCATTCCATAAATATTTGTTAAGCACTGATTTTATGCAAGATCACAGACAAAAAAGCATAATCCCTGCCCAAAAATATGGAGAGAAAGACAGATATTCATACAATAACGACAATAGAGTGGGATGCCTACAATAAAAAGGTATCTTGTGTCACCAGGCGTATAAAAAAATAGCTGTATGGTCAAGATACCGCAATGGCCCAAGGAAGGGGGTGATTATAGAGTGGACCTTTCCTCCAAGGAAGAAATATTTGATCTGGGTCTTTTATTTTCTGATTATATTCATCCTTTTCTCACAATAAAACCCATGATTATTGTAGAAAAATAAGAATATGTAGATAAACAAAAAGATAAAAAGTAATATCAACGAGAACTCCACACTCAGCGATGACCATCATTAAGAATTAATGGTCAATTCTAAGAATTCTAGCCTTTTTGCTATATACATTTCTATGGAAAATTGAACCATACTGTATGTTTCTAGGTTTGGGGGGTTTGTTTGTTTGTTTTGAGTCAGGGTCTCACTCCATTCCCAGGCTGAAGTGCAGTAGCACCATCACAGCTACCACAGCCTCAACCTACTGGACCCAAGCAATATTTCTGCCTCAGCCTCCTGAGTATATAGGACTACAGGCACGCACCACCATGCCCAGCTAATTTTTTTATTTATTGCAGAGACAAGGTCTCACCATGTTGTCCAGACTGGTCTTGAAATCCTGGGTTCAGACAGTTCTCTCATTTTGGCTTCCCAAAGTACAGGGATCATCGTGTCTATTTCTACAAGAAAGCATCTGGGATTTTGATAATGGTTACATTGAATCTATAGATCAATTTGGGAGGTACTGTGTGGCTCTGCAGACTTAGGGAGAAAGATGAACCACGGTTGGGGACATATTGAGATGTATTAGGTCAACACATTGCTGGAATGTTGAGGTGGGGCTATCTGACCCCAAAAAAGAAATATCAGTCTGAAACTTGAAAGAGAGCCTGAATAGGTGAAGCCCTAGAAGTAGATGAGATCACTAAAGTAGCATGTGAAAATTGAGAAATTAAATGGGTGGAAGGCTGGGTGCGGTGGCTCACGCTTATAATCTCAGCACTTTGGGAGGCTGAGTTTGGTGGATTGCTTGAGCACAGGAGTTCGAAACCAACCTGGACAACATAGTGAGACCCTGTCCCTACAAAAAAAATTAAAAATTAAAAAATAAAATAAAATATGGGTGGAAATTATCCGAGGTAGTGTCTTCTCAAACAATCTCAGATGAAACCTATTGTCTTCCTTCAGGCTGCAAATGTTCTCTAGTACATTCCCTTTGCCATCTCTCTCTGTGGACCCTCTCCGGGATCTTGCTGTCCTTGGAAGGGGATAGAGCCCCATGTGAGCCCACTTGGACAGCAGTATAGATGACCATATACATCCTGAGTCATCCTCAGACCCCTCTCCCAGCCTCTGTTCCTGTTCCCACCTCCCATCTCCTCCTTTCTTTTCTGGGCACAGGGACTCCAGAATGTTTGTGCCAACGGAAGATAGGTATGCCTGCACCAAAAGGAGGAAGGCTGTCCAAATTACCACTCTCTTCCTCTATGCCAGGCCCTATGCTGGGCACTGCAGATTAAAAAGATGACAAGTATCTGCCCCACCCTCAAGGAACTCCCAGGCTGAGGCAGAAAGAGACACTCAAAATGAACACTTAGGTGTGCTATGGTAAGGACTGTAGAATGAGGAGCCACACAGAGGAGTGGCACCTAGCTGAAGATGTCAGGGCAGAGGGGCAGGCAGGAAAGCTAGTCAGTGCTGGGGATGGCACTGATTACTGAGACCTGGTACTCAGGGGGACAGAGCCACTTGGTGTTGTGCAGGGCTGCAGCCCTCAGACCCCCTACACACGATCACATCTCTCCTGTCCCTTTCTCTCTCCCTCAGGTTCAAGTGGGTCCCGGTTACAGACGCCTATTGGCATGTTCTCTTCTCCATTCTCAAGATCACTGAAAGCCTGAAGGAGTTGGACCTGAGTGGAAACTCACTGAACGGCTCGGCGGTGCAGAGTCTTTGTGAGACCCTGAGACACCCTCGCTGCCACCTGGAGACACTGCAGTGAGTCTGGCCTGGGTTCTGCTTGAGACAGGGATAAGCAGGAAATTCAAGGCAGAAGCTGAGTCTAGAATGAGGGATTAGGCTTTGTATTGATCAAATATTCATTGAGTCCCTCTCTGGCCATGCATTGTGGCAGGTGCCAGGGCTACTATGGTAAACAAACAGACAGAATTTTTTTCTCTCGGAGTTTGCAAGAGACTTACATTAATCAACAAGCCATATTAATAAACATGTAATAACAGGCCCTGATAAGGATTTCAGTGGAGAAATTTCCTTGAGGCTTGAAGGAGGTCTGAAGAATACAGAGAATTTAACTAAGTGAAGCAGGATGAAGAAAGTTTCAGGAAGAGGGAATGGTGTGTACAAAGACCCTGTGGCAGAAGGAAGACAAGGCAGTCAAGGAATTGAAAGCAGGTCAGTGGGAAGGGCAGAGAGCAAAGTGGTCACATGAAGACACAAAGATCAGCAAGAACCAGACTATGCAAGGCCTGTGAGCCATGTTGGAATTTGGGGTCTTTTCCCAATGCAATAGAATTTTAAGGTTGACAAGATCCATACATTTTCTTTTTTCTTTTTTTTTTTTTTGAATTGGAGAGTCTCACTCACGTAGGCTGGAGTGCAGTGGCACACTCACGGCCACTGCAACCTCAACCTGCTGGGCTCAGGTGATCTTTCTTCCTCAGTCTTCCCAGTAGCTGGCGCCGCAAGTGCACGCCACCACTCCTAGCTAATTTTTTTATTTATTGTAGAGATGGGGGTCTCGCCAAGTTGCCCAGGCTGGTCTTGAGCCCTTGCGCTTAGGCAATCCTCTTGCCTCAGCGCCCCAAAGTGCTGGGATTACAGGCATGAGCCACCATGTCCGGCATTACATTTTCAAAATAGAAACTGGCTGCATTGTGAAAAATGGATTGGAAGGGTATAAAAACAGAAATTGAGAAAACAGTAAGACAATTGATGTAGTTCCTTTAAAAATGGTGATAGCTTTGACTAAGGAAAATCACAGTAGTGTCTGTAAGAAACAGTGAAAATTTGGACTGTGGTATTGGCAATGGAGATTAAAGAAGTGACTCAATTCAAGAGAGCTATAAAAATAAAATAACTGGGATCAGTAATTGATTGCATTTAGAAAAAAAAGGAAGAGGAAAACATCAAAAATGACCTTAGGTTTTGGCCAGAACAACTCGTGGAAAAGT
Organism: Cephalopachus bancanus; assembly: GCA_027257055.1. Classification (NCBI taxonomy): domain Eukaryota; kingdom Metazoa; phylum Chordata; class Mammalia; order Primates; family Tarsiidae; genus Cephalopachus; species Cephalopachus bancanus. The sequence goes on along the minus strand of JAPVLO010000369.1, from coordinate 48,784 downwards.
GACACCTTTGCTGAGATGGGAAATTCTGACAGAAGAGTGGTTGGAGTGTCATGAGTGTGATCTTATGCTTGTTGGTTTCAGGATCCAAGACACTCCTAAATAGCCTAGCCGGTTATTCAAAGAAGAAATCACAAGGGAAATTGAAAAATACTTTGAGATGAATGAAAACAAAAATGCAAGATACTAAAACTTACTGTAAAAAGCAGTGCTTAAAGGCACATGTATAGCTAAAAATGCTTATTTTTATAAAAGAGAGAGGGAAAGACAGACAGACAGAGAGAGAGAGAGAGAGAGAGAGAGAGAGAGAGTGTGTGTGTGTGTGTGTGTGTGTGTGTGTGTGTGTGTGTGTGTGTGTGTTGGGGTCTTACCCTGTCACCCAGGCTGGAGTGCAATGGCATGATCATGATGATCATGGCTCACGGCAGCCTCCACCTCCTGGGCTCAGGCAATCCTTTGACCTGAGCATCTTGAGTAACTGGGACTACAGGTAGTTACCACCACACCTGGCTAATTTTTTGCTTTTTTGTAGAGTCGAGGTCTCACTATGTTGCCCTGGCTGGTCTTAAACTCCTGAGCTCAAGCAATCCACTCGCCTTGGCCTCCCAAAGTGCTGGGATTATAGGCATGAGCCACCTCACCTGATCAAATGTCTAGGTTTTACAAAAGAAAGAAAGAAAAGATACCACTACATACTCATTTAGAATGACCAAAATCCATAACACTGATCGCCAAATGCTGGTAAGGATATAGAACAATAAGAACTCTCATTGATTGCTGGTGGGAATGCAAAATGGTACAGCCACTTGGAAGAGTTTGGCAGTGTTTACAAAAATAAACATACTTTTACCATACGCTCCAGCAATCATGCTATTTAGTATTTACCTAAATGAGTTGAAAACCTGGATACACACAAAAACCTGTACATAAATGTATAGGGCAGCTTTATTCGTAATGTCCAAAACTTGGAAATAATCAACATATCCTTCAGTAGATGAATGGATAAACTATGGTAGAGCCAAACAATGGATTATTATTTGGTGGTAAAAAATAAGATCATGCAATATTTTTCTTTCTATGTCTGGCTTATTTCATTTTTTCATTTCTGTTGAAATACACTGAATAGGCTGGCATCAAGAATTCTGTTTTTTGTTTTCTTAATGGACATGTAAAATTGAGTGTATTACACAGACACAGGAAAAGGAGTTGGTAGCGGAGAGTTTGGAGATCTCAGTGAGGGGATGCCAGAAAGAGCATGGTCAGAGGAGAAGCCAGAGGATGTGAAATCAAAGATATGAGGATGCCAGGTGCAGTGGATCATGTCTGTAATCCCATCCCAGCACTTTGGAAGGCCAAGGTGGGAGGATTGCTTGAGCATAGGAGTTTGAGACCAGCCTGGGCAACCTAGCAAGACCTCATCTATACAAAAAAAAATCAAAAATGTAGCCAGGCAACTGCCTGTAGTCCCAGCTACTGGGAGGCTGAGGTGGAAGGATCTCCTGAGCCCAAGAGGTTCAGACTGCGGTAAGCCATAATCGGACCACTGCACTCCAGCCTGGGTGACAGAGGGAGACCCTGACTAAGATATAAAGCTTTTTTCTTTCCTCCATAGTTTCTCTCTCAACCTATCATGATCTAGTATATTTGCTTTTTTTTTTGAATCAGTGTCTCACTCTGTTGCCCAGGATGGAGTGCAGTGGCACACTTACTACCACCACAGCCTCAACCTACTGGGCTCAAGTGGTCCTTCTGCCTCAGCCCTCCAAGTAGCTGGGACTACAGGCACTGACCTGCTAATTTACTTGATTTATTGTACAGACGAGGTCTCACCAAGTTGCCCAGGCTGGTCTCGAACTCCTGGGCTCAGGCAATTCTCTCGCCTCAACCTCCCAAAGTGCTGGGATTACAGGAGTGAGCCACCGTGCCTGGCCTTATATTTGTTATTTAATGTTGCACTCCATCAAGCACTGGGACACTAGCAGATTGCATGCAGATTCTCGAAGGTACCTGGGGAGTCCTGCCCACAACTTGGCATGTGCATGTGGCCCTAAAATATAGGTGCCAGCTGGGTGTGGTGGCTCACGCCTATAATCCCAGCACTTTGAGAGGCCGAGGTGAGAGGATTGCCTGAGCTCAGAGGTTCGAGACCAGCCCGGGCAACTTGGTGAGGCCTCACCTCTACAATAAATAAAAAAAATTAGCTGGGCGTGGTGGCGCATGCCTGTAGTTCCAGTTACTTGGAAGGCTGAGGCGGAAGGATCTTCTGAGCCCAGCAGGTTGAGGCTGCAATGGCTGAGAGCATGCCACTGCCCTCCAGCCTGGGCAACAGAGTGAGACTCCAATCATAAATAAATAAATAAATAAATGCCCTTTCCCACCCAGACCCAGGCACTGTGCCCTCAGAGCAGGTAAAAAAGTCAAGTCAGACATCTCTCCTTCCCATGGCCCTGCCACCCCAACCCACAGCAGGTGGGAGACCCCCTCCACCAGGGTATTGCCAAGATGCACTAGATATCCAGGTCAACAATGGGTGAAAGACTTACTTCTCAAGTCACCAAATGTACTGTGATGCTGCCAGCCCAGAGCAGGGACAGCTGCCCCCATGCCCTCCCCCAAGATTCCCTACCCCAACCTCCCAATACCTGACCCAGTCCCCCACTGGAGACAGAGGGTAGCAGCAGTCACTGGACCAGGGGGACGGCTGGGTGGAGGCCCTACAACAGCCAGAGGCAGGGAAGTGGGGTAGCCAAGAACTCTTCCCACAGAGGAAGAAAAAGGTGGCAGGAGATAGGATTGCACAGGAGCCAAGCCTCCATTGTCCCATCAGACTTCACTTAGAAAACACAGATTCAAAGATAAAATTATTAAGAAATTCAAGGTGGCAGCCACAGAACATAAACTTCCCCCTGCCACACCCCATCCCACACCCCACCCCTGCGCCCACCCAAATTCTGAGCCCTTCTGAGTGCAAGGCCCCTGTGCAACCGCCCTGGTTGTATGCCTGTGAAACTGACCCTCCTCTCACATCTAATCTCTCAGTAAGCAGCAGCAGCTCCATATTCAATCTAGAAGCCTCCCTGGGCCACCAAGTGTCGTCCGGTCTATCTGAAACATCTCCCATAGCCACTGCTCTGACCCAAGTGCTCACCCTCCCACCTAGACCACCTGCTTCTTGCCTCACCCTGCCCAGCCACCTCTACTCATGTCAGGGATCTTTTCAAAGCCATGCAAAGATCACATCCCTGCAGTCCTCAAGAACTTTCGTGGGTTCATCACTGCCACCTGAACAAGATCCAGACATCTTATAATGACATTCCACTATCTTGATATTTTCTAGTTTTTCCCTCAGACTTCGACCCCCCACCCCCACCCTGCCCTGACCCCAAGTAGCCTTTGTGCCAAACTTGCTACACTGAACACTTGCAGTAATTTCACATCTGTCCTGCCAGCCAGGAGTCCCCCTGCCACCCTCACCCTGGTGAAATACTCATTCAAGGCACACCTTCTCCTCCCCCCCCTTGATAATCACTTATTCCTCTGCCTTCAACTGCACCTGGCTTGCCCCTCTTTTAATGCTATTTCATTCATTCACTCATGTATTCATTCATTCAGTGTATACTTATTAAGTGCCTATTGTATGCTAGACACTGCCCTAAGCACTGGGGTAAAGCTAGTGCAAAAATGGGCAAAATTCCTTCCTTATGGAGCTTACATTCTGAAGGGGGAGAGAGACAAGAAGCCAAATAAATAAGTAAAATATATTTTCTGCGACATGAGCTATAGAAAAAAGTGCAACAGAAAGGAGTAGGGAGTCTGGGGTGGGCATGCAATTTTAAATAGTGACGGTGGAGGGGCAAGTTTTCACCAAGGTGACTTACTTTTGAGCAGAGACCTGAAGCAAGTGAGGGAACAAACCATGGGATATCAGGCGAGAAGATTGCTCCTGGCAGAAAATATAGCAGGTGCAAAGGTCCTGAGGTGGGACTGTGCCTGGGATGTTTAAGGAACAGGGAGAAGGCCAACAAAGATGAGTTAAAAGACCTTAGAGATGAGGACAGACATGACAAGGATCCAAGTCACCAGAGCCCTGTAGACCAGGACAGAGACCTCGAATTTTACTCTGAGTGATATGGGGAAACTTTGAAGGGTTTTGATCCAAAAAGATCCAAAGGCTAATTACTGTTATTTGTTTCTTTGTCTATCCCTCAGTAACCTGTGCATTTCTGAGGTCTAGAGAGGGTTTTACTGGCAGTAAAACCCACAACAGGTGATCACTGGGTGCTTGTGGATGTTTGTTGAATCAATGGGTGAGCAAACTCAAGGCCACGGTGTGTGTCTCCCACAGGTTGGCCAGCTGCGGCCTCACCGCTGAGGGCTGCAAGGACCTTGCCTCTGCACTGAGCACCAGTCAGACTCTGACCAAGCTGGAGCTGAGCTTCAATGTGCTCACAGATGCCGGAGTTGAACACCTTTGCCAGGGACTGAGACAGCCAAGCTGCAGGCTACAGCAACTGCAGTAATTGCTCCTGGGTTGGCACTGCCTTGTGGGTGGGCATGGAGGGGTGCAGGGAGCTGCCTGCTTCCGTGGGGCAGACCGAGGGGAGGGACAGACCGAGGGGAATGGGGGGAGGTAAGACCTACCTGCTTTAGGGGGTGGGGAGGAGCCTATGGAATCTAAGCCTTGCTGTGGAGGCTCAGGAGAAAGCTCATCCACATTGGGACTGAGGCAGGTGGCCCCAGAGCTCTAAATGCAGCAAGGGAAGCCAAGTCCCAGTGCACAAGCACCTTTCCAGACTGAATCACATTTGCTATCATCCCGTTGGCCAGAGCAGGTCCCATCTCAGCCTCCCAAGTACCTGGGACTATAGGTGTGTGCCACTACATTTGGTTATCCATGCCCAGATTCCAGGAATAGAGAATAGACTCTAGCTCTTGATGAGAGGACACTCCCAAGGGGCGTGGATGCAAGGTGGAACTGGGGGAGGGGAGGAGAATGTGTGGCCATTGCCACAGTCTAATCTAGAGGAGGATGATCATAATACCGACTTCATAGAACTTTTGTGAGTTCTTCGTCCTATTCTCATCAGCTGTAGTCTACCTAGTTAACAGGTCCTCCCGCTTGGCATATGGGGCTCAGGTATGGAGAACTATACAGAAGCTACCGTACAGAAGCTGGTCCCCCTGGATCCCCTCCCCTGATGCACAAACCCCTGGTTTCTGTCTAAGCCCCAAGAGATTTTTGTTTACATCTCTGGTCCTACTGTGCACTTCCCTCCCTTCTTCCCAAGGCCAAGCCTCTCCCATTCCCAGGGCCATTGCCAGTTTCCCTTCTTGGTAATCCTGAGCAAAGAGATCAAAGGATGGATGGGATGGAGGAACAGAAAGGTGAGCCAACTGGAATCCCCTTCTAATATCAGGAGTCAGTGATCCCTGGAAGGCTAGGAACTCTTTAACACCTGTAAGACTTAATCCTCACCACAGCTACAGATGACAAGATTAGGGCTCACAGACATTAACTGATTTCTTCAAGGTCACACAACCAGGAAGCAGCAGCACAAGGATCTGAAACCAGATCTGATGTCAAAACCTGGTTTCCTACTTTCCCAGTTCCCTCTCTTAGCTAAGACCCTGTAAGCGCTGTGTGACGTGCCACCAGCTTTGTCAGCAGATGAGATCCTGAGTGTTCTGCTGGGAACTGAACACTCAACTGTAGGACCCAACTGTAGGACCCAAAGGTATTACAAGAGAGAAGACCCCAAGAGCAAGGGATTCCCAGCAAGGATTTCCCCAGAGACAGTCTAGGTATATGCAACATACTAGATAGATACACAGCCCTTTTCTCGTATAAATGGTAGCATACTGCAGACACTGTCCTGCACCTTACTTTATTATTTAAAATATATATTGGAAGCTGGGCATGGTGACTCACACCTGTAATCTCAGCACTTTGGGAGGTCAAGGCGGGAGACTTGCTTGAGCCCAGTAGTTCGAGTTCAAGACCAGCCTGGGCAATATAGCAACATAGTCTTTACACAAAAATGAAAATTTAAAAAATTAGTGAAGCATGATGCCTCACACCCACCTATAGTTCCAGTTACTCAGGAGGCTGAGATGGAAGACTCACCTGAGCCCAGGAGGTCAAGGCTGTAGTGAGCCGTGGTCATGCCACTGCACTCCAGCCTGGGCAACAGAGTAAAAATCTGCCTCTCTCTCTCTCTCTCTCTCTCACTCTCTCTCTCTCTCTCTCTCTCTCTCTATATATATATATATATATATATATATGTATATATATATATACATATATATATCCTCCTGCCTCAGTCTCCTGAGTAGTTGGAACTACAGGTGCACACCACCATGTTCAGCTAATTTATTGGGGTTTTTTTGTGGAGATGAGGCCTCACTGTGTTGCCTAGGCTGGTCTATATATATATATATATAGAGAGAGAGAGAGAGAGAAAGATATATATATATATATAGATAAAAAGAGAGAGAGAGAGAGAGAGACACACACACACACACACACACACACACACACACATTTATTTATTTATATTTATATACAGAGAGTACCCAAAATGTATACATTTTAAGAAAGGAAAAAACTGTACTAAAATTGTAACACTCAATAAGATGTATACAAGCCATGTTTGACTTCTGCAATTATGAGAGGTGCTCAAAGTGGTCACCATCAGCATCCAGACACTTCTGGTTATGGTGAACACCTCTTAACATCTCTTAAAATTTGTATACATTTTTTTGGCACCCCGGGTACAGGAGATGGTCCTGCACCAGCGAAGTTGTTTCATTCTTTTTAATGGCAGCATAGATTTTTCGCTACATAGATTTTTACCATCAGTTTTTTAATCAATCTCTTATTATGGGCATCTGGGATGTCTCCAGTCTTTGCTACTGTAAAGAGTACTGCAGTTAACATCCTCCTCAGGCCTCCTGAGATATTGTGTATTCTCTGTAGCTTAAATTCTGAGAAATAGAATTACTGGGTAAAGGGCATGTGCATCGCTAATGTTGCCCTCTGAAGAACTTCTACTAACCAAGGGGTACGCTGTTTACCAAGATTAAATGGGTCACAATGAGCCTAATCACAAGCACCCCCATGTTAGCCCTTGCCCAGCTCATCTCTGTAACCACTCACACTGCAGGAGACAGGGAGGGACTCTAACAGGAAAGACCGCATAGGCCAGCCTGCCCTTCCATCCTTGTTCCTCCTCCTACATGAGCTGTCTACCCCCCTCCCTGAGACTCTTGGCCCATGAACAGCAAGGACCCAGGCTGCCCTGGACGCCATGGAGCTCAGGTCCTCCCCAGGACCCTACAGCACCAGGCCAATGGACCCCTACCTCTATTTCATTGGGTCTGCAGCTCAGCTGCAGGAGAGACAGAGTTAACCACCTAGACAAGACCAGGAAGGCTACAGAGTTGTAACACTGCTCAGCATAGCGTGCAGGTGCCAGACATGGCCCTGATCTGGGACAGCACACACTCCAGACCCCAGTGTGGCAGGGGGAGCCCAGGGTAGGTCCTCAGTTTCAACTGAAGTCATCAAATCACTGTCAACTTTTATTCTTTCTTTTTTTTTTTTTTTGAGTCGGGGTCTCACTCTGTCACCCAGGCTGAAGTGCAGTGGCACAATCACGGCTCACAGCAGCCTTGACCTCAGGTTCAAGCAATCCTCCTGCCTCAGTCTCCTGAGTAGTTGGAACTACAGATGCAAACCACCAAGTTCAGCTACTTTATTGGGGTTTTTTTGTAGAGATGAGGCCTCATTGTGTTGCCTAGGCTGGTCTCAAACTCCTGGGCTCAAGCAATCCTCCAGCCTCGGTCTCACAAAATGCTGGAATTACAAGTATAAGCCACCATGCCCGACCCTCAACTTTTATTCTTATATTAGCCCACTCATTATTCTCCTGGGATGTTGATGCCTGTCCTATTGAAACCCACCACAGTGTCCAATGTCAGTTGATTCTAGGTGTGCGGGAGGGCCAATGAGGTTAACAATTAGTACCAGTTATACAAGTGGAATACTGGGTAAATTACTCATCAAGGTTGACATGGTGAGTGGACAGGATTCAAGTGAATGACACAGTAGTGAGAAAGGGGGGTCATCTGAATCCTGGAGGACTCCTTGGCTGCAAAAGGAATGTTAAAATCTCCCAGGTGGCCGGACTCGGTGGCTCAGCTTGTAATCCCAGTGCTTTGGGAGGCCGAGGTGAGTGGATTGCCTGAGGCCGTGGGTTCAAGAACCGACTGGGTAACTTGGCAAGACCTCATCTCTACAATAAATCAAAAATTAGCCGGGCCTGGGTAGCACGCACCTGTAGTTCCAGCTACTTGGAAGGCTGAGGCAGAAGGATCGCCAGAGCCCAGCAGGCCGAGGCTGCAGTGGCCAGGAGCGGCCACTGCACTCCAGTCTGGGTGACAGAGTGAGACTCCAACTCAAAAGAAAATAAAAAAATAAAATCTCCCAGGTTACTACAAGCCAGGAGAGATTTTATCTTCCCTAATGTCAGCCCAGGGGCCCCAAAAGGTCACAGCTACTAGGAACGGAGACTAGGCTCCACTTACCCAGAAAAGTGAGCCCTCAGGACAATGAGACCTGTGTGCATCTCTCCTGCAGGCTGGTCAGCTGTGGCCTCACATCCAGTTGCTGCCAGGACCTGGCCTCTGTGCTCAGCGCCAGCCCCAGCCTGACAGAGCTAGACCTGCAGCAAAATGACCTGGGCAACCTCGGCGTGAAGCTGCTCTGTGAAGGGCTCAGGCAACCCACCTGTCAACTCACGCTCCTGTGGTAAGGCCTCGTGGGTCCCTTCTGGGCAGAGAGCAGGGAAGGGAGAGTGGTGAGATGGAAGGTGATTGGACAGGGGAAGGAAAATGTACTGATGAACGCATAGTCAGCCTGGGTTTCTTACCAGCTCCACCACTTACTTACGCCATATGACTCAGACAAGTCACTGTCTTCTCTGAAACTCAGGTTCTTTATCTGTGAATGGGAATATCAAACCCTCCGCATGGATTATAATGAAATGAAACGTATGTAAAAACAGACTGGCCAGGTGTGGCAGCTCATGCCTATAAACCCAGCACTTTTGGAGGCTGAGGTGGGAGGATTGCTTGAACCCAGGAGTTCAAGACCAGCCTAGGCAATATAAGAAGACCATATCTCAAAAAAAAAAAATTGAAAAACTAGCTGGATGTGGTTATGCACACCTGTAGTCTCAGCTATGTGGGAGGCTGAGGCAGAAGGATCACCTGAGCCCACAAGGTCGAGACTGTGGTGAGCCGTGACTATGCTACCGCACTACAACCTGGACAACAGAGTGAGACCCCAACTTAAAAAAAGAAAAATGATGGCCGGGCATGGTGGCTCAAGCCTATAATCCCAGCACTTTGGGAGGCCAAGACGAGAGGATTGTCTAAGACCACAGGTTCGAGATCAGCCTGGGTAACATGGTGAGACCTCGTGTGCGTGTCTGTAGTTCCAGCTATTTAGAAGGCTGAAGCAAGGATCGCCTGAGTCCAGCAGGTCGAGGCTGCAGTGGCTGTGAGATCTGGATTCAGGCCCCAACTCCACACTTAACTTGTCAAACCTGGGCTGCCTCTGAGGGGAGTTTGCTCTCCGAAGTCCTGTGAAAGTTTCTACCTCCTTCTGTCCTGGAGCCAGGACTTGGTCGAGAGGGACACAATTCTACTTGGAGAGCTCCACTCTCGCCCTAGGAGGAGAACAGCTCTGATAGCAGTAGGGTGACAAATGCAGAGCCCTTGAAAGGTGCAGGGTCTTTTAACTTCCTGCCTATGCCTCATAACAGGCAGAACAGGAATGATTCATTCAATGTAGATTGAAGACACAAGGGTCCAGAGAAGGCAATAACTATCCCAAATCACACAGACACCCCAGAACCAAGGTCTGTGAGAATGAAACCAAACCTCTCTCTTTCCAGCAAAACTTCTGTCATTTGGGAAGGAAATCCCAGGACCCAGTCCCTAGGTGGTCATTTTGAGGTCATGGGAATTGCCACTGGCAACCAGCTAGAAATGACCTCTGCCAGTAAAAGCCACCTCACCCAAGACCACCTCTCCCTCCCCGGAAGGCCCACATCCATGGGTATACCCAATGTTGAGGTATAAAGGCCCAACCCCTCATCCTGACTCCGGACAGCTCTAAAGGGTCATCCCAGTTTCAGAACTGCCCATATTGTCCACAGAGGCCTCCATAGAGACCACACTGCCCGCAATTCTCCATCTGCCCAGTCCCACTTCCCTCCCTTCCCCTTCCCTGGTGTCAACCCAAAACTCTCCCTAATAAACCTCCTCATTCTACTGTCCCTCTCAGAGCCTGACTCGCAGGGAACCAACCCTACGATCATTTCCTTCAGAAGGTGGCAGATTGAAGGATTTGGGGCCCTGAGGACCTGGGGATCACGTGGGGACCCCAGGAGAGCCAAGCCCCCTTTGTGCTTGCAGGCTGGACCAGACCCCTCTGAGTGACGAGGTGAGAGAGGAACTGAGGGCAGTGGAGGAAGAGAGGCCCCTGCTGCTCATCTCCAGCATATGGTAAGGGATGGGCCCAGAGACCTGTATGGTTGACCCAAGCCCAGGGTTGGGCCACAAGGTAGGGAAAGCGTCTTGGGATGAGAAAAAAGCCAAGCCAGAAAGGAACTGAGAAACCACAGGCACGAAATGAGGTCTGTCTGTTTAGTGCAAATAAAATCAAATCACCTCCCTGCTTAAATTCTTCCATTAGATGAATAAGCAATTGAAAAAGTAAGTAGGTGTCCAGGCGTAGTAGCTCAAGCCTGTAATCCCAGTACTCTGAGGCAAGAGGATTGCCTGAGGCCACGAGTTCAAGACCAGCCTCGGCAACGTGGTGAGACCTCGTCTCTGCAATAAATCAAAAAATTAGCCGGGTGTGGTAGCGCGCACCTGTAGTTTTGGCTACTTGGAAGACTGAGGCGGAAGGATTGCCTGAGCCCAGCAGGTCAAGGCTGCGGTGTCTGTGAGCATGCCACTGCACTCCAGCCTAGGCGACAGAGTGAGGCTCCACTCAAAAAAAGAAAAGAAAAGTAAGTAGATGAGTATATGAGTGAGTAAGTGAGTGAGTGAGTAAAGAGTTGAGTGAATCCTCTGAACCCAGTGTAGCCTGACACCTAATGGCTGCTAGGACAGGTTCCTTCAATGAAGATTTGCAGCAACCAACACAATGACCGCAAGGGGGAGTCAAAGACAGAGAGAGAGCGCACCTTGGGACAAAGACAACCTCACTATCACTACACACGTGTACACACACACACACACACACACACACACACACACACCCGTCTCTAGCTTGAGGGGTGACCCCTGGGGACAGGAGAATTCATCTTCCACCTACAGGAATCTGCTGCAGTTCCCATGTTCCCCTAGTTGGGAGCATTTTAGACTATGACCATGAGGTCACCTGTCCCCACCTTCCTGGCTGCTGTGCCTCATCTGAAATGGAAGGGAAACAGCTCCTGGTTTAGGAGGGATGGGCCATTCATTAAACACACACTCGCTATAGACCCATTGTGTGTCAGGCACTATTTTGGGATCCTAGAACACAGCAGTGAACAAGAAAGACATGGGCCAACCTCCAGGTGTGTCGTCCAGCAGGCATTTGAGCACAAGATATCCTACAAGTCTGTGTAATTGCACCTGGGGTCGGTGTGCATACACTGATGGACCTATCTGACCTTGTGCAAAGGAGCTGAGCTGAGCTCTGAAAGATGAAAGTGGGTGGTTGGGCCAAAAAGAAGTCGGCTCCAAGCAGAGGTAGAGACAGAGAGGAAAGACTTAGCTCTGTTGAGAAATAGAAGGAGGACAGGCATCAGAAGCAACTCTTCAAAGTATGGTCCGTGGACTATCAACAGCAGCATCACCAACCCACAGGAACTCGACAGAACTGTAGATTCTGCCAGGCTCGGTGGCTCAGCCTGTAATCCCGCGCCTTTGGGAGGCTGAGATGAGTGGATTGCCTGAGCCCGCGGGTTTGAGATCCGCCTGGGCAGCAAGACCTCATCTCTACAATAAATCAAAAAATCAGCTGGACATGGTAGCGCATGCCTGTAATTCCGGCTACTCGGAAGGCTGAGGCGGAAGGATCACCGGAGCCCAGCAGGTCGAGGCTGCGGTGGCCGGGAGCGGCCACTGCACTCCAGTCTGGGCGACAGAGTGAGACTCCAACTCAAAAAAAAAAAAGAACTGCAGATTCTTAGGCCCCACTCCAGACCTGCTAAATCAAAATCTCTAGGGTGGGGCCCAGGAATCTGCTTCAGCAAGTCCTCCAGGTAATTTTTAAGGACTCTGAATTTGAGGACCACCAAGATCTAGAGGTCAGTAAGCAGGAGAAAGTAGCACAGATGTTGGAACAGGACAGGGGCCCAAGCAAGACCTTTTGGACCATATTAAGAACTTTTCATTTTGCTCCAGAAGCAATGGAGAGACATTACAGGTCTTCAGCTGTTAATTGAAGTGTTCCTATTTAAGATCAGCTACTTTGTGGAAACTGAGCTGAAGAGGAACCTAGCAGAAGCAGGGAAACCTTTCTGGGGACACTGCAGAGATGCAGGCCACAGATGCCAGAGGCTGGGACTAGGGTGGAGGTCATGGAAGTGGAGAGAAGAGAATAGAAAGAAGGGCTATTTGGGAGGTGTTACCAAGGTGACCAGTTCTCAGAATAAGTGGGGGAGGAGCAGGGGTGATGCCCAGATCTGATGTGGGTGGAGGGGTGGATGGGTGGATGGATGGATGGGGGCCATTCACACAGACTGGTACCACAGATGCACCGAACTGAGTTCAAATTCAAATGAGCTGATTATGTGCAATTCATCCTAAGATTTTTTGAATAAGTTGAATTCTAAGTGGAGATGTCATGTAGACAGCCCTAGCTTCCTCCAAGATGAACAACTTTGTGTCCAGGAAGCCAAGTGTGATGACCCCTAATGAGGGCCCAGATGGAGAAGAGATGGATAGTAACAGGTCCTCACTCAAGCGACAGAGACAAGAATCAGGTAATTTGAAGGGGCCAGGCCAGGAGCATCATGACGGGATAGGAGAAGGCAGCTCTGGGAGGTCATCTCTATCCTCCTGCCTCTGATGAGGGACAGGGCAGGTTCTCCACCTAGGAGGGCCCCAGCCCATGAGAGATCTTCTGCTTCTAGACCCTGGCTAGATTTCTGCTTCCCTTTCTCCCAACCTCAAGGGCTCGTTCTGACCTCTTCAGAACATCTATGGCATCCATCTAACTCTGAACCAGGGTGTAGTATCCCATTCTGGGCTGCCAAGACCTAGGCATCACCTCTCCATACCTGTCCATTCATCTTTTGAGGGCATGTTCCTCTCTCAACATGCCCACCTGGGACATATTGGGAAGAGTGACACTTCTGGACCAGTGGGAAGGGGAGGTGGGCTGAGGCTGGGCTGGGGGCAGTGGAATGGGCCTCCCCAGAAAGCAGACAGGCAGCCCCAGGAGTTGGGATGGAGGCTACAGACACACTCCCTGCCACAGTCGAGGCAAGCCAGGCTTGGGAAGGGCCCTTCACAGTTCAGCCAGAGGAGCCAGGGAGATGAGGCAGGAGAACCTAGAGCTGACCGCTGCCCTGCTGTTCCAGAGGGAAGCTCCCCACAGGTAGCTCAGGTGGAATCTTTCTGTCTGTCTTTTCCTGCCTCTCCGGGGAACCTGCATGTGGAGTCTCTGGGAACCAAAGATGAATTCTGGGGCCCCATGGGGCCTGTGGCTACTGAAGTAGTTGACGAAGAGAGGAGCCTGTACCGGTGAGTGAGGGGGCTCTGCCGGTCCCAGGCTGGCCTCCCCCACCCAACCCCCCACACTGGGTCCCCACAGACTGTCAGTACCCCATTCACTCACCAGTGGGTCCCCTCTCCTTGCCAAGTCAACAGGGCTGAGACACTGGATGTGTGCTTTTTGTTATGGAAAAGAGATGTTTTATTACGAAATTTTTCAAACATACACAAAGATAGTACAAGGAACTTCTGTGGACACATTATTCAGCTTCAACCACCATTTGGCCAAATTTGTTTCATCTGTTCAATTCCCCCTCTTTGTTATTGTGACATTATTTTAAATCCAAGAAATGGGGTGATTTTATCTTTAAATATTTCGTTCTGCATCTCAAAAAATAAAAGTAAAGGTCTACCCTTTTTCTCATTACCACAATGCCATTATCACATCTAATAAAGCTGGCAATAAGTCCTTCATACCATCTAATGCTTCATCTGTATTCAACTTTGCTCAGTTGTCTAAAATGTGTTCTTGCAGATGTTTTGTTCTCATCATGATCCAAACAAGTCCATTCATTTTACTTAGTTTGTTGTATCTATTAAAGCTCTTTCAATCTGTGTGCTTCTGTTGTATTGATAGCTGACATGAGCTAAAGTCCATACTAGTAGCTGGGAGCCTTAAGATAAACATGGCAACCCTGCTCTCCAACAGCTTATAGTCAGATAAGTAATAAATGCCTATAATAATTATCACAATCTCTTATATAACACATTAGCACCCACCAAACACTGGCAGAGACATTATCTTTAAAGACAGTGTCACCCCCAACCCTTACCTCCAGAAGCTAGTGTTCCGGGACCCCACCATTTGCCACATGGGGAGCCTTTGTAAAGTGCTATTTTCAACTCCAAAGGTTTATCATTAATAATAGCATGTAGATTGCTATTAACTGTTGGTAAGTAGAATAATAAAAATACTTGCGGCCAGATGCGGTGGCTCACGCCTATAATCCCAGCAATTTGAGAGACCGAGGTGGGAGGATTGCTTGGGCCCAAGAGTTCAAGACAAGCCTGGGCAACATAGCAAGACCTTTTCAAAAATCAAAAATTAGCCAGGCGTGGTGGCACGCTACTCAGGAGGCTGAGGAGGGAGGATCACTTGAGCCCAAGAGGTCAAGACTGCAGTGAGCCATGATTGTGCCACTGCACTCCAGCCTGGGCAACAGAGTGATACCTTGACTCAAAAAAATAATAAGAAGAAGAAGAAGATGTGCTTATTTCATCGTCATCATTGTTGTCATCATGATAATAGAAGCAGCTAATTGCTCCCAGGCATGTACTAAGCTGTCAGCATGCATTAGTCACTATCACACCTGTAGGAAATGAGTGCTGGCATTATTCCCTTTTTACAGATGAGGAAACTGAGAATAGGGAGGGTGAATGACTTGCCCAGGGATCCACAGTCAAAGAGCAGAGGAATCAGGACTAAAACCCAAGCCCGCCTGACTCTGAAGTCTCGCTGTTTCCACAGCCTCAGCATGGGATATGGCATCCAATAGGTGCTCAGTGAGTTTGTGTAATTAGTGTCCACCTCTCCCTCTTCTTCCCAGAGTTCACTTCCCCAGTGCTGGCTCCTACCACTGGTCCAACACAGGCCTCTGCTTTGTAGTAAGAGAGGCAGTGACCATCAAGATGGAATTCTGTGCCTGGGGCCAGTTCCTTGGCAGAACCATTTCACGGCACAGCTGGATGGTGGCAGGGCCACTGTTGGACATCAAGGCTGAGCCAGGCACCGCTGTGGCAGCTGTGTACCTCCCTCATTTTGTGGCCCTCCAAGGTAAACAAGAGGGGAGGATGGGGAGGGAAAAGGGGATGGTAATAATGGACCTTTAAGGTAGTATAGGATGATGGTACCCTGTGGGTGGAGCTTGTGATTTCCCTAGAGAAACTGAGTGTTTAGAAGTGGAGACTGAGATTTTCCTTCATTCCACTCTTCTTCCAGCATAACCAGTTTGAGACACATGTCCTTCAGCTTCATCATTATTTTTGCCTGAGTTTACTTGAAAGTTTCCCTAAATGAAAAATAATCTCAATAACAATAATAACTAGTACTTATTAAATCCTCTTTAAATAGATTGTATCACTCAGGGTCCCAGCAGAAAACAGATGATATGCTTGGTTGACATTTTTGAAGAGATTTTCAATGACAGGGCTACTTACAAAGTAAGGATAGTGAACTACCAAAGAATGTTAGAGTACCCAGGAATCAGAAACAGTGGGAAGTCATTGCTGCTTCTAAAGGCAGGGAGAAGAAACAGTGTCACCAGACTTCAGTTGAAAACGAAGAGAGGGCTTCCCAATGGAAGAGAGTAGCCACAAAGTGTCCTGACCTCGGTCACCTCCAAAGATTTCCCACAGATAAAGTTCCAAGAAATATAAACTCACAGGCAAAAATTTCACAAAGTGGAAACAAGGCACCATTAAGTGAGAGTCAGCAGAAACTACAAGTACCAGAATTCATCTCTTAAATACTTCCAACACTGGAATTATCAGAAACAGAACATAAAATAAGCATGTATAATGTGCTCAAAGAAATAAGTGGCCTTAAAAATATGAGCAGGGGCCAAGTATAGTGACTCACACCTGTAATCCCAACACTTTGGGAGGACGAGTGGGAAGATAGTTTGAGCCCAGGAGTTCAAGATCAGACTGAGCAACATTGCAAGACCTCATCTCAATTTTTTAAAAAAGAAAAAATATATGGCAAGAAGCAAGAAACCATTAAAAATTGACAAATCACATGTGAAAACAAACTAAATTAACAGAAAATTGATTATTAAAATCATTAATTAAAATTATTAATTGTTAAAATTATGAAAAAATTGAGTAACATAGGATACCATGAAAAGGCCTAACCTACATTTTAATTGAAATCCCAGAAAGATATGGTAGAGAGAATGGAAAAGATGCAATATTTGAAGAGATAATTGCCAAGAAATTTCTAGAATTGCTGAGAGATATGACACTTCTCAGAATGAGAAATCTCAAAAATCCAAAGCATGAAAGAGAGAAAGAATGGAGAGGGGAAATAGAGGACAGAGCCTCCAAAGCCTCGGGAGTCCTAGATGGCTTGGCTTGACTGGGTCATGCTGTCATTCCCCAGGGAAGTTTGCAGAATGGAGCCTGGATAGAGGAGGGAGAGACAAGACAGCTCTGGGGATTGTAGAAGCCCATTCGGTGAAGAAGTTGGGGTGAGAGTACTGACGGCTCAGACAACAAGCTAGGACAAGTTACTTGTCCCCACCTAACAATCTGCAGTGTCATGAATGTAGTCACTACGACCATGCTGTCTCTTCTGCAAATGAAATCTGGGCCCAAGGAGTCTCTGAGTGCTCTGTCAGGAAGGTAGGGGTCAACCAAGTCAGTGGGTTCAGCCTGTCATGCCCAGCAGCAAGAAAACTTCATCTGCTTCAGCCGGGGATGCTCAGGGCTATACCACCCCACATCCCACTCTAAACCAGGGACTGCAGGAGAACCCTCATGCAGCTAAGGCCTAGAGCCAGAATATACCAGCAAGGCCCAGGGGAACAAAGTCAGCCTTTAGCTCCTGCCCTAGGACTCTCTCATACCCTGCTCTCAGAGGTGGGCTAGCCGATCCCTCTGTAAGGACACCTTAGCCATGCCCTAATCAGTCTTATATGTCCATCAGGGCCTGGGAAACAGGATTTGCCCCCAAGAAGCTGGTTGACCCGAGTGCACAAAAATCTAACCTAAGTCTGCCAAGTTGAAGGCCAGATCTGAATAGGAGTGAATTCAGTATGTTGGTGGCACTATCCTTTGAGAGACCCTAGGACACAGCTAATAAGGAGAACTGTGAACAATAACTGAGCATTCTGTGCCAGGTACCATGCAAAGCAGTTCCATATATATTAATATCATCTCAATTTTAATAATGACCCAGAAAATTAGGTATTACAGTTTCCTCTTAGTGTACCAATAAGGAAATTGAAGCTGTGTGGCTGGGTGTGGTGGCTCATATCTGTAATACTAGCACTTTGGAAGTCTGAGGCCGGAGGATTGCCTGAGCACAGGAGTTCAAGACCAGCCTGGGCAATATAGCAAGGCTCTGTCTCAATTAAATTAAATTAAGTTAAATTAAATTAAATAAGATAAAATAAAATAGAAACTCCAAGAGGTGAAGGCCCTTGTCCAGAGTAGGGATTCTAACCCAGGTCCTATTTATCCCAGAGTAAGAGTTACTCCGCTACCCCACCCCAGTCCTGCCCAAGCCCATGTGCAACCAGCCTTCCCCAGATCAAATTCTGGGCCTCACCTTATGGCCAGATAGGACTTACTCCCTTTAGATTCTGTACACAGAGCAAGAAGCAAGATACACAAAGATTGCTTTCAGCTGGCCATGCCCATTCCCAGCCAGGAAATCAAGCCCTGGGCCTGGGCAGAACAACTTTCAGAAATCACTGCTGCCTGCTCTATGGGCTACAGTTGTTGATTGCCCTGGAAACAATGACTTCACTGCCTGACATAGGCCTGATTTAGGACTTGGACACTGATCGCTTCTACACTGTCACTGGTGAGGTCCTATGTTGAGTGATGAACTTTCCAGGGTGAGTTTTCTCCCACGATAGCCAGAGCTTAGAGCTTTCAGCCTCTCATCTCCACCCCAGGGCCTTGTAGTCCTCACTACCCCAGGCATTCTCACCCTCCTGCAAACCAGCCCAGGCAGTTGTGGGGCCCCCACAAAATGAAAATGCAGAGCCCCTGTTCAAAAGTGATTAAGGCTCCATTGCCTTGCTAAGCTATGGTGTCACCATGTGCTCTTTGAGCTAAGGCCAGGCCATGTTTTCTTAAGCTTTGGCCCCCTCCCCTACCTTGGGAAGGAGATTCTCCTCTTTCTCTGTCTCTCTCTCTCTCTCTCTCTCTCTCTCTCTCTCTCTCTTTCTAATTTAGTTTTTAAATAAACTATATTTCCTCATCGAAAAAAAGTGATTAAAAATGTCAAGATGGTGACAGCAGAACATTCTAGCAAGTGCCAGGCCCTTCTGAGCTCGGGGCTCTGTGTGACTGCACAGGCTACACACCCATGAAACTCGCCCTGTCTTTTGGGTCCTTCATGCCCCTGGCCACCCCTCTCCTTCAGAACTCAGAGACCCCTCCTCTCCATCCAACCTTTCCTCTGAGAGGAAGTGAGTTCCCTTATTTTTGTTTTTTGGATTTTTGTTGTTGTTTGTCTGGGGGTTTTTTGAGTCTGGGTCTCACTCTGTTACTCAGACTGGAGTGCAGTGGCACTATCACAGCTCACTCCAACCGCCATCTCCTGGGCTCAGGCAATCCTTCCACTTCAGCCTCCCAGGTAGCTGGGACTACAGGTGCTCGCCACCACACCCGGCTCATTTTTTTGTTGTTGTTCTTTTTATTTATTTATTTATTTATTTATTTATAGAGATCGGGTCTTTCTATGTTGCCTAGGCTGGTCTCAAACTTTTGGTATCAAGCAATTTTCCAGTCTCAGCTTCCCAAAGTGCTAGGATTATAGGCATGGAGAACATTTCACATAACCACCTTGGTGGGCTTATTCCCAAGCTCCTCCTTCCCCCACCCCCCGCCCCCACACACCCAGAAGCTCACCTGGATGAACTTGCTGGGAACCACAGTGATATTCTACATGCTTCAAAATTGTTTGCTTCCGGTTACTAACACTTTCTGAATAGTACAACCATAGAGTCCCAAAACTCAGATTCAGCCAAATGCATCTTAAAAGATCTTAGTGACTTTTTCTTCCCAGATCCCAGGGGTAACTAGGAGTACTGGGCCACATTGCTTGAAGAAGAAAGAGAAAGAACCACAACAGCCAAGTGATGATGTACTTGGCCAAGCTGCACTTTATTCATAATAATGACAGAAGTCCTTGATATTCCCAGTACTTTACAGACATAAACTCATTCAATCTGCACTATGACACTAGGAGGTGGTTGCCATTATCAGCTTTGCTTTACAGATGATGCACATAGAGATTAAGTAAGCTGCTCAGAGTAATATAACTGGTAGGTCCTTTTGCTGGGAATCAACTTGGGTAGTCCATGTCATTTAGCTGCTTGGTTAGATATCTCTCTGATGCCCTGCCTTAACTTATCCCTCCTGGAGCATGAAAGTCGCTTTGTGGCTGGACTTGGTGGCTCAGCCTATAATCCCAGCACTTTGGGAGTCTGAGGCTGAAGCGAGTGGATTGCTTGAGCCCTCGGGTTCAAGACCAGCCTGGGCAACTTGGCGAGACCTCATCTCTACAAATCAAAAAATTTAGCCAGGTGTGGTAGCACACGTCTGTAGCTCTGGCTACTTGGAAGGCTGAGGCGGAAGGATTGCCTGAGCCCAGCAGGTCAATGCTGGGGTGGCCATGAGTGTGCCACTGCACTCCAGCCTGGGTAACAGGTGAGACTCAAACAAAAAAAAAAAGAAAGAAAACAAAAGTCGCTTTGTCCCTCTAAAACTCACCTGAGCCTGGAAGGTGCTGACAACACACTTAGTAGGAAGACAGGGCTATGGCATCAGACCACGGGGCAGGGTCTAAAGGAGAAAGAGCCCCCAGGCTCCTGGATGGCAGAAGCAGCTGTGTCCTTAGGCAAACACTGGGCATACGGCAGGGAAAGAAGAATGGAGCCCACGAGCTTCCCTGACAGAGCACTTGTGATATTTTGGGCCACTGTTCTATTCACTGTCTGTCTTCCCTGTTGGGCAACAAGCTCTGGAATTGAAGTGCCTGTGTCTTCCCTTTTCACAGCTACATCCACAGGACCTGGCCCATCGTAAGTGCTCAATAAGCTTTTGTTTAAAAAGCAGATGAAGCCAGGCTCAGTGGCTCAGCCTGTAATCCCGTGCCTTTGGGAGGCTGAGGTGAATGGATTGCCTGAGCCCGCGGGTTCGAGACCCACCTGGGCAGCGAGACCTCGTCTCTACCTACAATAAATAAAAAAAAAAAAAATCAGCTGGGCATGGTAGCGCATGCCTGTAATTCCGGCTACTCGGAAGGCTGAGGCGGAAGGATCGCCAGAGCCCAGCAGGTCGAGGCTGCGGTGGCCGGGAGCGGCCACTGCACTCCAGTCTGGGCGACAGAGTGAGACTCCAACTCAAAACAAAAAATAAAAAACAAACAAAAAGCAGATGAAGGCTCTGGACCCAGACACTGCCACAGAAACATGCCTACCCCATGATGGCTTGTTCTGAATATTTCTAATGAGCTAAAGGCCACTCCAGGGAAAGGGCCTTTAGCTCATGGTCTTCTTGCCCCTGAGACTTCCCAAGTCAAAACTCAAGCTTCCTACCCTCCCACGATCTTCCCTCTTGCTTCCCATATCTCTCCAATCTATCAGCACAGACATACTGTTAGGTTTGGAGAAGGTGACTGTGCCACGTCTATGGCAAGGACAATTTGTGCAAGAAGGAGAATGACCAACTCATCTCAGAAGGCCCAGGACTTGCTTGATCTTAGCACTAACAATCCTGCATCCCAGGAGTAGTTCAGTTCTGGGCAGGCTGGGACAGTTGGTCACCATAGCAAGAAGGTAAATTGAAGACACACAATACCTTCTGGAATTCAGCCAAAATTAGTGTGGCACAGAGCATTGTAAGTGCCATGCAGAGAGGCCAGGATCAGGTTCTAGGGCTGAGGCTGGCTGTGTGGCCTTGGGAAAAGCACTTTCCTCTCAGGCTTTTAGTTCCCCTATCTGACACATGAGGGCATTCCAGTGCTGTGGAGATCAGGGTGAGACTATCCAATTAGTGCCAATGACGGCAGTGCAAAGTGGTATCATCTCTTGGAGAAGCAATTTGGGGAAGAAACAAAAAAGAGTCATACCCCTTCACGCACTTTTCTCATCTTTCATACTACTGATATCAAGGGAATAACCCAAGGGAAATAGAAGCTTTTGGCAGAAATATGTGCGTTGCGGTGCTATTTATTATGGTGAAAAGTTGAAAGCAGACTCAATGCTGAAATGAGAGGCAGATGGTGAATTAAAGGGTATGCATTCACTAACAGAGATCATATGCTTGCGGTCATTAGAAAGGTCTGACAGATGCTTGCAACAATTTAAACTGTCATGGGAAAAGCAGGAGGCAAAGCTACATGAACTGCCATGGAAATATGAAAGTGTGCTGCTGCAGAGAAAGACTGGTAGAAAAGGGTATAATGATAACAATAGTTGTACTGTTTAATTGATGAGATTCATAGATGAATTCTTCCTCATTTTTTCAGATGATGTACACCACTGTGATATTATTTTTATCCAAAAAAATGCAATTAACAGGCTGAGCACAGGGGCTTGCCTGTAATCCTAGCTTTTTAGGAGGCCAAGGCTAAAGGATCACTTGAGGCCAGGCATTTGAGACCAGCCTGGGTAACATAACGAGACCCTGTCCCTACTAAAGAAAAAAAAATTAACTAGGCATTGTGGTGCACACCTGTAATCCTAGCTACTTGGAAGGCTGAGACAGAAGAAACACTTGAGCCCAGGAGATCAAGGCTGCAGTGAACTATGATCTTGCCATTACACTCCAGAAACTTATCTCAAAAGAAGAAAAATACAATTAATAAGTGAGAAAACCCAAGTAATGGTCATCATATCCTCTTCTGGGATTCACATCACTCACTGATATTCTGATTGATGCTCATGCTGACTAACGGCCTTGTCCAGCTTGCTGGATGTTTTGTAGCCCAGAAACCACCTGCATTGCAGTAGTTGCTAGGCAACACAGGGATGGAGCCAGGACTCCTGATCTCTGGCCCATTGTCTCTCCCACTATCAGCCTTCATCCTTCAAGCTCTCTTGTGGCTTCAATGTCCTTGTGTGGTACACTGGCCCGAGGCTGCAATAAAAGAAACCAAGTCTGGCTGATTAGGCAGAAAAGGAAATTATTGAAAGATTCTTGAGTAGCTCGTAGACTTAATAATACACTACACAGCAAATCTAAGGGAGGAGAAAAGCAGTGACCCTTTGAAACCAAGAAACCAAGGACACAACCAAGGTCACACCAAGAAAAATACAGAGAGGTTTTTGCTGCAGACACAACCACTGTGGACCCTCCTGCTGAGGAGTCACTGGGCTCCTTTTTCCCCCCTTTTTTGAGACAAGATCTTGTTCTGTTGCCCAGGCTGGAGTACAATGGCACAATTATAGTCACTGTAACCTCAAACTCTTGAACTCAAGTAGTCCTCCAGCCTCAGCCTCCTGAGTAGCTGGGATGAGAGTTGTGTACTTCCATGCCTAGCTCCCATGGACTCTTGACTCCACTGTTACTAGCAAAATAATCTCTGTCTCTTCACCCTTCTAGATTTGAGGTCCAGGGCAGAGGCATTCACTTAGTCAAACCTTGGCCACATACCTGTGTCATAGCAGCCAGAGAGTAGCAGCTTCCTGAGTGGGAGATTCAGCTTGCCTCTTGCAAGACCCACACAATGCTGGAAAAGGGATCTCATCCCATAAAGAAGAGTTTGAGTGGTGGGTAGCTTACTTGGGCAATGTAGGCTACCCTTGGGCACTCCATTTTCCCAATGCCCTTTACTCCTTTTTGTCGCCACCTGTCTAGAGTCAACCTGCCAGTGTCACTCAATGGTCCCTCACAGTTATAGTCCACACCAGCACAGGTAGCCAAAGGTCCAATCTTCTCCAGCTCAAAGCCAGTGGCTGGGCCTGGGTAGAACTCTAGCTCAAAGGGGTTCCTGTGCTGCTCCCACAGAACAGAATTTCCCACAGCCTCCAAAGGCCCCAGGTTCAGACATACCACCTTCCCCGTGCTGGGTGTCTTAGTCCATTCAGGCTGCTTGACAAAATACACAAAGTAGGAAGCTTATAAATATCAGAAATGTATTTCTCACAGTTCTGGAGGCTGGTTAATCCAAGATGAAGGTGCCAATAGTTTCTATGTCAATGAAGTCCCTCTTCCTCATTGATGGCACCTTCCAGCTGTATCCTCACAGGGTGGAAGGAGCAAACTAGCTCCCCTGGGTCTCTTTCATAAGGTCACTAATCCCATCCATGAGCGTTCCACTCCCATGACCTAATCACCTCTCTTTTTTTTTTTTAGAAATGGAGTCTTGCTATGCTGCCCACGCTGGTCTTGAACTCCTGACCTCAAGCAGTTCTCCCACCTCAGTCTCCCAAAGTGGTGGGATTACAAGCATGAACCACCATGCCTGGCCTATGCTCCACTCTTAATACCATCACATTGGGGATTAGAATTTCAATATATGGGCTGGACGTGGTGGCTCAGCCTGTAATTCCAGCACTTTGGGAGGCCAAGGCAAGAGGATTGCCTGAGCCCAGGGATTTGAGACAAGCCTGGGCAACTTGGTGAGACCTCATCTCTACAATAAATCACAAAAACTAGCCAAGCACAGTGGCATGCGTCTGTAGTTCCAGCTACTTGGAAGACTGAAGTGGAAGGATCGCCTGAGCCCAGCAGGTCAAGGTTGTGGTGGCCATGAGTGTGACACTGCACTCCAGCCTGGACGACAAGCGTGAGACTCGAACTCTAAAAATAATAATAATAATAATAATTTCAACATATGAATTTTGAGGGGACATAAGCTTTCTGATTATGCCACTGGGTTTCCCCCAAAAGGTCCCTGAGCCTAAGCCCTGAGATCCTACTGCACCCACCAAGCCTGACTCGGCAATAGCACTAAATCCATGCTTCTCGAATTCATTCTTTGACAGGGGGCCATGTGGATATCTCCCTGTTCCAAGTGGCCCACTTTAAAGAAGAAGGGATGCTCCTGGAGAAACCAGCCAGGGTGGAGCCACATTACATAGTCCTGGAGAACCCCAGCTTCTCCCCTGTGGGTGTTCTACTAAGAATGATCCATGCTGCCCTGCGCTTCATCCCCATCACCTCCATAGTGCTGCTCTACCATCACCTCCGTCCTGAAGAAGTCACCTTCCACCTCTACCTGATCCCCAGTGACTGCTCCATTCAGAAGGTGGCAGAACCAGAAAGGCTGGCCTAGGGTGGGCTGACGGAAAACATGAAATGTAGCCAGAGAGCCCCCGAGAGGTGTCCTCAATTGGGAATAAGGATGGGCCTCTTAAAAGCAGGAGCCTGGAAGTAGGTGAACAATCCTGCCCCCTGTTCGACTATGGATTGGTCTCCTGGCTCCCCAAAGTGTTCCCCAACTGGGCTCACAGCTCCATCACTGATCTTTGGACGTCTGTCTGCAGCCTCTTTCCAGAAGTCATAGGATGGGAGGGCTCTATGCCTAAAAATGTAGCCTTTCCCCATTCTCACTTCTCTATCTTGTTCCCACCCTTAAGATAGCAGAGGCCAACTGTGAGACTGTCTGTGTACCAGTGCATGGAGGGGAGGAGCCAGGGATGGTATAGTACCTCTCTGCCCACACAAACACACAGATGCACCATCTCACCTACTCAGATGACCATATTCCATTCCTC
This sequence comes from Cephalopachus bancanus, assembly GCA_027257055.1. Classification (NCBI taxonomy): domain Eukaryota; kingdom Metazoa; phylum Chordata; class Mammalia; order Primates; family Tarsiidae; genus Cephalopachus; species Cephalopachus bancanus. The sequence goes on along the minus strand of JAPVLO010000369.1, from coordinate 23,549 downwards.
CCTTAATCCTTGTTCTATATGTTCCTCAGGCCATAGATGACGAAGAAAAGAAGTTCCAGTTTGTACGAATACACAAGCCACCCCCACTGACTCCACTCTACATGGGCACTCGCTACACTGTGTCTGGTTCAAGAAAGCTGGAAATAATCCCCAAGGTAAGCAGCCCAGTGTTTGCCCCTCACTGGGACTGGAAACCATGTTTGGGAGTGCCTGTGGGGTAGGACTCAGAACTTTCCCAGGGACAGGGTGAATTGGGGTTGAGCAGAAAAAGTGAGTGGGATTTGGGGTGAGTAGGAATGCTTCAAAGACCGGAGGACATAACATTAGAGGGAGAGAGGATCTCATTCAGGATGGAGAGGACAATGGGGTTTGACTTGGGAATGCTGGGAAGTGTTTGGGCAATGGGGTATCAATGCCCTTAAGCCAAAAACTACCAGGAACACACCTATGGTTAAACACACTGGATTTATCACTCTTTGCAGTGGGAAAACATATACCATGGGGAACCATGGGGCATCTCAGTAAAAGGGTGTTAGAAAGAATCTACTATAGGATTTGGGCCTTGGTTGTGCAATATTGGGGAAAGCCTAAGGAAATTTGCTCTAGACTGGGTGTTGTCCAAAGGCAGAGATTCCACAAAATTGATTGGAAATCTCAACAAATCCACTCTCTAGGGAACTAAGGCAAATGTGAAGCTGTAATTGCTAAAGAAGTAGCGGCCACTCATTTAGGGATGAGTGGATGTTCTACATTTTGTGGACTGTGCAGCGACCTGTCTGAAGTGGGTGTTCTGTGAGATTGTGCATGACTGACAGGAGGACAACATGGGTGATATGTGAGCCTCGGGTCAGCTTGTAATAACACTGGATGCTAACATACACTGGATGAGAACATCAGTTCCTGGATGTCAGGGACTGCTTTTTGTTCTATCTCAGTCCACCCTTTTGGCCAAAGGCAGATGAAGTCAGGCCACTGGGCTTTAATCCATGGTATCCAAATCTTCACCAGTGCACAGATTTTGCTGCTTAGGATCAGAGAAGCATTTACTGAATGGTAGTCTGTAGTAGAACCAGAGTTAATCCTTCCTTCTTTCTCCTTCTGTTGTGAGACGAGTCTTTGAACCATCTGATGTGACAAAGGCTATGCAGCATTCAAGGCTCAGGACAGGATACAATGGACAACTGTAACACAGGCAATTACCAGAAACAAAAGGACTATTAGTCTTTGTAACAAGGTCTCAAAACTAGGGACCTAGACTATAAAACCCAGTCAAGAAAGGATACCCAGAATCTATTTAAGAGTCTATTTAAGAGAATCATGTGACTTGCTTTTGTTCTTGCTTGTCACAAATTGTTCTACTTGTGACAAGTACAAGTGCAACAGGAAATATTTGCTATAGTGAAAATTCCCTTTTGACTAGCTATTACATTTTTGTCTTCAAGGTAAGGTTGGAAATAGTAGATCAAGCAATCAGTTACATCCAGAGCAGAAGCTAGGTCCAGGAAAAACGTACAAGAGAGTTTGATTTTTCTTTACTTGGCAGAAGAAATTCATAGGGAGTCAGAAATAATAAGACACTGAGTGTGGCAGCTCACATCTGTAATCCCGGCATTTTGGGAGGCCAAGTCAGGAAGATTGCTTAAACCCAGGAGTTTGAGACAGCCTAGACAACATAGCAAGGCTTCATCTCTACAAAAAATCAAAAAATTAACCAGGTGTGGTAGCACATGCCTGAAGTCCCAGCTATTCTGGAGGCTGAGGCAGGATTGCCTGAGCCCAGAAGGTCGAGGCTGTGGTAAGCCATGATCATGCCACCGCACTCCAGCCCAGGTGACAGCGTAAAACCCTAACTCAAAAATAAATAAATAAGCCGGGCTCGGTGGCTCAGCCTGTAATCCCACGCCTTGGGAGGCTGAGGTGAGTGGATTGCCTGAGCCCGCGGGTTTGAGACCTCATCTCTACAGTAAATCAAAAAATTAGCCTGGCATGGTAGCGCATGCCTGTAGTTCCAGCTACTTGGAAGGCTGAGGCAGAAGGATTGCCAGAGCCCAGCAGATCGAGGCTGCGGTGGCCAGGAGCGGCCACTGCACTCCAATCTGGGTGACAGAGTGAGACTCTGACTCAAAAAATAAATAAATAAATAATAGGATGAAGATAAGGGAAATCATATCAGAGTTTAGAGGATGTCAAAGTGGAAATAATAGACAAAGACTAGTAATAGAATATAGGGAAAGGAAAGGATATTGAAGAATCAGAAAATTAATCTTGTTCTGGCATCTCCAGCAGAAGCTATCCATCTCTGAAGTCAACAGCTTCTGAAGAATGCCTAACAATCCTCCATTTAATGTCTCCAAGTGGGTCCAGTAGTTAGGAGGAAGTGATATTTATCATCTGAGTTGAGAAACATGAATCCAAGGATGAATCTCAGAGTTATCCTGCTGAGTCAGTTGTTAAGAAGAGATGAGAAAAGGACCTGATTCAGTCACCCAACAAATATTTATCCAGTGCCAAGTATATACTGGCTTCAGTGGTGATAGTTCAGTGAACAAAACAGACTAATCCCTGCTCTTGGGAAGCTTACATCCTGGCAGAGAGACCTACATACATAATTCAAGAACTAGTGACCAAGTACCACAAAGTACTGTAAAGAAAATATGGCCTTGGCCGGACTTGGTGACTCAGCCTGTAATCCCGCACCTTGGGAAGCTGAGGTGAGTGGATTGCCTGAGCCCGTGGGTTCAAGATCCACCAGGGCAACTTGGTGAGACCTCATCTCTACAATAAACCAAAAATTAGCCGGGCATGGTAGTGCGCACCTGTAGTTCCAGCTACTTGGAAGGCTGAGGCGGAAGGATCACTGGAGCCCAGCAGGTCGAGGCTGCGGTGGCTGGGAGCTGCCACTGCACTCCAGTCTGGGCAACAGAGTGAGACTCCAACTCAAAAAAGAAAAAAAGAAAAGAAAGAAAGAAAATATGGCCTTGTAAAAGAGTTATTTGGGCTACTTTAGATTGAGTGGTCAGGGGAAGCAACTCTGAGGAGCTGAGACCTCAGTGACAAGAAGGAGGCCAGTATGGCAGAGCTTAGCATATGAAGTAAAAGATGGGTCAGATCAGAGGCAGAATTTCCCAGGGCTCATCAGCCGTGCTAGCCCTGATATGGCATTTGGATTTTGTTCTAAATGCAATGGCAAGTTCTTGGAGGGTCTTAAACGTGGTAATATAAGACCTGACTCACTATCATAAAAATGCCTCTGGCTGCTGGGTGACTATGGGTGATAAGTGAGCAAGAATAGAAGCAGAGAGACAGGTAAAAAGGCTGTTACAATGAGGGATGTGATGGGGCACACCTGCAGTCCCAGCTACTCAGGAGGCTGAGGCGGGAGAATCACTAGAGCCCAGGAGTTCGTGACCAGCCTGGGCAATCTAGCAAGACCTATCTCTAAAATAAAAAAAAAATTTAAAGTCTTTGCAATACTATAAACTATGGCTGAATATGGCCTTGCCAGGGAGGTAGCAGTGGGGATGGAGAAACTTGATGGATTCAGGGTATGTTAAAGATGTTCCCAAACTTGGAACTAGAGTGCTCAGTGAACGGCTGTACAATTTACTGAGTTTGGGGAAATTGGAGAAGAAGCATGTTTGAAAAACAAATTAAGAATTAAGCTATCTTGGGTGTGATTTAGGAAAGGGAATGGATATAAATTTTCTGTTAATTGAAAGTGGGTTGCTGGGCACAGTGGCTCACTCCAGTAATCCCAGCAATTTGGGAGGCTGAGGTGAGAAGATTGCCTGAGCCCAGGGGTTCAACACCAGCCTGGGCAGCTTGGCTAGACCTTGTTTCTACAATGGTGATAAAATTAGCCAGGCCTGGTGGCATGTGCCTGTAGTTCCAGCTACTTGGAAGACTGAGGCAGAAGAATCACCTGAGCCCAGCAAGTCAAGGCTGCAGTGGCCAAGAGTGTGTCACTGTACTCCAGCCTGGGCTACAGGGTGAGACTCCTACTCAAAAGAAAAGAAAAGAAAATGTGTCAAGCTTTGGATCCATTGGGAAGACAGACTTTGGGCTTAAGAAATGAGGATTTGGATTCAAGATAAGGGAGATGGAGGAAGAAGGATCTGGCTCAGGATGGAGGGAGAAGGATCTGGCTTAGGATGTATGCACACTGCTTTTAAGGATGAGTTCCTGACTCATACAAGGTCCCCAACTGCACCCTCATCCTTGTGAGTCAGGATTTATGGGAAGTTGGGAAAAGAGCAGCGGCTGAAGGTGGCGATTGATTTCAGTGAAGGAGATCATCAGAGTGCCCCCTGTAGAGCTGCCCAGGACCAAGAAGGTATCAGGTGGGGAAAGACCTCATGTGCAAGAGGACAGGATGGCAACTCTTTGTCTCGTCAGGAACTGGAGCTCTGCTATCGGAGCCCTGGAGAAGCCCAGCTGTTCTCTGAGTTCTACGTTGGCCACTTGGGGTCCGGGATCAGGCTGCAAATGAGAGACAAGAAGGAAGGCGCTGTGGTGTGGAAGACCTTGGTGAAACCAGGTGAAACCAGAAAAAGTCTAGGGAGCTTGGAGGTGTGGGGAGAAAGAAAATCAGTGAATGTGTTGTGTGTATGTGTGTGTGTGTGTGTGTGTGTGTGTGTGTGTGTGGCATAGTAGTGTGCACATCACAATTTGTTGATGAGAAGACGTAGCCCAAATAAAGTAATAGCTTTTCTAAGTTACTTAACACTTGTGACCAGAATTTAAACTCAAGTCAATCCAACCCTCTTAGACCTGTGCTCCCTGCCACGCACCATGGTGTCTCCACAATGCCTTTGACTTGTCAGATTTTGATATCCACAAGGCTTTTAACAAAGTTTCTCATGATAGCTTGGATATAAGATGAAAGAATAAGAGCTCAATGGTTATATGATTGCATAGCTTTAGCCAATTTTGGCAATATCAGATACTCACCCCTAGATCATTCAATATTTTCCAGGTAGACAAGAGAGAATCAAATTATGAACTTTCTGGGACAGAGAAAACTTAACAGCCTCTTAGTCCAGTACCAACACCCTACAAACCCAGGTCCCCCAAATAGTCCTTCCTGAGACAATCAGCCCTTGTCAGCTGTCAAAAAATGGTAAAACTACCTCCTAAGCTGCTATAAGTACTTCACAATGTGGTAGAAAGAGGATGGGCTTTACTCAGTCTTGGCTCGAGTGAAACCACAGGTAGAGAACTAACCAGTCCCAGCTTCAGACCTGGGTTCAGATCCTACTCTGGAACTTAACTTTGCTGGGTGATCTTGGGGAAATTGCTTAGTTCATTTGAGTCCCATCTTCCTCATCTGTAAAATGAGGGTCATAATGACTAACTTGTAGGAATATTAAAAAGATTAAATAAAGTGATGTCTGTACATGCCTCATACAGTGGTCCTTAATAAATAGCAATATTGACCAGACATGGTTGCTATAATCCCAGCACTTTGGGAGGCCAAGGTGAGAGGATTGCCTGAGCCCATGGGTTCGAGACCAGCCTGGGCAACATGATGAGACCTCATCTCTACAATAAATCAAAAAATTAGCCAGGCATGGTGGTGCGTGCCTATAGTTTCAGCTACTTGGAAAGCTGAGGGGGAAGGATCACCTGAGCCCAGCAGTTTGAGGCTATGGTAGCTGTGAGCATGTCACTGCACTCCAGCCTGGGTGACAGAGTGAGACTCTGACTCAAAAAAATTAAATTAAAATAAGTAAACAAATGGCAATATTATTTTTTTCCTCATATTAAGCCAGTCTCTCCCTCCTATCAGTGTTCATTCTGTCCCTTGGGGCTCACAGAAATCTATCTCCTTCTCCATGGGAAAGCCCTTCAGATATTTGACGATTGTGATCATGGCCTCCAGTCCCTTCCATCATTCCTCTTCTATTTTGCTTGTTTTTTCATTGGAGTTTCACTCTGTCACCCAGGATGGAGTGCAGTGGTATGATCATGGCTCACCGCAGCCTCAGCCTTCTAGGCTCAGGTGATCCTTCCATCTCAACTTCCAAGTAACTGGGCCTACAGGCATGCACCACCACACCTGGCTAAATTCTTTATTTTTTTTTTTTTTTTGGTAGAGATGTGGCTTTCACTATACTGCCCACGCTAGCCTCCAACTCCTGAGCTCAAGTGATCCTACCACTTCAGCCTTCCAAAGTGCTGGGATTACAGACACATACCACACCTGGCCCTATTTTGGTTTTTAAATTATTTGCCATCCTATCATCTTCCTTAGTAGATGCTCCAGTTTGTGAATAAGTCAGGATTGTCTCCCAGACTGTCCAGTCAGCAAGAAGAATATGGAATGCCATCCTCCCTCCACCCAAATGGAGCCAGTGTTCCCAGCACCACAACCTGAACTCCTCTCTCCTGTGCCCACCTCCCTGCACTGTGAGGCCACACTGAACTTAGGGTCTACTCCAACACTTGGGCCTTGTTCACATGAGTTTCTGTGAACTTCCCCCTTTCTCTCCTTTGCAAGGAATGTTTTAAGTTCCTTCATTTTTTGTTTGTTTTTTCTATTACAATCCACTCATTATTCCCTTGTGCTAAGATTGCTTTATCTTTTTTTTTTTTTTTTTTTTTGAGTTGGAGTCTCACTCTGTCGCCCAGACTGGAGTGCAGTGGCCGCTCCCGGCCACCGCAGCCTCGACCTGCTGGGCTCCGGTGATCCTTCCGCCTCAGCCTTCCAAGTAGCTGGAATTACAGGCATGCGCTACCACACCCGGCTGATTTTTTGATTTAGTGTAGAGATGAGGTCTCGCTGTCCAGGCCGGGTCTCGAGCCTGTGGGCTCAGGCAATCCACTGACCTCAGCCTCCCAAAGGCGCGGGATTACAGGCTGAGCCACCGAGCCTAGCTAGATTGCTTTATCTTGATTCTTGACTCTGACATCCAAATGTAGAGCACACATATTTGGTCTATGTGAGTCTAGAAGGCCAAACAAGGACAAGGAAGTTGATTTCTGCTCAGAATAAGGAGGCGTCAAATAGTTTAAGCTATCTAGGAAGGGATTTGGTTAGTTCTTCTCCAGGAGTTCTGTTCAGGCCAAGACTGGATAAAGCTGAGTCTAGGATATTGTGAAAGAAATTACTATTGTTCATTCAGATGCCATCTCTCTCTATTAGTCCATGATTATAGTCTCTGGGCCTTAGTTTCTTCTTCATATGCATAAAGAAGGGATTCACCTGGTTAATCTCTAAGGGCCCTTCCCGCCCTTACCTGAGATTCTATCAGATTTTGTCTGTAACTTGTTTTCTGAATCAAATTATCTCAGAAGTGGGTAGAAGCTTGGACATGTATCGTGTGTGTTAATAACTAGCACTGTTACAGATGCTTCTTCATCTCTGTTTTCCTCCAGGAGATCTCAGGCCTGCAGCTGCTCTGGTCCCCTCCAGCCCCCGTAGGTCAGTAACAGCTCTTAAAGACCACAGGAGCCATCGACAGTTCTGAGGTGTACCATCTGGTCCTAGAGGGAAGAGAAGAGAGAAAGGAAGGGACTCTATCACTGCAGACCACAGTAGGGATCAGGTCTTAAAGAATAGTGCAGGCTGGGCTCGGTGGCTTAGCCTGTAATCCCAGTGCTTTGGGAGGCCGAGGCAAGTAGATTGCCTGCCTGAGCCTGCGGGTTCGAGACACGCCTGGAAAACTTGGCGAGACCTTGTCTCTACAATAAATCAAAAATTGCCCGGGCATGGTAGCGCTCACCTGTAGTTCCGGCTACTTGGAAGGCTGAGGAGGAAAGATCACCGGAGCGCAACAGGTCAAGGCTGCAGTGTCCAGGAGCATGCCACTGCCCTCCAGCCTGGGTGATGGAGTGAGACACCAACCCCCCCAAAAAAAGAATAGTGCATGTCCTGGGGCAGAGTCCTTCCTCATCCCTCTTTTCTCCTGCCCACAGAGATCCTAGAAACCCCCACTCAACAGCTTTAAATGCCCCTATCATGAACCCCACTCCTAACCGCTGTTTGGGCAGAATACCAGGCTAGATACTGACATAAGGAAGGGAAGAAGTGCCTTTCTGGTGGTCAAATGCCTGTCCAGAGGGAGAAGAAAGCCAGGGATGCAGAAAAGAGAGAGAGAAGAGCCAGTGGTGGGGATTGGAGGTAGAAGCTGAGGTGGGAAAACTTCTTTGTTGATTACCAGGCTCACCTTCACCCCTGAATGCCCCAGCCATGCTGCATTTCGTAGACCAACATCGGGAGCAGCTTGTGGCCCGAGTGACATCAGTGGACCCTCTCTTGGATAAGCTATATGGACAAGTGCTGAGCGAGGAGCAGTATGAGAGGGTGAGAGCTGAGGCCACCAAGCCGGGCCAGATGCGGAAGCTGCTCAGCTTTAGCCCGTCTTGGGACCAGGCCTGCAAAGATCAACTGTACCAAGCCCTGAAGGAGACACATCCTCATCTAATTATGGACCTCTGGGAGAAGTGGAGTGGCCAAGGGGGGATCCTGCCACTCAGTTGCTAAAGCCTAGACACCCAACTTTGAGTCCTAGCTCTGCCTGACCCTTCTTTGCAGCTCAGTTTCTTCATCTATAAACAAGTTGCCATCTGAGTTGCCTTCCAGAGCTAAAGGGATGGAGCTGTGATGATGCCTCTGCTGGGTATTCCATGTCCATGCCCAGAGATGCCACACAGGCCCCAGACTGCCTCCCTCAGCTTTCACAGGCCAGCAGTCCAGGTGGGACAATAACATCTCAGGGAAACTGGCAAGACTCCTGCAGATCTTGTAGAGCCTGATCTGGTGGCCACAGCAGCCAAGCCTAGAGCCCTTCCTGTTCCATCAAGATGCAAGAAAGGGTAGAAGGATCATGGGACTGTTCGCCTCTGGCTGAAGGCAGACAATGGAAATGGGCATGTGTCCTTGGGAGGTTCGAATGACTTATGAACAGAAGGAAAAAAGATGAATTTTTTTCAGTGTTGTTTTGTTCAACCAAACTCACTGCTGGAATCATCCAAAAGCAGCAGCAGGGAACTTCCCACAAGGGAGAGCTCCAAATCCTCCCAAGATGGGGTCAACTGGGATTCCAAAGAAAGAAGTACTGAATACCAGGGTGATCAGTCCAATGCATTTATTAGGGGGCTACAGTGTATCCTTGAAGTGAACAGTGAGAGAAAGGGGGTGTTCTACATAGGTATGTCAGCAATAAGAGGGTCAGGTATGAAGTTTTTATGAGGGTTTGAAGAATTTGGCTCAGGGCAAGGGCCAGTTTCTTTAAGTGTTTTGGGCAAAGAGCTAGATGCGTTTATCAGTGCCTGAGGATGTTCAAGGTGCCAGTTTGGGTTTGAACCAGCAGCTGGCTGGGTTGTAGAACATTCAAAGCACTCTGTGACTTTTGGTCAGGTCATAGAAAGAAAGCAAGGGTGAGAGGGAATGGGGGATCCTACGTATCTTCTAGACCTAGTGACTTTTTTGTTCAAATCACACTGCTAGCATGTTCAATAAATATGACTGACTGTATGTATCTTCCTCTGGAGATAAGAATGTTCCTGAACTTTTGTATCCCAGCTTTTGGATGAAAGTGGAGTCTAGCAGGAGACCCACACCTTGAGAAGAATGTTCTTTACCTGAGATCCAAGATAACTATGGTTACTCTCTGGTCCCAGGGAGAATAAGCTTATATAGAAGGTATAATATTGTCAAGACTCTGTCTCTCCACTTCCAAAGACAAGAAAGCAGCCAGGCTCAGTGGCTCAGCGTGTAATCCCAGCACTTTGGGAGGTTGAGGTGAGTGGATTGCCTGAGCCTGCGGGTTCAAGACCAGCCCAGGCAACTTGGCGAGACCTTGTCACTACAATACAATACAAAATAGCTAGTCATGGTAGCACACATCTGTAGTTCCAGCTACTCGGAAGGCTGAGGTGGAAGGATCACCAGAGCCCAGCAGGTCAACCCTGGGGTGGCTGTGAGCATGCGTGCCACTGCACTCCAGCCTGGGTAATGGAGTAAGACTCCAACTAAAAAAAAAAAAAGAAGAAAAGAAAGAAAGCTATGCATAGACTGGGTGTGGTGGTTCACACCTGTAATCCCAGCACTTTGGGAGGTGGAGGTGAGACCTCATCTCTACAATAAATCAAAAATTAGCTGGGTGTGATAGCACATGCTTGTGGTTCCAGTCACTTGGAAGGCTGAAGTGGAAGGATCACCCTAGCCTAGCAGGTCAAGGCTGCAGTGGCCGTGAGCGTGCCATTGCACTCCAGCCTGGGTGACAGAGTGACTCAAAAAAAAAAAGAAAAGAAAAGAAAAAGAAAGCTATGCATAACAAACTTGCTGACTTGAATGGATTCCAGATCAGCTGCGTATGTCTGCAGTTTTCTGTTGAATGTGGCAGGTGTTCCACTTGCATCTGAATTTGATGTCCTCAGCTATCTTAAGGGGGAAAAAAGATGTTTTCTTTAAGATCTTGTTTCTTCCGCACATGGCCAAAGCCCTTATGGAAGTCCCTCAGAAACATGGAAAAGTCTTAGAACAAAACTATTTGCTTCTATTGCCTTTCACTAGGCATCACATTGTACAGAATAGTGCCTGTTAATTGGTCCTAATTTATTCCACTCTCAAGGTGAAAATCTGGATCTTCTTCATCAGGAAGCTGCAGGTAGAGTCTGGTAGCTCAGAGTCTGCCCAAAGTGCGGTCCTCCAAGTTTTACTTCTCAAGTGGGGCCACAACATTAAGAATCACTGCAGGCCAGGCTCGGTGGCTCAGCCTGTAATCCCAGCGCTTTGGGAGGCCGAGGTGAGTGGATTGCCTGAGCCCGCGGGTTCGAGACCCACCTGGGCAACTTGGCGAGACCTCATCTCTACAATAAAAAAAAATTAGCTGGGCATGGTAGCGCACCCTAGTTCCAGCTACTTGGAAGGCTGAGGCAGAAGGATCACCGGAGCCCAGCAAGTGAGGCTGCGGTGGCCAGGAGTGTGCCACTGCACTCCAGTCTGGGTGACAGAGTGAGACTCCAACTCAAAAAAAAAAACCCAAACAACAACAAAAAAAGAATCACTGCAGGCAGAGTGTATGGGGATAGTCTCCAATTTTCTGCCATGCTACCTCTAAGAGTACCTGACCGGCTGGGCACAGTGGCTCAGCCTGTAATCCCAGCACTTTGGGAGGCTGAGGCCAGAAGATTGCCTGAGCCCAGGGTTCAAGACCAGCCTGGGCAACTTGGTGAGACCTCATCTCTAAAACAGATCACAAAAACTATCCAGGCGTGGTGGTGTGCATCTATAGTTACAGCTACTTGGAAGGCCGAGGCAGTAGGATCGCCTAAGCCCAGTAGGTTGAGGCTGTGGTGGCCATGAGTATGCCACCGCACTCCAGCCTGGGCGACAAGAGTGAGACTCCAACTCAAAAAAAAAAAAAAAAAAAATAGAGTACCTGAGCTTTGGAGGGATACCCAAATGGCCCTTTCTCCTTTGCTGAGGGTATGGGGTATTTTCAACACCATGGCGGTGTTTTCAAAGTACAAGACCATGTCTTTACAAAATATTTTAAAATTAGCCAGGCATAGTGTCATATACCTACAGTCTTGGCTACTGAGGAGGCTGAGGCAGGATAATCACTTGAGCCCAGGAGTTTGAGGCTGCAGTGAGCTATAATGGTATCATCCTGGGTGGCATAGTAAGACTCTCAGTTGAGTGCGGTGGCTCAGCCTGTAATCCCGCGCCTTTGGGAGGCTGAGGTGAGTGGATTGCCTGAGCCCGCGGGTTCGAGACCCGCCTAGGCAACTTGGTGAGACCTCATCTCTACAATAAATCAAAATGAGCTGGGCATGGTAGCACGCGCCTGTAGTTCCAGCTACTTGGAAGACTGAGGCGGAAGGATCGCCGGAGCCCAGTAGGTCGAGGCTTCGGTGGCCGTGAGCGGCCACCGCACTCCCGTCTGGGCGACGGAGTGAAACTCCAACTCAAAAAACAAAAAACAAAAAAATCAAAAACTAGCCAAGCGTAGTAGCGTGTGCCTGTTGTTCCAGCTACTTGGAAGGCTGAGGCAGAAGGATCCCTGGAGCCCAGCAGGTTGAGGCTGCGGTGGCCAGGAGTGTCCCCACTGCCCCAGCCGGGGTGCAGAGTGAGACTCTGACTCAAAAAATAAATAAATAAATAAAAACCCCAACCCCAATTTCCTTGGGAAAATGAATTTGAGGTTTTCTCCCGTCACCTCTTTGAGTGACCCTACAATTAAACCCCTCTCTCTGCTGTAACCCAGTGTCTTTTTTTTTTTTTTTTTTTTTTGAGTTGGAGTTTCACTCTGTTGCCCAAGCTAGAGTGCAGTGGCATGTTCACGGCCACTGAAGACTTGACCTGCTGGGCTCAAGTGATCCTTCCACCTCAGCCTTCCAAATAGCTCAATCCTTCCGCCTCAGCCTTTGAAGCAGCTGGAGCCACAGGCGCACACAATCACGCCCCGCTAATATTTTTATTTATTGTAGAGATGGAGGTCTTGCCATGTTGCTTAGGCTGGTCTGGATCCCCTGAGTCAGGCAATCCTCTCACTTCTACCTCCCAAAGTGCTGGGATTATAGGCATGAGCCACCACGTCCAGCCAACCCGGTGTCTTGGCATATTGACTTTGTACATCAAGCAACAAACCTGTTACAGTTACAGTTATGTTATGGAAACACCAGTGATTCCATCAAGGTCCCTAAACAGAAAGCCAATCACTGAGACAACAAGTATTTCCAGGGAAGAAGGCTTTTTATAGGGTGACATCAGCCAAGGAGAACAGGAGATCAGTCTCATATCTCCCTGACCAACTAAAAATGGTGGGTTTATATAGCAGGGAAGGAATGTAAAACAGGAATTAGGGAGGGTTAAGGAAGCAATCATGATGAACACGGGGTCTGGTGTCTCATTGTCTGGATGTTAGTGATATGTTAAGTTTCAGTCCCTTACCTGAGGGTCAGTTTCCTGAAAGTTTCAAATTTTAAGACCAGAAGGGCCCACTTTTATGTTTATTCAAAAAATTGGCAATATCAGTTCTATGGGAAAATTGGGCCACTTTCAGTAGTGCCCTACAATCACAGGAATTTTAATAACAACTTTAATGTGTCTCTTTCCATACCTGTGTCTATATGATCTCATATAATCATATGCTTTTATATAAACATTTACAGTCTCTCCTTGACCAAATTTAGGCAGGCTGCTCTGAATCCTCTTCTCAAATAGGCCTCAACTTTAGGAATTTTGCATTATCCAATTTTAGCAAGAATCCTGCTATCAGTTTAGCCAGAATCCCCCACTCTCTATATCTGTTCATTCTGGATATCTCATCAAATTTCTCATTCCTCATCATTCTCCAGGTGTTATCTAATCACCCTAGATTCTACCTTCACAAAAATCTTACATCAATCTGAAATCATCAGAAGCTTCAGGGTCCAGTTTTAAAGAGTTTATTCAAGCAAAAAGTTGGCATTGGCCATTTGGGGGACAGACTCCAAAGAAATGAGGTCAGTGTTCCAAAGTTTAAAAGTTCTAGTCTATATAGGCAGAAAGCAAAGAAATGGAGCAAGATTACAACATTTCCTATACAAGGTTGGTTTATGAGTTAAAACAATTTAATGAAACTATTTTCTTTTTCTTGCAACTTGTTTCATTTCCTTTCCTATTTAAAGGGTATATATTTAACATTTCATCTTAAGACAGTGTGATAGCCATGAAGTCTCTGTGTGCTGACATGCTGTAATGAAGACCTACAGTGAAGAGGGAAGGGAGAAACCTGAGCAAGCATGTTAGCATACTCAGCCCCTCACAACGTGATGCCCTGCGCTGGCTTGGGACTTTTCAGAGTCCCCATCAGCAAGAAGGCCTCACCAGATGCAGCTCCTCAACCTCGGACTTCTCAGACTCCATAACTCTAAGAAATTCCTTTTCCTTATAAATTAAAGAAAAAAAACAGGGATGAGGTATATCCTGGTGCTCTTCAGCTGATCACATTTTACAAAACAATGCAGGTTAAAAAAAAAAAAGAAGGCTAATCCACAATCAGAGAAACAAAGGTTACAGCTGCCTGTCAAGAGCAACAAAGTTTACAGCTGCCTCAAAATAATTTAGAGTCCCAACTGCTCATATTTTGAATTACTTATTTTCATGCTTGTTATGTCAATTTAGTAGAGAATTACCCTGCCCTTTAGTAATTTTCCATCTAACAATCACCCTCACCACACCCCTACAAGCCCCACTCTGTTCTTTGGCTATAAATCCAACTTTCCCTTGTTATATTCAGTTTAACCCAATATCTCTCTTCAACTGCAATACCCCCATTGCAGTGGTCCCTATATTTATCTCAATATTACTGAATAAAGTCTGCCTTATTTTAACAAGTGTCATGAAGCATTTTTTAAACAACACACACGCGTGTGCATACACACACACAGGGATTTTTTTTTTTTTGAGTTGGAGTCTCACTCTGTCGCCCAGACTGGAGTGCAGTGGCCGCTCCCGGCCACTGCAGCCTCGACCTACTGGGCTCCGGCAATCCTCCGCCTTAGCCTTCCAAGTAGCTGGAACTACAGGCACGCGCTACCACACCTGGCTAATTTTTTTATTTATGGTAGAGATGAGGTCTCGCCAAGTTGCCCAGGTGGGTCTTGAACCCTCAGGCTCAGACAATCCACTCACCTCAGCCTCCCAAGGCGTGGGATTACAGGCTGAGCCACCGAGCCCAGCTCACGCAGGAATTTTGACTGTCTTATAAAAATAAGATCAAACACAAAAGATCTACCCCATTCCCCACCTCTCCACCCTCCTCAATCTGTTTCTGCCATGTGGCCTTCTTATCAGACATGCTTCCACTTTAGGGTTTTCCTAATGGCTATTTTCTCTGCCTAGGATGATCTTTCCCCAAAACCACATGGCTAACTCCCTTACTTCCTTCAAGCTTGCCTCAAATCCTGCATTCTCAAGCAGGTCTACCATTTCTAATATTGCAATATACCTCACCCGCATCCTCCTTTTCTCCTCTATTCTGCACTAATTGTTCCATTTTTAAAATTTTTTATGTACAAATCACTGATGCATCTCACACACCTAGAGGAGTCCCTGGCACATGATAGCACTTGATAAGTTGTTGAATGAATTAGTACACATACATGTTGATGAAAAGAAACCAAACTCCATAAAATATATATATTTTTTTATTATTATTATTATTTTTTTTTTTTGAGTTGGAGTCTCACTCTGTCACCCAGACTGGAGTGCAGTGGCCGCTCCCAGCCACCGCAGCCTCGACCTGCTGGGCTCCGGCAGTCCTTCCGCCTCAGCCTTCCAAGTAGCTGGAACTACAGGCACGCACTACCATGCCCGGCTAATTTTCGATTTTAGTGTAGAGATGAGGTCTCACCAAGTTGCCCAGGCGGGTCTCGAACCCACGGCTCAGGCAATCCACACACCTCAGCCTCCCAAAGTGCTGGGATTACAGGCTGAGCCACCGAGCCCGGCTAATATATTTTTTGAGTCAAAGTCTCACTCTGTCACCCAGGTTGGAGTGCACTGGCATGTTCACGGCCACCACAGCCTCTACCTGCTGGGCTCAGGTGATCCTTCCACCCCAGCTTTCCAAGTAGCTGGAACTATAGGCGCGTGCCACCACGCCTGGCTAAATTTTTGATTTGTTGTAGAAATGAGATCTTGCCAAGTTGCCCAAGCTGGTCTTGAACCTGTGGGCTCAGGCAATCCTTTCACCTCAGCCTCCCAAAGTACCGGGATTATAGGTGTGAGCCACTGCGCCCAGCCTTGTAAAATACTTTAAGATCGCTTATTCTTGAGCCAACTTGATCCTGAGATCCTGAGAATGCGTACCCACTGTGACCAAATGGTGGTTTGGTTATATACACTTTAGGAAGGTAGGAGAAATCATAAATCAATATATATGATGTTTTCATTGGTTGGGCCCAGGAGGGAGGGATATTTCCAAGCAGGGATTTGCAGGTCATAGGTGAATTCAAAGATTTTTTTGACTGATAATTTTGCACTTCTTATCTAAGGATTTGGGGAATCAGTAGAGGAGATGCTTTGTTAAAATAAGGGGATAAGCTGGGCTCAGTGGCTCAGCCTGTAATCCCACGTCTTAGGAGACTGAGGTGAGTGGATAGCCTGAGCCCGCGGGTTCGCGACCCGCCTGGACAACTTGGTGAGACCTCATCTCTACAATAAATCAAAAAATTAGCCGGGTGTGGTAGCGTGCGCCTGTAGTTCCAGCTACTTGGAAGGCTGAGGTAGAAGGATAGCCGGAGCCCAGCAGGTCGAGGCTGCGATGGTCGGGAGCATGCCACTGCACTCCAGTCTGGGCGACAGAGACTCCAACTCAAAAAAAAAAAAAGATAAAGAGATAGAAAACTCCAGGTTTGTTGATATATAGATGACATTAAGGTGTTTTGCTGAGCCGGGTTCTGTGGCTCAGCCTGTAATCCTGCGCCTTTGGGAGGCTGAGGTGAGCGGATTGCCTGAACCCACGAGTTCGAGACCTGCCTGGACAACTTGGCGAGACCTCATCTCTACAATAAATCAAAAATTAGCCGGGCACAGTAGCGCGCACCTGTAGTTCCAGCTACTTGGAAGGCTGAGGTGGAAGGATCGCCAGAACCCAGCAGGTCGAGGCTGCGGTGGCTGGGAGCGGCCACTGCACTCCAGTCTGGGCGACAGAGTGAGACTCCAACCCAAAAAAAAAAAAAAAATGTTTTGCTGAGGCTGGGCTCGGTGGCTCAGCCTGTAATCCCAGCGCTTTGGGAGGCTGAGGTGAGTGAATTGCCTGAGCCCGTGGGTTCGAGACCCACCTGGACAACTTGGTGAGACTTCATCTCTACAATAAATTTAAAAAAAAAAATTAGAGTCACGCTCGGTGACTCAGCCTGTAATCCCAGTGCTTTGGGAGGCTGAGGTGAGTGGATTGCCTGAGCCTGCGGGTTTGAGACCCGCCTGGGCAACTTGGCGAGACCTCATCTCTACAATAAATCAAAAATTAGCCGGGCATGGTAGCATGCGCCTGTAATTCCAGCTACTTGGAAGGCTGAGGCGGAAGGATCGCCGGAGCCCAGCAGGTCGAGGCTGCAGTGGCCGGGAGCGGCCACTGCATTCCAGTCTGGGTGACAGAGTGTGACTCCAACTCAAAAAAAAAAAAATTAGCCGGGCGTGGTAGCGCACGCCTGTAGTTCCGACTACTTGGAAGGCTGAGGCGGAAGGATCGCCAGAGCCCAGCAGGTCGAGGTTGCGGTAGCCGGGATCATGCTACTGCACTCCAGTCTGGGCGACAGAGTGAGACTCTGACTCAAAAAATAAAAAGATGTTGTGCCAAGACAAAGGACAGAAAGATATATAGGCGAAGTCCTATATGGGACAGACTTCAAAGAGGACAGACAATTGTTTTACAAATCCAGTAATCCACAAGAGATGGCTTTTCAGGGCCATAAAATACTTTTGATTTCCTTCTTTGTTATGTGATGTTATGCCAGAGTCAGGTTGGAAAACAATAGGGTAATAAAACTGTTTGATGAGTCCTTATCAGGCAGTGACTCCCCAAGTCTCTTAAGAATGTGGGTAATGGCCCGGCACTATTGCTCAAGTCCCTGCTTGGAAATATCCCTCCCTCCTGGGCCCAACCAATGAAAACATCACATGTATTGATTTATGATTTCTCCTACCTTCCTAAAGTGTATATAACTAAACCCCCATTTGGTCACAGTGGGTACACAATCTCAGGATCTCAGGATCAAGTTGGCTCAAGAATAAGCGATCTTAAAGTATTTTACAAGGCTGGGCGCAGTGGCTCACACCTATAATCCCAGCACTTTGGGAGGCATGTGCCTATGGTTCCAGCTACTTGGAAGACTGAAGCAGAAGGATCACCTTAGGCCAGGAGGTCAAGGCTGTGGTGGCTGTGAGCATGCCCCTGCACTCCAGCCTGGGAGACAGAGGGAGATTCTGACTCAAAAAAAAAAAAAAAAGAAAAAGGAATGTGGGTAAGAGAAAAAGTCCAGGTTTAGTCCTCAGTTCTCCCTTTTAGCCAAACACCGTTCTTTAGAATGCATGTGTGGGCCAATGAACAACAGGAGGTCCCACATGGCTAGGAAGGCTCATTCCTAGGGTTGTCTATTCCATTGACTTGGTGAGGTCCCACAGAGCTAGGAGGCATATTCCCAGAATTTCCCATTTGATTGCAATTATTTCCAAATCAATGGTGTTGGATTATGAAGGAAGGACATGATTTGACCTGAATTTATAGCCAATTTTTTGGTTGTTGTTTTTTTTTTGTTTTTTGTTGTTGTTGTTGTTGGAGTCTCACTCTGTTGCCCAGACTGGAGTGCAATGGCCGCTCCTGGCCACCACAGCCTCGACTTGCTGGGCTCCGGCAGTCCTTCTGCCTCAACCTTCCAGTAGCTGGAACTACAGGCGTGCGCTACCACACCCAGCTAATTTTTTATTTATTGTGGAGATGAGGTCTCGCCAAGTTGACCAGGCGGGTCTCAAACCCACAGCCTCAGGCAATCCACTCACCACAGCCTCCCAAAGCACGGGATTATAGGCTGAGCCACCTAGCCAGGTTTATAGCCAATTTTTTAAGGGTAAGAAGGAGTCAGACCTAGAGTTCAATCTGAAAAAAAAAAGAAAAATCCTGAATCAGCTCTATCTTACAAGCTATCATGATCCAGGTCCTTGATTTTGCCCTTTTCATTTTTTTGTCTGGCATAGCATTTACAAGAGACATATAATGATAACAAACAAACAAATGTTAAGATGAGACTTATTTCAGAATTCATGAGGACTGGACTGATCTGCTGTCGTTGGAGAATGTCAACCTAAATTGCCCTGAAGACTGACTAGACCTTAGATATTTTCTTAAATTTTGGGCAGGTATCAGCAGGTTAGTTCAAAAGTAGTCCAGGTGAGGTCAGAAATGTGGTTGGGCACTCACTTTAGGTGTGAGATGTGACTCCAACTTGACTTCCTTTAATTTTGCAGCACAAGAGTTAGTTAAAAGTACTTGGTATAGTTCTATAGTTGGTTATAAATTGCTTCTTGAAAGGGACAAAATTAAAACAATAATTGCAAATGACAAAAGTTTTAAGATAGCCATTGTTAAAGACACATTTGATAAGAAAATTTGGTTTTTCTATTATATAACAGCATAATAATAACTATTATTATTGATAACATAAACTAAAACATACCAGAATTATAGGCATTTTTTCCCTTTATTTTAAAGATGAGGGGTACAATTCAGGATTAGGTATGCAAATGTTCATTATGCAGTTACCATTGTTGATGAGGTATGCTCCTCCCTCCCTTGGCAGTCTCCTACAACTGTCAAACCCCCACCCCCCCACCCCCCAGCAGTTTCCCACTACTGCCAATCACTTTCTCCCTTCTATATACGTACCACATTTTTTTTATCCAGTCCAACTTTGATGGGCAGCATGGTTGGTACCATGTTTTTGCTATTGTGAATAGAGTTGCAACAAACATGTGTGTGCAGGTATCTTTTTTATAGGCATGATATACAATTTTGGAACATATGTAGCTATAGTTTAAAGAAAGTCAAAGCCAGGAGTGGTAGCTCTTGCCTGTAATCACAGTACTTTGGGAGGCCAAGGCAACAGGATTGCCTGAGTCCAGGGGTTCGAGACTAATCTGGGCAACTTGGTGAGACCTCTTCTCTACAATAAATTTTTTTAAAAATTAGTTGGGCATGGTGGCCCACACCTGTGGCTCTAGTTATTTGAAAGCCTGCGGCAGAAGGATCACCCGAGACTGCAGTGGCCCCGAGCAAGCCACTGCACTCCAGCCTGTGCAACAGAGTAAGACTACGACTGAAAAAAGAAAGAATGAAAGAAAATTAAGCATCTTTTCATATTTGACAATGTTTCCTGTATTATTTTAACATCTCAAACAAGCAGATTATGTCTCTCTTAGACTTCAGAAGGCCAGATTTAAAAAAAAACTGAAAGGACATAATATGAAATCAATATAGTCAATGAGCAGCCATTTTAACATTGCTTAGAATTGTCATGTTTTTCTAGCAGTTCACTTAACTTATCCTCTACTCACTAGCCAATAACAGAACCAGTTTCCAGAGGAAGCTATTTTTTTTTTTTTTTTTTTGAGTTGGAGTCTCACTCTGTCACCCAATGGAGTGCGTGTCCGTTTTCCCGGGACTGCAGCCTCGACCCCTGGGGTCTGGTGATCCCTTTCCCCCTCAGCCTTCCGAGTAGCCGGAATTACAGGCGCCGCTACCATGCCCACTGATTTTTTTTTTATTTATTGTAGAGATGAGGTCTCGCTGCCCCGGCGGGTCTCGAACCCGCGGGCTCAGGGAATCCACTCACCTCACCCCCCAAAGGCGCGGGATTACAGGCTGAGCCACCGAGCCCGGCTTCAAAGGGAGCTATTAATAATTGTTTTAAAACCCTTTCTCCCGGCTTGTTTTGTACTAATTAGCTTTTCTATTGCTATTTTTTTTTTTTTTTAGTCAGACTCTCTTTCTGTCACTGAGGCTGGAGTGCAGTGGCACATTCATGGCCACCACAGCCTCGACCTGCTGGGCTCAGGCGATCCTTCTGCCTCAGCCTTCCAAGTAGCTGGAACTACAGGCGCATGCTACCACACTTGGCTTTTTTTTTTTTTTTTTTTTTTTTTTTTTTTTTTTTTGAGTTGGATGTCTCACTCTCACCCAGACTGGAGTGCAGTGGCCGCTCCCGGCCACCGCAGCCTCGACCTGCTGGACTCTGGCGATCTTTCCGCCTCAGCCTTCCAAGGAGCTGGAACTACAGGCGTGCACTACCACGCCCGGCTATTTTTTTTTATTTATTGTAGAGATGAAGTCTCGCCGAGTTGCCCAGGCGGGTCTCGAACCCGTGGGCTCAGGCAATCCACTCAACCTTGGCCTCCCAAAGCACTGGGATTACAGGCTGAGCCACCGAGCCTGGCCGGCTTTTTTTTTTTTTTGATTGTAGAGATGAGGTCTCACCAAGTTGCCCAGGCTGGTCTCGAACCCCTAAGCTCAGGCAATCCTCCCACCTCAGCCTCCCAAAGTGCTGGGATTACAGGCTTGAGCCACCATGTTTGGTAGCTTTTCTATTTCAAGTATTTGCCTCCACCCAAAAGACCCAAGGTAACCTATGTGACCTTCATGACACAGACAGACCACATCACCATGGCAGCAATCATGTGACTGGCCCCCCCATCTGCCTGCTGTTCTTCACCTGACATCAGTACCTGCACTTGCCTGTCCCCTCCATGATGACGTGAAGCAGACCACCACCCAATCACCTAAGTACCCGCCCCCATCAAGGGGAATATTTTAAAAACTCTGGTGTGTCCATGTGGCTCCTTGAGCTGTGGCCACCATGTTTCTTGGTTTTGGCCCCCTCCCGTACTTTATTTTTTTATTTTTTATTTTTTTGAGTTGGAGTCTCACTCTGTCGCCCAGACTGGAGTGCGGTGGCCGCTCCTGGCCACCGCAGCCTCGACCTGCTGGGCTCTGGTGATCCTTCCGCCTCAGCCTTTCAAGTAGCTGGAACTACAGGCGTGCGCTACCACACCCGGCTGATTTTTGATTTATTGTAGAGATAAGGTCTCACCAAGTTGCCAGGTGGGTCTTGAACCCGCGGGCTCAGGCAATCCACTCACCTCAGCCTCCCAAGGTGCAGGATTACAGGATGAGCCACCGAGCCCGGCTCCCCTACTTTGGAAAGGTAAATAATCTCCTCTCAATCTTTCTCTTGCTCTCTTTCTAAATAAACTATATTTTCTTTCTTTTTTTTTTTGAGTCGAAGTCTCACTCTGTTGCACAGGCTGGAGTGCAGTGACATACTCACAGACCCCAGTGTCTACCACTGGACTCAGGTGATCCTTCACCTCAGCCTTCCAAGTAGCCAGAAATACAGGCACGTCCTACCATGCCAAATTTTTTGCTATTTGTAGAGACAAAGTCTCACCAAGTTGCCCAGGCTGGTCTCAAACCCCTAGGCTCAGGCAATCTTCTCACCTCGGCCTCTCAAAGTGCTGGGATTACAGGCTTGAGCCACCACCTGCTGGTGATCCTTCTGCCTCAGCCTTCCAAGTAGCTGGAACCACAGGCACAAGTCACCACACTCAGCTAATTTTTTGATTTATTGTAGAGATGAAGTCTCACCAAGTTGCCCAAGCTAGCCTTGAACCCCTGGCTGGACTCAGGCAATTCTCTCGCCTCCGCCTCCCATAGTGCTGGAGTTACAGGCATGAGCCATTGCATCTGGTTTATTTTCTAATCTAACTGCTATGCAATTCTTTGCATCTTTCACTTGGCACCAGATCACACGACCCCACCCAGGTGGGGCTGACCAAACATTTTGAAGGCCCCACTGGGATATATTTTTTTTTTCTAACCTAACAAAAACTTTTTTAAAACATCAAAAATTTAAAGCTAGGCATGGTGGCTCACATCTCTAATCCCAGCACTTTGGGAGGCGAAGGCAGGAGGATTGCTTAAGCCCAGGAGTTCAAGACCAGCCTAGGCAACAATGTGAAACGTCTCTACAAAATAAGTACATACATACATACATACAACTTAAGAAGGTCAGAAAGAGTGAATTTAGAATCTTAAATTTTGATATTGGAAAATTTGTCAAATATCAATGGTTCTAAAAGCTTAATATTAAAATAGTCATTCATTTTGCCAAAATGATAATTTAAAAATTTTAAAGAAAGACCTTTATTTTTTGGTCGAAGAGATTTTTGTTTGTTTTTTGTTTTTTGTTTTTTTGTTTTTGTTTAGAGGCAGAATCTCACTGTGTTGTTCAGGCTGAGTCTTGAACTCCTGGCCTCAAGGGATCCTGCTGCCTTGGCCTCCTTAAATGCTGGGATTATAGGCATGAGCCACTGTGCCCAGCCAGAGGCACATTTTTTAAACAGTAAGAATTAAGAAAGACAGGTAAGGGCAAGCTGAATCTTTCTCCTCTCTCTTTAAGTATAATTTTTTTCAGCTTACTTAAAAGGTAAACAAAAATTATTTGTTAGTCAGGCTCAGTGGCTCAGCCTGTAATCCCGCGCCTTTGGGAGGCTGAGGTGAGTGGATTGCCTGAGCCCGCGGGTTCGAGACCCTCCTGGGCAGGGGAGACCTCATCTCTACAATAAAAACCAAAAAATCAGCCGGGTGTGGGAGCGCACGCCTGTAATTCCAGCTACTCGGAAGGCTGAGGCGGAAGGATTGCCGGAGCCCAGCAAGTCGAGGCTGCGGTGGCCGGGAGCAGCCACTGCACTCCAGTCTGGGGGACAGAGTGAGACTCCAACTCACAAAAAAAAAAAAAAAAAAAGTTATTTGTTATCTCTTGAAATTACAAGAAAACCTTGTTTGAAAGAGAAAATCAAAACTTATCTTTTCATTCATGTATCATTAACATCAAAACAAATTTTAATAAAAACTTTATAAATAAATCTATATAATTTTAATCAGTATGTGAAAAAGTGAAGTCAAATGGAGTGACTTAGCTAAAGAACAGTCATTTTAACAGTGCTTAAGCTTTTCATACTTTGCTAGCTGTCTGTTCCATTCTCCACATTTCAATTTTTA